>CM032885.1:7893365-9093365 GCA_019176425.1 Megalops atlanticus | reverse complement strand
CATCATATACACACACCACATACTGCCCTGCCTGCACATTGTGCTGTGGTGCCTGAGTGTGGTCCTGATGAACAATGTATGAGGTGTCATCATCTGACACCCTACTGATCCTCAGTGTGTTAATATCCTGGGGTACAAAAGAGTGGTTGTGTCTTGTGCCAGGGATGGTCTTGGCTGCATCAAAGCGTGACTGAGGCTGAAGCATACTGAAAACATGTTTATCCTTTATTTCTTACAATTCCTATAACACAGGAATTCAATAATCATGGAGATACTGAGGCAAAAAAATGTAATCCTGAAATGGACGCTTTTCTGCCATAGGTAAAATATCGCTAAAATCTGTGTCTATTTTTGTATGAAGGAAAAACAGAAGGACACTGGCACTTTGTACCCTTACTAACCGTACATCAAGCAATTTCCAAGTACATTTTTATGCTCCTACTAGCTACCCCACATACCATTTTGGTCCTATGAAAATGACCAAAATATGCTACCACACCTTGTTTGACTCATTATATCTTGTTCATTGCTGGTAGAAACCTCAAATATTGGCACAAAATTAATAAAAGATTGTACTTGCAGAAAAAATAATGATTGATATCATATTGGTGCAAAAATGTGGGTTTGTGGTACCCTCAATATCATTCTCGTTTAGGAATTTTGCACTTTTTTCCAAATCTAGGATTTGGAATTTTCAAAATAAAATGGCATCCAGTACAGGCTTTCAATGGTTTTGGCATACATAAAATATGTTTGTCTTCCATCCTACAAAGTTTGGTGAGGCTAGGAACAATACTTGTCAAGATATTAATGCCCAAACATGGCTTCCCAGATAAGGCGTTTTTGAGACTATAAAAATGTAATAATATCAAGGAATGAAAAAAAGAAAACATAGAATTTGAACAGAAATATTTTACAGGCCTTGGTTTTGGGACCCATTCATGATATAGACAAGGTTTGAACAAAATCTGAGACGGTGCTGCAACAACCTTATCTGAGTTGACACGGAATGACCCCACATACTTCCTTAATTATTCCTTGATCAAAGATGCATTTTTCTGTCTTTGTTGACATATTTTCTGAGAACTCAAATAAAAATTAAATAATCCCAGCAACTATTGGATACACATTCATTAAGAAAAAAAGTTCATCCACTGTAGCTAGTGACAGATTTAACCTGTAGCCTCTCTTATCCTACACAAAGTCTGAATACAGGTCACTCCTGTAAGTTAGCCAAGCTCACTAACCTATGGCTGTGCCAAGCTACAGGTTGTACTTTGACCCTCTGTATAGCCCCAGATGTTGCCATAGTTTAATTTGAGATGGTTCTATGTTGTTCCTGTGCTACTGCATTTGAAACTTAAAAACAAATGGTATGTTTTGCATTGAGAAGATTTCCCCCATTTTCTTCCAGATATATTTTCACTTTCCTGACCCTCCTCACACTCATGTTGTGTGTCATTTACTGCTCTGGAGGGCAAAGCGGTCATTTCCATGCACCTAGTTGTGAAAGGTACACATTCTACAACAGAAGTAGGGCCATTTCTAATATATTTTTTTCTATAAATGCTCTAAATCATTGTTGCTCTTGTAAAGTATTATTATTCACTAGAAAAAATCCATGATTATTATGACTAATAATTATTATTCATATATAATGATGACTGTAAAGTATAAAAATTGTGACACCTCATTGATAGTAACCTTTCTGAAGAGACATGACAGATCTGTCATTTAAATGTGTACACCCGCCCACCCCTAATCTATATACACTCTGGACCAAAAAACCTGCTAATGCATGCAAGGGTTTGTACTAGGACTAAATGCCCTCACACTGGGACAGAGTGACCCTGTCTAAGGACTTTCACCCATAACCAGAATATTCCCCCTTTCTTTCCCTGTACAGCAGACCACCTTTAACACAACATATCGATACAAGCGTACACTGCAGACTTTTTAAAAAATATTTATACAGCTGTGCTATTTGATTGGGTTAATCTGTCCTTCTGTAGTTAGTTGGCCAAAATGCTAGCTAATGTTAACCACAAAACAGCAAACAAGACTCCTAAAATAATAAACCTTACAGTCACAGCCATACCAGTATTCATAAATGATACCAATTCCAATTCCTTTTAGCAGATACCATTCCTGAGGGTGGAAATCACACTGTACCAGCAGCACACACCCCACTGAATGTCATTCAGCAGTCAGTGAACCTGCTTCTAGCCTCCTGCTCACATAACAATATGGGTTCTTTCTTGTTCAAAGGATAATCAGGTTAAAACTGTACATTTTCAAATTGAAAAATAAAGATTCAACCCATTTTTAAGTGCCCAACTCCTATCTTAGTTTGGGCTAAAGCTATGGGACCAGAACAGCTGAAAATGTCATTGCCCTTGTTCAAAACAGGTACATTCAACTAAAAAACATGAAATGACTTGAAAAAGGAAGTCCAGCCTAATAACAAATGTTTTTACCATTTTCTCTTGAAAAGTAAGCCCTAAAGCTTTTTTTCAGTTAACGCTGTCTGTAAAAAATGGTGTCGCCACTCACCGGACATAAGAAGTTTCATGAGGAAAACAGGTCATTAGCCTGAGGCTAATCACCCGTGCCTGGAGACTGAATTGCAACCAGCACTGTGTGACCCGGTGGCCGATGACATATTCCTACAGTAATACCCTCCTGATTTCCCCCACTACTTATAATGAAGTAGCTTTATTCTTTTATGCACAAATTACCTTTTCTCCCCATGCTAGGTGTGTCCTTTCAGATCATCTTATGCCCAACAATGCACCCCCTGCCAGCCCTGTCCCTGCTCCTGTCTGCACCCAGTCACCTCCAAGAACCTTATGTGCTTTACTTAAGATGCCCTCACTGCTATTATTAGAAGTTTTCCTAATATGTGCAATCTGGATTCCCGTACATATAACCCTATTTAACCGCACTACACCCCAAGTGCCTGTTTAAACACTCCTCAGCTAATCTATGCATAAGCTAGTCCAAATGCATGTGTGCCCCACCAGTCCAACTGTAAACTGTGGTATTTGTAGAGGTCCCACCTGTTACAGGAGGAACTTCAGTGCCTAATAAACTTAACCCATCTTTCCAGGGTTTGGTAGCCAATGTATTAAATCTCTTTATATATAAACTCCTCCTTCACAAGTCTGGAATGAGGTGCAGGTAGACAAAGACAATTACACTCCAGTTCTGTTCCTGTTTTTTTTTTTTTTTAAACAAAGTTCATTAAATTTTTTCCTGAAGAATATCAAACCTACACTTACCCCTGTCATTAGTAACAAATTTGCACTACCGACTACTTGACCTACCCCCCCTAGCCTCATGCTCTAGGGGCCCTCCTATCATAATGGTTAATTGAAATGTTGTTTGCCCTTTTTGTTTTCAGAGGCATCCTACACAAAATGCAATCACAATCTTGGTATCATATTAAGGAACAACAACTAAGACCAAAATGCTAACTTTGCTCAACTTGATCAATTTTCTTATTTTTTGTTAATTTTCAAATATCTGTACAACACTTACCCTGAAAATTTGTTTAATACATACTGATATTTTCAGGATTAATGCACCTACGTCACCACAAAATACATTCATGTCTAAATTAGCATTTTAACATGTGCATTGCTCTTCAGTTTTACTGGCTACCACTGTGAGTCACATATCATTGGAAAGCTTCTATGTTGTAGTCCTCATACACAACCCATGTTTACCTATGCCTTTACATATCCTTTACCTGTGTCAGACATAGGGTAAGGTCCATCTAATGCCAAAGTAATCCAAGTAAACAGGCAATGAAATTACTTTTTGAAAGCAGCTCACATAAAACATGATGCAAGATCTATCACTGGACTTTCCCAAACATTTAAGCAGTGTTGGGGAGAAACTAGTTACATGTAACGGCGTTACGTAATTAAATTACAAAATAAATGTAATTGTAATCCGTTACACTTACTGAGAAGAAATATGTAATTAAATTACAGTTACTAATCAAAATGTTGGTGATTACATCCGAATATATTCTTTACGGTAAAAAGCTTATATGTAGAATATAACATTCATTCTGTTGCTTTGCATCTTTTTCGCCGTGCAGGAATGCCTTCTTTTAGGTGTGTTTTAACCTTGCGCGGGTTTGATCGCTTGCCTGAAAAAATGAACTAGCGAATTTTATGCACGTCAGAGCAAGCAGTTTGGATTACACCAACGCTGCTTGCCCTACTTTAAGGTGATTGGCTTTCGCCAGGTGAAGTTATCGGTCGAGTTGAACATAACTCAAGCGAACGCCCATTTCGCGTCGCAGTTTCGCCGCGATTAACTCCGCCCATTCGCCTCCTGCCATTGAATTTTCATGCATTCGCGTCGCGTTCGGTTAAAACACACCTTTTGGCATATTTCCGGACAACGCGGGTCAGCAAAGTAGTGGCGTTTAAAACGATTCTTTTTAGTGATTCGGTTCCTTTCGTTCAGTTCAATAAAATGATTCGAATTTTTGACTCACTGATTCGTTCATTTCCATATCCGGTCGGGCGGCATACACGAATCTGTAAATAGTTTTATTGCATTTTAAAAGTTACTGTACATTGTTCCAAATATCATGTCCATTATTAGCCTGCTCTGCGGCAAAACAGCACATGTGAAACAAAATGTCAATGAAATTAATAATAATTAAATCGTAATATTCATTACGTGAAACTGCACCATGCTATTCAAACAATCATGCAACCGCAAAATGTAATAGAACCCCACATTTTAACACGTATAACAGCCTAAGTACATGCAATTTGCTAAAACTAAAAAAAAGCACTGAGGAAAAAAGAGCCACGCTTATATCCGAAGCGAATAACTTCGTTTTACAAATTTTGAACTAACCCAGCCCAAACATTTTAATATATTTGTAGGCCTAGTCAGCGATGTCGTATTTTTATTTGTTGTTAATGTAGACGTAGTACAAATGTGATGCATAGGCTTATTATAGGTTCTCTTGTCTGGATTTGCCTCTCGTCTGCCAATCAAATCAATGCGCATCAAAGCAACCTGCTGAGACCAGCCGATCAAGGCAAGGCGGGTAGCTATATCGTCGGACAAGAACGCCTTTCAGTGCTGGAAATTCAACAATATTTTCCTTCTGAAATCAGAAAAGGGCTGTAACATTACTGTACAGTGTAAACCTTGTTTACCAGCGGTGAAAATGCTGTCAACATCGAGATGCTCGATGTCAAACCTGAGGAAACATCTAGCCTACAGGTAAGTTAATGTAACCGCAATCAGTCACATTAAATGAAGTACCTCCCGCCCCACCATGTTATTTATGTGTGTTCAGGACGTAATTTAGCTCTATATTTTGCTCGGTGCCCGTCCAGTAGGCTACATATTTATGTTTAATCCCCATTCATGACAAATTAATTGCTAGCTAGCTAACAGATGCCTTTTGCACAGCCGCACCTCCATTTATGAACCCTTTGATAGAAAATCTTAGCTAAGTTAGTCTTTCTTGAATAGTGATGTACGTAGCCTATGTGAGATCTAATAACACTCACTAACCTAATTCAGCATTGTGTTTTCATTAAATATTAATTTGGAGAGGTCATTAGGTTTTTCTACAGGGCACCAACAGACTAAATTAATGGTCTTAACTATGCATACTGTGCTTTTTGTTGGGCACACAACAGTAGTTGTTGCCAGTTTGCCCTGTTTGTTTGTGATCTGCATACTTCATATTTGTTTTGGTGGTTGTGCTTTGAAATCAAAACATTCCAATCTTAATTCAAGTTATATTGAAGAACTTTTAATAAAAAGTTTAACAGTAGTCAGTGTTGAGTACTGTTATGAGATTTAAACTGTCTGGTTTAAATTTATGTTTTCAGGACTCTTTAGCTTTATTGCCCAGTTTAAAACATTTGTTAGAAAAGTAATCAAAAAGCAATCAAATGTAATAAGTTACATTGCTTTGATGAAGTAATTAAAATAGTTACATTACGTATTACATTTTTAACAGGGTAACTAGTAATCTGTAACCTATTACATTTCAAAAGTAACCTTCCCAACACTGTATTTAAGCAATAGTGCCAAAAACCTTGTATTTTAAATTTAAACAGTATAAACCACTTCAGTTATGACATATTATTTTCAAGAGGGTTCTATGTGGATGACAGACTACTAAAAGAAAAACAGAAAAGACAAGTTACCAAAACCTAATACAGTGAAGAATATAAAGAAATAATAAAAATAAACAATGCAATGGCACTTCTGTTATTGCAGATTACAAGATTCAATATAAAAAGCATGGAACTTCTAAACACATACTCAGAGATTTTTTTAAATTTTATTTTGTTTAAAGAAGCTTTCGCCAACAGCTTTCAGCAATGCTGGCAGACCTTTCCAAACTCCCCGTGCCTTAAAACTAGAAGCTTTTCCCACCAATTCCACGAACACCCTTGGAGTTTTAAAGCAAATATTTTCAAATATTTTCCTGCTACATGCCCACTGTCAAAGTTTAAGTAGTTTGGGGCATTTACAAAGATACACACAATGGCTACAACTAGTACAGCTGGCAGCTGTTCAAACGGTTTGTTCAACGGCCTATTGCTCCTGTGCATGCCTTGCACAACATCGTAACAACGTAAGGAAACAAGAACCAGTGTACCATCTTGGTAACGTCAACGGTACTTTTTACGCTTCATTTATCTCTGCTCAGTATTTTTCGAACGGAATTAGCGTAGTTATTGGAATAATGACATCTGACACAAACTGAGAGAATTAAAGTTCCAGTAACACATTGCATATTACCTAATGCAAACAACATCGGTACGTTACAGTGTAATCAATCCTTGACAGACGTCTCGACAATCCTCAAAATAAGGACTAACGTTGAAGAACCACATGGTAAATGCCGCAAAACTAATTATTGAACTAACAGAGTTAATAAAGATAGTTCTACAAGACACATGCCGTATCTCATGGAAAAGGCAAATCTGTGTTACAATTAAATTCTGACAAACCAAATTGAGGTGAAATGTTTAATCGGAGCTGGTGGTCCAAGGCTATGACAGTATAAACATGAAACAGACCGTAAACCTCTGCTAAACTGCAGATGTTTAACTTAGTCGTATTTACAAAGTAACAACAATCAGTGTCGTTGTCCTTGATAAAACCAGTGTGTATTCTTCTTACAACCCATATTCAGCAGTTGTTTTGCTTAATAAATTAGTGTGATAAATACATTTAAATTGTCAAAGACTATTTTAAACAGGGCCTATTCACTGTGCATGCCCAAATCCAAAATCAGTCTGGAGGACACTTCTCTTCTGTGTGCATGCATGCCCCAAAACCCTCTTGCAGTTGGTTAAGGCACTCCCAACCAAAGCTATGAACATGCTCCCTGCAGTTACTACTGCATGCTGATTGGTCGTTTGAACCGTCGCTCAACGACACACGAAGAACGGGGAAAAAACTGCAAAAACAAATGGGACGACAATACCCGACTGAAAAAGTACAATGTCATGCTTCAAACACGCAGAGTTGCAATACACTGAACCGACGATCCAAATTCTGACTGCGAGCTCATACGCGTTCGAGCTAGGTATGTCTTTAATTCTTGTCTGCAGACATTTGGCAATGTCTAAGGCTTTCGGAAGCCATTTTCATTGGCCACATTGGCTACATAAAACAAGCTCACCTTCCACAGAATCTGCAGCTTTTGCAGGTTTGCTCTAGTCCCTCTCCGCAATGTCGCGCCCCCTCTCTCGTACGTGACACCAGCGATACACCGGAACGGATCCGATTTCACTAACTTACTCCAAGGCGATAAAATGTTTGTTTTTTATTATTATTTGAAATATATTAAGCAAGTCAGCTGCTTCTTTCAGCTTTGACCACCATCTTTTATTACAGGAAATGACATGGAAACGGAAGAAAGCCACTTTGGCCGTGTTCCCGCGGTCTGACCAAACACGTTCTTCATGACCAATAGCAGTCGGGGTATTCTGTCGCCGCGGTCTCATTGAGCAGAGGTCAGCAGTCAGCATCAGTGTGTTCACGGGCATTACCCCGGACAAAGCGGTCTGTATTATGTTATCGTCATCATGCTTCAAGGGCGCCACGCTGCACCGAATTCTGCGCGGAGTCTTTTCACTGGGTGGCTCTGCTGCCGTGGGCACATTGAATGGGATGAGCCAATGAGATGATTTTACGATCTGCACCTCGGCCCCTAAAAGCAACCTCAATGTAATCAACGTGGAGTGTTGGTTGACTCTGGCCATGATGACGGTGTTGCATTTTGATCACTCTGTGACCGCGGTCATGATTGGTGCACAATAAAATGGTGCACGTCTGACCAACCATGATTTTTTAATCGATTTTGACAGGAAAATGACAGAGCTAAACGATTGACAGAAAGCAATCCTACATTCATCGTTTGCAGGGGGTTAGCGGAAAGTAGGCTATCAAAAGGAAATTAAGTTCAATTCAATTTTTTACCCCGTCTGTAGAGACAGAATAACAAAGATATTGTTGTAGCGGTTTAGTCTTTGCACTTACGTTAGCCCTTTTGACACCCCCGCGAAACTATGTCGCTTTCTCACTCTTGCTGTTACAAGATAAATGATGCCCTGACTATAAGGTGCATACGGCAACGTATTTTAAGAAAGGAAGTTAGTAACGACAAGCGTGTACAGAAGTTCAGATAAGTCAGAGAAACACACGTAATTCTAACTGATACGCCTAGCTAGCGCGGAGGTCACAATGAAATCTTATCATTGACACTCTCCCCCACACTGTTAATAGGACCGTTAAACGTTACTGGGTGATACTGGATGATATTCTAGGAGATGTGGGGCTCTCTGATTTTCATTCCAAGGTTTCCGTGGCTTATACAGGAGTAACCTACTACATGAAACAATAGTAGGTTACCTGAAACAACACGTTTTACATGTAGTAGGTTACATGAAACAACACGTTTTACCTGAAAGTGTGAGTGATTGCTGAGAAATGAGTGGTTTGACACAAAATAATGTAGATTCAATTCAGGTATCGCTGTCAAATGATTAAGTTCTAGGTACTAATGTGAGGCTTAATAATTTAATCACATCAATATATATTGTTAATATGGTAGTATGGTTGTTCAATATAATTTACTTTTTAAGTGGGTACAAACAGGTAAATATATACAGTCAGATTCAAAATTATTGGCACCCTTGACAAATCTGCACAAAAATGCTGTAAACTAAAAGAAATAATACTGTTATTGACATAAATTTTATTTTCCAAAATGTGTCAAATGGTGTGCTTTATTAATGATTGAATGGAATTAACCAAAGTCTTACATTTTTCAAATAACAAATTTATTTTCCCCAAAAATAGGTTTCACAATTATTGGCATCCCTGGCCTAATTCTTTCTTCAACCACCCCTGGCAAAGATGACAGTCTTGAGTCTTTTCCTATAATTTGTGATTGTTAAGGTTAGAGAACACATTTGGAGGGATTTTTGACCATTCCTGCATGAAGATCACTGATATCTTTTGGTTTGCGCTTATGGACTACCCTCTTCAGTTCAGACCACAGGTGTTCAATTGGATTTAAGTCCAGAGACTGAGATGACCATTGTAGAATGTGGATTTTGCATTCACTTAACCATTTCTGTATGGATTTTGATGTATGTTTGGGGTCATTATCCTGCTGGAACATCCACATATGACCAAGTCTTAGCCTCCTAGCAGAGGCAACTTGATCTTCTGCCAAAATTTCCTGGTAATTGGTGGAATTCATTATGCCATTGATTTTAACTAGTGCCTCTGGACCACTGGCAGCAAAACATCAATGACCCACCCCTATATTTGACAGTAGGTATGAGGTGCTTCTCCTTATATGCATTCCTCTTTTGCTACCAAACATGCCAACAGTGTGTATTGCCAAAAAGTTCAATTTTGGTCTCATCTGATCAGAGCACTCTATTCCAGTCATAATTCCAAAGATGTTTGGCAGACACTTTGATTTGTTTCTTGTGCTCAGTAAGGTCTTTCTTTGCGCAACCCTTCCAAAGAGCTTGTTGGTATGGATGTTCTGTCTTATGGTTGTTTTTGAGACATGATCACCCCAAGATGCAACCAAGCTCTGCAATTCTTGAAGTGTGATCCTTGGGCTCTTTATTGCCTCCCTCACCATTTTCCTCACCATCCATGGGGGCAACATGCACTTGTGTCCTCTTCCTGGCAAATTTGAAACCATGCCATATGTTTTAAATTTTGTGATTATTGCCCTTACAGTGCTAAGTGGTATGTTTAATTGTTTATGTATTTCTGTAGCCATTAGCAAACTTGTGAAGGTCAATTACCATATGTCTCTTTTGAATTGACTATTCTTTGGCTTTTCCCCGGTGATGGATGACAAGGGATTTTGCATATTTTTGCATTTCCTCATTTTTATTCTCTAGTGAAACAGGAAGTGATGGAATGACACAATATAATTCCTTTTGACTGAGAATCACTTAATGAACAAAAATTTTATTGCCGATTTAACTTTGTTTGATTTCATTTACAATAATTGTTAGGGGTGCTAATAATTTTGACACCTATGGTTTCCAGAAAAAATTAGATTACCTAATAAAAAACAATGAAACATGAGAATAAATATATTGAAATAAAAGTATATAGTTTCCACATATGTTTCAACAAAACATATATTGCATGTCATGACCATACCCCGACTGCTATTGGTCATGACGTGGTCCAACTTAATTAAGTAGGGGTGTGACGACACACTCAGCTCATGGTTCGATATGATAATGGGTTCATGGTTTGATACTGTCGCAATATTTTGGACAAAATTTAAATGGAAACAAATTATGACTGAACAAGACTCCTTGTTTATCCCTGAGGTACAAAATGTTTTTTATTTCTTCTTAAAAACTAAACAAAATATATTATTTGAAGTGCAACTTATCTCTTTATTATTATTATTATTATTAAAAACAGATAAGTTGGGAAAATAAAATTATTAAAAGAATGTCTTGTTACTGATTTCTAAAATAAATGACAAAACTCTGTAAACTGTAAAGTATGACTGAACAGGATTGAACAGGTTTACCTTTTTGCACCCTCTGCTGTTCAGACAATGTAATTAAACCAGAAAAACATTTTGGATGTGTTCTGTAGAGGTAGTTAGAAGAAACAGATTGCAGATGACATTAGGAGACATTTTTCAAATTCGCGATGCGTATTGTCACGTTTTTGCATCACAATATATCTTCCCTATTTGCAAGTGAGCAAAATTGTAATTGTTTCTGCATTTATTCATTTCACTTTTTCAGCATTCATCATACTTATGTACATGTTACATTCATTGATTTAATTTTAATTTAATGAACATTTGCAAAAGAAGTTGAAAGTATACTCAATACTTTATAGCTTCATGCGTATTATTTGAAATTAAAAACCCAGTTGACATACATACAGTTACTACAAGTCAACATAGGCGTTTAAATTACACCTCTGCACATAACAAAGGAAGGAGGATCTGTGACTTAAAAACTATATATGAGAATCACGAGAAGTGCTCTGTCCTACTACGGCCTGCGGCCAGGCCGCAGTATCTGTGACTGCACCACTGTGTTCATCATGGGACTGCCACAAACTGCTGCTGCCACCACCAGTATGCAGAGGGATCCAGGGACGCATCCCCAACTGGGGAGTGGACTTGTTTCATTCACTGCTGTTGCTGGTCTGGCAGTGGGGAAATAACTATGGTGGTCCTGCCATTTTGTAATGGACTTGACCTTTCCACCCACCACTCTGCTTTGTAGGGGGGCACTCTGATGCTCCTAGCTTCTGCTGGGGAGTGGAGATGCTCCATCTGTGCTGCTTAGTTGCTTGGGGGGGACCCATTGCTCCCATCTACTACTACAGAAGACTGGGGTCTCTTCTTCAACACAACTGCTCAGCCACTCCATCCTGAGCTTTACATCTCCCACCATGATGGCTTCATCCCATAACTACCACCAATGTGACATAGATTAAGAATGGAGCAAATAGCAATATCTGTTCTTTGAATAGGCAATTTTACTGAAAATAAAATGTCAGCAACTAAACTGTATAGGGCCAAGCTAAAGCACAAAGGTGTAACCACAGAAGACACTTCGGGATGTCACAATGGAGGGAAGTCACAGTTAAAGACACCAGAAAGCCAATTATCATTGATCTCTGAACTACAATTGCAATGAGAATTAGAAAAGTAACCACTTTAAAATATCAACTTTAAATCTACCAGGGTGATTGTTGCCCTAGTTCTGGATGATTAGGGAATGATTTGTACAAATGAAGAAAGAGATGAATAAAAAATGTTTATGGAAATGCAGTGTTAAATAAACAAATGTGTAGATAAATACTGAAATAGAGAAATTTGTGAAGATACAGTGCATTATATTAATTTTCATTAATTATTTATGGATTGTTTATCATTTATTTATTCATTTACATATGAATGTATGTATTTTTGTTTACTTTTAATTTTGTCTTGCGGGAGCAATAGTAAATAAACTTTCACTGATTTCTTTGAAATATGTTACTGATCTGTAACAGATTCAAGAAAGCTTGTGACATTGTATTTCAGTCCAAAAATGTTCCATTAATAATCATGTTCAGAACAATCAAGTTCAAACTTAATCATCATTGCAAATAGATTTCAAGAAATCTGTGACTTAAATAAGTATTATGCAGGACTCGGAGGTATTCCTTTGACTTTCCAGAGCTACTGGGGAAACTACTTTGACAGCTGATATTTTAACCTACATAGCCTTGTTAATCATTAATTTATAATAACATTGACATACCAATTACACCATCAATCACACAAAAATATAAGGTAATGATTCGTGTGTGATACAGTACAGGAATTAACTGCAACAAATCCTGTATTTTCAATCTCCCAGGATTCATGGTGAGATGGGGACATAACCATGACCTCACACCACTAAATGAAGAGCAGATGTGCAAAACTGCTTAAACCAACTCTGACTGAATTGGGGAAAATAAGAAAATCATTTATGGCACAAGTGGAGGTCAGTGTCAGTGTCCTATTTTAACTGTGTACTTTGTAACAAACCAAGAGCCCAGGAGTTGAGGTTGAAACTTGCTTGGTGCATTGTGGGGAGTTCTTTGACAGTGGTCCTGACTGTCAAGGTGGTATGCAGCCTCTCTTAGGAGTTCCAAAATACTGCCAGCAAGATACCTCTACATGGATTTGATAATCTAATCCAGCCTGGCAATGCTGGAACCAATTACATGTCTGGTAATGCACACTGCCTAAATCTTCTAATGGTTCAATAAAAGTGGAAATAAATAAAGTTAATAAACAAAATAATAAATAGATAAACATGGAAATTAGTAACAGAATAGGTAAGTATAGTGATGAATAATGATGAAAATTAATGTAATATTAAAATTAATATTAAAAGCTGAAATTCTGAAGTCTTGCCTCATATTCATCTTTTGATCTTAAACCCAAATGTCTTCAGTGAACAACAAAAACAAAGGAATTGGCCTTGCTGTTCCAATACTTTTTGAGGGGACTGCATAATGTGTCTTCTTATTTGAATGTGATCTCTGGTAAAAATGATTTTAACAGAAGTCCTGTTTTTGCAAATGCAGATGTAGGCGCTCAGTATGTATTTTTATATGCTTAAAGTTTTTTGGAGGTATTTATGAACTGATGTTGTGTAACGGTGGTCATATTGATTGTCAATCAGTCTTAATTAACTATTGTGCAAGCTAGCACAATAGAAATAAAGTGGGAATAAAATTAGCTAGCTAGCAATGTAACAGTCGCCCAGCTGGATAGCTTGCTAGGTAAATAATTCATCAGCTATCACACTTGCTAGCTCATGATTAAAACTGGCAGTAAATAAAATGAGCTGGCTAGCAATTTAGCTTACTAGCCAGTATGTTACCTTCCAAACCACTGAGTTAACAAGCCAGCCCCACCACTGTAAATATTTTGCTAACTAGCTCTAAAATGTAGGTGACCAATTGCTTCACCAGCTGGGTAGCTTGCAACTGTTTTTTAACTCAGAAATGGTAGGTTGCATCTGGCTGTGAATAAGAAATCTAGGCAAAATTAAGGTGTACATTTTAAACTTGATCCCTCTTATGAGTTGACATATAAGGCAATATTGTTAAATTAGAAAAGACAAGTGATGTATATCTGAATTTTTTCACAGCCTGTCAAGATTATATTGCCATATTGGCATCATTACTATCTTCTTGTTGGCAGCTTAAGTTGGTTAGCTAGCTAGTTGCCTTTTATAACTTATTTAACTTGGAACATATTTCGTTCACAAAGCATAAAGTAAATTGCAACAGGCTTTAATGAACAGATGTAGCAATTTGCTTTATATAAAGAGAGACCGATGGTAAGAAGCATAAACTGGAGTACAGCAACATTATTGATTATGTGCTGTGGCAGGAAATTTAAGACAGAAGGAAAAAACAGAAAAGAAGAAGACAGAAAAAGAAGGAAGAAAGTGAAAATGCATATAGCTTTGGGTGTTTATGTGGCAGTATGAGACTGCATCCAATTTCTGGATGATGGATTTTTATTACTATACTATTTGTTCATTTAACAGGGAGAGTGGACCGCCACTCGACTGTCCCAAAATTAGCTATGAAGCTACATTTCATTTGTAGTCCCTAGGGTTAGGGATTAGATGGTAAGGTAAGACCTAAGGGTCATTTGTGTATGGTTTTGTCAGTAGAAAATCCCAAAAAAGGCCCTGATGCTAGATGTTGGCCTAAATGCTGAATAGGTATGGAGTATGCCCTGCCAGATGGAATACCTGGCATCCCAGCTGTTCAACCCAATTTATGTTATGTCAGCTACATTGTGTGATGTTATGACAGCCATTGTGCCTTTGTAATGTGCAGAACACAATTTATTAAACACAGACTGAGAAATATCATCTAAACAATAACCTCACCTAAAAGTCTGCTTCAAATATGAGACGGTATTCTATATTGTGATTTGTCAGTTTATTATGGTTTAACCTTTACAAAAGGAAATGTTGCACCCTGTAGTTCATGGTGTAATGTCCACACCTTAAGTAAGGAAACAACAAGAACAGTATGAAGGTCAAAGTATTAACAAAATTTGCAAGCCAGAAAAATGATGCAACCTTTTAAACACACAAACACTTATTTCACTCCACATACATACAGAACTGCATATCTTCACTGTTCATGAAACATGGAACACACACCATGGCTCAGTTAAGCTACCCTGTGTGAGTTTGCTGGTGCTTCTTCAAAGTATTTGAGCGACTAAAGCTTTTTCCACATTGGGAGCAATGGAATGGACGCTCCCCTGTGTGAGTCCGCTGGTGTCGCCTCAAAGTACTTGAGTGACTGAAGCTCTTTCCACACTGGGAGCAGTGGAATGGGCATTCCCCTGTATGAGTTTGCTGGTGTCGCCTCAAAGTACTTGAGCGACTGAAGCTTTTTCCACAGTGGGAGCACTGGAATGGGCGCTCCCCTGTATGAGTTTGCTGGTGGTTCCTCAAAGTACTTAAGTGGCTGAAGCTGCTCCCACATTGGGAGCAGTGGTATGGTCGTTCCCCTGTGTGGGTTTGCTGGTGATTCCTCAGAGTACTTAAGTGACTGAAACTCTTCTCACACTTGGTGCAATGGTATGGACGCTCCCCTGTATGAGTTCGCTGGTGTAGTGTTAGATGAGTTAACTGAGTAAAGCTCTTCTCACACTGGGAGCACTGGAATGGGCGTTCCCCTGTATGAGTTTGCTGGTGGTTTCTTAAAGTACTCGAGTGACTGAAGTTTTTCCCACACTGTGAGCAATGGTATGGGCGCTCACCTGTATGACTTCGTAGGTGTTTCTTCAGAGAACTTGAGTGACTGAAAGTTTTCCCACACTGGGTGCAGTTGTACTGACGCTCCCCTCTGTGAGTCTGCTGGTGTAGAGTCAGACTAGGTAATTCAGAGAAGCTCTTCCCACACTGGGAGCAGTGGAAGGAGTCCTCCCCTGCATGAGTTTGTTGGTGTAATGTCACATTGCTTGAATGGCTGAAACTATTCCCACACTGGGAGCAGTTTGTTAGGTGTGATGCCCATCTGTAGTTCTTCCCACACTGGGAACATATGAGGACCCCTGGCAAGAAAAACAGGGGATACAGAGAATGCTGATAACTATGATCACGGCAGAAAAAACATCCAGATAATAAAAATGGCAACAAAAGATGCATATTTGTTGTGGCAATAAGCACCACTGCCAAAGTAGCCAGAGACAACAGTATCAAGGTAATGGTCAATTTAAATTTAAATAGACACTTTAGTACCCAAATTTATTAGTGTTTGCTCTTTATGGTTAGTTCTCACACACAAGCAACACATTCCCTGTTGAAAAGCGTGAACAAATGAAAAAGTAGATGGAAGAGAGCAGAATGAGCACAAATATTAGGCCAACTATTTTTTGGAATATAGAAAGCTAGCATTTATTAAGTTATTTAGATACCTACCTTATTGCCTAAATACATGGCTGTTTTACCATTTTCTTGATGTTTGAGATCCTTGAACAGCTATGTTCAGTGCTACTTTATGAAATGTTACTTCATGAAAGCATCAAACCAATAAAAGTATGCTTCTAGTCATAGTGCACATTTTTGAGAGGATGTTATGAATAAAGTAACTAAATGCCCCTACTGTTCTTCATACCAGCACAAGCTTTTACCCACATGCTGAAGTTTACCCTGTGTGTGTGGTAAGCGTGCGTAATGGTCAGTGTGTGGCAGTTCACCCTGTGTGGTAAATGTGTGTAACGGTTGGCATGCTGCAGTTTACCCTCTTTGTGTGATAAAAGTATGTAATGGTCAGTGTGCTGCAGTTTATCATATGTGTGTGGTAAACACGTGTAACCATCAGCGCGCTGCAGTTCACCCTGTGTGTGTGGTACACACATGTAAGAAGACATTGTGGCCACAATGATGGGCACATGTCTTGTAATTTTGGGAGCTGTGGCATTTCATGCCACCCTTAATGAGTGGTGCCATAATACAAGTCTGGAATAACAAAACAGTTGTTACTGAGTGCAACTTGTATAATTTCTCCACTGGTTTGTTATAGGAATATCATGAACAAAAACACAATTCCTCATTCCACAAGCACACAATTAATACTCCTACCTGTACCTGTTTTCAGCCATGCCGAGTTTCATATTGGAAAGGAAGCCAGAAAACTAGTCCCAGCCAAGACTAAGTTATGCCTAAGGCAGCTTAAACAGAACAAAGCCCCCCACCGCACTGAGGGTACAGCTGAGTCAGGGCTAACCCAAACACCTTATTGGATACCTGCGTTGTGGGAGGTGTCTCACCTGTGGCAAGGTTGTGGTCAATGCTGTCCTGGGACATGCTGTGTAGCCTCCCCATGTAATCTTCACTGTACCAAACACGCAGCTTCTCTCCCTCTGACAGGTCCCGGCAGACCCGGAAGTAGATGTGCTCCCCATGCTGAAAGGCAGTCAGGTTCCTCTCACTCTCCTCTGCCGAGTTCCGTACATACCTGGATCACACAGTGCACCAGGTTACACACCCACACACTGTCCATCCACACCCTGCTTTAGTGCGTAAACTCAAGATGAGTTGTGGTCAAAATCAAAATTTGATCTTTTCATGTACCATGGACTTACGTGTACAGCAAAGCATTCTGAACAGCGTCCTGTAAGCCGCAAGTAGGAGAAACAACCAATGTTTTAGTGTGGTGTAGTGGTAAGTATCAGGGCTTGTAAAACAAGTAACCCAAAGGTTGGTGGTTCAGTTACCTCGTAGAGCATTGCTGTAGTACCTTCAGCTAGGTAAATACAGAGCTATATAGTTTTCAAATAATAATTGTGGTTGAGCACTCCTTTGCAAAAATATTGTCGTGTAGTTTAATGGTCTTCTAATGCCCACATCATACACACTCCTGACTCCCCGTATAAACCAACACCAATTACAAGGTGTGCTATTCTACTGACACATCACTAACATTGATGGTATTGTTATTCCTGCTTTGTGGGTTCATGTTTTTCTATTTCATGTACATGTATTTGCACTACTAAACAGGCAGCAGAGCAGCACCTATGCTTGAGACTGCACACGTAACACTAGAAATTCTACAATCATCACTGTTCACCAGCTATAACCATGATGGGTACATCTCTTTATCTCCAGTGACATAACGCGCACACCGTTTTAGTTTTGTTAACCTTATCTATTGCTTATCCATCCTATCTAGTGTGTCCTGTTTGTGTGTGTGTGTGATTCCTGTCTTCTGAATTTATCTTCGAGACTCTGGGTTTGGTGAGGGGCCTGCCAGACTAAGTGTGGGCACCCAGGCTTGCGTTCTCTTGCCTGTTCCAGGTTCACAGATACACACTGTGTAGCGACCCAGTAAAGCCAATGAGTTTTAATCTTATTAATGTATAATTAAGGGCAGGTGTTATAATTCTTTACAGGTAAATAAAGATATTCAACACTCACTATCATTTTCAATAAGATAGGCAGTAGACACATGTCAATTGTGCTCTGTGAAGCCATTGCTTTGGCTGCTAAGGTTCTGTAAGTATTTCAGTGTGTACATTCATATGTATGTCTTTGTTTTGACTTCCCACCATTTGTTTACTGTACATATGTCGCACCTAACTTGTACTTGGGAAATTAAAACCCTTGTATTGAGGTGCTTTTGCATTGCTGGTCACCATCCTCACGCACCCTATGGGACCTTTGTGGCCGAAGCAGAAGTTACTCACACCTACATCTGAGGTGGAGCAACAATAATAATGACAACAATATGGTCATGTGGTTATCTACAATTTTGTTAATGTTTTTGAGTAAACAGACAGAGGGTTTTTGTAGTTCTCAGTAAAATGATAAGCTCTGGCTAGCTTGAGGTACTAAGAGGGGGATGATCTAGGCTTACAGGGCGTGGTGGGGAACATCTGGGACGGTGCATAGACGTAGTTCATATTAAAACTGCAACATGTCAGCAATTCTAAAACCATGCAATTTCTACACAGACTTGTACAAGTTGTGAGGATAAGTGTGGCCATTTAGGCTACACTGAGGCCATGCTCTGATTAACGCAGGAAATACCTCATCCAGTTGGCTTTTGTCTCATCACTGCCATCAATGGATTTGTATGTGTTGTTTTCATCAAAAATCTAAGAAAAAAGAAAAATAAATAAAACATATAAGAACAAACACTAAAGTTCATTATATTTTACCTGCTAACACTGATACTACCATCAAGTCACTTAGCAGATTATATTAGCAAAACGGTGAACTGTATTAGCTACACATTGTATCAGTTGTATTAGCTAGCATTAGTTAACTGAAAATAAGAGGAGTAACTAAAGGTATGGAATATCACCTTGTTCTATCATATATTTCTTAAAATGATGATCACAAAAAAATCACATCACAGAAACAATGGAAAAATAAAGAAAAAGCTGCCTTCATGCTTCACTTACCTAGCTAGTGACACTGCTTGTCTAACAAAGCTTGCTAGTCTATCATTAATAACCATGGGTCACTTGCCCATTACAACACTTACAGGCTAAGAATGTTAAACTCAGGATAAATGTAAGATGAGGAAACAAAATGGGACAAAAAGACAAAAGCATTCACAAAAAATCTATAAAATACGGAGAGGAGTAGGAAATTACAGAACAAGAAAGCTTAATCAAAGAGATACATCTTTAAGAGCTTAAAGTTTTAAACCACTTATACAAGCTAACAGTTCATGATCAAGCTTTAGAAAGAAGAGAAATGTTATTATGATACCATTAATACATACAGAAAAGTTATATGAAGGCCAAAGGGGGCTGAACTCACCATCCAGGAGAAGAACCCTGAGGACTTGTCCTGAGAGACTACCTCTCCCTGGTAAGGGCCAAACAGCGCCCCCTTTGGGATGTTCCTGTCCATGCAGCAGACGTCCACCTCTCCTCCCTCCTGGATGATCTCGATTCCAGCGGGAGCCGTCAGAGCGGCTCGGTTTGGAACCCCCAGGGCCACAGGGGTGTCTGGAATGAAGACTGGGGGTCCATGGGTTGGACATTCCTCTATGAAGTACTCCTCACACTGTTCACAGACTATAGAGAGGGAACAACCACAAGCCCATCAATCAGTGTATCTTTCTAAAAATCCATCCTTTTTTCATCAGTTATCAACATCCAGTTTCCAAACAACATGTAGAAAGATTTTTTAGAGGGTGTAGTCAGACACCTTTATTTATTCCAGCAAAATATGATTGTCATCATAACCTTTTCACATGTCGAAGCAATGCTCAAGATATTCACTGGGTCATGAGAGGAGCTACTTGTGCAGTGGCGGAGGTGGGGTATAGCTTAGGGGTAGAGTTGAGTTCATGCAAGCAGAGTTCTTTGTAGACTCCAATTGTACATTAGTGTCAATGCACTCATCCAGAAACACAGAGGGTAGGGAAGGCAAACCTCTGATACGCATGTATGCCAACAATTATTGTTCACACCATAAGTCCCACATTACTCCAGGAAGCAAAAGGATAGTAAGAATCACTAACGTCATCTGAGCTTCTCACTGGCACCCAAGTGGCAGTGGGCACAGTGAGGAAGCCCTGGCTCATGAAACCCTCCCTTCCCTGTTTGCTCCGCTGCAGGTGGTGGACGACTCAGCTGGGCTTGACCCTGGGCTGTGGGACTCAGAATGTGCACCTCATCTGAATGAACCACATTCTGAACAACTTAGGCCATTCATTTTTGACATTCTGTGAGAAATGTAGTATTTCAATCCACACACTTGAAAAAACCAAGCTGATTTCAAGACTTGGATATTCAACCAATGCATCCCGGCCCCCTTGCCCTGTCACCTTATTATCGTCACCTTTACAGGAATTACACAAGGGAAAATGAGAAATTCCTTTTTATGTGCAAGAATACATAAATACATTTAAGACAGAAATGATACTTACACCAGAAGTCTACTTTTTGGTGGTTCTCTGTAGCACAAAGCTCTTGATCAACTTTAAGTTTCTTCTTTTGTTCCTCAGCCTCAAAGAACTCTTTGTTTTTGATTTGGCTGCAATAAAAGGAAGAGAAAAGCATTAAAAATGTAAAAATGTTATTTAGATCCTGTAGTTCATTAATATTCATTTTGACATTCATGCTACAATAAATGGACACATTATAGGAAAACTTGGCTAATGCTGGATATTGAAATTATAATGCTCATCATATACTCATCTGGAGTGGTATTATTTAGCCATGAAAAGAGCCAGGGGGGCTTACTTTGTGTTGCAGTCAAACTCCACATCCAAGGATGTGTCTTTAGTTGATTCTTCCATCACACATGGAGAGAGAGGAGGGGACCCAGTGACTCCCCTCTCCATCTCATGTCAGGGCTGAGAAGAGAAAATAAAGCAGTGAATATGGGAACTTTCCAGCAACACAGCAATGACACCTAACCAAATCACACTTCTTGTTACAAGTGTGTTTAAAGTCCTAACAATTCTCACATTAAGACTTGAGTCACAATGGTCAAGTCTAACAAGTCGCAGTGGTCAGGTCTAGTCAAGTCACAAGTCATCAGAATCAAGCCTTGAGTCTCAACGGTAATCTTTTAACAATTGTAGTGCAATGGTCAAATTCAAGTTAATCTCATTTTTGTACAACATACTCACTGACACATAGTCAAATGATATCATGTTAAAAATGATATAGACATAGATAGACTGTACCTTTCACATGGCAGATTTTTAGGACCAGTTCAATACTGTTGCACAGACAGTTTGCACCAAACCACACCCCAAAACCAATGGTCACACCCACTCAAGGCAAGCATTTAAAAAGCAAAGCAGGAAATAGCATCTTCTGCACAGATGTTATTTTTCCCCATTTGCAAGTTTCCAAAATATGACATTACATGTTGCATCTTGTGTCAGGCAACTGTGCCGGTTTTTGCGTACTCTAAATAAGGTCCCTTATGCTCACTGAGACCAGCATGGTCAGGGATCTAGAATAATTTTTATTGATTCCAATTTTAGGAGATTACTCCTCATTTTTTTGAAGAGACTTTCCCCAGATGTTTGGAATTCCATAAAATGCAGTACACAATATAACCTGCTGTGCAGAGCTAGCATGATATGAAGTGGACCTGAAAAGGGCTCCACCATCATTCAATGCCACCACAACACAGGACAACAAAAAACAGTATTCATGTTTTATTTCCATTGCATAGCTATTAACGTATCAAACAGTAATTCATGACTTATGTCCAATATTTCCATTAATCACACGGTCTGCTTGTCCACAGTATCATTACTAATTACTTACATACAGGACAGCACTTCAAGAACAACAACGTTTTAACTTTTCACACTCTATGTACAGCTATCAGCCTTTTAACTATAATGCGCACATGTGTAAAGGTTATTTATTCAAACGCCAGTAATTCATATTCAACAACCCAAAGGAAATTCTTTTATTCATGTAGACACTTGCAATCAAGAGTACCAAACTAGCTACAACACAGTAGTTACCGATCTCACTACTGTAGATCCATGAAAAATATTTATTTTAAACAATAAATGTCAACCGTTAATTTGCACGAAAACAGTTGTATATATAGATAGTCAGCAAAATAATATATAGATAGTCCATTGTTACCCATAGGTATAATAAGCTTGCTAGGTAGACTAGTTAAAGACTATATCATAGCATGCTAGGCAAGCTACTCACAACAACTAGCTAGCAAGTTGTTTGGCCAGATTGATATACTACAGCTAGCTGGCTACCTAATCTAGCTATTGAGCTAGAAACATTGTTCACACAAATAGATAACTGCCATAGCTAATTGAGCTAGTTTAATAAAGCTCTGTTCTGGTTAAATATGTAGTGTTTATAGCAGATAACGTTACGCAGCTAAAATACACTAACGAAAAGAGGAGAAGAAATTTGCCATTTAGCTATAATGCATAAGGGAAGCGCAACGACCACAGCCATAATAACTGTTTATTTTATGTATATTATCATACTCAAAACAAACTACCTTTTCTTCCCGTGGGTAAGATAGATACTTATATTACATTATTACTACTTAGCAGACGCTCTTGTGCAGATCCTAGATAGGTCACATTTGTATCCATCTGTACGGCTAGATTCTCACTGAATCAATTGTGTGTTAAGTACCCTGTCCAAGGGCACAACCCTAATGGCCCAGTGGGGAATCGAACCAGCAACCTTGTGGTTACGAGCCCTGCTCCTTACCACTACACCACACTGCTACCCAGCACCTTAGCACAGTACCTACCTAGGGGTTTTCGTTATCTATTTGGAGACAAAGTCGATATTGAGATATGGAAAACCAACATACGGGATGAAATGCAACGACATAGTGACGCACAGACCGTAAGACACCTGCTTGGAAAGCCTCGGTCTTTGAACGGTGAGATCCATCCTTCCACCACTCCAAAATACTTTGCGTGGCTGGGGCTGGGATTAGGGAGCTGTGAAATGGTCTCAGATCTGTTACCTGTGGCAGAGACCACGATGAATTCAGTTTCGTTGGCTTGCAATTAATAATGCAAACTTCGAGCCATACGTTTCATCGCTTCTGGTCTGCATCTACTTCTCAATTTGTCTTAAGCTTTCGGAAGCCATTTTCACCGGCCACATTGACTGGCCGGCTGGCAACTTGAAACACTCACCTTCCCAGAATCCGTAGGGAGGTATTTTTATTCCAATTTCTTTAGTCCGCAATCTCGTTCCCACCTCTTGGGCTCGCCATTGATGAGACAAACTGTTTGATTCTACCTACGCAAGGCAATGCAAAAATTGTTTCAGATAATAACAATTTCAGCAAGTCGACAGTTTCGCTCAACCAAGATCGGGGGCATGGGACAAAGTATTGCAGTGACGTAGCCAAAACCATGCCCCTCTGCGCCGGAAGCAAAATAATTCAGTCCCTTTCCTGGCTAAGTCTTCCGGTTTCCTACTTTTTTTTTTAGACAAAATAAAAGTCCCGGGAACCAGCCTTATCAATAATTGGAATTCAATCATTAAAAGCAGTTTTAATTAAAAGCATGTTCATTAATGTTATATATTTTATAACCCACATAGTAATCGTAAAAATGTGTAATGATAGAAATAATAAACTTGATTTCCTTCTTAAATACTGAACAATTAAATATACTATATTTTAATGTATATAGTTCTGTAATTCCACATCAAATCACATTTTCTGTTGTAAACCTCAGATTTCTTTGTCTTAAAAAACAAGTGACAACTGTAGTTGCTACTTTCTTCCAGGGGATCTAACAGCAGAGCTTGTCACTCCAGCTGGTGTCTGACCTGTATTTGGCTGTTTGAATGAGGTCTCACCAACATGCTGCACTATATAAATAAGGATTTTGAGAAGCGATTTTCAGTAAAGGAACAGAAAATGACAAGATCAAACTAAAAAAACTAAAAGCCTGCACCCTTAGACTGGGGGTGAAATGAAATCCCACGATTCTGAAGAATGAGAACGTGTACTGGTATGTAAATATTACTATAGAAAGTCTTATCTCCAGTTTCAAAATAAAGCCAGATCATGTCTAAAACCGGCATTTAGTGTTTACCCTTTCATGTGAATTGTTGAAGGAAACTGGTGCTAAAATGTCAAACAAATGTGAAATGAGGAACAGAACTGCCTGTGAAGGGGAGCCTTCACCACTTCTCCCTGTTAATTGTGTCAATAATTGGTTAATTGGTTTTGTGTGTGACTTGTCTGGAGGACCAGCCTATTGGTTAACAAGTCACACCTGATTAAATATAGACGTGGCTGGAGAGCAGGAGGGAAGGCTCATTTTGTCCCAGCTTTTGGTTGGTGTATGCTGGGTTCTTCATCTATGTTGTCTGGTTTTAAAAATAAACTATTGTTTTTTTTAACCTTTTGTTCTTTTTGGCTTATTTATGGGAGAAGTGTTGACCAGCTTCTCTACACTGCCAAATGAGTAAAATAAATGGAGGACTATAAAAAAGGATTTTTTATTTATTTACATTTTTCCCATTTGTCATTTAACTTTTTTTAATTTATCATTTATTTTATATTATGATAAATTACTCTATGCAAGACAATAAAATGATTTACAAGATGACTCCAAATGGAAATGTTATCAATAAATGGCAAATGATAACAAATAGGCTGTAATGAAATGCACACCATATCAACAACTGATGTCATGACTTGACATGCATTATTCTCTTTTCTTGTGAGCCCATTCTTCAAAAGGAATTGCATGCACCAGAGGAACTCAATTCATATTGGCACTGAAGCCAAAGGCAAGTTGTTTTTCTCTCCTGTAAAGGCTGTGAAGGAGAGCCTTCACCACCTCTTCCTTGGACTAAATGTCAATTGTTGTCAATTACTAGTTATTTGTGTCAATCATCACTTAATTGTGTGCACTTGTGTTACTTTGTATGAGGACCAGCCTATTGGGTAACAAGCCACACCTTGCTAATTGAAGCCTGATTAAGTACAGGTGTGGCTGGGAAGCAAGGAGGCTCATTGTCTCTGCTGTTGGTGCATAGGCTGAATTCCTTTGTTAGAGTGCATGAAAATGCACTCTATTGTTATCTGAATTTTTCTTATTCTTCTTTTTCTTCTTCTAACCAATTTTGTGCGTTTAATACAGCTTCAACCGTTTAACGTAGAAACTTCATTCAAACTGTTGCGTAGGTCTTACAAAGGACACTTATGCTATGTATTTTTTATTTTTGTAACATTTATACTTTTTAAACTATTAATTAAAAACTATCAAAATTTTCCCCATAGACTTAACATTGGCCTTTGTGACATCACAATAGAGCCATTAAGCACTTAGAATCTTGTGGCAGCTGTTCTGACCACCTACATCTGTTTGATGTAGGCCTATATACTTTTATCTATGTAAAATTAGACTGTTTGCATTTTCATGCACTCGTAATTCCCTGGAATTACATTCTCTAGTTTTGTTTGTTGTATTTTAAAAATAAATTATTGTTTGTTTTAAACTTTTGTTTTTTTTGGGCTTGTTTATGGGAGAAGTCTTGGCCAGCTTTTCTACAAAGGCATTTCTGTGTCTTCATTGTGTTGATAACATGATGTGTTAATATCAGCAGTGGAACAGTTACCTTTTAACTAGATGTAACTAGCACATGATTCTGAAGGATCTGGTACAGTACAATATAGATCCTCCATACATGGTCATGCATGTGGGGCGGGGTGTATCCAGTATGTAGATCAGTGTAAATACCGAACTGTGGATTACCAGAGGATTCCTTGAGTCACTTTTTTGGAAGGTAAATGAAGGTCACGTGCATCACATTATGGGGGACATTTTTCTAGATAATTACGCTTTTATTAGCAAAACAGACATGTATAATTCAAGTTAATAACATGAATTAACTGACAGTAATCAGAAACTTATTTGCATCTGTTGCAACTGAATTTGTTCAGGTAAGATGATTTCACTGACCTACCATAATGACAAGGCAGGTGTGTCTTTGGTTACTGTTAGGTGCTGAGGGGGACTTTTCAGTGGTTTCTGCATCTGCTCTTTTTTTTTGTATGCTCTCAAAAGTAAATTCCTTACATTGCGTGTTACAAAATATAACTTAAAGAGAAAGGCAAGTCTGGCCCGTACTGCAATATTGATTATATGATAAGATTGGGAATTAGGAAACGTGTCCTATGTACCTACGTCCTGAGTTCAGTTACTGACTCAAGCCAGGCTTACCACCTGTAGGACATCTTCTTTAGAGTATACAGAGACGAACAAAACCTTACATAAAAGGCTGCCTTTTCACTTCAAGAAACCAAGAATAATGCAGAATGACAATTCGAGCATATCAATATACACTTAGTACTTGGTGACTATTTTCTTTTAAACTGAGTAAAAGAGAAAAAACTAGCATCTGTCATGAACAATTCTTGGTATTCTAGCGAGTGGCTAATCGTTCGTTAAATTGGATGTTTCTGTTGTAAAAATGTTTCAGAGAAAATGTTGCCTATATATTCTTCAAACATGGAAAAAACATACATAATATAGTGTTTTTTATGTATTATTACACATTAATTAATTGACTGTCACTGTGTAAATTATGTTGTGAGCTGGCGCCAAGCGATTCCAA
Organism: Megalops atlanticus; assembly: GCA_019176425.1. Taxonomy (NCBI): domain Eukaryota; kingdom Metazoa; phylum Chordata; class Actinopteri; order Elopiformes; family Megalopidae; genus Megalops; species Megalops atlanticus. The sequence continues at coordinate 9,066,193 of CM032885.1, read as the reverse complement.
TTCCTTGATTCTTTCAAGTGTAACAGCATTAGCAGAGGAATGATTCTGTCCCAGCCTTTTGATCCCTGTTTGTTTTTTTATTCTTCTATGATTCTCCCATAAAGAGTGCACTATATATAATTCTTTTTTCCATATTTTGTCTGTCTTGTACACATCTTGCTCTTGTGCCTGTTGTTTGCTCACTATTTGCACTTTTGTACGTCGCTTTGGATAAAAGCGTCTGCCAAATGAATAAATGTAAATGTAATGTAAATGTCTTGACATGGCTTCTTTGCAGTGCATTCTCTGACAGTTCCTTTGTTTAGAGTGAGGTATCAAAAATGATTTTGGGGAAAAAAATTAAAATATACACTACCAGTCAAAAGTTTTAGAACACCCCAATTTCTGTAAAGGAAAGACCTACACCTTTAAGGGTTATAATGTTCTGTCTGTCTTCCTTTGTTAATTGCCTTTTTCTCGCCATTATGATAAGCATGATCTCGCCATTATGATTTTTTATAACTCTGAAATTAACATTATTTTTCAGTTTTTGGTAACTTAAACTTTTTTTAACCTCTGGCAGTTTACCGCTTCCTTTTGTTCCATTTCAGGTCATTCACTGGACTTGAACTGCTTAAATGTCAATAAATTGGAAAAATGGAGGTGTTCTAAAACTTTTGACCGGTAGTGTATACGATATAACAACACCTTCTACACAATAACCTCACCTACAGGTTTTAATTACAGTGTAATTCATCACTATATAATAGTGTAACCCAGCTGAAATGAAATAAGCTGCCCTCTGTGTATGAATGAGACCTTCATAGCAAGCAGTGGTAATACTATTAACATTACTGTAAAAACAGAACTTATAGGTCAGAAAATCGACATAACCCTCTAACATAAAAACCAAATCCATTTCAAAATAGATCAGTTAAATACTCTAAACAGAAAGAAATGCTCTTGACTGCTTCTTTGACAGACAACACACAACATTCCTCAGCTTTTCTTCCCTGTATGAGTTTGCTGGTGTAGTTTCAGATGACTTGACCGACTGAAGCCTTTGCCACACTGGGAGCAGTAATATGGACGCTCCCCTGTATGAGTTCGCTGGTGTAGTTTCAGATTACTTGAATCACTGAAGCTCTTCCCACATTGAGAGCAGTGGTATGGGCGCTCCCCTGTATGAGTTCGTTGGTGTACTATCAAATGACTGGAATGACTGAAATTCTTCCCACACTGGGAGCAGTGGTATGGGCGCTCCCCTGTATGAGTTCGCTGATGTTTCTTTAAAGTACCCAGTTGACTGAAGCTCTTCTCACACTGGGAGCATTGGTAGGGGCGCTCCCCTGTATGAGTTTGATGGTGCTTTCTCAAAGTACTCGAGCGACCAAAGCTCATTCCACATTGGGAGCAGTGGAACGGACGCTCCCCTGTGTGAGTTTGTTGGTGTCGCCTCAAAGTACTTGAGTGACTGAAGCTCTTCCCACACTGGGAACAGTGATACGGGCATTCACCCGTATGAGTCTGTTGGTGTCTCCGCAAAGTACTTGAACGACTGAAGCTCTTGCCACACTGGGAGCACTGGAATGGGCGCTCCCCTGTGTGAGTTTGCTGGTGGTTCCTCAATGTACTTGAGTGACTGAAGCTCTTTCCACATTGGGAGCAGTGGTATGGACGTTCACTTCTAGGAGTTTGCTGGTGTACTGTCAAAACACTTGAATGATTAAAACTATGCCCACACTGGGAACAGTTTGTTAGGTGTGATGCCCATCTGTAACTCTTCCCACACTGGGAACATATGAGGACCCCTGGAGAGACACAGAGGGTAAATATTATAACAATTGAGAGAACATTCACATGGATGCAGATGCTAGAAAATGAAAGCATTTTTTTCTGGAAATAAAAGCAAAAAGATGCATATAAGGAGTGGCAATAAGCACCCAGCCAAGGTGTCCAACATGGCTGAATTGGCTTACTTTGAGGGAGACTGCAGTTGTATAAATATATTTACTGTTCCCCAATTTTACAAGAGCAGAGTCTCACAGTGAAGAGCCATTCATTTGTAATAATGTAAAGAGGCTGTTTGATATTCAGTCTTGTTCCACTTCACTGGTACTGGAGACTGTCCTGTCACTATATTCCAAAGGGGTGTTTGATAGTTCCACTCTACCCACGCTATCTTTGTGTGTTCTTAAAAATTTGGACTTTTTGGGCTCCCGAGTAGCGTAGTGTCAGTGCAGGTCAAGCCGAATGGCTTGGGTTGGAATCTGGCCATGTCATCTCCCTGCAACAACTGGGAGCCCGCAGCGGTGGAACAAATTGGTTTCACTGCACTGGGCATAGGGGTGGGTGTTCTGGCCAGGGTTTGCTTGCCTCACTGCTCTTAGGTCCCCTGATACTTCTCAGGCACCTGTGAGTCACTCGGATGACGTCATGGACTGCGCCTCTCTCCTCCGATGAGCACCTTACTGTGGGGCACTGTGTGATTTATAGTGTTAAAAAATAGCTACACAAGTTCACTGATTGTCCTCTCATTAGATATCACATTAAGAGAGCTATAAGGCGAAATCTGTTGGTTAAAATACAACCAAGTTAGTGTTGGCTAGGTAGCTAGGATGGTTTACTTGGGACTGCGAAGAAAAAAAATGTCAGTATCCTTTTCACAGAGCATCCGATTGTCCAGCATCCACATCACAAGCAGTAAGTCAGCTATGAGTATGAGTATTGTACAGTTACATACTGACAGGAGCTAGCTAACTATGCAGACAGCAAACTTGGTGAGCTAGCTAGCTAACATTTTCGTTAGTGGAACTTATGAAATCTAATGTGGCAAAACAGAAAAATGCATGTTATGTTAATTATGAAGACTTTCATACAACAAGCCAAGGGTTTTAAATAGGCTTATTCATATTGTATGGAAATACCTTATTTCATTAAATGAATGAAGTTTCTTATTCATCATTCATATCATCCTTTGAAACCAACCAGGCTTATTCTGAAGGGCTTGCTGTGATGAAGCATGATGACAGAGCTTGCATTAAGTGCTCAAAAAAGCCTAAAATGATAGTTTTGGGGAAAAAACACATCAAGCAGGCTACATTTGTTTCTTTTTTCCCATCATGGCTGTTAATTATTTTTTGTTCTTGCAATTTGTGTTGTTTAAAGTGATTGCTTCCTTTTTTTAAATGAGCAAAATCCTATCAAAACATTAAAAAAACTTCATCCTCATTTAACAATGATTAAATGATAATTGCGTTCAACCACCAATTATTCAACACTCACAAATGTGTCATTTATATCCCTATTATTGTGGCACTTTCACAAGATCCATTGTAACACAGCTTATTGGCAGAACTATCCTTTTGGGGATTTTAAGGAATGAGAATATAATGCTCCCTACTTCAGGAATGTTCAGAAGTTGCCTCACAGTTCTCAATTATGTCTTCAAAATATTTATAGAGAGAATTACTGAATTAATTAATTACTGAATTAATTTTAGTAATTAATTTTAATTTCCCCTCACAATACTTACAGAAGTTTGGAAAGGGCAGTTTCTCCCAAGGAAGTAATATGATAAAAACTGTATTGTGGGAGGTGTCTCACCTGTGGCAAGGTTGTGGTCAATGCTGTCCTGGGACATGCTGTGTAGCCTCCCCATGTAGTCTTCACTGTACCAAACACGCAGCTTCTCTCCCTCTGACAGGTCCCGGCAGACCCGGAAGTAGATGTACTCCCCATGCTGAAAGGCAGTCAGGTTCCTCTCACTCTCCTCTGCCGAGTTCCGTACATACCTGGATCACACAGCATATGACACTTACACACCCACATTCTGTCCATCCACTACCTGCTTTTGTACATTTATCAGTCCTAAGCAATGTAATTCAAATCTATGCCAATAAATGCATATCACACATCCAGTGTCGTGTATTTCTATTACTGTATGTTTTAACACTGTTTAAGTTGTACATGTGTTTTATTGAATAAGGTATTCGTTCATTGCATACTACACTTAATACGAATTAAACTGGCCCAGAAAAAGATTTTGACAATCTCAATATAAGATTGAAGGGGGGAGAGAAGGAAAAAGATGGAGGGGAAGGGAGATAGAGAGACATTACACAAGAAACAAAATTCGCAATGGTCTAGCATCATTACTTCACAAAAAGAGTTCTTCAGTGGATTCCTAGGGACAATACAAACATTCACAACATTATACTATAGCCAGTTAGGTGAGTCTATCCTTACACATTAAATAAGGAAATACCTCATCCAATTGGCTTTAGTTTCATCACTGCCATCAATGGATTTGTATGTATTGTTTTCATCAACCACCTAAGGAAGAAGAGAAACATACAAATATAAAAACAAACATGTTATAATGATCATTTTATGAACATTATTTCCATTTCTTAACTTGCAGATTTATACCATTTTATATGTACAACTACATTCTGTTGTTCAATTAGAATCATAATAGGATGGATTAGGATTACGTTAAGGTTAATTTGAAAAAAAAAAAAACAAAAACAAATGGGATTTAAGAAAGATAAGTACATAATCTATGAAATGAGGAGAGATGAACAGGAAAACTATAGAGAAGGTGAACCACATGACCAAACAGGTACATCTTGAAAAGATGAAATCCTTCAATAACAGATTTCACAATAGTTCTCACACAGTAATTGAAGGACTTAGACAGGTACGAATGAAGACCTAGGGGATGATCTGTCAGACTGGAAATCGTATATGGATTCCAGAGAAATGTCATATGCGGAAAGGTTTATTCAAATATTGCTCTTAGTTAAGATGCAGGGACTACTTCTATAAACTGGTGCTGTTAGAATGTAACCAAAATTAATGAAAACTGTATAACCTCACCTTATTGTCAAAAACTGACATGAAAATTGTTATGTGCATGACTATTAAAATTGTTAGTGGAAGAAACAATTCTGACTCTAGAGGGAATTAGCACTGACCTTGTACACTGGAAAAATATACAATAAAACAAACAATACACTACCCTGTAACCACACAACATAATCATACATATTTTTACACATCATCCCCAAGGGAATATACATTTGAAATCCCTGCCATTTTCCCTGAGTGGACAGATTCACTATAGCTCAACCTCAGGGAGTCTTACAACCCCTGAATTGATGCACAGACTTCTAGCCAAATGCAACACATGATGAGAACTAGCTCTTGCCAGTTAGTCACACCTGGCTAATGTCTTCCTCTTGTATTAGTAAGATTTATTCCCTACAGTATTATGAAGTTGATGAAGATGTGATAAAATGTCTGAATAAAATGTATATGAAGGCCAAAGGGGGCTGAACTCACCATCCAGGAGAAGAACCCTGAGGACTTGTCCTGAGAGACTACCTCTCCCTGGTAAGGGCCAAACAGCGCCCCCTTTGGGATGTTCCTGTCCATGCAGCAGACGTCCAACTCTCCTCCCTCCTGGATGATCTTGATTCCAGCGGGAGCTGTCAGAGCGGCTCGGTTTGGAACCCCCAGGGCCACAGGGGTGTCTGGAATGAAGACTGGGGGTCCATGGGTTGGACATTCCTCTATGAAGTACTCCTTGCAATCTTCACAGACTATAGAGAGGGAACAACCACAAGCCCATCACTCAGTGTTATCTTTCTAAAATCCATTCCTTTTTGATCAGCTATTGATATCCAGTTCCCAACAATGCAAAAAAAAAAAAATGAAGCAGTGCTAAAGATGCAATGCCTGTGTACACGTTTACATGAAAATATATTATTAATTTAATTTACAAGATTAAATAGACCATTAAATGTACAAATTCACTCTCTGTTATGTTACTTTTACCTCATTTGTAATTAACCTTATACATGTGCTCATAATAATCAGAAAATATGCCTTCAATAGTTCATATTTTGTTAACTGTTGCTATATTTATGTAAAAAGGTATTGCTGGAGCACTTAGATATCCTTCTATTGAAACAACATTATTAATGATTGTTCTAACAGTTAACTGTTTGCCAATTATATTCCATTTGTAAATGCCACTACAAAAACATGAGTATAACAAAAACAATTTCAACATATAAAAAGACGCCAAGTTACACATGGGCACAAATCATATATTCTCCATATGTCATTACAAATACAACTGCAAAAATATCTCTGCTACTGATACAAATGTGCCTAATTACAACTAACACATTTACGTCATGTACCCTAAGAAGGCACAATTTGAAAGGAATGATTACCAAATGTTTCTCTTTTCTATACTTTTGAGCGATATACTTTTTTCCTGTGAATGACTTGCCATAATTTGTACACTGAACGTGCTTTTACATTCAGACATTGTGCAAGAGAAAATGAGAAGTTAATTTTCATATGCATGAACATGGAAATTTATTGAGAGGACACCAATGAGATTTAGACTTACACCAAAAATCTGCTTTTTGGTGACTCTCTGTGGAAAAAAGCTGTTGATCAGCCTTCAGTTTCTTGTTTAGTTCCACATGATCAAAACACTCTTTGTCTTTGATTTGTCTGTGATAAGAAAAGAGACAAGCATTAAAATTATGTTATTTATTTTGACTGTCATGCTATAATAAATTAATTTCAGCAAAGGAACACTTTGCTTATGTTATTGCACATGAGGAGGCATATCTGCATTTCTGGAGATGAGAGCTATTGTACACACATACACACATACACACACACACACACACACACTTACAGAGCATACTGAAAGCCTTGGAATGTTACCGTATGTGACAATTGAGCTTCTCATCTAAAGGTGTGTCTTTGTAGGTAGCAGCTGAATCTTCCATCCCGCATGGATAGAGAGAAGGGGATCCAGTAACTCCCTTCTCCATCACACGTCAGGGCTAAGGAGAGAGAAAATGGCTGTGACGATGGGAAATTTCCGTGATGTCACATTATTAACTGCTTTACAAGATTTGGAGGTAATGTGGTGCTAGTTTTTTAGCTAGCTACCTGGCAGTGGCACTAGTTGGTTGTTGTTTGTCACTGTTAGAGAGGCAGGGTGTAAAAGGAAGAGACATCTTATATTCTTCCAGAGTGTCCTTCCTGTTGACTGTTGATAGCACTGTTTACTTGCATAGCAAGTTTACTGCAGAGGCCAAAATCAAATTGAAACTATGTTGATATTGTTCAGTTTGCTGTAATCAATTCTGTTCAGCTCTTACCATAAATACACACAAATGAGGAAATGTATTCATGGCAAGACAGGCACCAATCCAGCTAGAGCTGCACATTCATCATAGTTCATATAGATAGCTAGAGAGATGGACTTCCTAGCTATACTAGGACAAGTAATAATGCATGCTTGCCTTCAATAATCTGTCAGTTTGAGCTAGGACAGCTAGCCTACAATGATCCAGCTGTGAAACTCTAATGATCAGGAATTAGCAAATACACTAGTACAAAAATAAACAGGCACAAGCTTTATCATCATGGCATCAGGCCAACAGTAACAAGACTTAGCTACCTACTGTAGCTCACTAGGTCATACACCTTGGTGTTGACCCATTTCAACACAACAGACTCTCCCATCTGAAGGCTGCACACCTTTCTGCATTAGAACAGAATGTGTTTGTCTCCTATGTGAGATAGCTTCAGTCCACACATCATAAAATGTAAGACAGCATCCTCACTGGGAGGTAATCCAGCCTCATTGTCACTCTGTGAAAGAAGTTAAGGGCTACTATTTCACCCAACTGTCACATGGGTTTCAACTGGGGTTTCACTGGAGTCATAAAAAATTACATACAAATGCGTCTCAAATATGCTCCAAAATAATACCCTTGCCCTTCCTCCTCAAGTGTGCAATTGTGAGCTGTCACATGAAGTATGGACTTGCTTGCTCACCTGCAGATAAAGAGGCAGCATTTGAGTTAGTTCAACACAGTTGAGCTGTAGCCTATTCCTATATAGGCTACATGTAGGTATAGTGATTGTGTCATCAAAATTTAAATACTTTCCTAAAAATACGCGATACAGTCCCTCATATTTAGACAGAACATGAGCGGCGTACTACACTCTCCGACGCGCAGTGAGAGCTGCTAAGTTCCGGTACAGAGACCGGGTGGAGTGTCATTTCCAACTGAATGACTCCCGACGAATGTGGCAGGGACTGAGGACTATCAGTGACTTCGGAAGCAAATCCATCGTCGCGAGGATTACTGACTCTTCTCTGGCTGTGGAACTGAACTCTTTCTATGCGCGATTCGAGGCTAACTGCGCTAGCACCAGCCTGCCGATTAGCGCTGCAGTGGGAAGCAGTCCTGTCAGGGATGAGTGCGTGATCACCGTCTCGGAGGTCGAGGTTCGGAGGGCTTTGAAGCGCGTCAACATCAGGAAGGCGGCTGGCCCGGATGGCATTTCTGGCCATGTGTTGAGACCCTGCACTGATCAGCTCTCTGGGTTGTTTACCTCTATCTTCAATGAGTCATTAACTCAGTCTGTGGTCCCCACCTGCTTTAAAAAATCAGTAATTGTGCCTGTGCCGAAGAATAAGCCTTCATGTCTGAATGACTATCGACCAGTAGCCCTAACATCTTTAGTAATTAAGGTTTTTGAGGGGCTTATTAAAAACATCATTTGCTCCTCCATCCCCAACACTATTGACCCACTCCAATTCGCTTACTGTCCTAATAGGTCTACTGAAGACACCATCTCTCATGTCCTGCACACCACCCTTACACACAGACAGAGGAAAAGGGAACTGTGTGAGGCTGCTGTTTATTGATTATAGTTCAGCCTTCAACACCATAGTCCCACACATGTTGGCCTCCAAGCTCAAGGACTTTGGACTGAATGCCCCCCTCTGTGACTGGGTTCTGAACTTTCTTACAGGCAGACCTCAGGCAGTGAGAATGGGCCAGTTCACCTCTAACACCATCACCCTGAGTACAGGAGCCCCACAGGGTTGTGTCCTGAGCCCCCTACTCTACTCTCTCTACACTGTGTCCTCTCACAGTTGCACTTCTATCATCAAGCTTACTGATAATACAGTGGTTCTGGGCCTCATCTCCAACAACGATGAGACCGCCTACCTGGACAAGGTGCAGAAGCTGATAACCTGGTGCCAGGCGAACTGTCTCTATCTGAACATCAGCAAAACCAAGGAGCTGGTTGTGGACTTCAGGAGGAGGCAGCACCAGACTTACACCCCACTCACGATTGGTGGGATCCAAGTGGAGAGAGTAGCTTCAGGTATCTTGGAGTACATATCACTGAGGACCTGACCTGGACTAATCACATCCAAGCTCAGGGAAAAAAGGCCAGACAACAGATGTACCACCTAAGACTGCTGAGGAAATTCAGGGTCCCTCCCAGTGATTCTGAAAACTTTCTATACCGGGGCTATAGAAAGCACACTGACTCAGTGCATCTCAGTGTGGTACGCAAACTGTTCTGTCCAGGACCGCAAAGCCCTGCAGAGAGTGGTGCGCTTAGTTGAGCGCATTTCCAGGACTGCCCCCCCTCTGTGCAGGACATCTACACCAGGCGATGCAGTACCAGAGCTGTCAAAATTATTAAGGACTCCACCCATCCCAGTAACTGCCTGTTCAGCTTGCTGAAATCCGGCAAGCGCTTCCACAATCTGACGGCCAAAGCTGAGAGGCTCAGGAGGAGCTTCTTCCCCCCGGCCATCAGACTCCTCAATACGGACATGCCCGCCACGCTAATCTTGAACACAAACTCAAGACTAACGATGTGGTTGTTACTTTCCTGCACTCACTTGGTACTTTATAGTTTTTAGTCTTATTGTACATATTTTTTCCTATTATCTATTTTATCTATTTTTATCTAATTTATTTTAATCTCTTGCATTTTGCACAGTCTAAGGAGTTGGACCAGTTTTACAATTCACTAAAAGTTGTATACTGTGTATAACTGTGTATGTGACAAATAAAGTTCTTGAATCTTGAACCTTGAGATAATCTACGATCATAATTTTACATAACCCCACTGACTCCTTAGCAATGTTTCCGTGCAGTGGCCTAATTCGGTGGACCCACATCGGTGGATGCACATCGCCCCTTGGTTACAATTATAGTGTGCTACTAGGATGCGCGCATTAATTGTTTTTTTTTTTTAGCCCTGACTAGGTTACTCAGCAAGCATGATTACGTTAATTGAGGATAGGAACGTATCTTTCCCGAACTTCTCATCACTACGTACTGGAGTACTGAGCGAGTCGGTCGGGTCATACTGTCCTTCATCATACTGTCCTTAATTAATCATTCAAAAAAGCACTTCGCATCACTAATATGCACACAGTGCGGCTAAGTTACGTATTTCATCCTGTTGTACCACTGCTGTAACACATATACACATAAATAATCAATATAAATGATCAACCTTTGTGAATAAAATGTATAGATGTATAATCACGTGCACGTATTGATAGATTGTGCATGAACGTATTACGCACTGTCATTGTAGGCTAATCCGTTTTCTGATACCATGCGGTACCCTCGCAAAATCGATTTGTTACCGTTGTGACAACTTGTACTTTTATCAATAGCTCTATCGTTACGTCACAGTAATTTATTTAGTTTTAGCTGCACAGTACGCCGTAGGTTGAGATACCACTCTTCACAAAGTGTTCGCTGATCATGTCAAATTACTCTGTGTAGGTACATAGCTACCAGTAATCTTCAAATAACTTGAAGGCATTCTGTTTTTCTTTCACTCTCTTGTATCACCGGTTTTGCCCATTTTTTCTTTTATTATGCCATACAAACAACTTCCACTATTGCTTAGTTCAAATTGCATCACATACTGACAATTAAGGCGTCCCACCAATATTATACACAAATGAACGTTTTCTTTAAATGGTTGTCTAAACACGCTAAACTAATGTGAATCATTCGAATATGCAGATTAAAAACTGGAAATTACGTTTTTTTCGATGTATAATTCAATGTTTGTTCACTCCTTCAAATGTTAAAACGCACAGTCAATACCCACTTCACGTACCAAGCTGTTCTTCACATTGCCACCACGGCACAGGTGTTACCCGGGTGATATTTTGGGTTAACAAACAAAAAAATCATACCTTCATTGATGAAGATATGGGTTGCACAGCGTGTCCAGCATTGCGGCAAAATTACTCCGTCCGTTCACAGTCAAAGCGCAGATCCGCTAATTTTAACAAGAATACATCAGCCCAGTTGTCGCTGTCCAGTGTCATCCCACCAAGATGTTATTAAGAAGTAAAAGAATCTGTACAGTCTGTCCTGCACTGATGCTCGAGCAGCACGCAGTTCAGAAAAGGTCATGCGCAGTCGCACACGAGGGGGTCAAGCAGCACAATGACAGAGCTGGCATTTTACATCAATGCACAGAGCTGGGGACGCTATGCCTAGAAGAAATCACGCCGCTTAACCTCGGTAAAATGATGACAGGAGGTCACTTGACCAGCTGCGCAGCTCTGCAGCTGACAATACCCGTACTTGATTGCCGCGGTCGCGTAAACAACCAAAGAGATTTTTACGGTCAGCGAAACTCTTTTGCTTTCCTGTTCCATTCATTCTTCTACTGCCATCTATCCTGGAGGTGTGAATGACACTGTATGCTGTATCATTGAGTACAATAAGGGCCTGGCGCAAAACGCAACGCTGTCAGCAAATGCACAGGGGATACATGTATTTGGTAATTTAATATCATCATAACTGCCAAAACAACTAACAACCCCAATGTGCAATCTTTCTTCCGATTGCGCTTTCACTTTGCCCTCTGTAGGAGGATAATGGGTAAATTAGCACGTAGATAGGGCGCGATGTATTGTCAGGCATATTCTACCAGACTGACTGAACACACATTTTCTGTCCGCTCAGCTGTCCTAAATCCACCAAGCTAGCTAGCCAGCTAACGTTCATATTTTTCACATTGTATAAGGTTAATGCCGAAAGTGTTCAATTAGTTGGGAAGTTTTCAAACGTAGCTTTGATAAACTTTTGTAATGAGACGTAGTGAACTAGGTATAGCTTTCTACATATTTTCTCTCTGGTCACAACTAATAAATGCTAGATATCAAACTAATTTCGAAACAAAAATGAAAACGGAAATTTCATACCTAGTCTGCAATCATAAAGCATTCATATTTCCAGTTTTCCATATTAAAACTGCCTGAGGAGAAAATGGTTTTGAAAAACAGCACACCTAGGGTAAATCTGAGCAAGCCGTTAGCAGACAATTGTATTAATTCTTATCCATTGTCTTTGTCAGTCTAAGTTCTTATCTCTATAGACACCCATTATAATTAATCTAAGTTCTTTAACCTCATAATATTCTGAAGATGCTGAAACACAGTATCACCGCAATCCAGTCATACTACAAACAATACAAACCATCACCCCCCTGTCACTTCATCACACCTCTTAAAACATACATTCCTTTTTTTATATAACATTTTATTAGAACACTCATATTCATTGAATGTTCCTTCTTTAAAGTAAACACAAGACCACATTGCAAACAAAAATTGTTATTATACAACCAATTTTTTATTGAACACAATAAATTCTCTGAATATCTCACAATGTGCAACAAAAATAACAATTCTACAGCACACCACATAACGTCAAATACACCCTTACTTATGAAATACACTGACAAATAACACTTTTCTATACATTTTACATCTAATATTTTTTACAACTTTCAGCAATAACTTACATTCAACTTACATTACAGCTTTTACACATCATACTTTCACATGCTCTTACCCACGTCACACAAAAAATACTCTGCTTCACACTTCATTCTCCTCTTCAGACAACTCAAGCAAATCTATATCACCATCCTCCCTCACCTCACCATGTCCCACTCCCCACTCTCTCACATACATTTTCGCACACGCCCTCCAACTCTACTCCCTCCCTCCCTCTCAACTACTTCAACCCATAGCCCCATAAACCCTTTGCCCCTTCTTCGCCCTCCATTACCATGACAGACATTGCTGTCTCATTATCTAAACCAAACTTTAACTTGTTCAGCTTCAATAATCCTTCAGCAATTTTGTCTGTGTCACAGCATCCTTCAGTACAATCCACTAACCCATGAAACACCATTTCAGCCAACCACACCTCTGTTAAATCTCCATCTCTCTGTTCTGTTGATCAACTCCCTTCTGTTACATCCTTCACTCTGCTCACTTTTTAGTGCTTCTCACACCTCTCACACTGCCTGCCAATGCACCTCCAAAATATCCGGCCAAATTGGACACAAAGATCTAATCTCTGCCTGAATTATTTCATCCATTTATATATCTTCTTGATTTGGTGGCGCACATACAGAAAATCCTCAGTCTCCAATTAACTCCACTATTGACTTTTTGGTTGTTGTCCAAACACTCCCTTTCTGGAAAAAAGTCTCACAGAAACTTTTCTTAAATTATGGGAACACCCCACCTGTAATTCCTGATCACCCAAACTGTTAACTATTGCTTTGCTATCATCTCCTATGATGTACACAATTTCTTTTTTCAAATATTTCCTGCTGGTGTTTATAAATACCACTGTCATCAGTAAAATACACACCATGCACAAAACACATTAGTTCCATACTTCACTTCCCTCACTATATTCATCTCAACTCCCCATTCATTTCTTCCACTTCAAACATTCGCAAATTCCCATCCTCACACTTCAGGACTTCTCCACTTTCTCTCTCCTCACACAATGCTCCATTTGCATAAAATACACAATAATAGCCTAAATTCTCATTTTAAACATGCAATTCCATATGATCACTACACAGTAAGACAATGATAACTCATGTCACATTTTGTATATTTACATGGCTAAAAGTTTGGTGAATGGCAAGCTAATCGAATTGCAGTGGTTATGTGGATGCACACTATTGATGGTATTGCACTCAAAGTTGGTCCGTGTATCTTAAGATTTGAGATGTGCTGCGTTGTCCATCTCTACTGTGCAAGCTCACTTCCTGTGCAGACCACATGGTCACAGTAACCAATCGCTTTGTTGCTATTGCTAAATGACCCCTGGTGTCGCTTATCGCAGGTATATTTACTATTACATTTAGGAACTCCCTCATATCATTATTGCTTAATCTATGTTGAAATTTTGCGAGAATTCGTCGATAATCATCTTGGTATCGTTCAGAGAAATTGCTGCCAAGGGTGGAGGTCAACAGTAAGACCAAGATGCTCTGTACTATCAGTACTGTCAGTACTGTGCTATCAGTTCCTGTTTTCTAAACCCATCAAAGTTTTTGTTTTCCCCCAGCTGGCGGATATAAAGTGTAAGAACTACGGGGCAGTGGTCGGAAAGCCCTGTCGATTCAAGCAATGGATGAAGCATGCTATAATATATAGGCGACAGGAATGATACGTAGTACTGCCATTGGTTTATCTTCCCGTTATTTCTATTTTGGAGCACTAAACCCTCAAAGCTTCGCCAACAACCATAGTTAACTAGTCCCATACTGCAAGGACGAAAACGATTCTTTTCGGTGAAAAGAACGGCACCGATGAAGACGCGACGCGCACTTCTGATCCCCGGTCCTGAAAACTGAATCGCATCCGTTTAGTGGCGGAAACAATTTTGGGAGAGGTTGCGAATCCTGCAGACACACGCTAACCGGATGTTTATGACAGAAGGAGTATTCGTCGTCGAGAAAGACCAGAGATAACCTTAATGATAGAGGACTACTGCAACATCGTCAACTCAGTAGTGAGAGTTTAAGGTAAGGGTTGCTGACTGCCTAACTTCCATGTTTTTCCCCTTCGGCTTCTAACGTTATCTGATTGTAACACTCCAGCGTTATTAACTAGTTCGCTGAAGAATATAATACCTAGTTAGTGTTCTATGCAGTGATATAGAATACTATATACAAATAAAGAGCACACGATTTTGATAAGAAAATGACTAGCCAACTGATGAGGCGTTAGAAATGTTAGCTGCAGTTCGCACCTGGTGCAGCTACCCCGCCCGGCATTGAGTTCCAGAGACTGGATGTGTATATTAATGCAGCTGGCTAACTTTAGCAACCTAGCTGGCTGGTTAGCTATCTGCCACAATAGACAAGTCAGATCTGACCGCCTTTATCGAGCGTCTTTGAAGATATATCAATTGATAGCTATTTTGAGACAAAGAATCAATGAATAAGAGCTAACAACAGCCACACCCGTCTAATCTGTGTTATAATTTCACAAATCCCTGATTTGCATCCGTGAAATTTCAGAGCGCTGTTTTTTTGCGACGGTAGTTCCTTCTGCTAGTAGCGACACAATGGATTTCCATTTCCCCAGTCCGAAGAAATGATGTCATCCCTGCTGTGGTGTACTTGATGCCATCCGACCTGCAAATTTGTTTTTGTTTTAATCATTGATTCAGAAACAACATCTTGCTAGTTAGCCAGTTAATGATGAAGAACATTATCTTAACCACTCCTCAGCATTGTTTTTCGTTAGAGGTACAGATAAACAAAAGCTTTATTTATCCCCATGAGGAAAAAATAAGTTTATGAAACAGCACTAAAGTAGAAAACTCACAACAACAGAGTAACAATAGAACCAAGACTAGAAATACTACATAATGCACAAGGACAGAGAAACAATGAACATGAGACCAAAAATACAATACAGTAGGCTTACCAACACACTAATGCATAATTAAAGAGATTAGATCAGATCAACAGGAGTCTACAACTGATATTGAACAAAGGGAAAAGTGTTTTTTAGTTATTCTACAGAATACTAACAGAAGGATGTGCATAGTTAAAATACATAAAAAGTGAAACAAGTGATCAGCACCACCATTGCTGGTATTTGTAAATATAAGTAGGGCAAAGTACATTTAATCTAGAGCAGTCCAAATATAATACTAGAAAATGCTGTGTTATGGTGTTCTTAGAGGCTTTCAAAAATGATGAGTTCATCATGTGTTTTGCAATCCTTGTTTTGAACACATTGGAGCTCTTTGATAAATGCTAAGTCTATTGGTATTGTGATTTAATACACAAGTGGTTAATTTGCCTTAGTACCTAGTTATGAAAAATGTTTCAGATTTAAGCAAACAGTGAGAGATAATGTAGTGGTGTGGCTCACTATTTACCATACTGAAGTCCCTTTAGTGGATGAAGTAATCCCTATTTCATCAGCCAAGTAACTAGCTTTCAGATCATTTCCTGCTTATTCTAACTGTAGCTCCAACAACAATTCTGCAGATGCACTTCAGACTTTCTCCTACACACACCGACTAAATCAGGTTACTACTTTTCAGATGATGTCCAAAAGATTTCAGATGATGTCCATCATGTGAACATTTTGGCTGCTCTCTTGAAAAACAAAAACAAAAAACAATACGAAGGTAGCTACCTTTAATAGTTGCTACCTTTGTTAGTGGCATATTTCAATACGTACCCAAATGTACAAAAATAATCAAGCAAATTCAAGCAAAGTAACACCTGTTAATAGGTATCTCTCAAACAGAGAATCCAGCGCTGAGGTTATCACCACCACCAATGTTGCTTTTTTTGTACAATTCTACCTATAGTGATAGCAGCTTGGCTAAGCAGCAATAAAAGAAAAAGAAGAAAGGGAGGAGTCCAGGCTTCTCTGCAATGGGAACGTGGATTCAAAGTACCCCCAGCTCCCTGCCCAAAGCTAAGACCAAAAAAACTAAAATAAACACCTGAAGAAAACTGCTAGCCAGCCTAAAAAGTACCAGTGTGTTACAGTGCATTTTTACAAGCACTACAAGCCACCAGCATGTAGACTGGACAGGAGCAGAGTCAAGTGCTTATAATCAAATCAGAGGGCAGGTCTGAGACAATAGCAGAACCAGCAAACGCAGTGCAATAACATAACCACTGTCAGCGCAAAATGTAGTCGACCTCTAAATTTTTTTGGTTCTTGGTTCTTGGTTCTTGAGCGAGTATAAGGGTTGATCTGAAAATTTATTTCACTTATTTGGTCACATGATCCAATGTGACTGGAATAGTAAGAATAGTGCTACATTCCTGTGGTAATGTTATCATGGAGGTCCATCTTAGTAACTGCTCTTGGCCCATGGTTACTGTAGCCACGGTTACTGCAGAAAAAGGAAATGCAGTCTATTATCAGTGAGGTTGAGTGGGGCTTGCGTGTGGGTGCGTCCAGAGTAGATCTGTGAACCGTGTCTGTTAAAAAAAACAACATGTGTGAGTATCAGCACAACTTGCCATGCAGACGAGAGACTCGAATGGACTGTGCAGCATAGTGTAATATACGGCTCAGTGTAGTTCAGTGCAGTATATGGCTGTATTTGTAATGCATTTACATTATTTTGTGCACCTGTCATGTTATTGTAGCTTGCTCCTTACCCTTGCCTATATGAGCAGGCCCTTGCTGCATTGTGACACCCCCCTGTTTTGTTCAAGTGATCCACAGAAGTGGTTGATAGGCCTGCACTTCAGGAATGACAGCTTTTCTCATCTCTATTTTTACTTTCAATTGTCATTTAGCAGATTCTTTTATCCAGAGCAACTTACAAACAGCAAGTCCAACATGCAGCTAATGAATTGGCATGAAATGAAGTACACGTCAGGCAGAACTGACAGCTTTTGAACATGCATAACATAGTGTGGAGATAGCCTGCACGCACTAGCTTTGACACATAAGTGCAATGCAAGGTACACTATGGTAAGACTACAGCATATATAAGAAAAAAGCTACAATGTAGTCTCTAGTAAAACCTCTCAGAAGGGGAAGGAGTTGGTGCTTGGGTACTGGCGGATGGTGAACAGTGCTCAGACAAAGGAACGCTTGTGTTCCCTTATGTGAAAATGCAGTTTGGAACATACTTAATTTCTAATTTAAGAGCAGAAACCTGTACCTCACAAGAAGATTTACTTATTTGCCAAATTCTTAGAAAATTCAGATGTGGGTGAAGAGTTTTGATCACCCTGATCATGCATGAAAAGTATTTACCACGTCCTGGTTTCACTTCTTGTTGTATAGACAACAGCCTTTTGAAGAAGCTGACATAATCTTGTGCTGGAATGAAAACATTTCCTTGTTTTGGGACAGGAGCCACCTGAGCGCCTGAAACGGCTTTGTCACAGACTGCTGCAGAGTAGCAGGCCATGGCTTCTGAGCTGCTCATTGACCTTCGGGAAGACCCTGCGGCGGAGGAGACCCCAGCCAGTCCCCTCGATCAGCTGGAGGACGAGCAGTGGCCCCCAGATGAAATGAGCCTGAGCAAGTCTGGTAATCAGTCAGCCAGTGGGGTTCATTTCCCGGCACATTTCTGAGCGGGTCGCTTCGGTGTGAGAATACTATGGGGAGATCAGTATTGTCTCACCTCCTCTTCCTGCCCACTTGAGTAGGACAGATGTCTCACCATGATAGCTAAAATGACCTGTATTTTCTGCAGTTTCACCTTGAAATGTTCAAAAGGTGTCATTCAATTTAACAACCCTACCTCTAAGATGTAATATACAATGCCCTTTGTATTATATATTATGTATTATATATAGTACACATATTGGATATTTGTTTCCATCTAATCATGTTTTTACATTAATTTTAATCTCATTGCACAGAGAGAGAAAAGTCAAATTGTTCACAAATAATGAATTTTATTCCAGACAATGAAATGGTCACATTTCTTCACATCCATGTTGTTAGTAGTTTGTAAATCTTCCTCTGCCATGATTATACTGAGAATGTGCTTCATGTAGTGTTATGAGTTTCATGATGTTCTGGAACTTTTTTTGATAGTTCCAAAATTGTCCAGGTCCTTCACATCTTTTGGTTTTGATTTGTGAACTGCTTCAATGATTAGGAATCACAGATGTTCAAATTTATTGACCTAGAGGTGATTTGGGTGATTAACAGGTGATTCCACCCCATTTTGACTGATTTGAATACTACAGATAGGTTCATTTTAATATTTAATGCCAAACAGTCTGAACTGCAGCAACATGTGACACATTTAGGCTGCTCTACAGGTTATTCTTAATTCTGTGCTAAAATGAAAAAAGCAAAACTTTCATAATGTCATACATACGATGAGCAAATATAATGGATGGTAATGTTGTTACAGAGAATGGGCCTTTTCACTATGAGTCAGAAAGCAGGGTTACTTGAAAACTGGAAAACCAAATTGATAATCAGAAACTAAAATACACAAAGTGTGTGGTACTGTGTCTGTACTGAGGTGGCTGTTTACTTTTGTGTAAGACAATAGTAAATGGCATTTTCTGTTCAGCCCTGTATTCAGACAGGTGCAGACAAAGCGTCTTGTTGGAAGTTGAATTTTTAGGCCATAAATAGGGCCATGACAAAAACATGTTCAGTGGAAAAGTACAAGTACTAGCCCTTAAGTACTACCCCACAAGTACTGCTCCTGTAGGTTGTAGACTGATTATTCCAACCCATTTCTGTTTAAATAATAACACACTGGGCACTATTTCAGTATGCCACTGTAATTAAAGATCTTTTCTATGTCAGGACAGACCCTGCAACTAAAACACTACACCGTGTGTTCAGGTAGATAACCCAGAGACATGTATGATAATCCCTTAGCCCACTGACACCCCCCCCCAACTTTGACTCTCACAGAAACAGACATCGCCAAACGACTGAAGGAAGGGTTGCACTTGAGCTGGGATGACCCGTACTACGACATTGCTCGGCATCAAATCGTCGAGGTGGCAGGTAAAGCCTTTGTCATCACCATGTAATGGAGTTTTTGCATCATTTGAAATTTTCCAGATTTTATCAACTGCTGGACCTCTTGTGCAAGGCACAGAGACATTGAGATTGAGCTTGAGCTCAAAGAGATTGAGCTGTAAACTCTTTTTTGTTGTCTCTGTATCTGAAACGATTTGATTTGATTTGTTTGATTTAGCTACAGAATCATGAGTTACCCCAGTCTCTATGTGGGTAAAGGCCAAGTAACATGAACAAGGGAGCAGTTATCACATTGCTTCTTTAACAGCTGACAATATTCTTTATTCTCAGCCAGTGGTTATCCATATACAAGACATGACTTAAATCCCTAGTAGTTTCATATTAATGTGTGATTGAGTTTTGGAGTGAGTTGACCCCAGTTCAACCCAAAGACAGCATGTTGTTTCAGATCCCCCTTAGAAGGGGATCTCCCTGAGTGGCTCAGCTGAGAAGCCTGTTCTGAGCCGTACATCCCAGATCCAAGTTTGAGTCTGGGATGTTTTTACTGGACAGTGAGCAGGAGTCTGCAGCAAGAGAACATAAGTAGCTTTGCTCTGTCAGGGCAGGGTGGGTCATGCTGACCAGAGTCCACTCGTCACACCACTCTGCAGCACTCAGGAGCAATTCATCATGTCCTTGTGAGTTGGTGAGACGACGTCAGTGGGCTGTCTTCTTGTAGTGTGAAGAATATGCAAGTGTTTTGGAGGACTTGATTTGGGGGCAGTGCACAGCTGTCTGTGCAAATGATTACTAAAGGTAAAGCCCATCCCACTATAAACTGACTAGGGATAGCGATACAGTACATAGAGTCAGGATGTGATCAGACCAGACCTTTATTCTAGGCCTAAATGGATGATAACAGAATCACTGCTGCTGACCAAACTGTAAGTTGCATGAGCGTAGGGTCGGTTATTTTAGATTTTTTTAAAAATTCTTACTACTTTGGAAAGTTTTCAGGCAAGTAAATATGTGTACTCATGTCATAACCCCATCCCAGGCATATAGTGCTGTTGGTGGTGCTGTAACTGTATATTTCACATTTGGAAATTTTGTAAAACACACTGACAGCATCTTCTCTGGAGCCAGTGGTTGGAGTGTCCCACAATTTGGGCAACATCTTTGCACAAGAAATTTCAAAAAGTTCCTCCTTGCCCCTCCCCACAGACAGACGTGCCACACTGCATGTGAAATACACCCATGCCTGCATCTGGGTGGAGTGGGGTTATACCCATTGCATTTATATTTACCTTGTTTATTAGGTTAGCAGATGTTGTTATCCAAGACTGTTTACTTGGCTGATAATTTCCTTATTATCCATTTATGCTGCAGGATATGTACTGAGATGTCTGAGGTTATTTGAGGTTACTGAGGGGCTCAGTGCCTCAGAACAGTGCCAGTCCCTGGGTTCAAACCTTCAGTGTCCAGCTTCCTAACCACCTCAGCTGGTCTCCTGTGGTTAAGTCATGACTGAAAGCCTGAACTGTGCTTTTGTTGTAATCTCTCTTGTATCATCTGATGTTGACACATTGCTTGTCTCTCTCTGGTGTGTAGGTGATGATAACTATGGGAGGAAAGTCATTGTGTTCAGTGCCTGTCGGATGCCCCCAAACCATGAGCTGGACCACCACAAGCTACTGATGTGGGTGTCTGCCTCCCAGATCCCAAATGCCTTTTTCACTTGTGTCCCAGACAGAATTCTGATATACTAAGCACCGCACTTTGACTTTAGTTTATCTGATCTAGGTTTTTTTTGTTTGGCAGTTTTTATTCTTATAGTAAAGTACTCCTAGTGTCATTGCATATGTGAGATATGCCCATGTTGACAGCCAAAGAAGACTCACCGTAATGCTCAATATAAATAGGCAGTGACATATTTGAGCTATATTTAAGTATTAAAATTATCTTAAATTTGAGGGGAGTCCTAGAAATATGTGATACCCTTATAATCTCAATTTTGGAAAAATAATGATTTGGTGTTGTCCTTAATCAATCAATTTTACTGTTTATATCATCACTTATGTTATTATAATATTTTATGATATATTAAAATATATTGATAATCTGTGTATTATTCCGTCACTTTGTAGTTGGATTTAGCATGACGTATACATCTTATCAATGGACTCTCACTTTAAGCATTACTTCAGACCTGATATGTCTCTGCCTTGTCAGGTATCTGAAACACACCCTGGACCAGTATGTGGAGAGTGACTATACCCTGATCTACTTCCACCATGGCCTCACCAGCAAGAACAAGCCCTCGCTCAGCTGGCTCAGAGACGCCTACAGGGAGTTTGACAGAAAGTGAGTCCACACTGCCTTTTGTGGTGTCCTTTCAGTGAATGAATGCTCTGAACATGGTAACAGATGGTAACAAGTATCAGCCTCTACATACTTAAGATATGTGCATACAACCAAAAGTACTTTTACTAGAACTCTGCAACAGCATTAGCTGGAGCTAGGATCCTGTGGCTGTACTGTTGATATCTGCAGAATTCATGGCCCTCGAATTCTCTCTTTTTTTTTTTTTTTTTTTTTTTTGAAAAGTGGCCCTGAATAGCCTTAAACCAAACCTAAAAATATAGACAGAAAGGATTCCTTTCAGCTGAAATGAAGCCATGCGTTATAAATGGGCGTCATTTTTACCCCTGAGTATCTTTGTAAATAATGCAGAACTGAATGTTTTACTGCAGCTTGCAGCTGTGGGATATTACTGGTAGTTTAACATAAGGGAAATATTTTTAACTGTGCACAGTATTTAGTAAGAGTATTAAATGGTACTTTCTCCCCTTTATGCGACCATTTTGGATTTGCCATTCACACATTAGGCTTTACCCCCTAGCCTGACAGCTCGCACAGTGCCTTAGAGCACTGAGACAAGGAAACCCTGTGCACCCAGCCCTTACCCTGGCAGAACAATACTAGCCAGGTCACCACTGGCTGATGGCACGGCTGGGCTCAAAACCAGGCCGTAAGGCTCCGACTTGTGACTTAGCCACCCGGACAGCTCCACCACGTACCACAGCAGTGGATTACTTTCCATGTCTGAGTCAGTCATTAGCATTGTGTAGCATTCCTCCCACTGAAGTGCGCTTATCTTCTCACAGATATAAGAAGAATATCAAGGCTCTATACATTGTGCACCCCACCATGTTCATCAGGACTCTGCTCATCCTTTTCAAGCCCCTCATCAGGTGAACAGCCCAGTGCTGCAGGCAGATCTCAGCCATAGAGTGTGTTTATCTGTTCACTTAGAGTATAGCGAAATAATGAATTCTTTCATAAGGTTAAATCATTCTGTGATGTTGGAAGTGAAGATTCTATCCTCTTTTGTTTAAAATGCATGCAGACAGATATTGATTTGTGTGATCATAAAAAAAAAGCTTATCGAGTGAAATGTATTTGACAGATTGTTGACCATTAACAGCTCATAATAATAAAAATCTCATTTTTTCCCCCTCAGTTTTAAGTTTGGGCGAAAGATCAATTATATCAACTATCTGAGTGAGCTGGAGGACATTGTGAAGTGTGACCAGCTGGTAATTCCGACCAGAGTTCGAGCGTAAGGACCCTGCCCCACTGTCACATTCAGAAGCCTAATGTATACTGTCCTTACAAACTGCATATTGAATGTGTTTAATCAAATTTGTTGAAAGTATCATTTCACACAGTCAATTTACAACCAGTTGTTAAATAAAAAAGCTATAATTCCACTCTAATACAAAGCTTGAGTATTGCCTGTAAATATATTTATTAATAGACCAAATAAATTTTTCCCAAATGCAATTAAATATTTCATGGCCTTGATTTACATACATTGGTACAGCTGGGGAGATCTTGTTTATGATGTCTAGTCATTCAAACATACCCATGGTTTTAGACTGCTCATCCATTCATGCTCAGAATGTCCTTCCAGGGCCAAATGTGACACTTGAGCAAATCAGAAGCATTGGATAGAGTGCATTCTGGATAGGAAGAACTGTAGTCCATACATGCAGCAACTGAATCCATACATGCAGCAACTGAATTGTGCCTTTTCATGTTAGGACTTGTCATCAGTATAGAAAACAGGTCACATATCTCTCTGGTGGAGAATGTATAGCTAATCAAATAAATGTCATACCAAATCTCTCATACCTCATTTTACTCGTAAGCGATAACATCAGAAAACGCTGGAATTTGAAATGCAGGTATGAAAAGCCTCTGAGATCGACTGATCATTTATGTTGCTGTGTAAGCAGAGTTTCCACTCTCCTCCCTGTCTCCATAGCTACGATGAGAAGATTAAAGCTTCGCTGAAGGTCTCCACTCAGGTGCCTGCGTCCCCCCCTCCTCTGCTCCCACACCAGCAGTTTGGAGTCCCTCTGTCTCTGTAGGTATCTGTGGTTGCCTTTCCACTTGCATGCGTTCCCAGTGTTTCCCTTATTCCTCTGTCAACTGTTTTTTCATCTTACCATGTAGAGAAAATTTGGTTTATATGTATCAGATCCACATCTCAAATAATGTCTCAGTTTGCAAATCATCTTCTGTATTATTGCACTATACTGCTGTTGAAGAAGTCCAGACATGATATGTCTGTGCTGGCTTATAAATTGCTTGTAGCTTTACATTGTTGTATTTTAAAGTCCTAACTTAAATCCCAATGTACAGTAAAGACCTGTACTCACACAGCACTTACTTTCATTGCCTCAACTAACTGTAAAAATGGCCTTCTCCTTTGCTCTGTGTTTGAATAGAGAATAATTTTGTATTTGAAAGTGTAGTGCCAAACTGTGAGAGAATACATGTTTTCTATCACATTGCAATTTAAAAGCAGATAGAGTGCAAGGCATGTATATGTTTTTCTGCTTATAAGTTGCTTTATATTTATATTGTAAGATTACAAGCTTCACAAGTACAACAGTATGGCATGCCGTAAAGACAATTAGATAAATTGCAGCTGCACAACTGCATTTGTAGGCCACATTTCTATAATTTGTGTTTGAAGTTTTACAAAACTGTACGGAAAACAAAACTTTTCCATTACTGTTACTATGAGACATTCTGTATACCTTGGCTTTCATTATTGTCATTAGCAGACACTTTTATCCAGAGCCATTTACATAGGTTACAGTTTTATCCATTTATACAGCTGGATATTTATTGAGGCAATTGTGAGGTAAGTACCTTCCCCAACAGCAGTACCCCAGTGGGGAAATGAACCAGCAAGCCTTCAGTTACAAACTCTGCTCCTTACCACTACACCACACTGCTATGTCCCAGAACAGATTCATATAAATAAAATCATTCCATTTCTGTAACAGAAAGACAGAAAGGCATGTGGGGCCTGCTTTTTGGAGATTGTTTACCACTTGTATGTGTTACATGTGGCGTTACTCTGTGTCTTTTTTCTGGGGAAAGGTTAAAAGAAAGAGATCCTGGAAAGGAGGCGGTTCCCCTAGTGATGCGAGAGACGATCAGCTACCTAACTGAACAAGGTGACCTCTAAACCTGAGAATTTTTCATCAGTGTTGTTGCTTTTCTTTTGGTATTCATTAATGTTCACAACCCATCCGCAATACTGATAAATGTTTGTAAAGCTGGTATTGTTCAGTTAGTCTTTGCAGTTGTGTATGTGAGTTTGTTGTCTCAGCTGATGCGGCAATGCCCTTGAGTGTTTTCATTCCCCCTTTAAGCCATTGCCCTTTACTGTTCCCACACCCTTCTGGTCACCTTATTTGTACCTGCCCAAGTGATTCCTGGAACACTGTAATGACCTGAACCTCAGTGTCATCTTTTAGTCTCAGTGGACATAGTCTCAGGCTGTGCTCACATTCATATTTAGCATCAAAGGGAGCTTTGATTAGTCTCTTTCTGTATATTTGCTTCAGATTCTTCTTTGTGGTAAATAGCTTCAATACAAATCCTGTTTACAACTGACCACAATTCCATTAACCTCCATTATCTGTTTGGTCTCTGGTGATCACTCATTATAGACTGTTGCCTATAGCTCTGCAGGAGCTGCTCTCTTTTTTCTTACAGGATTTTATGCAGACATCATGGTGGGCGTGCATTATACTATAATTCAACTGACATAGAAAGATTTGTCATGGACACTAAATGCAATGTCAGTGGGGTTGTGCGTATCTGGATTACTCCAAGATAAAAGAATGACACCTGATGGCTACCTATGAAACTGGGTCATTTTAGGCCAACGCCCTCACTCACTGGCCAGGAGAGTGATTATTACAGCAGTAAAACATTATGTCCTCCTTTGCACTAATGCTTCCTTGTTCCGTCAGGTCTGCAAACAGAGGGCATATTCCGGAGGTCCGCCAATGTGGCCCTTGTCAAGAATATTCAACAAAAATATAACTCAGGTCAGTTCACTGCCACAGAGGAAGATGATATTGCTTGTTGTTCTGAAAGTGTTTTTGACATATACAAAAGCAAAAGCTAAAATCTCATGAGATCATGTTCTCTTTGTAGTTGAAGTTACAAACTCGATATGATTAGATCCTATGTGACAATAAATTGGCAGTTTATATAGTTTAGCATGTATTTAGGCAGTTGCTTTTGTCAGTATTCCTAAAAAACAAGCTACTGGATTAGCTATTAAGGCTGTAACTCAGTTTGGCATGCCTGTTTATGGCCCCAGGGGAGGCGGTGAACTTTGCGGAGCTGGAGGATGTCCACCTCGCTGCCGTCATCCTCAAGACATTCCTGAGGGAGCTGCCCGAGCCTCTCCTCACGTACCAGCTCTATAACGACATTGTCAACTTTCACAGTGAGTTTGCAGCAGCCTCCTGCCAACAGACACACCATCTCTCCTGTACAGAAGACGGGGGCTGTTGTTGGATACTGCCTATACGTGATCCACTTTGTATTCAATGAACTGACAGTTCATTGGCCTGAATATTTAATCACAAAGGGTGAAATGACAGGGAGTGACAGTCATGCAGTGACTGACTTTCCCAAGTTTTTATGGATATGATGAGCATGAGTTGAGCAGTTACAGCGCCCAGTAAAGGGATTTGTAAATATAATTAACTTCCGCGGTGTGTTACCGGTGAGATAATTGTTTTGTTATCCTCAGATGTTGACAGCAGCTCCCAGGTCACTGCTATCCGTGGCATGCTGCAGACGCTTCCAGAGGAGAACTACGCCTCGCTGAAGTTCCTCATTCAGTTCCTTGTGTTGGTACTGTATGAGCTTTTGTCCTCTTTTTCATGCATGCTGGGCATGTGTGTTCATCACAGATGTCAGTATAACCTGTAGTGCAAAATGCACCTAGAAATCCATATTCATTTCAGAGAACAAGCTGTTATTCTCACAAGCAATGAGTGATAAAACAGTATCTTGTATGTTTTTCCTTGATAGTGTATCTTAGATCATTTGTTAAATACTATAGTGTTCCTGAGAACACAGTTGTTTGTCGCTAGAGTCCTGCTACAATATGTGGACATTGTCCCTCAGAATAATCTCCATCATACCATAAACCACATAACCATCATAAAAAAATATTACTGAGCTTCCTTTTTATAAAGCCATAGTGTGTTCTCTGATGTCTTCACTGTTAATTGCTCCAGTACATTTTGATGATGTTAAAAATATGTGACCACGTTCTACTGCCTGTTTTACTGTCAAAAATATGCATGAGGTCTGTCTTTTCCCCATCTACAGGTGTCTGCACAGAGTGAGGTGAACAAGATGAACAGCACCAACCTGGCGGTGGTGTTTGGGCCAAACCTGCTCTGGGGCCGAGATGCTGCCATGACACTGAGCGCCATCGGGCCCATCAACAACTTCACCAGAGCCCTGCTGGACGAGCACAGCCAGGTCTTTGGGCCCTAACCAGCCCACAAACCACCCACCAGCCTCTTATCCACTGTCAGAAACCAAACTAGGAGCAGCTGGGGTAATGGCCCTCCAGGGTTTTCCTTTGTCTTTTTAAAGGCTTATTGGGGTCATGAGTGAGGTTAACTTGAGTCTCTAAGACTTTCTTGTTGCTTCATACCCCTAAGCCAGAAGGGTGGGGTTAAAGGATTATTTGCACCTTGCAGTGAGTTAGCTGTCTAGATAGGGAAACATTAAAGGTTTGAGAGGATGTTGCCCATACCACAAAATACAAGGAAGCATGCCGCTAAAGGCTGTTGTACATTAAAAATATGAATGCAAGTGGTTTGTTCATGTTATCTGGGTAGCACAGAACATTTCTGCTTAGCTGATTGGTCAATAAACATGTTTGGCATATGACAAAAGCTCGATAGCTCAGTAACTTGGCTAGATACATCTGTAAAGTTGCCATCTATAATGGCATGTTTTTTCTTTTGAGAGGGGACTGTAGTCAATTGTCGGTCCAGCTAACATTCACTATGATCTCTGCCACTTGCCTTTGGTATCTGCTTTCTTGCTAGCAAGCTGTAATGGCTGCTGCTTACCTGTCTTGCTAACTAGAACACTAGTATCTAACTATATAGGTATGTATCCTGACCAATAATGTTCAGTTCTCTTTCAAGTAACATTATTAAATGTTCTTTTTTATTTGATATTTGTATTCCACCTATCCTAAGTCTTAAAACCAAGGATAGTTGTGGATGTGCACGATTAGCTAACTAGTGATTCTGCATTTTGTTGAGGCTGCAGATTTTACGTGGTGAGTTTTTTGCATTTGTATGTTTAATGAGCTCTAAAGAAAGGAAAAAAAAACGCACAGCAAAATCTCGACCATGATATTAAATTCCCAGATTCCTCTGGGGTGCGTGGTGTCGGGGCTGTCTCCTTTTGGAAATCCAATGAGTAAAAAAATGGGGGCTTCCTGGTTTGGTGAGTTGCTAGTTCCTGGGTGTCAGGTGGTGACTGAAAAGTGAAAAGTGACTGTCTGGCCCTTTCCTCAAACCACTCCTTGTTTGGCACCTAACCACCTGTGCTTTGCCTTCTTTAGAAAAACGCTGTGTATAAAACCATGGTACATCATTCATTTGGTACTGTCAGAATCAAGACAATCAACACCAGTTGTCCTCTGTCTTTGTGGATGGCACTGCTGTGGCAAAATTATTTTGATTATTACCAAAATGGTATAGTCCACAAGACTTCATGAAATTCTAAAAATATGGAAAAATGTACTTCACATTCATTTATTTGCTCAACTGAAAGCCTTTCACTTTTTAACTGTGTCACAATTACATTGTTTATTAATAATTTAACATAGTAAAAAACTTGCTAATTAGGTATGGATTTGAGGTTTGCTGTTTCAGAGCAATCTGTAAATTTAGATCAGGATCAGATATCCTGAGTTGGGGGTACCATTCACATACCAAGTAAGTGGAGCTTACAAAGCTTATATTCCACATTGATTTAATGTCCATACAAACACTTTCTCAGTGTTGTCTTACTTTCTCATGCAAACATAGATGCTTATTAAAGAAAGCCCCAAGCTTTGACAGTATGGCATCATGCAAAACAAGAAGCCACTTAAAACATAGATTGGTGGTTATGTTTTTTCAGAAAGATTTCTTCCAGTAAACTAATACTAGGTGTCTTCGTATTCAGTATTAAGACTTTCAACTACTTATAAGGTCCGGTATGTTTGTTTTTCAGTTGTATTATTTGTTATTTTCAAAAAAGTTGGATGCGTATGTTGCATGTCTCCAACGATCTTGTAAACTTTGAACCAATATAAAGAAGCAATCTATGAAAAAGGCACAAAAACAGTACAACTCAGAAAATTAGTTTATGGATTTTATACCATCCTTGATTTGCCTTTTGAACTGCAGCACAGGTTGATATGACAATATAAATGTAATAGCATAAAAAGTTTGAGGAACATAAAATGATATCAGACACTCTTCAAAATGTCCAGGCAGACATTTCAGAGAAAAAAGTCATTTCCTATTTATTGTATTCAAATTATGAAAAACAGCAGGTAAACAGATCAGATTATCAGCAATCCTGGCCATGGCCTCTGTTAACTGGGAATGTGGCACACTTCTGGTTTGGCACTCAGTTTAATGTTAGGCAAGAGCAATGACATATACATTAATTAGACTAACAGATCTGCTTCCACACTGCCAGCACTCCAATATAGCATCTTAGGCAAAAAAATGTGGCTATGTTCATATTGGAAAATTGGAAAACTACAGGCTTCTATGAAAAACGAAAGTCATTAGTATCAGCAGATATGGTTAAATAACAGTAGACTGTCCACAACCACCCTGAAAATCTGTTGGGTAAATCTTTTAGTTTAAGTATAGCTCTGCCATCTGTAAAATGTGGAGTAGTGTAATTATGTTCCCAAATCTTCAATACGTAAATAAGTAAACCAGATTAATATTTTTTTCCTGTAACTAGAGTTAATAAGCTTGAGCCCAGAGTTTCTCTGATTGTTTACATGAGTGTGAGATGAGATGTTGAGTTCCTTCGCTGTTCACGTATTTGGAATGTGTTGCAGTCAGTAGATTGATTCCTTGTGAAGGTAATATTGACAGCTTGACAAGATGGACCCAAGACCCACTAACTAAAAGTCGAGCAGTGAGTAAACCGATAGCTGGGATATTTTGTAGAGCAAGTAAACTGATAGCTGAGATATTTTGTAGAGTTTTTCTATTCCATGTTCCTATCTTTTGCCAAGATGTCAGTTGATTCTGTGATATTTATATGAATTTGATATTGTCTGTTAACTACCAACATTTAAGAGTTGTGCTGGAGAGAGGGTATTAGTAATAGTCATTTTTCTACTGTACTTGAAAGTATGCTTCTTCTTCTAAAAATCAGTTTTCTTCAGTGTACCTGGACACCTCTCTACTCATGTCAGTGTTCTAGTAATGACTGCATATTGGTGGCTTACTAGAACTGCTGTGATTCCAAAGTCGTGTGTGCCTTATTTCACTACATTGTAAGTGGATAAGCTGTCAACCCTTTTACTGGTCTGGTACCTGTGCAGTTGATCATGCCTTTTTGTTACCTTTATTCCAGTGCTTATTTGATGCTTAAAGGTGGTGATATTGTTCATTCTTATGTGAGAAGTAATCAACCAGCTTTGTCACAGCCTGGTAACAAAGTGTGCAAAAAATATTTCCAAGTCCAAGTTATTTTTATATTACATGTGGTCAATAAAGTGTAATGTATTGTATAAGATGTGATGGTTTGTTCCTGTGTGTATATATATTGTCAAACCACAAGACACAAGTCCTTTTTGTATTATAAGACGTGTCATTTGTGTAGCATTTTATTATCTTAAAGATCCACTCTGCTTAATGCTGAGTTCTTATTCGTGAAAATCCTGTAATTCTTAAAAAGTCCTTAAAACCTTCTTAATATTCATAATTTTATAAGACAGATGTATTACTGATAACTACAAGCATAAACACTGACTCTCTGTCCATGGATGAGTACCTACCATTAGACACAGTTCAGGGATGACAGTACCATGGATTATGATAACAGAAGGTACAGGCTTTAGTTTGGGGATTCAGTAACACATTCAATTGGTGAGTTCTTGAAGAACACTTCCATTTCTAGGGTTGATTATTTGCAGCTAAAAACACAAAGCTCCTTCACAGTGCATAGTGGAATCATAAAGTTACAAAAGAAGGTATAACCACAAATCATTTTACTGTCATGAAGCTTAAGTAATTACTGTCAGTTTCCTAAAGAAAAGTTCATGGAAGGGTTCCAGGATGCCCGTGGGGATCGAAGAAGGGTTGACACCCCAGCCCAGATGTCCCGAGATGTGTTCAGCTTTGCCTCATGCTTTCCAGTGGGTGTTGGCAGTGTAGCATAGTAGTTAAGGAGCAGGACTCATAAGCAAAAGCTTGCTGGTTTGATTCCCTACTTGGGCACTGCTGCTGTACCCTTGGGCAAGGTACTTAACCCACAATTGCCTCAGTAAATATCCAGCTGTATAAATGGATAATGTTGGAAAAAAAACTGTAAGCGATGTAAGTTGGTCTGGATAAGAGCGTCTGCTAAATGCCAATAATGTAATGACTTACAGTAAATTGTTTTCTTTCCCTTTTGCCACAATAAAGTATACACTGAGGTCATAGGAGACTTTACACAGCCTATTCATATACAAACATAGAAAAATGATTTGCATACATAACCTCATCATCTTTGTGATTCTGCATTAATAATTGAGACAACCACCTCCCCACTGCATTGTTTTCATAGAGCTGGGAGATGACAAATGGAAGAAAACCACATTGTGATAATAAATCTTTTGGTCACATTTCATATGTTTTTTATCACAAATTTCAAAATGGGTCATGACACAGACATCATGAGCAAGGGAGTCAAGCACATATGCACGTGGCAGTGGCTGGGTAGCCAGAGGGAGATTTTTTTCTCCCAAATGATATCTTACCTTCTGTATGTTGTTTCTGAAGTATAGAAGTATTGTTAGAGCATTTACATTCACTTGCATGGTTTGTACCCCTGATCCTTTTAGTTGATAGTGAAGTGGGGCACACAAGGAGCTCCCAACCCAGTACATTAGCCAGCAGCCTTCTACAAGTCCATCATCCACTTCTCCACCCTGCCCCCAACTGCATCTTAATTTGTAAAACGACATAACATATTAAAATGCAAAAAGAGATGCAAAATCTACTGAGTATACCTCACAAACAACATCCAAAGAAAACTGAATTGCATGTGAAGTTGGGTACAGATTGAACTCTATGGATGGATAATCACAGTGAATTTGTGTTCACAAAAATATGAGTCATAATGTCATGGATTATGTGACAAAATTTATGCTGCCAAAATCATTATTACATCTGACACACTACTTTGCCAGATTTCTTTTTCTTTCTTGGAAAAATTAAAAAACACATGTACAAAAAAAAATCAAGTTTATTATATAACATAACCATGCCATATAAACAAAGCATATAGTAGCAATGGAAACATTAGGTGCTTCAGACTGACAGGGAAAATGCAGGATTAAATTATTCTAAAGCTAAAGGGATAACTATTAATTACAATGAGACAAAATCTGTAGCATCTTACTGTGATCAAACATGATGACTCAGACACTATATGCTGTAGTTTATTTTCTTATTTTGATTGACTGTGACTGTTCCCTTACAACTAATATGCTAGGAGCAGAAATAAGACCAAGTCAGCACGAAAGGCTGCATTTCAGTTTTCAAAAAAAAAAATCCACCACTTGGCCTAGTTCCTTCCTGCTGGAAAGCCCCTAGCAAGTCTCAACTATGACATAACATGAAAATATTACAATGAAAATCATTCTGGCTTTTCCCCCGTACATTGAATTCCCTGTCTGCATTCCCTATTCATTCCACTCTAACATTTAAACATGGTAGTGTCTGCCTCTACAACAGGTATTAAGAATATTGTCAGTGTTAGAAAGTATTCTAGACAATGCTGACATTACAACCTCTGTGATGAAATGTGCACCTCTCTTTTCTTGGTTTGCTTACATAACAGTGAGTGAAAGACAAAGTAGAATTTACATTAGAATTTGTGGCTGGAACACTGTACAACATCTAACCAGCAAAAACCTCTACAGTATCTACTGTATACAGCAGGAGCAACAGAACATCTTCAGAGGTGAAACTGTTGGTGAGTCAGCTGATTTTGACTCTCACTATTGAGAATAGAGCTCTGCACTGATATTTTAGAACAAAAAGCACCAACTCTGTAATTAAATAGCTGACGTTTGCAAAGCTGGGGAAGACCAGAGAAAAATTAAATTATTCACCTGAAGTCTGGAAAGATAGGCCCACATGACCACCTCTTCAAAACAATACAAATAACAGGAAAACTGTCTCCGGCGGGTAGATCAAGGAGTTTTTTGGCATGAGGGGAGATGACAGCTGGCTGAGAGTCGTGATCCGGGACCTACTGCAGGGTGTCGACAAACGCGTCAAACTCATCAATGTTCTTCTCGAACAAGGCCAGTTTCTCTGGTAATGAGTCCTGGTGGATAAAAATCAGTTTAAAATCAAAATGAATGATTATTTTTCTCTTAATTACAAAAATAATGAAATTCTGAATAGGCTATAATACATGTTCAAACTGTTCATAGATTTTTGCAGTGGTTAACACTTTTGTATTCTTTCTCTTCCAGCTTGTTAATCAATAGAGTATAACAATACACAGTAGTGGACACAATAGACAAAACAAACACTGTTTGTGCGACTGATACTTAAACAGATAATAAAAACTAAACTTTTTTTCTTTTTACACAGCAACTGTTACCTGTATCTTTAGTTAATGTCAAATTCTTGATAACAGCTTTCAAATGCACGTACCAAATCCATCTGTATTTGCAAAAAATCTATTCTACCATGAATAGAATAGAATGGTTTGGGCTGTTAAAGATTTTCTGTATTGATCAAAACATGCCAGAGAAATATGGAAAATGATTCCCTGATCCAGGGAAAAGGCGGTTGAAAGACTAGCTAGGTAGCTGACCTACAGCCAAGGTCAGTGGTAAAGAAGTGTAGCAGTTGCTGGTGAGTGAAAATGTAAATCAAGGCTGACACTGAATATGGCTATCAATATGGGGTACCACCAAAGGCCCCTTCATAATGTTACACTTGGCTTAGGCTTTGAACAACAATAATTTTCAGATACACAACTATGAAATGAAAAGTGTTACTAATAACTAATCTAAACTAATTCATAGCATTTTCTGGGACACATGCCTTATACAGATTATGAAGGCCTAGTTGTACAAAAAGGAACATCAAGCCTAGAGACATCTTTACTCACATATTTACTACTACAACTTGACTGCAAAATTATTTTTTTTACTTATATTACTACTACAAAAAGCTGCTGAAATACAGCAGAGGTACTGCTTCTCATCACAGCTAATCTTACCTTAGTTCTCTCTCCAAATTCACTTCCATCATTCCAATGAACACATTCACCCGAGCTAGAATTTCTTAATATCTGTAACAGGTAATCTGGGTTTAGGACTTACCACTACAGTGGTGAATAACACATGGAAAAATTGTTATTCACAGTATGGGGAACTATGTCTGAAAAGCCACTGCTACCCAGGGTAAGATGGGCCCTGTGTTGTCTGTTCATCTTACCAAATCCTCAGCCATAGACTGTGCGCTGACATCAATGGAGAGACTGGCCAGCTGCGGGGGGTTCTGGAACTCTCTGTAGAATGTGCCGAGGTCCATGGGAAGGAGGTCATCCTTAGAAAAGGCGGGTTTCTGAAACAGGAATCTGCATTAGTGTATAATACGAAATGGTGAAATATTTGAGCACAATCCACTTTAAAAATGTATTGAGGGGACCAAGCATGACAGGTACTGTATTATGTTTTCATAAGTGAAATAAATAAATTATAATCCAATAGTACTGAAGTGAAAACATAAATGGATGAATCTATGAGGGGCTACATACGAAGTCCACCATGACGAAGTCATCCTGTGTGTTTCCGCTGCTGCCACTTGAGTCCTGGGAGTGCAGGCTGCCCTGCAGGGGGGAGGCAGGGGCTGGCGACTCCGGGGGATGGACCTGGAGGGGGCCCCAAAACTCAATAGCATCAAATTCATCACGGCCACCATTATTATAACCCACGGTCACTAAACAAATGCTCCGATCTAAATGAACGAAAATACAAGCTGCTTCTGCAGACTGCTTTTCACTGAATTAGGTACATGAGAAATGGGAGTATCTGCATGTGTGGCCATTCACTCCAGCCAGCATTCCAGAGCAGAGCTTTACGACAGACACAGAGAACTTGGACGTAACTCTTATTTCTGTGTTCAGATTAACTGCGCAGGGCATTGACACAGATTTCAAACTGCAAAATACAACTCCTGTGCTTGTACATGTGCTTGAGTTCAGTGCCTCGCAGCTGGGGCTATTTAAGTGCAGACATTCCAAGCATTTAACACATGCCTTTTTTAGATGAACTTGTGTTAAAATGTTAAATGCATTTAAATACTAAATATCTAAGAGAATGCCACAAATGAAATAAATGTGATCTGCTTAATTGGATACCTGCAGTGTAATGAGTTAAGCTGGTCAACCTTATTCCTCCATGCTCTGACTCAAGTATTAACTTGCTTATGTTTCATGCATCCTTGCGTAAACAGCTGATCTACTTTAACTGAAGCGCTTATAAATGTACATCTGTGGTTACAAATGACTCACCATGGGGTCATTCTCCTCTAGCTCAAAGGCCTTTGGAGCAAAAGCAGCAAACGGCAGATCCGCACTAGCCATGGTGACCTGCATCAAACACAGACAGACACTGGATTGCTTCCGCTTCTAAACCCAGCCGACATCTCACTGATCTTGCACCTGAATTGGTGCACTTCTTTGGGAGCTTTACCTACAGACGTGTGGTCACACCCATTGGCAAGTGCATGTCCACCACATTACTCTACATTATTGTCATTTAGTAAATGCTCTTTTCAAGAATGATGACAATTTTGACAATTGGTGACAATTTTTCTATTAAATTTATACACAGTTTTTATATTTTATTTATATTAAATTTACACAGCTGGATATTTACTATGGCAATTGTATGTTAATTACTTTGCCCTAGAGTACAACAGCAGAGTCCCATTAGGGAACTGAACCAGCAAACCTGCCCTGTAAGGTGTCCTGCTGTGGTCCGGTCAAGGAGACCAAATGATGCTCTTTATGTGCTGAAGATGGGAGTGTATTTGCAGCTCTGTGGGCCAGCTCTCACCTGTGTGTTGGGCTTGTTGACGAAGGCGCCCACTTTCCTGGTGAAGGTAGCGTCCACGTCTGAGGCAGGTGCACCCTTCCCCTCACTGCTCTGAGACAGTGCTGCTGTGTCCTCGCTGCTGTGCAGGAACACAAATGAAACATACATGTATTAGTAGCTTATTGATTAACTTTCCAGAACCACACTTTCAGGCTCCCTGAAGCTGTTAAACAGAAGTTTCCATTCTGTGACTGAAAGTGTCAGAATACTGGGCTGTACCTGTATAAAAACACAGCTGCTGCTGGCCGTGGCACCCTGAAATAAGTCCAACTAAAGTAATATAAGCTACGCTTTCAGTTATGATAACCACAGCATTTAGTGAGGTTTTGTTATTTTCTTCTTGCCTTGGTTTGTAACTGGAGGTCCCTCTCATATTAGCCTGGAGGTGGGGTGGTACACACCTGCTGGAGGGTGTGGTGGGGTTCTGATGGGCAGGATCCACACCGGGGCAAGAGGGGACCCTGCTGTGCTCCGCCTGGGTGCCATGACAGGGGTGCATGGGCATGTGCGGCACGCCACCCTCCTTCCCCGGGATCACCATCTACAGAGCCAATGGCAGCACATCGTCACACCGCTACTGCCACCCTAAACCCTCTCTCAAAATGTCCTCCTTTTGAATTTTCTCCATTTCTAAATACGTGCTCTATGAGTGTGTGCTGTGTGTCGCATGATATAAGCAGGACTACAGTACAGACTGGGCAGTGAGGAGCTTCTGCCCTTGCCTGACCCCTGACCCTGGGTACCTGGTGTGGATGGGCAGCATTAAAGACAGCTGGGCAGCAGAGATCAGCAGTTCCAACCACAGGGGGCTGATAGGAAAGACGAGAGCTGTAGAGCTGAGAATGACAGGAAAGACAAGGGCAAGAACACGGGTCAGGACAGAGAGAGAGAGGCCACACAGCCTGAGGTAACAGGGAGCTTTGAAAGGTTCAGCTGGAGCAAAGGGTGGGCTGAGCACAGTAAGCAGCCTGCTGGTGTTGCCGCATGTTGCAGTACATACCTCAATCTTAATAAAACACTCCAGCATTTACACTACTTAAGGAAGGCATATTCAACAAATGAAACAGCACTAGGGGAGCACTCTGAGACTCCAAAGGGCCAAAGGTTTAAAAAGAGGTACATTTTTTAAAGCCTGTCAATAGAAAACCTTGAAATCTAAGATAGAATAAAAGAGTAGATGGTTAATATTTTAAAATACCATTTCCTGCAATATTTTACATTTTTTATTTTAACTTCCGTTTAATATACTACCAAAGACAATTCTGAGTGGAAGTGGTGGTTAGCTTCAACTTCTTTAATTGAATTCCTCCCACAAAAGACTTGTGCAACAGGCTACGCCCAGCATAGGAACCATCACAGTGTCTGTCACTATAGGTATGGGCATCTTAAACTTTGTCTTACTTCCAGTGAGCACATACTACACACAGCCAAATGAAAGGAAGTCAGGAGAGTGAGTCAGCAGGCATACTGTCTCAGAGGAGAGACCCATGAGCAGAGGACGGCCTATTTTGTTAGAAATTGCATGCTGAGTGTGACATTTTGAAATGTGTTTGAAAAATGCCAATGTAAAAACCTACCTGCATCACAGACTACACACTCATTGAGATCACAGTGCAAGCTTATTGTTCATGATGTGTGCTCAAAAAGAGAGGACTCCATCTGGGCAGCAACTTACCTGTGAAGGGGGGGAGGTGGAGAAGGAGGTGGTGCACACTTCCTGGGAATCCTCCACCCCGACATAGGCCACTCCCTCATCGTCACCTGCAGTCCTGGTACACAGATGGAGGCCATGCCAATCAGAAGCATCACATACAAACAAGCTCAGTTCCCTGCTTGTGACTGTTTTTCTGGAGAAGTCTTAGTAACATGTAGCATTAGATGCCTTACAATCTGACACATCAGCAATATCTGCAGAATGTTCATTAGCTCAAGGCTAAAAGTTTGTCAAGTCTGTCAACATTAAACGTCTCTCTAAACATGCTGGAGTTATTGATCACAACAGTCAGATATTCCACATACTTTGGCGGAGAACATAATTCTGTGGTTCATGCAAGAAAATGCAGTAGCAAGACTCAACTTTTCATTACTCAGTTCCTACAAACCCAACTGATTGCTTTTGGCCTCATTCCTTAATCATAGGTAAACACATAGGTAAACATATTTGATACACGGCATGTGAAACATTTTACACATTTTCATAAACCTTACCTTCAAATGTATAGCACTTTTAAGTGTTAATAGGGCATAATCTTCAGATGAGTCTGTCATACTTAAGACCTGGGTTGTTCAATACAGCTAACTGACCACTCACTGAAGACTGATTTGTGATTATGAGATAGTATGCCAGATAATGCCCGACTCTTCTTACCTATAGTTGCATGGGTGCATGTGTCCCAAGTTGGGGAAGGGACGTTCAACAAAATGATCAATGATGATCCCCATAATAGGGGCTGTCCTCTCAAACTGCCTGTGAAGAAAAACAGCAAAAAACCGAGAAAGGATTACCAGACTGAGTAAAAACTGTAGGATCAGTATGAAAAATATGGCATTGTTTACATTCTGTACATTAAGTTCAGTTCTATGCTAGAAAGAAGAAATTCCATAAGGACTACATACATAAAATATGTTTGGTATTTTGCAAAGGGACAGAAAGTTTTCTCAGCAAATAAGCAGAAAAAACCAAAGCCAGGTGTTAATAAAAGACTGAGTTGCACTCAGTCATTGACACCCATACCTGGTAGACATGAAGGCCAGGTTAGTTCTGTAAGCACAGGAGAGGGTTATGGTACCAATGGGAGTCCCCACTATACCCACACGCACTGTCTGGAAACCTGGAGAAACATTCAGGTCAAAATAACTGCATTACCCAACACAATCCAATAGATTTAAGTACACTGTCTTTTGACGAGACTGGAACTGAAATTTTAGAGAATGCATGAGAACTGACAGATTTCACAGCAGCATAGGATTCCACATGATCACTCTGGATTGACTAAATGGTTGGTGTAAATACCCTTATCATGGTTGCATTGTTAAAAATCTCTGGTGTCACATGTAAAGAACATACCCTCTCCAAGACCCGTAAGCTGGACCTCCCCGAAATATATCCTGCAAGAGAAAACATGACTCACTGTATTTTTTTAGCAGTTTTTATAAGCTGTGAGCTTGAATTGTTTGATGCAAATCGCCCTTCAAGAGTGACCCTTTTACACAGAGTGACTGTATTTCAGCACTGTAACCTGCTTAATGTCCCTTCTGTGATGATGAAGAAAAATGTGCTGTAAAGTGGAGTGTGATCTCAGTGGGGTTAAAACATTATCCAGTGGCACTACTTTGAAGTTGACAGTGAAGGCATCTCCTGGTGATATTAAAATATTTCATTTAATAGTGAAATCAATGGCTTGGCAAGTGTTTTTTGAAAAACATTTACATTCAGAGGGTTGTGACATTAAGAAAGCTTATTTTAACAGAGTTCATATTAATTAATTTTCTCCTAAGCATAATTTCCTTCAAAACAGTGTTTTAAAAACTGACAAAGTAGATGTACCTGTACAGGATGACATAGTCATGGCCTTGCTTTCGTGACAGTTTGTAGGCTGGGGTCACCCTTGTGATGGCAAGCAGTGATTTGAGCAGTAACGACAGTCTGTTGTATACAGTGTAGGACACTTTGATATCTTTGTCACATCTGGAATGTAAGAAATCTCACATTAACAGTTTGCAGTTAATACCTCGATCAATTAAATTACAATAAATTGTTCTTATTTTTTCCTATAGAATAAATTAATCTTTTAGTTTTCATTGTATATAAAATCCTGTATAGGTGCTACAAACAATGTTATTTGAATTTAAATCACAAAAGATCCATAGTTTCATTTTACCATAAGATTTTGTGCATCTGCATATAGTCACCTTTTATTACATTGCTAAGTTGCAATAAATGGATGATATCTGTCAAAAAAATACAACTTACTTCTCATTCATCTCCAGACACCATGTCTCCAATTCCATTGAATCTCCCTGGACAATAAAATAACACATGATTTTCTAGGGTGTCTTCCGTCTGTGACTCGCAGTGCTAATGCTTAACAATATTGCAGTGCAAGCACAGCAGGTCTGGGGTGAAATCAGACCAATGCTGAGAGAGTGGATGTGTTCTTACCTCTGAGGTTTTAAGGGAGATTTCCACACACATAGACCTGCCAATGCCAGGCAGCTGTCCAGCCAGCGCCTTCTTAGCCTCATGTGTGACTTCTGGAATATCTTTTATTGCTAAATTGAACTGAGGAGACAAATGCAGCCAGGTCACTTGTTTATATTATTTAATTACTACACACATCGTTTAGCTAGAGATAATATTGAAATATTAGCTAAAAGTGAAATATTTTATATTTACCACAACATACAATTGTAGAGACATTACTACACTTAATGGAACTTTATTGAATATCCATACAGTAGCATGTTGAAATATGTTTTAATTATGGCTGAGGTAAACACATATGACGTCAAATTGAAAGGGGTAGCTTATGATTAATCTTCTAGATCAATTTGAGCAGAATGAGGAACATACCCAGTCAGAGCCAGTCGGTGAAGACGAAGAGCGGGTACAGATTTTCTCTCCAAGTCGAGCCTGAACGATCACCTGTACCGTCTGCCATTAAATAAAAACAAACATGTTGGCCAAAGGCATAGCACAGGTAGTATATCATTTAGCTGCACCATCATATTTATTAATAAGGACAGATGAAGAAGAGAGTTTGAGCTAACTACCTTCAAAGCGAAGAACTTGATAAATTTGTCCAAGTCCTTCTTGTCCTGTGGGCTCAGATCACTGTCCATAATGGAGGATTCCTGAGATATGAGAATGTAAAGATTTTTGAGTCAAACTAACACATTAACAGCCTTGCATTTCCATGGAAAA
The DNA here is from genome assembly GCA_019176425.1 of Megalops atlanticus. Classification (NCBI taxonomy): domain Eukaryota; kingdom Metazoa; phylum Chordata; class Actinopteri; order Elopiformes; family Megalopidae; genus Megalops; species Megalops atlanticus. Next base: position 9,024,874 of record CM032885.1, on the reverse strand, counting down.
TATTGACAAGTTGCTAACATTCCATGATGTGAAATGTTTGGTAGCACAGGAGGGTAACCTGGTAGTTATATCGTGTATATATATATCTTTATACATACACATATAATCTACTGTTATACGTTCTCATCTTGTACGTATCACTGTGCAAGAGCATATACCTGATGTCAACAATATAAAATGTTATATGCCCTCATCTTGAGAGATGCTCTGGTGAAGAGTATCTACTTTATGTCAGCAAATGTAATATTTACTCATCTTGAAAGTCGCCCTGGATAAGAGCATCTACTTGATGTCAACAACATAAATGTAATATGTACACGTCATCTACGTCGTTCTGGATAAAAGCGTCTATTTGATGTCAACCACGTAAACGTAATGTTATATGTACTCATCCTGAAAGTCGCTCTGGATACGACCATCTACTTGATGTCAATAATGTAAATGTGGTGTTAAACGTACTCATCTTGTACGTTACTCTGTATGAGAGCGTTCGCCGAGCAACAAAACATAGTGTACAGCTAACCTTAGGTAAACAGCTGCGCATCTGGCCGATTCAATACTGGCTTTCTACCGACATTTTAGCATAGCCAGTAAGCCAGCGAAAACGCTAGCTGGTTCCTTCATCGAATTGATAACATTATACAATATAGCTGACAAACCATAAAAAGAGAATACTTGAAATGGTCAACCAGACAAAATAATTAAACTAGCTATCTAGCTAACGTTAGCTAGCCAGTCAAATGCGTGCAGGTACTTACAGCTCATAACAAATTCGGAATTTGCCGTAGATTACTTATTTCAAGGATGCTCCGTTTGGCAAGGTTTAATGACCAAAGCGACGTTTATTCTGCCAGAATGACATGAAGTTGAGAAATTGTGTACATCGAATTTAAGCAAGTGATTCTGACAGAGCTCTGCCCCATTTTCTGTTTCTCTCCATTAGCTAGCTAGTTGCCCTAATATATTTACAAGTATTCGTTTATGAAAGCCGCTTTCGTTATATTTAGGAATCGCGTTTATATAAAGTTGAAACAAATTACAAGAATTTCATATGGATTTATAATTAAATAAATAGTATATAGACAATACTACCCAATTATACATGCAAGACCAATTTTAATACGCGGTCCAAAATAATCGAAAGTGTATGTCTGATTACATAGTCCAAATTTACTACATACGTCACGAAGGGTGACGTTGCCAATAACGTGCGGACGCAGTAGATTTGTAAACAAAAATACATTGCGGGAATCGTATCAATACAGACGTGTTATTGCAAAGTCGCATCGCTTTTTATGATTAACTCGGCAGCTAGCTACATTTGAAATACAAACTTTAATAAAAATCAACATAACAACGGAGGTAGCCTTGTTATTTATCCAAAACATGTATTTGGATATTTTTCCGCTAAAAATTCATTCGTAATGGATAACATGATGCTTTTGGGAAGTTTGGTGGATGCTTCTAGAATTATGCAAACATGGCCTGTGTCTGTGGCGTTAAAAGGAAGTAAGGCACAGAAGAAATTCATTAGTAGCCACTATCATGACAGTTTACACACAAGAGCTCTTCGAATACTACAAGTGATATCATTGACGTGCACAGGTTGGGAAATGACCATAAAGGAGTTGACAAAAAGCTGAGTGTACCATCTTCTACTGTAGTGTCCATTGCTGAGGAATAACTAGACTACTGGTACCTGTCAGGAAGTGGATTAAGGTGTATCTTGTCTCCACTGGCTGTGAGACAAGTTGTTTGCAAGGCAAATATAAATCTGAAGAAGACTGTTGGGGACCTCCAAAACAAACTTGGATACAAAGTGTAAGAAAGCAGCATTTGATGTTGACTGCATGAATGTGACTGTCATACTTAAGTAAAAAGAAGCTTTCCGACATGAGAAACCACAAAGAGTAGACTTGAAGCGTATTGTATTGCTAAAATGAAAACTTAGCATTTCATATTATTCTTTTTGGCATAAACACATTAGGCTATAGTTAAAAAATGTGTTCAATGAAGACATTTTAAAAAAATGAAGTTGTATGTGTGTTAATTGCTTAATCACATTGTGTTTATCTATGCTTATGACTTAGATGAAGATCGGACCACATTTTGAGAGCAACTAATGCAGGAATGTCAGGCAACTGAAAAGGCTTCACAAACCGTTCTTACAACTTTATACGTGTGTGTGTACATGTATGGGTCCTGGAGCTAGAGGGAGTGACGAGCTCTGGACATTTTTGTTCCCCCTACAGTGAAGCTCAAGCGTTGTAAATGCTCTTTGCAGAATGAGAATGATCCAGTGCACTCATTCAAATCTACAAAGATATGGTAATGTGAATATAAAATAAATGTTCTCAATTCCGCCATCTCAATATCTATACCTCAGCCCAATTAAACATTTGTGGTTCAAACTCAAGAAAGTAGTTCACAAATGTTCACAAAAATAGAAATAAAAAAATAACATTAAAACACATAAGTAAAACATCTAGTACATAAAATGCCAATCAGTCAGGGGTATGAATAAATATCAAGGACACTGTATAAACAATGTCCTGGATATTTATTCCTGCTCTTGACACATTTGGACAAAATATGATGGAATAAAAATGAACAGTGGAATTTTTTATTTTTATTGAATGAAATAAAAAGATGTGCTGAACATGAGTGACATCACAGAAAGTGACATTTTGTTTCACAAATAATAATTTTTCCAAAAAGCACAAATTTCATGTTACCACAATCAGTTTTTTGTCCATCTGCCTTTGGTTTTGACACCAAGAAGGTTGTACTGCTTTTCCTTAGGGTTTCTTGACTATTCCTCCAGGTAGAATGTCTCCATCTCCATCAGGGTTTTTGGCTTTGTTTTGTTTACAGCTGTTTTGAGTTGAAACTACAAATGTACTATAGTACTGATGTCTGGACATCGTAATAGCCAGTCAAATACATTGCTTTTGTGTTCTTTTAACTGATGCCTTTTTAAATATGAAGTGCACATTTCATCACTAGCATGCTGGTATGTTCATTTTTGACCTTGATCCTGAAATTCATGTTACAATGCACAAGATTTTCAGTCAAAAATCCTGGTACTTGTTTTACTTCATGGTGCCAAGGCCAGAGGAAGCAAAGCATCCACAAAGCAATACAAATCAACCTGTGTATTTCACAGAGGGGACAATGTATTGAGTATTACTGGTGAATACTGAGAAAAATTAGAAAAATTCCAGAATTCTCTCCAGAATCCAATATAGCAGCTGTATCATGTGATGTCCCATGGCCCCTAATGAAGTTGCAGAGAAAAAAAGTTAAACCATAGGTACCAGCCCATTTGGGGCTTGGCTCCATAAAAATCTGCATGCAAGTTCCTGTAGATACCAAACTACTCTTTCTTGCACTTGGAATGAGTACCTTAGCCAACTGAGTTACTATGTTATAGTTATGATCTAATTTTCAGTGTGTAATTCCCTTGTAGCAATGCACCTGTGAATATTAACTAATATTAGACGTACTGGCATGTTTATGGTAAGACTGACAAGCAACTAGCTTGAAACTAGATGCCTATTCATTGATTTTGAATTGGTAGGTAAGTGAAAATGACATTGAACTGAACCATTTAAGTGCTTCTGGTATTTAACAAAAAATCACATGGTAATTATTACCTTTCACTGTAACTGTAAAATCTTGCTTTAATACCAAACACATACACTGTAACTTCTATTAGAAATCAGGGACAATGTCCACTTCATCAACTCCGTAGTTTGACTCCATTCATAGGTGAAGATTAGCATCTTAATCATTGTCTGTTAAGATACTGATATACTGGTATGTTGTACAGGAATTAGGAACCAACAGAGTGACACTGCTATTGAGGAGGACCAACATAACCCAGAACACTGAGCTCCTGCAGTGAAATGAAGGAAAGGAAGGTCTGTGGCTTGATTTTTGTTGTTTTATTTAGCAAAATGGTAAAATAAATAAATACAAATTGATCAAACGCTCCTAACTTCTTCTCTGTTGTCTAAAGTATTTGCTAAACACTGCATACAATAACTTATCACAGAGGAGGCTGAAAAACAGGGCAAAGAAACTCAGTGGTTCACTAACAATGGCAGGGAAACAAAAAATATCTGTAACAAAAGTGGAAAAATAAACACACTCCTTTTTAAAATTATGAAAAATGCAATAAACAATCTTACAAGAGAATATTCAAATTGTGTAATTTACAATTTACACATTGTTCAGCACATCCGGTGTATGTCTGCTTCTTCCTATCGCTACAATGGATCTTTTTGTGTTTATCAAAGTGAAGATTTTTTTTTGTACTTGGTAAGATTTTTTCCCACATTTACAAAGAATCTTCCAACTGAAATTCTGGTGAGGTAAGAAGCAGGAGCAGGTGTACAACATCAGGGAGGTTGGAGGTCACAATAATGTCGTGAGAAGGAAATGTATCATTAGAAGGCCACGGTTGTGACGTGATAAGTGATGACAAAAACTATAGGGAATATACTGGAATATGGCATCGATAGGAAATAATGCACTGATGAGGATGATGATGAACTTTAAGGAAAATGTTTGGTCGAGACGCATCTATACACCTTGGAATGCGCCATGATTCAATTTAGGCCAGACACATTTAGAACATTTTTTAAAATATATTTAACATTTTTTGCGGTAACTGTAATGTTCCACACACACTGTATGTCAACCTGCACTGCCCAATAGTATATTATTTTGCAATATCTGAAAGGTTTGAGCAAAGAAACCAACCCAGCAAGAATGTCGTAAGTTGTTTTGACTGGTCTTTAATATTGCAGTACTAGGTTCCCCTCCCTTTATGGAAAAAATTACGGATGAGTGACTGAGATGCTAACTAATTTCTGGCTGAAGAGGATATTCATCATATTGTCTTTCATAAAAATAATTTAGCTGGCATGTATTAAAATATAAACATATAAAAGGCTTCAAAATAGCAGAATGCACATTGAGATATTCTTTGGGTACATTGGGTTTTTGAACATGAATGCATGAATTTGTACAATGCTTTGTTTCATTTTTTTTAGCTTCACACAGAACAATGCACTCCACAATACTTATCTCAGACCCCTCCCTGTTCCCCAACACCTCATTTTAAAAAATGTAATTAACATTCAGCATGTTGCGTCAGCAAAGGCAGAACTGAATTAAAGTACTTAGGGATGAGCTAGAACTCACTTTTTGCAAATGAAAATCGAGAAATTTGTTTTAAATATTTCTGTGTGTAGTTTCACATTATACCCATATTTTTCTGTGCATAATTCCCAGCATTTACTTGGGTCTGGAAGTGCCATTTAAATTCTTTGTCAGGAATTATTTTATTTCTTTTAACTGTAATGTCATGTAAAAACAACTTCTTGATGAAAAGATAAATGCATATTAAAATGCAAATTAAAATTTGCAAGACACTTGCATAAGGAAGTGACATTTCTTGAACTGACCAGAGAGCTTAAGTAATGTGATAATAAAAGGGCGCTCTAATTGGGATCCTGTGAAGTTAACACAGTTCCCAGCACATGTAGACCAGCATTCCAGTCAATGGACCTATTATCTGAGCACTGACTATCAGATCCTTTTTGGTCTCCATGGCTTAGTATGCATTATGAAACAGGAAGATACCTCACTAAGAACAGAAGACCTCCATTGGAACCAAGTGAAGTACCTACGATAAAGTTGTTACTACTGGCAATAACACAATGCTGGAAAACTTGCACGAAGTAATTGGTCATCTGAATCTCTGGGAAGGAAGAAAGATATCACCCAGATTTCCACTTTATTCATTTGAATGTTTATGTTAAACATATTTTAAAGGAAATTAAAGGAAATAATACTTTGAATTTGTTCCACAAATCGGAAATCCTGAAAATCAGACTGGTTTCTTTCTCACAGTCGCATCCATTTGCATTTCATTTGATTGCTATTGTGCGTCACCCATCTCTCTATTATTCTATTAACAACCCCCATCTCAGTTTTAATACCCAAGCCAGAGGTGACACAAAACTCTAAGTTGACTACTTGATGCCTCAGATTTACACATAAATCCAAAAAACACTTCCCATTCAAATGTAGTTGGAATGACCCCTTCGGGCAACAAGTGAGTTTCTTGGTAGGTGTGGGTATACATACATACACACATACATACAGGTACATACATACCTACCTACCTACTTCAGGAATCCACTGAATATCAACATGTCACTTCTGACACAGGCTAAAGAATCTGATCCACAACACTTTGAACATCAACCTTGTTTAGACAAGAATTAATTTCTTAAGGCAACTGCTACAGAACATTTTTCCAATGGCATTAACCACAGAGTACGGGGCGGTCACACTACTAAATAAACATCAGACATAACAGTCACACAAATTCACTCAAGAAGCACCACAATGGGCTCCAACAGACCTGTGTTTATTTCTCAGTGGTTAAAAAGAGCCATTTACCATATCAGTCTCTGCTATTGTGCTTTTTGTCTCATTCCTTTTTGCTCCATTTACTAGAAGTGGGAAAACTGCAGGGCAGTGAGTGGGAAGGCCCAGATTAGGATGGAGGTGATGGGAAAACAACCACCAGAAATGTCTTAGTTATGTGTGATGGATATGTAAAGAAATGTGTCAGAGCCACAGTGCAACAGGAACACTGAAGTATGACGTGGAAAGAAGGCACTCTGCAGAAACCGAAAGTAGGGAATAGTGAAGGTGCTTATCATTGATAAAAGACCCAGTTAGTTTTCCAAAGTCATAATACAAACTAAATAGAAGAGGGTCTAATGAAAATATCTGTTCTCATGACACCTGAGGGGCTAGAAAATTAAGACATTGGGAATAAATAAGAAATCTTGTGAGGTAGTGCTGCTCTTTCCAGATGAAGATATGTCTTTTCAGTGTAGTACACAGAACAGGAATCACAGCACATGTTATGGTTCGGTGGTCATACTCAAATTTGGAAAGAATTCAAACAAACACAATAAGTGTGTACTGACAGGTTATATAAACTTAGGCCAATTCTTACTGCATCTTCCGCATGAAGGTCTGGCAATATACAGTATTACATAATGACTCCGGATGACTTGAGGGATTTTTACCTAGTTTAAATGTATTCTTTTGCTGCTTGACCTCAGAGAGGTAATATTGGTAAAAACAGTAATCTCTTCATGCACTGTTTAGATGATGAGGATTTGCTACACAAAAATCTGGGTTGCATCCAATGAATAGCACTAAGGTCGCTTCTTTCCCATCACGTCTCTTTTCATTGCACAACTTGATTTATGCATAAACTGCATATGAAAATCAAAACCAAGCAAATGACATGGCAACATGTTCCTGCTGAAAGCTGAACAATTATTTTACCTGGGGGTAGAATAATGCTTGGAAACAGTTTCACCTGTCGCATGACAGAGTCTGCTGTCACATGACAGTTTGTAGTCACTGTCCTTGGCTTTAACTTCTCCTTCTCTTTCACTACAAAAATGTGGGTTGCTATGTGATATGGAAATATGACATGGAAGTTGATGTAAGCATGATATGAAGGTGTTAACTATACCCCCTCTGTACTTTGACAGCAGCAGCACAGAACAACAGTGAAATTGTGAAGCATTTTAAAGCCCTCTCAAAGGTCACTGAAGTGGTTAAACACAGGTGAGTTTCCTAGTGAGAATCAAGTATGTAGAAATGAGCTACTCAACAATCAGAAAGAGGTGAATGAAAGATTAATACATGAAAATTCAAATCCCACTATCTATTCTGTTTTCCCCAACTCGAAAGCCAAATGTAAGTTTACTTACATAACTGCCTTTTTGCCAAGTTAAATGCAGGGGATGCTCAATTTACCAATAGCCCACATAACTGTGCCACCTTATGAAATCCTGGTTGATTTAACATAAATGTTAAATTAGGCTTGCCGAAAATAGTGGTAACGTGCTGGATGCCATTTGAGTGTATTTGCTTACAGACCAAAAGGAAATTTTGCTTACAGATCTAAAGGGAAATTTCACAGTACAGCAATTCAGTCCAAAGATCCACATTCCTCCCTCCTTTTCTACCAGCTGAACTGTCTGAAGAGCGAATCCCCAACATCTCCCTAGTATATAGGGAGTATAGTATAACCATAAGTACTCTGTAAAAAGGATTATGGACATTTGAAAATGTAGACCATGCAGATTCTCCATTTCTCGTTCGGCAAAATGCTTGCAAGGGAAAAACAGTGCTATTCAATGTTATCTGATTATTTGTTTTGCAAGAAGCTTGTGCTTTATTTCCAGGGTTCCAGTTCACTCCCCCGCACCCCTCCCCTCCTACATAATAAACCCTTGCAAACAGGTTTTTAAGTATTTAAAACTTCTTTCGTATGTTTTTTCATAACTAGCTTTAATTTGAAGGTGGTGCAACATTCATGCCCATTTCGAGGGACGATGGTGCAAGTCCCCCGTTACAGTTAATATTAAATAAAGTAAGAAGGTACGTCCCTGCTGAATTTCGGTCCAACAGCATTTGGCAGTTCAGAATTTGACAGATTTTCAACAGACATTTTATATGCAAAATCATCTCTTAAAAAATTATTTACAGAAACTACACCAGTTCTAACACCTTTTTATTAGAAATTACTTTTATCAAACAGAAAAGCACTTTCAATTTTTTGATGTTTCTGAACACTAGGAAGACCTCAATCTTTCCCTGTATGTAACTCTCCCCAATTTTTTTTTTTTTTTTTGTTGAGATTGCATTCTTGCAATTTCGTAACCGCTGCCCAGAAAGTTGACAAACTGACTCACAAAAAAACTCACTCACTACATTGGACTGACACTATTTTCACTATGAAGTTACCATGCATGGTCTGGTGCTACACTCTAGTGGTTCCCAAGCTCCTCCGTTGTAGCTGCGGCTGCAGCTGCCTCGGCCCGGCCGGCGCGGCTAGCTTCCGTCCTCGTCAGTCACGCGTGTCTGGGTCCACAGGAAGCGGAAGTTACAGTGGATGCAAGTTGTACCTTAGGTGTGATCGCTTGTTATTGGTTGCTTTTTTTTTTTTTGACGGGATGGGGAGGAGGGGGAAGGGAGGAGTTGCTGGCTGCCCTTTTTAATCCTCACCCAAAATCCAACTTGGATCGAAATGCAGCAACTCGGCGGTGCGTTCTGCACTGTGGATGAATACTGATGTACCTGTCTCGTGCTTAGTCGTCCCTGGCTGCTGTGCTGTTCTTTTGGTTTGATATTCACGTTGCCCCTCTGCTGGAGGCACGGGAGAGGGGTCCCATGGCAAACAGTCTTTGGACATCTTTTGACCCAACTCCCTAGGAACTGGAGACGACCTAAGAACAATCCTCACAAGAGGCTCAAGGGCGACTGTTGCAGGCACACACTGGCGTGATGTTCTGTTATTATCACTTTTATTATTTGTATTCTTTTCTACTGTTAATTGGCATGACGCTGGTTAAAAAAAAAAAAAAAAAAAAAAAAAAAAGCCACCCTGTTCCTCTCCTGTTCCCAAGGCTGGCATTCTGGATGCAGATCTACTGTGTTGACACAGTCCAACAATACGAGACAAAAAAATATATATATGAACATATATATTGATTGGCAACTTGGGGCACCTTTCCAGGGTGCAAGTGGGCTCTCCCTCCAATGTTTCAGGGGTTTCTGTCTTTGATCTTGAGAGAGGGGTAAAATGTTATTTCGCACTGTCCGAACTGTCGAGGGTGGTCAGCCCAGGGGACTGGGAAGGCTCTAATGTTTTGAGGTCATTGTTGTTGCTGCCATTTTTGATTTCCTCCTCTTCCTCCTCCTCCTCCTCCTCCTCACCCTTCTCTAACTGCTCCGTGTCATTTGTGGGCGTGGCAGTTTTGTTGTCCGTGCCGTTGTCTCTGCTGTCGCCACAGCTCTCCTCCGTGCCTGTGGTCCCTCCGTCCGCTGTGCCATTAGCTACACCCCCCAGGCTCACCGCCTGTGGGGACTGGACGAGGCTGATGCCCTGAATGAGCCGCACCAGGCTTTTCACCTTCTCCAGCGACGCCTGCATCTCCTTCTGTCGGGCCAGGATGGTGTTCTTGGTCTCCATGCATTTCTTTGGACGGGAACAGGGAGAGATAAATTAATTACAAAGGGATTCTACATAAAAATGCCATCACAGCCCACACATTCGATGATTCACAATGGTATAAGCAAATACTTGCAAACTCAGCCCTGTCACAAAGCTCTCATTGTCCCCAAGTTGTGGTTTGAAGCATCTAGCTCTTCTGCTCTTATCTGATGAAATATGACCCTGACATCCCAACATATGTGCCATCCATCATCAGTGTAAGTAAACCGGTTTAACCCTCTTACTGTTACTCATTGTTATGGAGTTGCTCAGTGGTTTCACCCTGTTACTGGTACTCACTGTTATGGAGTTAATAAGTGGTTTGACGCTCTTGCTGGTACGCACTGTTACGGAGTTGCTCAGCTGTTTGACCCTCTTGCTGGTACTCACTGTTACAGAGTTACTAAGCGGTTTGACTCTCTTGCTGGTACTCACTGTTACAGAGTTACTAAGCGGTTTGACTCTCTTGCTGGTAGTCACTGTTACGGAGTTACTAAGCAGTTTGACTCTCTTGCTGGTAGTCACTGTTACGGAGTTACTAAGCAGTTTGACCCTCTTGCTGGTACTCACTGTTATGGAGTTACAAAGCAGTTTGACCCTCTTGCTGGTACTCACTGTTATGGAGTTGCTCAGCTGCTTGACCTTCTGCTCTAGTTGTTCCCGTTCCAGTTTCAGCTCTGAACTCCACTTCACCAGTTTCTGCTTCTCCTCTTCTTTAGCTGTCCAAGAGAAATTATACAAGCTCAGTACACAAACTACAAAGATGTTGCTTCATTCCATAGGAAGTTAAAAACACTTCTGATTACATAATGTGCAATAATAAGATTTTATCCAGACTCTCAACCTGCTTTATATGCGATGTAGGAATGAACGATAGCCAAGGTTCCAGGCCAAGGAATTGCCTCCTCTTTCTTCAAAATCTGAAAGGCAAAAAGACGAAATAAGAAATGCATTACTGTTGTGACTGGAGGAGGGAAAGCAAACCTGCTCCCTGCGGGCTCAAGCCGCAGAGTGAAAGGGATTAGTTTTCATCTCACAGCTCTCCCTTTGGCCAGGGTGAGGATGGACAAACAGAACGATTGAACATGAATGACATGCCATTTTCACTTACAGAACATAAACCCTCAAAACATAAAAAACACAAAGATGATTGAATACCATGTTGAATCTTACAAAGCATGGAACAGACTCATTTGACTGTGAATGCATAGGGAGGTGGAGAGCTTCAACATGCCAGCTCCAGCAACATTTAGACTGTTGAGGAGTAACGTGGTCCTTTGTACACCTATAGTTCTGAGCCTCCTCCTTTGAGAGTGCCTCCTTGTTTACTAGTGGCGCTGCTAAAACTGAATTGGCTTTGTGGACTACAAATGGACTGCATATGTTACTACGGGCCACTGGACTGCTAATTGGGGCACAGTTGCAGGCACGGTCACCGTGGCGGGTGTTGTATTTACCTGGTCTTGACATTTGGGACAGATCCACATGCCTTTGGGAATACTTTTCAGGGGTGGCTCCAAACAGTCCAGGTGGTAGACACGGGAGCACGTGTCACACATGAGCAACTGGCCACTGCGCCTGCACACAGTGCAGAAATCCTCATGGATGTCTCCCTGTCGGGAAGAATTGCACCAATCAGTACTGCTGCCACCTTTGCCCGGACCAATCGTATACAGAGAGGTGGGGCTGGGGGCTGGGAGGGCAGATGCCAGATTTTTGACTTGGGGCTCACCACTCAGTATTCCAGCTGCTGGGGGTTGGGCCATGCCCATTTTAAATGCTTCCATCACAGGTAGAATTTACCGCTGTCTTACTGACTATACCAATTAACAGAAGACCACTGCTGTTCTCTTAGTGTGCACTACAGCTCTGTGAGCACAGGCAGATTAGATTCCCTTACTGTGCACTAATGCTCTGTGAGCACAGGCAGATCAGATTCCCTTACTGTGCAGTACTGTTCAGTTTGCACAGGCAGATCAGGTTCTCTTATTATGCACTACTGTTCTGTGAGTGCAGGCACATCAGATACATAGTTTTAAGGCCAAAAAACTCACAGCTCCTCCTTTAGCACAACAACCTATTTCAATCTCACAGGCATGACAACACCACCTCCTTCAGTTAAGGGGGAAAAAACTGTTCACTTTGTAAGGCATCAGACTCGACTGTAAGGAAAACAACAGAATAATGGACAATGGATGTAATGGTACATTAAGACTGGAAGACAATCAATAAATGAGTTTAGGCGGGCTCTTATTTTGGGAGAGAAACTGTATACAGAGGAAACAGGGCCACTCGTAGTAAAGTAGTGGGCAGGCCGAGGCAGAATGGCCCTGAGGCGGGGAGGGGTGGTTGGAGGAGGGCTTCCGCTTGTCCTGGTTAGTGTACTGTACTCTCCAGCTGCTACTTACATCCCCGGAGCTGGGGTTGGGCAGAGGGAGGGTGTGGGGGTGGGCGGGGAAGTGAAAGCCCCCCGTCTCCAGCTTGTCAGGGGCCGGGGAGGCGGGATGGCTGCTGGAGGGGGAGGTCGGGGTGTGGCAGCCCAGCTCTGCAGCGCTGCTGTATTTGGGAGGGCGACCTGAGCGAAATGACAGACGAGAAACAAAACAAAAAAAATGGAGAAATGGAAAACAAAAATCGTTGTCCAACATACCTTTGACAAGGGATCCTCATTGGCTAGCATCGAAAGAAAAGGAGGCGGAGCACAGATGGTAGAGTTAGTGTACAGGGGTGGAGAGAGAGAGCGCCGGCATGCATAGCAATTGAAAAGGATGAGGAACTGAGCAAAACTGACAGCCAATTACAGGACAGGAGAAGCCAAAGAGAGAACTGTCCATCAATATTAAATGTATTTCTTACAGCTGAAATGATTAAAAAAAAAAAAAACGAACACGAGTGGTTTATAAATATGCCTAGGCAGTGTAACTAAGACTTTTGTAACTAAGTAATACAGATAGTCTCTATTGTTTGTGGGAAAATAAAATGTCAATTCATGGAACTACACTCAATGTTAACTGAAAATGTCAGTGAAATGCATTAAGAGAAAAGCCGCTCAGTTCTAGAGAGGTCAATTCTTATTCAGTCTTTCAGTTTTAGCACAGTTGCCCAAGTGTTAAGTGGCGCCTCTACATAACCATGTTTGTCTTTGCACAAGTGATGTCTTCAGACAATGACCTGGTTCAAATCCCTTTAGTGACGTTACAGTGAAGTACAAGTGGATATCAGACCAGTGATGCCACATGGAAGGACATGTTCCCATGCCCTGACAGACAACAGCAGGAGGGAGAGAATGCAAGCAAAGAGCTCAGAGGGGCTGGCCAGTAGAATCTGAGAGGTGAAACATGTTAGCATACAAAGCAGCTGAGAGCAAAAACAGAGGTTGTAAGACTGTGTCCTTCACAGGTGATGCAGCCAGTTATGGGCTAGCTGTATCTGATTGTGTGTAATTAATGGAATGGTAATACCAATGACACAGTAATGTCCATTTACACTCAAATAATGTAGTATTTAATACGATCTGAACAAAACAACACATTTTGATCATTTCAAGTCATGTCTCACTTCAATCACCGGTTGTACCATTCTGAAAGTAGTACTATAATTCCTATTCATTATCCTTTATAATGAGGTCCATTAACACACATGGGACTTTGCTGCAGCTCTGCCTGCTGGATCCTGAAGCTCCTACAGCATTGCTGTGATGCTGTAGCTACACGCTACCAGGAGTAAAATGCTGGGAGACGGACATATGGTGTTAGACTCAATATAAAGCAGCCTTCAGTAAATTTGGCCTCCCTTTCCAAAGTGAAACATTTCTTCTTTGCATCCATAATCAATGAGGAAAAGTAAACGCTTTCTGTGTGACTATAGACGGTGCCACCAGTCCACTCATGCTCATATTTGGAGGTCTTAAACAAGGTTTGAAATCCATTATGCCACCAAAAACTCTGTGTTTTGCAAAAACTGCTGCAACTTTTTCACATCTTCGTCAGGCATGTCTGATGTGCTGTAGTGTCAGTGGTAGAAGTGCACTGGAGGACTGCATGCACCTTACAAGGCATTCCCTGCCAAGAAAGTCTAATGCTCAACTGCCAGTTCCAACATTGGGCAGAGAATGGAAAAAAATATTCACATATTCTGAATGCACATTCTGTGCCACTTTGGTCAAAAGGTCCACTTTTCACTGCTCAGCAACACTGTCAGCAATTTCGACTTGGCCACAATTACAGGATGAGTTGCATTTTTCAGACTTTACATTTCGGAGAAAACCCTGCCTTATATTCGGTGTAATGTGGTGTGTTAGCTATGTTGTTGCTGGCCGCAGGGTCCTCACACGATCTCAGAGCATTTACAGAGGTACGTTCAACATATTCAGGGCAGACAACCTTGCTGTTCATGTGTTCATACTGACCTCTCTTCCTAGTGCCTTGATGGAGAGGTGTGTTCAGGTAGGTTACCGCACTCTTCTTACGCTGCATAAAGGATGAGTAGATCAGTGCAGTGCTCATTCAGGCATGCGCACATGTCTGTAACAACTTACACTGGACCACATCATACATTTCAAGTGCTGCAGTTCAGCTGGAGGTTAAAGGTCAAGCTCACCAATAACATGTCTTGACCATGATTCAAACTCCCAATTCTACAATCTAAAATTCATCAGTTGGTAAGCTTCTACACCGATTAAAGTGATATGGTTTTTATTTTAGTCAATGCTTTTTATTTATCATATAAGGAATAATAATGTATCATCTATTTTGATTTAAGATGGATATATGGGATGGTTGTGGTTAATTCGATTTGAAATGGATTAATCTGAAATGGATTTACGCATCTTCCCTGTACAGCCATGTATGTAGCTGTTGTATGTATCTGTACCTCTGGTTCAAACACTGCTCCACTGTATACTGGATTTGCTGTCGTCCTTCGCTTGCGTTCCTGTCTGCGACTCTGAATCTCTGTTCCCCCATGGAATAGAATAACAATCCATGCATTTAAAAAGCCATCAGCAAGAGAATATTAGAGGAACAGACTCATAAAACAGACTTTAAACAGGTTAAAAGAGAGACTGAAATTAAGATCCCCATTACCTTCCAAATGGTCATGTGTCACGAGTCCAAGGGACACCATGAAGGCAACTTTCTGAGGAGGTCATAAAAACCAGTAAATTATGAGCTGAATAAATATGTTGTCTGATGGTATTTTTGCCATTAGCCTAAGATTTGGTTAACTGTAATCACATATGGATCACACAAACATTATTTTAGGCAAGTAATAGAATATTCAAGAAATCCAATTCAAAACATGGTTATCAAAGATGTCAATTTTAGTAAATCTACCAAATTAAGCAACTGGATTACCACGCATTCTAGACTGAGTGTGTTTATTATTCTCTGATGGGGGTGGTTTTGAACTGTGCCCGCAGTCCTACCTGGGGGTTTTCCTCATGCTTGGGCTTTGGTGGCGGGGGCGGGGGCCGGGGAGTGGGGGCAGGTGGGGAAGACGGGGTACTTGCTGCTGTGCTCGGCTCCATCCCGCCCTGTGCTGTAACAGTCTGAAAGGGGGGGGAATTCAGTTTTCATAAGCAAGTTCTGCAGAAAACAAATGCAAACTTCTCAATAGCTTCATAGACAGGTGATCATAGTTCAATCACTAACACCAACACTGTTGATCACTGCTGATCTGTTGAAGTTTACTCATGTAAAACTCACAGTAAGCATCATCCAAGCCAGATGAAAAAGAAAAAAAATTGCATGATTAAATCTTGCTGCATTATGGGTAGACATAGCCTCCCTGCTGATATTAAGCTAGGCCAGTACTTGTGTATCCCTGCTCTATAAATATTCAGGGTGTTTGCAATATAGTTACTGCTACAGGCATTTTACACTAAATTTAAGTTAAGTGAGCAGAGTGAGTTTTTTTTGCAAATGTGTATGCATTAACTTTTTATGTGTACCTTGTGTAATTTGTAAATGTTTTCTGACAGATGTGTTTTTGATGAATTCAAATGATACAGAGAGACACTTGTGAAACACAAGCCAAACAAATGCAAAGATATGCCTACACACCACAATTAAAGATGGGCAAATATGTAGCATGAGACATGTACTGATGTAGCTGTAAGGTAGGAAAGACCTTCCATTTCCACAGAGGCAGAAAATACTACAGCAACTACATCAGATCTTTGCAGAGAAGGTACTGCATTAATACATTCATATAATTTAATTAACTTAACTTGTCTTACAGTAAAAATGGCTTCAATGCAGCAGAGTTTATGCTTCACTAGTTTTTTACTTTATTTTTGAACAAGTAGTTTCACTACTTTCCATTCAATATGAAAGTGTTCAGACAGATTTAATTGTCCTAACTGTATCAATACTTACATTTATTCATTTGGCAGATACTTGCATGTTTAATAAACTGCAGACAGCGCTTTACAAGTTGAAGGAGGCGGCAAACAGCACAGATGTACTAATAGACTGAATAAACCTATGATGATCATTACTCATAGGACTAACATAGTCATCAACATTTTTGTGACCAATTAATCCATGAGAATTCCTCACAGGGCTGGCTACATGCCAGATCCTCCATGGCATACTGTGGCCTTATTGTCACTTCCACAGTGTGTGTGCCTGTAATTGGTACAGCCCACAGTGCAATAGGCTACAATGAACAATGCATGATGAAACAGACAGCACGGACTAAGTATGAGGTATGGCAGCAAGAAAATATATATGATCAAGAAACAAAAAGTAGTAAAAAAATGGTCCAACCCAACTTTGGCCTGTATTGTGTAGTTGTTTTAAGATGTTTCTGAATTCTGTGTGTCCAAATGAGGTGGCACAGAAGTAAATGTTTGGAAGCAGTCAGACCTCAAGTACTCTGTGGCTGTGGCATCCAGCTATTGGTGCTCTATAGGTCTGGGGTTTGCCTAGCCAACCTGTACCCTGGTGGAGAACAAACCTGCCATCCCAATGTCTTTCTATCATATGTAAAATTTCTTGCATGCGCATTTGGGTTTGGTACATAGTTCTTCCTCTTTCAGCAGCCATGAATCTAACTTGGTGGGAGCAGTGTGGTTTAGTGGTAAGGAGAAGAACTCATAATCGAAAGGCTGCTAGTCCGATTCCCCCCTGGGGCACTGCTGTTATACCCTTGGGCAAGGTACTCTTCCCACAACTGTCTCAGTAGATATCAAGCTGCATAAATGGACAAAATAGTAAATCACTCTGGGTAAGAGTGTCTGCTAAATGACAATAATGTAATATCACTAAAACCATCTGTCTTTTTAAGCCAGACCCACGGTATCATGTTCATGTTTTTAAATGTATTTGTATATTCTGCATTTTATGTCCTCAATAACAGCATTATTATGTGGGTTATCCTCATATTTAGAGCACAGTTCAAATAAGAGGGTGTCAGCATTTTTCCCTTTTTAACTTCAGCATCTGAGCCATTTACCAGCACCACTGCACTATTTTACTCAGCAGTCTACTGGAGGGAGAGAATTTTCCACCCCACAGAGCCATTTGTAGATGCTACCATAAAAAAAACAACAACTACAAATTTACCTTGCTAGCTAAACTGAGCTTTGCTTTTAAGAGGTTCTTTTGCGTCAGGGAAATAAATTAGGAAATGTATGGAATGGAAATTTTCTAACTTACAGCAAGGAAATGTTTCAGTCGCATAGCATAGATCACAAATACTGTTGTTCATCCCTAATTAACTTGTAAATTAAAATTTGCATTTAATCCCTGTAAATATCTCTGTTCTCATAAGTAAATCTGAAATCATCTCATGGAAGTATAGGCAGTATATGTTGTAAAGTATGCATAAAAAAAGCAATAACAGGGTTGCTTAAAATCTGTTCATATAAATCCACACCAAGTAGCCCTGAACAGCAGGAAGGAGAGTGTCAGGTTTGCATCAGCGCTCTGGGCCGAACCTTTGGATGCGGGGTGCTGTCCGTTCCCGTCACCTTCACGTCTGCGCTGATCTGCAGAGTCTGGGGCCCGGCCAGACGGCCGGCGGCCGGCGCGGTGATGACGATGCCCGTCAGCGGGCCGCTGGGCAGGGTCTTGCCGACGGTGGTGCAGGGCTGGCCGTTGACGATGCGCACCTGGTGGATGGGGCCCGTGGCGGACGGCAGCGATGTGGCCGTCAGCTTGGTGGTCACCATCACTGGCCGCTGGAGCAGCTGGGGGGCCGCCATCATGGGTGGGGGCGCGGGGGCGATGGGCACGTTGTTGGGGGTGGCGGGTTTGGGTCGGACCTGGGGGGGGGGTGAAAGGTCATTAAAGCCGCCCGCTCATTGCTTGCTGTCTCTATTGTCACTCCTTTTTTTGTCAGCACCTGTCTCTTCATAGGCTTTGAGCTGTCAAATAAGTGTATCACTTGGCACACTGCTAAAGCCCATGTATCCACTGCAAGACTGAAGAATGAAGCCCTGCCATAGTCCTGGACTGCATCATGCTGAACTGGTGTGCTCCTCACTCCCTCTCCCTGCACAGGGACACAGCAAAGCTCTGTCTGCACAGCAAAGCTCTGTCTGAGCTTTGCTGCCAAATGGCTCTTTAAATGTGTAACTAGTTATCAAATAATTAAATACTTCTGCCATTAGCCTTGCTGTGACAGGACAGTCTTGCTTGCAATTAACTTTCCTCCAGTACAAATTGGGGTGATGACTGGAGTTCAGCTCAAGCCCAGGCACTGGGATGTGCAGTGAAATCTCAGGACAGGAGTCTGGTTCTCCATGTCCTGAGCTCAGCAGGTCAGTCCTGTCTGCCTGTGTCTAACTGCCTGAAATTGGGGCTACACCCAGTGGCATCCCTCAGAAAACTGGCAACAAAAGATTAGACCTAAGCACTATCCCTCCTGTCACGCTACAGTCCTGGCTCTTCTGAGTATGATATGGTTCAGACAGACACAGACACCACTCTCTGAAGTACAGCACCCACACAGACAGACAATGAAGACTCCACGTCACACTCACAGTGAAGGCTTATTGCAACATTTAGCAGGACACACACACACACACACACACACACCTACGCACACACACATACATACACAGACATAAACAAACAAAAAAACATTATGCTGAACAGGGACTCAAAACAATGAATATTCATGTCTGGTCACAGAAAACTGGCACAGCAATCATATCACGTTTGCTTCAAGAATGCCTACTGTAAAAGACTGACTTGTATGTGAGTGTGTCAATGTCCTTGCATCAACCATATTCTGAGAAATGTGTACAGGTCTTTTTGATGGTCCTTCTGAGGATGTGGGCGTATGGCCATAGATACAGAATCACCAGACCACTTAGCCAGATGGACATACATAAACAGATCTTCCAGAGTCACAGCACCTACACTGTAGATGCTGTTAGTAATGATACAGCTGACTTGGTTTAAATTCCTACCAGACTGCCGTTTTTTATTTTTAATTGTGCCTCTGCACATAATAACAGCTCAGCAGAACAAGAGGACATACACTCACTGAGCACTTTATTAGGAACACTATACTAATACCAGATAGGGCCTCCCTTTGCTCTCAAAACAGCCTCAATTCTTCATGGCATGGATTCCACAAGATGTTGTAAACATTCCTGTGAGATTCTGGTCCATGCTGACATGATTGTATCACGCAATTTCTGAAGATTTGTCAGCTGCACGTTCATGCTGTGAATCTCCCGTTCTACCACATCCCAAAGGTGTTCTATTGGATTCAGATCCGGTGACTGGGAAGGCCACTGAAGAACACTGAACTCATTGTCAAGTTCATGAAACCAGTTTGAGATGACTTTTACTTTGTGACATGGTGCATTATCATGGTGAAAGTAGCCATTAGAAGATGGGAAAATTGTGGCCTTGAAGGGATGCACATGGTCAGCAACAATACTCAAATAGGCTGTGGCATTCAAGCGATGATTGATTGGTATTAACAGGCCTAAAGTGTGCCAAGAAAACACTCCCCACACCATTACACCACTGCCACCACCTGGACTGTTGACACAAGGCAGGTTGGGTCCATGGATTCATGCTGCTGGCGCCAAATTCTGACCGTACCATCTGTGTCCCTCAGCAGAAATCGAGATTCATCAGAGCAGGCTACGTTTTTCCAGTCTTCAACTGTCCAGTTTTGGTGAGCCTGTGCCCACTGCAGCCTCAGCTTTCTGTTCTTGGCTGACAGAAGTGGAACCTGACGTGGTCTTCTGCTGTTGTAGCCCATCCACCTCAAGGTTCAACGTGTTGTGCATTCTGAGATGCTTTTCTACTCACCACAATTGTACAGAGTGGTTATCTGAGTTACTGTAGCCTTTCTGTCAGCTCGAACCAGTCTGGCCATTCTCCGTTGACCTCTCTCATCAACAAGGCATTTCCGTCTGCAGAACTGCCGCTCACTGGATGTTTTTTTGTTTTTGGCACAATTCTGAGTAAACTCTAGAGACTGCTGTGCGTGAAAATCCCAGGAGATCAGCTGTTACAGAAATACTGAAACCAGCCTGTCTGGAACCAACAATCACGCCACAGTTGAAATCACTGAGATCACATTTTTCCCCATTCTGATGGTTGATGTAACTGAAGCTCCTGACCCATATCCGCATGATTTTATGCATTGCACTGCTGCCACACAATTGGCTGATTACATAATTGCATGAATAAGTGGGTGTACAGGTGCTCCTAATAAAGTGCTCAGTGAATGTAGGTGGATAGTGGTTGAAGGTAAATTTCACACTGCTGCTTAGAACAATTGTTTCCACTGATGGAGTAATGTTGGACCAAGTAGCAAACTGTAATTTGCGCTGGAAGCAGAGACCCTGAAGGTGTTCAAGACCAGGCTTGACACAGTGTTAGACATACTCTACACTATACGCAAAATAACAGGCCCAGCTGGGCTGAATGGCCTGGTCTCATTAAGCTTTGAATGCTCTTGACCGATTTCACTAAATCATTCATTGGGTGAAAGGTCAGGTCAGTCTGCTTCTTGATATAAAGCGCTACCACCCTGGTTAGTAAGATCGTCATAATCTGTTTCGCACCATAATCTAATGTTTTATTATTATTATTATTGGCATTTAGCAGACGCTTTTATCCAGAGCGACTTACACTGTTATCCATTTATACAGCTGGATATTTTACTATATTTTGTCTTTTTACTGCTAAAACAAAAGCCAGCAGGCCATGCTGCCCTCCAGACTCATCAGCTACCCAGATTCTGCCAAATAAGCCGTTAATATCACAACCCGATTGCTATGTCAAATTCTGTCTGCACAGGAAGGGGATATTAACGGAGCTCAGCTGTAATTCGATTCCTGTGGTGAGAAAAAAAAAAAAAGTGTCCCTCTAGTGGTCGGAGTGCACGCTCCCCTCACTGACTGGGGCACTGGCTGAGGGCAGACCCACGGTGACGAACCTGTGGTAGAAAGCTGGGCCGAGGCGTCAGCCGGGGAGGAGGGATAAACTGAGGGACTTTGATGGGCTGGGCCGTGGCGGTGGCCTGCACCTGCGATGAGACCACCTGTTTATACACAGCACAGGGTCCGACCACACGTCTCTACTCAGGACATCAGAGAGGTCAGAGGTCAGACACCAGACACGCAGCGGCACTTGCTCAGTAATTCTACACGCACTCACTTCCTTAATTTTCCAGTGTTATTCAAGGTAACATTCGACTTTACGCTGCCTACACAGTTAGACCTGTACTGCCTCACAATTCTCAATACACAATAACCACCATACTGCAGAATAAATACACATTTTCTTTCTTTTACATTATTAGCCTATACGCAAGTTTATGAACAGAAAATGTACTCCCTATAAATACTTTGGGGCATATTTTTAACACAAACGTCAAAGCAACAAGTTACGCACTATACATTCTAGAGATTTAAACCAGGTTTTCTTCAGGTTCCCTCTTAACTGACATAAGCTTTTAAAATTCAAGAGACAGAGGCACACGTCGCAGTGCCTATGCAATGGCGAAGTGGCGTGTTGTAGGGTACTTACAACAACAGCGTTCTTGGAGACAATTCGCACAGACTCGGCACCCTGATTGGTCAGCTTGCTGGACGTCTGGAGGTTGATTGGAGCTGTCTGGGAGTCAGAATTGACCACACTGGGCTTGGGCGTGTTGCTGATGGCGGTGACCATGGCCACGGTGGGCCGTTGGGCCACTACAGAAGCAGCAGGCATCGTTGGGGTGGCAGCTTTCAGCACCAGAGGTAGAGTCTTAGCGGTGATGACTGGAGTGACAGTCACCGTCCTCTGCAGAGGGACAGAGAGAGTAATCAGGATTGCATCAGGCACAAACAGGACAACACAGTGGCCGAGCATGCAAGAGTTGTCGGCTCTTCACCCTGACTGAGCATTACATGCATCCTTTCAAGATCACTGACCTTATTACTGCTATACCAGTTGTCATACTTACTCTTTGCTTGTTTCTTAGAGGGCTGTTCTACAAATGCAAAGCATGTGTAATGTAACAAATGGTGAACAAATGGGGGTATGTCACTGATGCATAACTTGTTTTCTTTTCCCCTTCCCTGTTATTGTTGTGCTCTCGCTCTATCCCCCTTGTCAGCCTCCTCGGTCTGTTTTGTTTCCTCCGGACTGTTTTGCTCATCCTGAGGCATTTCTAACATCAACAGTACGTAGAAATGTAGGCTGTTGCTCCTTGAGTTAAAATTTAATGCGATGTTAGGTTCAAGGCCACAGAATTCTCCCTTTCATTTTTAAAAATTTACACACAATCTGTGAGTGTTACATTTCCCTCTCCACTGAATTAGAAGTGAATGGATACTTCAGACTCCCTAAAAATAAGTGTTTACAGGGCAATCTCACTATGGCCCATCAATAAAGGTGGAAAAATAATAATAACAATTGTTCTATTTTTTTGAGGATGCTTGTGGCAGGGTTACAGCGGTAACCACCATGTCAGGTTTTGATTGCACAAAACACAGCTCCCGAAACTGCAGATTTGGCCCACAGCCGTTTAATCTCCCCCGCTCTAGGGCTATAAAAAACAGGAACAGACACAGAAATAAAATAGGTCCAAGTCAACCAGCACAAGTTACAAACAAACAGAGAGGACCAGCTTCCCTCAAACCAGAAGCCCTGCACCTTTACAGTAGGCCTAATGAAGGCAACAAGCCTGATTAGCAGTCAGCCTCAGTGGGACAGATGTCTGCCTGTGAGGCCGCTGCTGCCCCAAGTCCCGAGACCTCCGAAGTTGAGGAAGACAGCAGCCAAAAAAGGAAATGTAGGAGCAGCCCTGTACTCCCCCTCCACCCCTCCAGGCGTCACAATGCTGTTATTTCTTAATAAGGATTTCTAGTGGAACAGACAGTGATCCTTTCAGCTTTGCTTCTCTTTGCCACCAGCCTCCAGCCTTCTCAGCAAAGCTGCTCAACTCCGACAGAGAAAGGGTGAAATGCATTCTGGGGTTTGTATGACACTGGTTATGGAACCACAAACGAATTTAAAATGATCTTTCGTCATTGCTCACTTATATAAATACACTGCTGCGGATTCCTGCTTTAGAATAGGTGAGGAGCTGCTCGGTTGGTAAAGTTGCTCTGAGCACAGGCTGAGCCCTATAGCCCAGGACATTGTAAGTTCAAGACTGGACTATGTCATTAACTGACAATGACTAGCAGTCTGTAGTAGTCAAGCCAACTTGGGGGTTAGCAACAGTGGGTTATGTCGCTTCATGTCCCCTTGTTGCATTGGTAACTAGCATATTCAAGTAATTTGTCATGTGACCGCAAATTAGTCAGGTGATTTCAGTTGAGATGTACTTATCCTACATTTGGCTTTTACTCCACAGTAAAACACTGTGGGACATGTAGCGTGAAAAACAGTCATCTGTGGCATGTGGGTGTACCAGAGGATTGCATTTATCATGTGCCAGTGCTCCTGGCAAGAGTAGAAGAGGCTGCAGTGTGGTCAGCATAACATACAATAGGGAAAAGCATAAATAAGTAAGCATGTCTCATGGGCTGATGAAATGAATACCAAGCAATCTGGACTTGCAATGTGCAGTGCAATTAAGTTCAACGTATGACAATTTTTGGCAGGAAAAAAAAACCCAGTATATACATTTTATTCTTTTTTCAGCATGATTTTTACTCCTATTTAGAAAGGGGTATGAATTACTGTAGAGGGCACTGTATGTTGTTTTACAATACCACACATACAGCAGTACAGTACAATTTATTTTTATTGAAATCAACCAAATCTTTTCAAGCATGGCACCTTTAAACGTGGTGGTTTGCAAACTACAGAGGTGATTGTGAGGCATGGAATCCACAAAATGCAGTAAAATTACATTATTTTGCACATGCTTGTAAACTTGCTTGTACACTGGACGGCCCTGACAGCTGTGGAATTAAAAAGGGAGCCTAGCTTTAAAGCCCACCTTGAGCCAATATTCAGAGACTACTGCACGTCTTCCATAGGGATTCCCTGTTTCTGCTCCAGGGAACAGATGAATAGCTCATCTGAGAGGAACATCCCGGTGCTCATGGAGCGGAGAGAAAATGAGGAACCCAGTCCATTCCAGGAGAGCTAGTGCATACTGCCTGAAAGTTAATTTGATGCTACTGCATATTGAGAAGGAAATCTCTATTGATTGCCTTCATGTGGCGCGCCACTTCCCACTGAAACACATGCTCCACACAACGCTCTGTTCCTTCGACGAGAGTTTGAAATGTGTCCTCAGCATGGTTTTGCCGCTGGCAGGCAGCGCTGTCTCTGCAGAAAGGGCCTTTTGAGTCCTGCTCCACCATGAGGCCTTGTGTGGCGGCAGCTGTGCTCAGAGAGCCACTCGAGAAAGGCTTCTGCAGCAGCTCGACGGCACTACACCACCCCCCACCCTGCAAGCTCAACACGCCTCAGTCCAGATCCCCCCGCAGTTTAAACACTTTAATTACGGGGCTCAAAAAACGCTTCAGTCCAAATGACTTTTGCTCCTTACAAGAGTGAAGTGTTATCCTCTGAGGAAATCCCCCTGTGTTTGGGATTTAAAATCAAAGCACCAGCTTTGGAACAAAAAGTCTCAAAATAAATTTGATGGCCTCAGTCCTACTGTTTACTAATGTCTGTAAATGAAAATGTATATTACCAAACTGCATGACTCTTGACTTAAATTATTGTCAGATCCAGTGTCTGTCACTAACTTTTGTTTTACACTGTTTTTGTTCACTCGTGAATCTCTCTGCCAGGGCACACTGACTCATACCAACAACTGTAGGCTGAATTCAAACTGATTAAATCAGGTGCTTAAAAACTTTTATTATTGTGTATACTAAAAAATCTTGACAGTTTTCAGTAGTCCCTGGATGTCTCATTTACCAACAAATAACTATTTACCAATATATTATTAAAAAACATCAATTACTAAGGAACACAAAGACGACAGACAGAACACATAGCTTAGACAGTATTGCTGGCTTGTTTAAACTGGCCACATTGACCCATATATTCATCTAAAAAATAAGCTTTTTGACATTACGTTGAGGTTAACTTTGGAGTGACATTATGTCTATGCCTATTCTACCCCACCCATCTCAGGATGATAAACACTTTTCAACTAGCACAATGGCTAGCTACCTAGCTACAAAATGAGCTCCTGGTCACTTACTAACAGTTGTTGGTTGTTGTTTCACCATTTTAAGACCAGTAGGAATAAAATGAAAGCAGTTCTCCCTCTTTCTCCCAAGGAGCGAGTGATGAATGATGTCTGGCCGTAACATGTTCAGGGTTTACTTTAAAAACAAGTTCTATTTGTGGAAGATCTCAGGGTTTACTTGTCATTGTGCCAGAGTACTTTCCTCCATAAAAACATCAATTTCTGCCAAAAAGGCATGAGACAACACATTCAGCTCATGATAACAAAATATGTATTTGAACAAGTTTGCTTTTCTTTTTCTTTCCTTTTTTAATATATCAAACCCCTAGCTGTGCCAGTGTCATGCTATCCCATGGATCTGAGTGCTGTCTCACTTTTATGAAGCAGGTCCGGGATTGGCTGAGCTCTACCTGCTGGGCGCCCAGGCTCTGAGGCTGTAGTGGCAGCGGGGCCTGGGCCGAGGGCAGCACCGATGCCTTGCTCTCCAGCTGCACCAGCTGCACCGTGTGCTTGCTCTCCGCTGGCTGCGCCTGGAGCTTGATTTCCGGCTGCTCCTGCTTCACCAGCAGGTCCTTCCTCAGCTGCTCCACCACCTTTTTCTGGAAAACAGAGAGACGGAGACGGGCTTGAGTTACTCGGCTGCCAGCCAGGCCCTCACCCACGGGGCCTCTTTTCCAGTGCTACACCGGCGCACTGCTCTGTCCAACCTATCAATCACACACAGCGCCTCCGCAACATGATGTCACAGGCAGCAGTACAGAGGGTGGACAAGAATTTTTTTTTTGTCTGTGGAAAAGGGCACTGGAACAACTAAACAGAAATGTAAGGTTGCACAAGTCAAGCCATTCAGCACCAGCTATAAACTTATTAAAACAGCCAAAGTAATGAAGCATAACTAAATGAGGACATTTGAACAGTAAATAATCCATTACTTACAGTCCGGTTCACACCAGCAGTAAACAACTACTCTTCTTTATAGACAGATAACTGGTACATAAGGAGGATGCAGGGGAGACTGTAACTTATCAACTGACAAAAAAGAGGAAGTTCTAATAAGTATGCTGAAACTCTGATGAGTGGGAAAGGGGGAGATGTGTGAATTCCCCAGTAGGGTACAGCTTTAATTCACTCATAGCACACATCAAAGGCCTCACAAAAAAAATGTGACTTAGCAACCTTACACCCCCTTCAAATACTCTGCTGACGACTGCCATTGCAAAACACTTGCTTCTTTTGACACCATTCTTTTGGTGAGGAGGGTATTTAAAAATATTTATTATACAACTAAAATATTATAATTTATGCTATTTGTCTAGTCATGAACAGTGTACAATTAACTATGCTTTTCTCCCTCATGAAAATCAGTCCCCCTTTAATCCCAGACCTTTAAATTGTATTAAAGAATTTTATCATAATTTTATATTACTTCATTTAATAAGGTCACAGAGAGATTTAAGAAGCCATCAAATGACAGGGAACCCTGAAAGGATGGTAAAATTGAAAATATCCTGTTGTGATCCTGACAAGAATGAAAAGCGTAACACTGTCAGGCAATCGGGTTATAGCGAGGTATTCTAAGGAGACAGGAGATGGAGAACAGAATGGGCCTCTTCCCATTTGTGCTACAGGATGAACACAAAGCGACAGCCATGCCAGGGACATATCTACAGTAGGGCTGTGTGACATGACCAAAATCTCATATCCCGATATAGGTCATTTCATATCCCGATAACGATACCTATCACAATATAGCACATTTTCTGTAAATTCAATGAATAAATAAAGTGACCATATGGAAAGGCATATTTCTTATTACATTTTGAATTATATACTCGACAAATAAAAGGTACTTACTCATATTTGATTATTTTTCTCCTTTTATTTAGAACCTTTGTGCAAAATTTCAATTAACCCTTTCGCGAGGACGGTCACACCGGTGTGATTAGCCATTTAGCGCGTATGCTAAAACCGGTACGATTAAAACACTAGATTGGAAAAATACTAGCTAATTTTAGCTTTGAGGACACAGCGATTTAACGTTAAAAAAATAGCAAATGCTAACTGAAAACTATGAGAAGCTTAATAACGGTAATGAAAACATCATGAACCATGTAATGTACATAGCATAAAAATAAGTTACGTACGAAAGGGTTAAGCATGTAACAAAATATAAGATACTAATGTATAAAATATAAAAAGGTAAACAGAAAACACTTTTCAACAATAGTTCTGTGTCACGTTCACTCTCCTCCTTATTTGTGTTGCCTACATGCAAATTTCCTGCATTCATCCGCGCTGTGTGGAAGAACGCAAAGCGTCGTCCAAATGGCGAAAAATATTGCCGTAAAGTGTGTGATTTGCGACACAACGAAACAAACGATAGATCATAATATGAAACGATAGACGCTTTTCTATCGTCACACGATAACTATCATCATATCGCACAGCCCTAATTAACAGCGGACTTGGAGTGTCATAAATTGCAATCATGCCATTACCACTCTGTGCTAAGGGCTTTAAATTCAAACTCCTTTCAATCAACCCTCTATCTGCAATTCGGCCAGAGTTGGCAGAGGAGAATGAAGAGACAAAACTGAACCTGCCTCCACTTTACACTCTTAACAGTCTATATCAGAGGTCTTAAAAGCAAGAAAACAAACAATTACCAAGCACAAAAGTGGCATTGGAGCTGTCATCCCTGTCCCAAAGACGGGGAGACATAATGTCCCTGGAGCGAGCATCCATGTAATAAAAATTGCTGTACCTAGCCAATTCTGAGGAAAAACTCTGGCGGAAAAACCAGCAGAATGTTTCTGTAGATTACACCCAGGGCTGTGGGAGGACAGCATGAGCCATTACCATCTGAGCACAAAGGAATAACCGGTACATAACCAAGCTAAAAACCACGGCATACTACTGGCCCCAACCCCTCCATCTCTGCTGGAAGCTGTGCATGGGATCCCTTTGTTGTTTCCACCTACATGCAGCAATGTTTGACATGTCCTATTATTGATGACGTGTAACTGTAAGACAAAAGTATGGTTTCAAACTAATACTTCTCTTTAGGTCTAGAAACAAAAGGGGAGTTTTGCCCTGAAACTAGGCTTAAGTGACTGAAAAACACAAGCTCTCTGCTCCTGTCTCTTGCACAATGCTGCCCCCTATTGGCTCACAAAAACAGGCATGTCTTGGTATGCCCATTGCCCACTCCTGTTACAACCGTATATGGCATGATTATCAATAATATCCTGGATTTATATATATTTTTAGGCTTACATCCTCTCTAATCTTTTCCATGGCAAAAATCATCTAGAAAATCCTGTAATCAGTTCAGCCTAAATAACGCTTTCTATATTGACTTTAGGATGCTGTTACGATAAGTACAGTCCATAACAATGTGCTCATTTGCAAATTATGAGGCAATGCATTTCCTAAACACAAAAGAAACAAAAACTGAACAAGAAGTAATATCTTATTCCCAACAGAAACTGTGAAAAAGTATATACCATGCTAATAGGCCAATCAACGCGCTGACAGTCTAATGTATTTCGATACGTCTTTCTTTCACAGGTCTTTCACTGATGACAATCAGTAAACCTGTTACATAAGCAGTATGGCACTGATAAGGGGCAGTATGTTTACGATGTCACATCACATTCTTGATATGACTCGCATTCCAAGATAGTATAACTACATATGGAACACTAGCAAATTTAGTTTTGTAACCAGTTTGGGCAGCTCTAGGAGAAATTTGGGCTTTTGGTGTTTTTGGTCAAGAGCATGAAGCGTGCTCCTGCTACATGTTGTGCGTGCGATCATGCAACTGTAGCCGAGAGGCTAGGTCTGTCTGCTCCTCCACTGTGGCTAATGTAAGTGCCGCAAGATTTCATTTACATCCAGCAAGACTCACAAAGGTCTGTGTGACGAAAATCATCTCTGCAGTCCTTTCATGTGAATGTACACTAACGCTTTTAAACACGAACAAAATGGGATTTTCCACCCAGAAGGGTTTTATCATTTCCTTCCTACCGTGACCATGCTGTGAGCGGCCTGTGAGAATCCCTAAAGCGAATGGCTGAGAATCCATGTGTTTAATTCACTTTCGGCCGGCCGACTCGACCAACTCCGGGGACAGAGACACAGAAGGTACGGCTCAAAATCAGTCTCTGTCTCTTTCTCACCGGCCTGTGAAATTACTGTGGGCCTCGACTGCTGCTCAGCACCATCCGACCACAAGCAACGGCTCTGACTCGCATGGAAGCAGAGGAGCGGGCCAAAATTATACAGTAAGATAATCTTCTTACAGGGTCAGGGAGTGGATTTAAGAGTGCATGCAAAAATGCAGACTCGCAGTGAAAAGGGGAGCACACTGGCATGTCAGCTTTGCCATGGGAAATCATTTGTGGGTGGTTGGGGGTCAGTCATTCCCCATGTTCTCCAGCATGGACCTGCTGCTGCTGTGACTCCCCATCTAGCCACCTCTTTATGTTTATCTACTGCACAACAAAGCACTGCATCAAAATGAGCACGAACCTGCAACAAGCAGGAGCCACTTTACACTTAAACACTGAACACTGAATACACTGGACTCTTGGTTTTGTCTTACTGGTGTTTTTTTTACATATTTTATTTTGGTTGAAAAATTTATATTTAACACAAACTTGACTATCATTATTTAACCCAAACTTGACTATCATTATTATCATTATTATAATAATTATCATTATCATTTTCATCAGTGTTAGTGGTATTGTAGCACAATAAAATTGGCAAGGGGTTCCAAACTTTAAAACCTTGCACTTTCATATTTTGTATTTCAACTCTTCAATTGCCCACTGTCCTCTACCACTGTAAATGATGTGAGGAAGTATGTGTGCTGCTTATTGACCAGGTCTAACAAATCATGCTGCTTCCTCTTCTGTGCATACTCCAAGCTATGAGGGGATATTGAGTGATTCTGATATTTTTGCTGATTGGAGCTCAGAGCAATGGTTTTAGGAGCAGTGAAGGACTGCCAACAGCCAATGAGAAATAGCCATTCAATCATAGCGTAATGGGCAAAAAGCAGTGAGGGAGCTGTGGAATAAGAAATTTTAAAGACAGGACAAAGCGCAGAGCTGAATATCTAAACAGCAGATGTATCACTACATATTTGGCGTGTTACCTTGGCTTCTCCAATTCTCAAGTAGCCTAGCTGTAATGTGTGTCATGTTAACTTGCAGTACTTACTAGCTGCTGGCAATTTTCAAGAATTGGGGTATGTCTAAGGGCTAACTAAGATTCTCTGGGCAATTTTCTTACCACACTTCACAAAGACTTCAGATTGGAGTGCAGGAATTCTTTTGAACATTAACCACTTCAGCACCAGTTTTAAAAGTGTCAGATGAGCACCCAATTAAGGTTGACATGTGTAACATCACTTATGCCAAATGTGAAAAAGACACGTACAAAGGACTAGCATTCATGCCTCAATAAAGGCATGTGAACCTGCACCAAAATTTCAAACATCCAAGGCTGGTATTCTGAAATACTTCACGTATGATCCCTTTAAAACTGCAATGACTTCTCCAGGCATACAGTAGATTATTCTCCAAGTTTCTCCATTTTAATATAATGTATTGCATATGTGAACAGGGACCATCAGAGTACATGACATCAATCACCTGATCACACTTAATCACCACCTTCACCACTATAATTTCAGAACAGCATTTTCATTCCTATTGCATGCTATGTATGATCATTCCAATTCAAAATTCTCATTTCATCTTCAAGGTCTCCCACTAACAACAACGACAAAACCTTTAGGGTCACATTTCAGTGCAAGGTGCAGAGGCTGGCAGCTAAAAACGTCTTGGCGGAGCTGGATTCTAGGCAGCTCACCATTCTCAGCATCACCAGCCAAAAGTGTGTTCTGATTGGCTGCAAGCCCGCTCCCTTTCTAGGTACCTTCCTGCATGGGGTCTCAGGCAATACTATTCCCCTTTGCTGTGAGCTGATGCTTGAATTATGTATTTCTGGAAAACAAAAATCTCTGGGAGACAGCAAGTGACTATTGACCACATTACTCAACAGTTTTACTCACCTTGTTTTTTTTAATACAACATGTCCAAGCCGTTCACCATACTGCACCACTGTGGAAGGTAATCTTCATGGGCTTTTAAATGATTCAGGAATTATATCCCGAATATAATTACGCTTAAAGCATGACAGGAAATGAAACCACTGCAGTCCTGACAATCTGCCAAACCTGACAAGACTTCACAGGCCCCTCCAAATGAACCAATGTGAAGGATAAGACACAACCATAAGCACTGAAAAATGAGACACGAACCCAGCAACATAAATGTCTGTCTGTGTGAAAAGATTGTGAGGATTTACATTTATCCAGCACTGTTCTAAACCATTTCTAACACACTTTGAGCTTGAGAACTGCCTGTTGTCTTCAGCATTCCCATCATTTTACATTTTAGTATTAGTACTAACACCTTGAATATTTATAGTATGATTCGGTACAGCTCTCTGATTTCAGATAGCTTTCCAGCTTCCTGGCCTACTTTGCAGCATATTTTACACAGATTTATCTTTGAGGCATGGCTGCATTGCCCTCTGAATTTCAACCACTGGACTGGACACGTTAACAGCCATGTACCTACATGCATCCCAAAGATGTAAATTTAAACGTTTCTATGTAAAATGTGCAGAACAGTAAACTCCTATTCTAAAATAGTAAACAGTAAACACTATTCTAAAATAACTGGGACACTCATCTGCCCTGCTGTTTTTCTGAGTTTATTTACTGCTCTCTTTAGACATTAGTTTCTTTTAGATTAAAGTTACTATCTAGCTTGCTACATACATACTAGCTGCACATATCAAGTTAATGTCTCTGCGTTATGGCATCATGCAATGCTGTTGCTAAGTTACTGGGCACTGACTCAAAGACCTGTGCTTCACTTCTCTGATCGGGGGCAGAGATGGCTTTGTCAGGGCATTGGAGATTCACAACATGTATTGGGCAAATTCCACAATAAACCCCAGATCCATTTAAATCCTCCCTTTTCTCCGCATCGCAGGATTCATTTGGCTGCACTTAGGGTCCTTAGACCAGGAAACGGCTGACTCTAACCTGCTTCCAGCAGGCCGTCCTCTGCTCAGCCGGTCACCTTTGCCAATGCGCTCGAAGGAGCCGGCACAATCGGAGACCAGTTTATTATTCTCTTTAATTCAGTACATTAAGCTTTCAGTCAATGCCCTGACAATCCCCACGTTCCGTACTGCCAGCCTCTGATAAGAACGAGCGGAGCCCGGGTCTTCAGAGCACCTCTCCCATTCAAAACCTGTGCAGAGAGTCGAGGCAAACCCAATGTTCTCTCCACTCAGTTAAATTACCAAGGCTTTCAGAGGCAGTCTCGAGTCAGATAGGGTTGGCACAGATGTACGTCTGCAGGGGGAGTGGGGCCAACCTGTCAGCGGCAGCTCCACGGGAGTTATCCATTCACCGCTCTGCAATCTGGAGGCGTGCGCCTCTTCAGCCACATCTCCTGGCAGCACTTCAGTCGCCAGTGGTGGGAAGGCTTGACTGTGTACTCGAGACCCGTGCACTACAGCACAATCCAGCTCTTGGTGCTGCAGTCACAGATTAAATAATGGAGAGGCTGAAACCTGAGGGTGGATTTACATCAAACTTTGATCTCACTTTAGCACACACACTGCAGGCTCCTACTAGTAGTGAGAGGACAGGAACACAAAACCAGCATGGCTTCCTCTCCCCCACCCAGACACTATGCCCAACATTAGAAATGTGGACCTGAGCCACAGATGACCTTACTACAGGCATAAGGCAGATATACAGGTTAGCGTATGCTAAATAATACTCAACCTAAAATATCTGCACTTATTAATATCCACAAGTTCCAATGTCATCTACTTCCCCACCATCCATTACATTTTGGTTTCAGGGTGATAGACAATTACGAAGTTACAACTGTTCATAACACCACTTTGAAACTGCTAATCTGATGTTGCATGCACAGAGTGGCACATCACGTATCTAATACACCTCTCATATCTTCAGTAACCAAGGTGAGCTGATCACCCCACCATCAGTTTGTGTAATAGAAAAGATACACATCATGCAATCAGTCAGACCCAGGTGTGACATTTCAAA
The DNA here is from genome assembly GCA_019176425.1 of Megalops atlanticus. Taxonomy (NCBI): domain Eukaryota; kingdom Metazoa; phylum Chordata; class Actinopteri; order Elopiformes; family Megalopidae; genus Megalops; species Megalops atlanticus. Next base: position 8,990,969 of record CM032885.1, on the reverse strand, counting down.
TTCATTTAAATAGAGTCATTTAGGTTTCTAGCCACACCCCAGCAAGCATGTCTGTCATGGTCATTCATGGAACATGGTCACCAGGGACACGGGGCTTGTGTACGGCATGCTGGCGCAGGGGTCCAGACTGAGGGGATGGCTGTCAGCACACACGTCACCTTTTGTCTGTGATGGGGGGAGACCTCCACAGGAGGGGAGACCCTGGGAAGGCCTGACGCTCTGCATACCACACACCCAGTCATCACTCTCATGCTAGAGCAGAGACGGACTGAGCACCCTCACTGTATCGAAACAACTGTGACCCCCTCTGACAGTTTGGATGAGAATGTGCTTTCATTCCTGAAATGACACCCATTAGAGCATTCAGTTTTGTATATGAAAAGGTATGTTACATGAATAGACAACTCACAACAGAACATCCTGAATGGTCAGTTTTTCAGGGCATTGCTGCTTACACTTGCATTAGGCTTGTGAGAGTAAGAGTGCATACCCTGGGTTTACTCACTGACTCTGTGTGTGTGTGTGTGTGTGTGTGTTGTGACATAGTAAGAGAGAGTAAGAGTAAGAGTGACAAAGAGTAAGAGTGCACATCCTGTGTTTACTCACTGACTCTGTGTGTGTGTGTGTGTGTGTGTGTGTGTGTGTGTGAGAGAGGGAGTGTAAGAGTAAACAGCCTGTGTTTACTCACTGACTGCACTGACTGTGTGTGTGAGACTGTAAGAGTGCACCATCATGTGTTTACTCACTGAGTGTGTGTGTGTGTGTGTGTGTGTGTGTGAGAGAGAGAGAGAGAGAGAGAGAGAGAGAGTGCACATCCTGTCTTTATTCACAGGTTGACAGTAAACCACAATGGGGGCATCTAACCATTAACAAAGCCAGCCTCACAATGGAACTACATCCATCATATGGCAGCATCACAACCAGTGCTTTCATTAAGCTGCATCTGCCCATAGTGACCTCAATTTATCAAAAATTTTCCCATTCTGAGCAAATTTTAAAAGATTCAGGTAAACAGGAGATAGGAAATCTCATTTCCCATTCAGGTGGCCAAAGATACACTCAAACACTCATTCATAAGTAGTAGCCTGAAAGGTGATATCTATGGAGAAACAGACAGATGGAATAAGACAGCTGTGTTCAGAGGAAACAGGCTGGAGAGGATGGGTATACAGGGAGTAGGTAAAGGAAGTCTATGTTGCTAACATGCATCGCAGCAAGCCACACAAGCAGCATGTCAAAACACACACTGGGAGGGAAGATTAGAATGACTTTTTGCTTGTGCCTTTGTATTACTTTCTTCTGCCTATTCAGTTACAGCTGCAATACTTTACATTCACTGCTCTGGCAATACGTGACTAGCTTGTTAAGTACTTCTTGATTTACAATGATTACTAACAGATATATTTGTCTTCAATTTACTTTTGCAGTGAAGTCACTGCATCCTGTAATGTTAATGGAATGTCAAGTTTGCAAAATAACTTCAGTTTGGCCATTTGAGACTTCACAGAATTTTATGTATAAATTTATATAAATGAATACTGATACACATCAGGAAAAAACGCTCAACTCTATATGTCTCTAAATGCTATGCAGAGAGAGCTGTTTGTAACTGCTTGCCAGACAAATCTCTCAGCACAATACCTTACGACCTGTGTGGGCGTTGGTATTTAAATGTCACTTTCATAAATGGAAGTGCCCGGTATGCAGGTCCGTCTATTACAGCATTACAACATGTCATTACAAAGCATTTGGTGAGCTGAAAAAAAAAGCTAGCAAAGCTAGTTCAACCATAACCTCTGTGTAACAGTCTTGGTTTTGTTAATTTTCTCATTCATGAGTGGTTTAAAATAATGATCGCACGCCTGCAGTGGGACGAGGGTGAGGATGCCAGCGGATGAGTGCAGGTGGGCTGGCCTGGCGGGCTGTAATGCACAGAGAGGCTCAAGTGATTCTGACAGAAGTGCGTTTTTCAGCGTCTCCCCTCCAGCCCTGTAATGAGGGAGAGGCTGGGCAGAGGCCCCGGCGGACACCGGGACGGAGCACGTGTCCTGTGTGCGCTTGCACACAAGTGTCTGCACTGCAATTCAGCCACATCTGCTTCCACCTTTCCTTCACGAACAGGAAGAGGAATCCAAATGTGTCCATGCACATAATTACATCCTTCCTCAATACAAACTTACATGCCAGATCAGAATTCAGAGACAAAAATCATCTAGGACTGGACTAGGGTTGTCAAAATAACGTGTTAATTTTGATTAATTAATTATAGAAAAAAGAACGTGTCAAAAAAAAATTAACGCAGATTAATCGCACTCTATGATGCCCCTTGACCCCCCCATACGTTACTATGCATTTAAGCATTTTATCATACCCAACTGCAGGCTAGCTAGGTTCTTTTATATCATACACGGAAACGTATCCACATTTGCGCTATCGGTAAATGCGAATTAAGTTCGCATTGGTGTAGCCAACAATTGCATCTTTGAATATCTGTAAAGCGGAGTGATACATGTATAGTTAAAAGTGCCAGTGCTTGATATACTGAATACAGCCATGTGTTGCTTAACATACAAGATACGTTCTGTGAAATAGGACGTTATGTGATTTGGACGTTGTACGAACACCATACTATATACAGTATACGGTATACTATGTACTGTACCATTATACGTCTGGCAGCGCAATCGCTTTATTTCCATGAGACATGAGATACATGTGTTGCGTGCGGGAAGCGTTGCCTTCACTACGTCCGGTTACATCCGCTATGTCCCGTTCTGCGATCGGGATTTTTAAACTTTATTATAACCTTATGGGACTCCGGACGTATATGCGAACGGACGCTGTCCGAATGGACGTTAAGCGACACATGACTGTATCAGCACTCATGGGATGCCTCATGTCCAATCAAATTACTTGGTCGGAACCAACTGTTGTATAAAGCACAATGTGAACATAAAATGCTTCTCACAGCAAATATTGATATATGCAATTAATTTAGATTAATTAATCACAAAGCATGTAATTAATTAGATAAATTTTTATAATCGCTTGACGGCCCTAAAATCTACATAACATACACCAGAACAAGTGTGTGTGTGTGTGTGTGTGTGTGTGTGTGTGTGTGTGTGTGTGTGTGTGTGTGTGTGTGTAAACGTGTGTGCGTGTGCTTGTCTTACATGTGCCCATGTTGGTGTGCACGGTGCTGATGGTGTCCCTTCTCTGTGCTCAGTCAGAGCTGTGGAGTTTCAGTCTGTTCCCCACCACACCTCTTTGTTATTTAGCCACATGGAGCTCATTTTGCTCATTTATATTTTGTAAACATAAATGTTGAGGCCTACACAGTCCTGCACAATTTCAGTTGCCTTGCCCTTTAAGACCTCTCTTATTCTGATTGCTACCAGCAGTACAGGTCTACAGCACTGTTTTTCTGGAACAAAAATAAATCAAAGGCAGACAGGGTATATATAATATATATATGACTAATAAGCACTTGTGGAATGTCAATCAAATTTCAGAGTCTGTGACTGTGTATCTGTAACTCCCCTTGAAGTCTGAAAGATTGCTCCTCTATTTTCAATAAATTTTTGATATTTGAGCACTGGACTTTCCTTTGGAGCTTTTTGTGGTTTTAAGTAAAGAATTATGGTGGACATAGTGTTAATGGCATCTCTACAAACCCATTTGAGACCTTATCCCACAAAGCGCAAGTTCTTTTCTGAGTAGGTAAGGATGTCTGTGCTTTACAAAGGAATGAGATTAGAATGCACAAGAAGAGATGTGTGTGCTCCAACTTCAATCAACTGCTTTTTGATAAACAAGTATACTTCACAAATAAACACACACACACACACACACACACACACACACACACACACACACACACACAAAGCATGAATAGCGTTCTAAAAACAGCACCGTTGCTAAGAGGAACTATCTGATTCAAAAGATTCAGGCACACAGCTTTCCTCAGGTCATGTGTTCTTCAAGGCTGATACAGCATAGAAGCTTCCTGAACATGTTTTTATTTAACAATGGCATTTATTATCATGTTAAATTCCTGCATAGATTGCCTGCTAACAGCTCAAATAGTATTGTGAAAAATGGAATATGTAGCTGAATATTACACTTGCCAACACACAACTATGAGAGTAATTCAGCACATCTTAAATGATGTGCATTGAGCCAGTGTGACTTGGGTGGTTAGAACCGGCACACAGATTTTCATGTTGCCTGCAGGTCCCATGCTGACCCCTAGAGGGCACACTCCCTTTGCTCGCTCGGCAAGAAGTGCTGCTCTTTCCTCTGAGTCAGACATATCAGCATGCAGGCACACATACATGCAGAGCACCAAGCCTGCTTCAGCCTGCCTGTCTCTCTCAGCCCACAGAGACACTTTCCAGGAACCCTAAACCCACTCCCTCTTGGAATGTCTTCCAAAATGGTGCACTGAAACTTCAACTTAAAAATGCGATGGTCTTTAAAAAACAAAAACAAAATGTGGCTGCTTCTCAAAATCAATGTACATCAAATATATGCCCTGCCAAAACTTTACACATTAAAAAAAGCAACTTTACCAACACTGGTCTCAGAAGAAAGGAATATTTATCAAAACCAGCTTGCAAATGCATTGAATCAACACTCAAATTCTCTCATAAATATTTATGTCTATTTCCATCTACACGCAGCACATGTTTCAAACATCTGGGGATCAAAGATATGCTGGAAAAACAACTGCTAAATAACAGCTCTCAAAACAGATACACAGTTCAAAACTAACAGAACCCGTGATTCCTGCTAAATCCCAAAATATGTTAAAAAATGAAGACCGCGTAGCTGTCAAAGCCAACCACAATTGACTCCAATGATTTCACAACTGTATGGATGGATTTTCACTGTGTGTCTATTCAGACACTGAGGCGTGTGTTTCTGTAGGAGCGAGGAAGAAGGCGGCTGTATGAAGAGTAGAGACGTGCGTGTGTAATGGTGGGAGCAGCTTACTGAGGCTGCCCACAGCGCCCCCTGTGGCTGCACTGACGGCGCTGCTCTACCCCTCCTTTAGAGGAAACATGCGACAGCTTCACCCGACGCCTTTCTCTTGAGTTATTAGAGCCTCAGTCCTGCCTCCCCTCAGACTCTTCTCTTCAGAGAGGGCCATTGTGCACTGCTACACTTTCACACCTTCATGTCTTCCTGTCTTAAAGAAAAAGGATACCACAGCTACAAATAGGTGGATTAGAAATACTCAGCTGCTGTGAACTGACGCTTGTAACTGTTTCAGAAAAAAGCATCAAAGGACAAAAGCAGAAATCAGAGTAAATCACTGTACCCCTGCAACAGAAAAATAGAAACACACTGCCCTTCCCAAACAGACACATGCAGTGTATTATTTAAAAAGATAAAATAGCACATTCTAAGCCAATGAAATCAGCTTTAAAAGAGCTTACAGTTAGTACACAAAGACAGTTTACCCTCAAGGATGAAATAGATATGACAAAACATTAAAAATGGTCAAATAAAAAAAACAATGGGGATGCGATGTGCTATGTAAAGAGCTGCACTGATTTGGCTGTGGAACACAGAAACAGAAAGGGTAATCTTCCAGGCCTCGCACTCGAGACACGCTCACTCAGCACTCAGAGGGAGGTAGAGTGGGGGGGACCAGTGGCATCTCCTGCTCAGTATGCCTGCTACACACACGCACATGCGCGCGCGCACACACACACACACACACACACACACACACACACACCACACCGCACGCAGAGTGGCCCGAGTGGAAATCCGCTGAGCGAAAAGAAAGGCGCGCTCCCCGCTTCCCTCTGGGGTGGATTTTACAGAACGCTCCGCTGTCTCGGAGAGAGATGCCGCTGCCAGACCTGCCTTTGTTCACCTCGGGGCGTGTCGGCCGTTATTAATGTGGAAACATGCCACGTTTCGTGCCAGCGCTGGGTCTCTGCCCAACATGGCTGCCTTCAGAGAGAGCAGCAGCTCTTTCTCTGTCAGGGCATGTCTTTCATTCTACCTTTCCCCGCGCCTCAACTCTCCTTCACGAGCACTGGGAGGAAAATGACACTTATTAACTGAGAATCATGGTTCACTTTCACCCCCCTTTTTCCCCATCACTGAACACTTCTCTGAGGACATCAGAGAATTTGTATCAAGACTTGCACCTTACATGCCATTTTGAAAGGGCAGAGTGCGGAGGGAGGGAGTCTCACAAATAAAGCAGCTCCTTATATGAGCAGACACCCATCTCCCATCTCCCGTCTCCGGGGAAGAGAACAACAGATGGCAGGAGAGACTCAGTCTGCTCTGAGCTGCGTATCTAACCAGAGGAACTCCAGTGCTAAATGTCATGTTACACATTGTGGGAAATGCTAAATGACAAATGCACACGCTGTGGCACGAGTCCTCTCCTCGCATATTTTGAACAAATACTAAAGCGAGCCGCTGCTCAGGGAACGAACAGGTGATTCATCATAATGCTGTATCACACAGACACAGCTTCAAACAGATGCCACACACAGCGGTTTTGTGTGTGTGCGCGCGCGCGTGTGTGCATGTGTCTGAAGTGTGTGTGTGTGTCTGCGTGTATGTTTGTCTGTGTGTATGCGTGCACATGTGTCTGTGTGTCCACGTACATGTGTGTGCCTGTGTGTGTATGTGCGCACATGTGTGTGTATGTGTCTGCGTGTATATGTGGGCACATGTGTGTGTGTATATGTGTATATGCATGTGTGTGAGCATGTGCGTTCCTTGTGGTCACTCTATTGATTTGATAGCACCTCTGAAAAGCCTCCAGCGAAGGGGAGCAGCTTCATAAAGTGCTTCAAGAGCTGCTGATTCTGGCTTTCACCCGTCCCAGATCCCTCCTCTTTTTTCCATTCCTTAAAAGAATGAACGGCAGCCCCACATCTGGAGTCCCCAGGCCGTCGGAGGGGTGGAAGGTGGGGGCGTTCGCTGCATCTCAGATTTCTCTCAGGTGCATGGATTTCTCTCCTTGACGGAGCCCCTGCCCCCCCGCGTTGATGGTATTTAAACGCTGCACAGAGCCCTTGATTGAAATTCCTCTCACACTGCCTGCTGCCTCACAGTCCTCTCTGAGCTGGAACTAAACCCATCACAGACACACATTAACACATTACTGCTATTCGCTCTCCCTCAGCCTGAGAAACTCCTCCCCACACAGAAACACCCGGCCTCAATGGCTCTGTCACCACAGAAACACACACACACACACACACACATATGCAGTATGCTTTATTCTCCTTCCTCTTTAAGAGCAGAGGCGCATGTTCGATTTTTTTCTCAATGCTTTGTAATGTGGAGAAGCCATAGTCCCCATGACTACAACACTGTCGGTAGAATATCCCCACTTAGTGACAGTTTGAAAATAATCAGTTAGCCGAAATCTTTAATATAACATCACTGTAGGATGTTCTTCACCTTGACCTAGGTTTTGAAGAATGGTTTGCAGTTTCAGGAGTGTCCAGTGGGATGAGACAGGCCTTACATATGAACAGTACATGACGCTTCCCCACAAAACTGCATTTCACACGCCATCTATCTGCAGTGGCACTCAAAAGCCAGGCACTCCTGCAAAAGTGAGCTTATCTCCGAGGTTCCCACAGCCTCTGAGTAATGGCAGGCATCCACAGGCAGACACATAACACAACGTGGGTTTCTGAGAAAAAAAAAAAAAATCACGTTTCTGAGCATGCAGCTACACAGATTCACAGATCTGTAAATCATCTGGATGGCTCATTCCCTTTCCTGTGCCCACTATATCAACTGCATCTCATGCCATTGAAATCAATGAATCTGTGCAGCTTTTGCATCAGAATTGTACCCTGATACATGCCCACCTTGGCCCAACTGCAGGTAGGGGCTTCTTTCAGACCGGCTTTGACCATGCAGCGATCCGAGCTGCATCACGCGTCAGCACACGCACGCTTGTGAAGAACCGCCAGACACGATCAAAAACTGTAAATTAAACAGAATAATTGGGCCAGAAAGCTGACGTCAAAGATGACCAGGAAAAAGCATTTAATTCCAGTCTTTGTCTTGACTCGTGTGTGTGCGCTCCTTTTCCCTCGATCATATTTGCGAGAAATTTATGTCACTGAAACTGAGTGGGAATCACCGCACAGCCCTTTCTTCGCTTTGCGTGACGGGTTGTAAATCGATCAGAAAGGGGAAGCTGACGCGGCTCTTTTGCAGCAGAGCTCATGCCCTGGTATAAGGCTAACAGGCTGGAGAGACAGGCTGGGCTCACTTCTCAGAGGCTGGCTGGTGCACTGCCAGAGTCCCTCTCTCTCTCCACAATACCCCCTTTCCCTCCGCCCCTCACTGCCTCCCCCATCATGCTCAGTATTATCATTACTGGAGTCTCTTACTTGGGGCTCTTAAAGCAGAACCAGTATTTCTTGCAGAGACTGGACACGAACACATACAGAGGTTCACATATATAACCCAGATATCCAAACACTTACTACTGTCAGTGTACATTTACATTTACATTCTGTCATTTAGGAAACACTCTCATCCAGTGCGACTTCCAAAACGTTAGTACAAAGTATGCAGTATGCATATGCTAGTATGCATAGGTATGGCTACTGCCTGTCAGTCACATCCAAACATCAAATATAATGAAGAAAACAGCATTTCTGACTGACACAAGCTCTCTCGTTTTAGTTGTTTCATTTATAAATCATGATACAGTCCACTCCATACTCAGAGGAAAAGAATGTGACATTTTGCGTGAAAAACACTGTGGCCTTTGGTCTTGTCATCAACTGCCATATTTTTCATAAGAAGTAAACAGCAATTTGGTTTTCACAGCCCTGCCAAATCGTTTCACTTGCTAACTCTGATCTAAATGCACAACAGAAGGCCTGTACCTCTGGAAAACAGGCAGTTTTTTTCCCCGATAAAAAAAAGCAATCACGCTTAAAAACATGGTGTTTTTAGAGTTTTGTTTCGCTTTTGTATCCTAAAGTCTGTTTTGAGGAAACAATGAAAATCAGCTGTTCTGCTGAGGAAATGGGTCATGGATTAGACCTCAGCAGCAAATCTAATGAAGCAAAACCACCGGGAGAGGCTTCACCACGGAGGAACAAATTAAATCTCAGCCTTCCAGGCAACACGGAACAGACGCCAACTTTAATCACAAGCGGGGAAAGTGGAGAACACAATACAACCGACGACCCGCAAAACGCAGCTCTGACAAAGCATCCACAAACGGCCTCAAATTCAGGGCCGAGACAGGCATACGGGAGGGGTGATGGTGTTGGGGGGTGGGGGTGGGGGCGTATATGGGGGGGTGGGGGGAGTGGCATACGTCCTGTACGCTTCAGATCACACAGGGAAACAGCCAGAAATATAAAACACTGAGGATTTTTAACGCTGTATTTCTTTGTTGGTAGTTGCAGATATTTTACTTCCATTCTAAAAGCAATATTTATTTGACCAGAGTGACTAGACATCTGCTGTGTACTACAGTGCACCAGATGCCAGTGGCCAGTTTTTTTTTAACATAATGTTATTATTTATGCTATTGCACAGTGATGATATTACAAAGCCTAGTAGATATGTGTAACATTCTGCGTTAAATCCCTTGATGTGGTCATAAACTCCGCAGGGACAGAGTTGTTTTCTTAATTTCAATCTGAGGCACGGCCTGGTTTTATAGTGCAGCTGGTACACTGAAAGTGATCTGTAGTGTTTGGAAAACAGCAGCTTCATTCCAAGAGGTACGAACCCACTGGCTTCTAATTCCTCATGACACTGAATAATGGGAGAATCTTACACCAGCTACAACTCCAGGACATCTTTCCTGTTGCTGCATATTAATGATAATCATTCATATTAATTACTTGGAAAACAGTGTAGTGAGCCGACCCATGGTGATTTCAGAGTGGAATCTCTTCTTTGTGAGAAAGAGGAGAGGAGGGGTTGGTAAATGTAAATTAAACTCATATTTCAGCAAGCATGCCCAAGCACGCAAAACAAATAAACCAACTACATTTCTCCAGATGAATTAATAGTCTTCAATTTAGGAAAGCAGCCAGAAGAGATAACACACGTGACAAATGTGACATTGGCTGGTTGTTCTTGGAATAGTTCCTGCACTGAAGCCACTCTCCACACAAAGTTTCTACGTTACGTTCAGTTCCTCTGGAGCTTTGCTTTGAGCTCAGCTTCATCTAATTGTGTCAAACTGGTGTCACTGTAAAGGGACAGCAAACAATTATTCCCATCTCCATTTGTCTTTGTCAAGATGGTGGAGGTCAGTAAGCCAACTCATGCCAAAATTAAAAACATGCAGCCTACCACAACAGTATTTACAAAAGTAATTACAGATTATTAGATTCCGAAAGTGAATTACAGTACAATATTCACATTCATTTTTTGTTGGACAGTAAATGTTATAAGACAGAACAGGGGGAAAAACAATCAAAAAATGCATCATGCTCAAAGTCAAGCTGGCTCAAGTATCATGTTGAGCAACAGGAGAGCTGCACCGTGACCAAAAACTCTTTGCCTCCCCTTCTCACAGATGCCAGAATCTCTTGCCCCGGCAAGCAGGAGCAAAGCAACTGCACTGCTCTTTTTAGCACTGATATCTGTCTGTCCTCCAGGGCAGTAGAACTCCTCCTTCAATTATACATAGGCTTTAGTTCATGAAACTGAAGTCTTCAGCATGACCTCCAAATGCAGGCCGTATACGCATACTGAAATAGGGTGACTGATGGCTGACAGCAAGTTTTACTGCAAAAGCACCAGACGTAGCATGTGGACGGTGCTCAATGGGTTTGGGACAGCTGTTGTTCTCTTTTTCCAAATGAATACCCATTAACAGGAGACACCATCTCGAGCTCTAGTGCCGCATAATGTGTCCATATTCCAGCAATGGGAATCCAAGCTCGCACTGCCCATCAGATATGCCTTTGGGACATTATCAACCCCCCAATAGGCTTTCTCGCCTGCCACGTTTCCCACACTGTTTGTACAGGCCCTCGCATTGTAGCAGCCTGAGATTACACACCCATTGTGAAAATATCTTTCCATTGTGACACGCAGTGGGGTGAATGAATGGCTGGCTTTTATTAAGAGGCTAATGGCTAATGGACTGGAAGGATGGAGCCTCCAGTGGTAGACAGCCCTGGGTACCTAAAACTGAAAATGTGACTGTCTTCTAGCAAGGGTTAGAGAACATCAACAAGCTCAGTTTTTCTGTCTACAGCTCTTTATTTCACACAACGAATGGCCAGTGCCAGTACCAGGATGCAAAGCTGGACAGAAGATACAGAGAAGGAAACACACAGGCATTTGTGCCAGCAGATCTTACCACAAGAGCCTGACAAATCAGCTTCAGCAGAATTCTGGTGTGTTGCTCTGCAGCCACCTCACACAGCAAAGTCATTACTGTGATTAAAATCATCAAAACAAACTCTCATAGCCATGGTGAAGCAGACCTCAGGGGTCATTTCCACACCGTCATTCCTGCTCCCCAAGCTTCTCTGGCAAGCCCTTCTCTCCCTTTCCCGCCATCCTAAGCTGACTCTGTGCTGGGAGGCATCCATGTTTTACACTCTACAGCCAACCTTCCCAACACACACACACACACACACACACACACACACACACACACACACACACACACACACACACAAACACACCACGCCTGAGGCAGTCAGCTACACTTCCAGATACGGATGTTTACTCAGCATTTACATCTACAACAAGCATCTCACTCAAACACAAACACGCACGCACGCACGCACGCATGGCTGGGTAAAGTGGGTTAAGCAGGCGTAAAAGCATTCCAGCTCAGACTGTCTCCTTCCCTGCAGATATGCTCCAACACGAAAGCGCAAGGAGCTAAATATGTATATATCTCGTTTTCAAAACACACTGTACAGCAAAACATCAACCGTGTACTCCTACGGCCTGCCAATGAAGTCCCACCAAACAACGCTCCCCAGGAAATGGACTTCTCTGCCCCTCACCTTTGCTCAGGCACATTTTCATATAGTCAGCGCAGGAAGAAAATCAGTACATCCATCAATGAGAAAATGACAGAGGTAAAATCCATTCTCTTCACTGACTGCAGCCACAAGCACAAGCCTGCTGCATCAGGTTATAAGTTCTCATGAAGAGAGAGATGGTAGTGCTGTGGCACTGCACAGGGCGCGCAGCCCAAGTATGCAGTTCGGTCTCGTTTGTATCTCGCTGCCTCTGAAGCTCCTCTCAGGGGAATGCATTTACAATTTACACAGTCTTGTTGACACTGGCTGCGTTTCCACTACTCGAACTGTGCATGAAGGCATGCAAATGTTCATGCATTCAGCATGTAAACTCAAGATGAGGATAATTTCAGAGGCTGACGCTCCACAGGTAAAACGTGAGCTACATCTGATTCAGCTGCTCTTGTTGCGATGTGTCTACAGTGATTATGAAGAGTGGACTCATGCACATCCACCAGTCATGGAAGGTCCATAACAGTGTAATAACGATCTGAAGGAAAAACACTGAACACCTTAAACATGCACAGAACAAAAAGGAAGAGGACTTGTTCAATACAATCTTGGCTGTCAGTCAAATCTAACCCCCCCACATGAACCAGAGGCAATAAAGGGAATTTTAAAAGCCTGGAGTTTGCTGTCAGGAAATGGAGCAGACTTGAGTCCTAAAATACGCAGTTCACAGAAGATTAGACAAACACAGCCATTTCAAGGTTTAGGTCAGACTGGCTCACTGGGTCAAGTCCTGATTGGATCCTGACCTTGGTTTCGGGCTAATGCAGCCTGAGTGAAACAAGGCCCCCGAGCTTTGCTTGAGCTTAGTCATCCTCTAATGAAGCATCTCACAAAAAACAGACAATGCTTGTGAATAACCTGCTTCTGGTGAGTTCATAAAAACTGGAGCGGCTGGCTGGTCAGGCAGTGGGAAGTAAAACTCAGCTGTTACACTACCAAGATGACCCCAGAACGGCAATCGAAAGAAAACTTGGGCTGCTTCTGTTCTTTTCACCCAGCATCTTCAATGTAGGAATCTCCCGCCAGCGAAATAGCTTTGAAAAAGCTCAAAAACGCACAGCTCAAAAACACACAGCTCACTTACAATTTCCCTGTTAACATCTGTCGTCTGTCTACAACCATTCTGTGTTTAAGTATTACAGCCAATACAATTTCAGTTAATGTTAAGCATCCTTGGTCTTTAATTAAATGAATCCCTGCTACTAGGAGAAGCACATAAATACGTGGTGATACATGGACACATTTCCTCTTACCATTTTAATTGATCCTTACCAAGCAGAGGAGGGAATGCTCAACATCTAGCAAGTAGGCACACTCTGTTCTTTTAGAAACTGATTCTCGATAAAAATCAAAATGGCGCACTAAATGGCTGGTGTTGGGACTGGGAGTGCACAAGAAGATCTTAGATCTATTATCAAGCAGGAGTTCACCCAGAGCTAGTTTATGAGCACAAATGGCTTCTAGAGGACAATGGTATCACCATAATCACAAAGCTATCCCAACAACCTAACTTGCCATGTGACAGATGTGAGAGAGCAAAAGGTGCAGGTTGCTACTACTGTTTTGATGGCTTCTGCTGGCATCTGGCTTATTGTGGCTAATAACCGAAGCCTTGGCTGACTGTGCTTGATTGTTAGCTTTCCTTTATCTAACATTAGAATTAGGAAGAAAAAAACTACTTGTCTGCTCCATATGCGCACCCATGAATCATATATGCATGCCAATGCTATAATAAGAATTATCCAAAAAATACATGCTATAAAAAGAATTATCCAAAAAATCTCTGTAATTATTATTGATCCCCTAGCTAACCAGCCAGCCAGCCAGTTGAGGTGGACATAACATGGCTAGTGGCACATCACTGATGTTATGTGAAAACTAGGAACAATATGTATGTATGACTTGTTAATTATGCTGTGCTACACTGTGCAATAACTGGTGCTGTACCAGCTGCAATGCATAGTCCAGTCAACGTGCTGAATTAAGACATAAGAGATAAAATAAAAATAGGACTGACTTTAATTAGCCATGTTAATTAGAGCATCTCCATGAGAATTGGTGCAGTGGTTCCTTGCCAGTTCACATTCATTTATTTCATCACCTCACCACACCTCCTTAGCTCTTGATAGTACCTGCAGGGTGTGGAATGCTTCAACAGTATTTCTTTCATTTGCCTCAAGGCTATTGTAAGACTCAAGAAGGCAGCATTTTTAACCTGTGGGATCTGTCTTTTTCATTCCTGCTATAGTTGTCTGCTAAACTGCTCAACCTTCTCAAAATATTTCACATTCCAGGCGCTTTGGTAATTACCGTATTCAAATTCTAATGGGCTTTTTCCATTAATCATGGGCCTTAGTGCTCCATGGAGTACCTTATTACATGTTGTAATTGAGCCCAATTGATTTTTAAGCTGAATTTTTAGTGTTTTAGATAATACATTTTTGCATTTTCCCCTATTTCAACCAACATTAGTAGCCACCAACTACGCATTTCAGCTCATTACCACCACAATGACTACAACTGAACCCATTCAGGGGTGTGGCATGAGGGTCATGCAATCCTTCAATGCGTGCACACACACCTAGTGTGGCTGTCTTCCACACTACAATTCCCACGGTGCTCTGGAAGTCAGCACCACTGGAGTATAGCCACATCCTCCAGACGCTATCCAGGTTACTCAGAGGTGCCCACACGAGGCCCTGGGTATTGAGAGCTGAGCAATAAAGGGATCCAACGAAGGGTGACCTACCCAGGCCTATCCCCAATGGAACAAAGACAAACAGTTCCTTTGATGCAGACTCGTGGTCACTGCTGGCAGATGACACGGCTGTTTAGCCTGCTTGCAAAAAAGTTGTTTTAAACACTGTACACGGTATATACATTATATGTCTGTCAGTGGACATTCATGCGAGAATGTTTTAGGTCAGCAGGCATGGATGGGACCCTGGGGGCGCAACTTGAGGAATTTGCCTCACGTCTGATGTGACAGTACGATGCCCGCTGTTGCCGGGGTAATTAAATCAGACACGTCGAGCGAGATGATCTGTGATGGCAGCCCTGGAGGAGGCCTGCTGGGCCGACCGTCTCGGCTCCTGACGCATCCAGCCTGCTGGAAAAGAGCCACCGAGGGGACAGGACCGCTGCCGTCCCGACCCCAGACGTCTCCGCGGAGCGGGGGGTCCAAGGACCACGCGCTCACTGGCTGCCCGCCCCCTTTCCCCAGCTTAACCCAGCCTGTCTCCCAGCTGAGCCTGCTGCTCCTAGCGTCTCTGCCTTCTGCTGCCAGGGGAACAGAAGGCCAGGGGGCACCCGTGCAGAAGAGAGGATCTGGCGTGCGACACAGAGAGGTGCTAAGCGGAGCCAAGCCACACATCCTGGGTCCTGTGCAGAGTTATTACTGTGTGGATCGACTGGCTTTCTCTGGGCTCTTCAACATGATGAAAGTGTCTGAGAGTGTCTGAGGACAACATATTTCCTAGCTGCCCCTGCCTGGGTGGAGGACATATTTATTTTCCCCAGCTTGGGAGGAAGGAATATCTATCTGCCCCTGCCTGGGAGGGGGGTATATTTATCTGCCCCTGCCTGGGAGGGGGGTATATCTATTTGCCCCTGCCTGGGATGTGGGTATATCCATCTGCCCCTGTCTGGGAGGGGAGTGTATCTATCTGCTCCAGCCTGGTCTCTCTCAGCAGTGATGTGTCTGAGACATGCTCTTCAGCTAGTGCTTTGAAGAAGCACTTGAGTTTCCCTCTGTGTTGGACCCCCATCTAAAGCTGCAGCCAGCCAGCACTCAGCACGTGGCCCTGAACATCTCTAATCTAACCAGGGAAAGATGGACACAAGCACTGTACTGCACATTTAACAACATGTGTCCGTACACACTTTGTATAAACCGGGTGTGAATATCTGGTGAATCTCAGAGCCAGTAGGGGGATACCTGACTTTTGCTGGGTGTTTTGCCTGTTTCCTCTACTTGTTAAATTCTGCTGGAGACAGAAAGAGCTTGAACTGATATGAGAGCCTGGTCCCATGCTAATACCTCCCTCCCTGTTCACTGCACACCTTTTTCCTGCAGCTTCAGAACACAGCCTGCAGAACCACACTGCCTGCAAAGGGCAAGACCACACCCAACATTCTCAGTATCTGGGGGCACACCAAATCACAGGTTAGATGTTTACTATGCAGCAAGTCCTCATGTTTGCCCCTTACACTGCAGGTCTACTGCTGCAGGTAAAGACACACTTTGGCTCTAAACTTTAAGAATATCCTCACTTTCTACACTGCTGACAGCAGGGCATCTGAATCAGCATGTTTCATATTCATTATGGAAACTTGGCAAAAGCTGCAGGGAACCAGTCATGTTGGTCCCAATGCAATATATATGGATTCATAAAAAAGGGGGAAATTACACAAGCAGAAATAATACAACTTAGGAACAGGACAGAACAACAAAAAGCAGTATAAAGTATGAAAAAGTTTCCCTTTTGACAGTATGTGATAATAATAATAATTAATAATATTTTGAATTAGAATCTTTTGCTTTGCTTTTTGTTTGGTTGGGGGTGTGTGTGCATGCATGCATGCGTGTGTGTGTGTGTGTGTGTGTGTGTGTGTGTGTGTGTGTGTGTGTGTGAAATACCAAAATACAAGGCTATTAAACGTGGGTCTGTAACACACTGTACAACTACACTGTAGCCAACCAGACCCAGCACGGCTTGCCTCTGCCCAGGACCCTGACCAGGGCCATGCGCAGAACATGTGCTTTCTGCACAGGAGAAAGCTGTGTATTTCAGAGGCTACTGGACTCATCCCCCTCTAGCCCTCCTTCTGACTTCAGCATTTTGTCCCAGCATGCGTCTCTCTGTCCCTCCCGTCCCGCACGCTTCTGCCACGCATCGCGGGGCACTGGGCGTAGCGTGGCCACTCAGCGGGGTCCCTCGTTAGGGGCCGTGAGCACCGCTCCCACTGTGAGAGCCAGCCCGCCCCTGCCAGAGCGGCTCTGTACTAGCATTCGGAGAAGCTTTCATACCTACAACCGCACACAGGACGTACAATACTACAGGGCTTTCCTGCCATCTCACATTATTACTGATTTCCTCCCCCAGGCATTATCAGAACAAATAAATCCACCGAAAATCACTGTGATGCTGGCTGAGTAGTCAGAAGATTGGGGTTCTCTGTACAGATAGACACACGTCTGTATACTAGAGTAAACCTCCTGCTTAACGCCACTGTGGGACACACACACACACACACACACTGAATGACAGCACACTTCAGATGATGGATGTGCTGCGAAAGCTGGAGTGCAGTGGCAGACTGTGCCACATGGGTGCCAGTGTGGGTCTGCGCTTTGTGACTGTCCGCCCCGGGCAGACCAGTGCCCTAATGAAGAGGTGGTGCCGCCTGACAGGCCCCCACTGAGGGGTGCCCCTCATTACAGGGCTCCTCTCTCTGTCCTGTGAGGGGTCTCATGGCTCATGTCAGCCTGTCACGCAGTGAGGATGAGGTGATCCTCATAGCCGGAGCTCACACTGTCGACTCTCTCTCAGCACAGTTCAACAATGAAGTTCCAGTTTTCCAGGGAGAGTCACACGTACAAACAAGGAGAGACTGGGTGGGTTCCAGCACGTCTCAGCCAGCCCAAGCTGCGCTGTACGGCCAAGGTTTGATCCAGTCTGTGTCATTAGATCACAATGACTGGAAGCCCACCCTGGGACCCTAGGACTCACTGGACATTCACCTACAATGAAATCTGGACATGAATTTTCTCACCTTTGACTTTTTTCCCCCAATAAATAACTGAACATATCTTGTGTTTTAAATGTATGTAGCACCATCCAGCTAGAACAAAGACAGTGCACTTCACAGGGACTATGATAACATCTATCTGCTCTAAAACAGTTAGACAACCTTTCCATAAATAAGGCCTTTTGTATGAACCAATTTGACCGAAATCAGGAGAATAGTATTTAGCCACTACTCTGCAACTATCAGCAAGAAACTAACAATAAGGTGAATTCCAAAATGACATAAATTTGTTTCCTCTTCAGCTCTCATCAGAAAAGTTTGACTGATGGACCACAGAAAGTTTCCACACGTCAAACATGACAAAAAGATCCGGACGATTCCCACAACGAACCCCTCTGAAACTTCCACAATGTCACACTAAAGTGAAATCAGCAAACTTTTAGATGGGGGAATCTCTTTTTAATTGGTATCACTCTTCACCGAGTGTCTGTTAATCAGGGAGAGTGAAGGAGGGTCCAGGGGAACTTCCCCTTCTGTTCTTTAATCCTGTCACTGTCGCTGTGGCCCTACCTGCTACAATAATCCCTGTGCTGCCCACAGCCGAGCCAGGCACACTCAAGTATCAGGATAAACTACTGTGGTGAGCCCAGTGCCCCTGTAGCAGCCTGCTCATCACTGACACACATTACCATTATTCTAGTAAAATGTGCTTTTGACACAGTTCAGTTTTGATACCATAGGGTAATTAATGCACCTACATGTTATTAACATTTGAGCTTGCAGCGCTACAGACTTCCCACCAATGTAGCAACGCAGTCTCGCAAGGGGGAACAGATATTGCATGGCATCAACATCATGCTGCCTTCAGACAATACACCTCTATTTAAGGTCTGAGCCATCCAATCGACTCAACCACCGACAGACAGCTACGATCAGCTCCTCAGTGACTGCAGTACCTTACTTTTTCCAGCTACAGGACTCTTCTCACACCACACAAATTCTACATTCTACAAGGTGCCCCATGGCACCCCACAAAAAAAAAAAATGCACTACCAAATCACTCCACAGAGGACACATTGCAGCTCAACTGATTTAACTCTGCTGCAATTCAATGTCAGCATCATTACTTCTCCTGTGAACGACCTCTCAAGGCCTTTCCATTCGTCTGCGCAGAGGCCGTATGGAGGCTGCCTAGGACAAAAAGGACATCTCCTATTTACATGGGAATCACCATCTCTGCCGTGCTATTTTAGGCCTGTGGGATGCTGCACTTGAGCCATGGAACCACACATTTATTTTAAACATCAGGTAAAGCGTACTGCATCTGCACATTAGTGCCCAGACATCACATATCCTACAATGTGGTTATAAAAAACACTTCAGATGACAATGGAAATGGAAAAAAATCACAAAGACACACAACCACACACACAGCATCCCTCACCACAGTTTAGGCCAGCAATAATTCTGCACACTTCACCTACGTGTACTCCGACTGACAACCTACACTGACCAGACGTGACCTGTACCCAACACAATTAGCTGATACTCAACAAAACAGTCAGAAAAAAAGTGTCAACAAAAAAGGATTTCTAAAAGGATGACAAGGAGAGAGTGTCGTTGGTCAACAATTCTGCTGTGTTGCTCCGAAGAGCAGGCAGTTTGTTTAAAACACCTAGATCTGTGTTTGCTGTTGATTTTTAATGTTGCAGTTGAAAAGATGGGCTTTGGGCAGTTTTGCTTCTGCTGAAATGAAGGAGCACTGTAGTAAGCTAACGCTGCATTACGTTTCACTCCTGCAAACCTCCAGGGGTAAAGAAATGAATTTAGAACCACATGCTGTAGGAAGAGTGCCTGCAAACGCTGCATTTTTATTCATGCTATTAACTGAGCAAAAGAAAAAATAAATATCTCACATCAATAGCTGGATCATAGCACCATGTTTTATTTGGGTTTTCATGGGCTGAGCTTCACTGTGCATTTTCACTGTATACAGCAGAAAAAAAAGTACTTAATTTCAATAGATACATGCAATCCTGTTCATGTGCCAGATCATTGTGTCTCTTCTATACACATCATGCTGCCTATTACAGATAAAAAGGTTTTCACAGCGGCATCCAGCTCATTACTTCACACCATTAAATATTAAAAATTGGACCAATACAGCTAAAAAAAAACTCAGCTTTGTTTTGTTGATGATACTTACCCCAAGGAATTTCAAACACCTTCTGAAGAGGCCATTCTTCTTGCTTATTACATTTTGCTTTTAGACAATGGCAATGTGCTTTATGACCAGTTTCGTGTACTTGGGCATTCTGAACCTTGTCTGGAAAGCCAAGAACCTGGCCCTCTTCACTCTGTTGAAAGCCAGCTTTACTGAAGCCAGCACATTACAGAGGATGGACAAAAGGCAACCCTGGCTGCTTCTTTCACAGTTCTGTTTCCAGACACCAAGAACCACTGACTACAAATTAGCTCTGTGTAGGTGTGGTCCCTTTTATGCGTCACTTTACAAAGCTATGTTTGATCAGATCTTGAGGAGGATGTATCATTTCGTTATGTACACTGAGTACATTTTCGTGTATGTCAGATGAATTTCAAAACAACCCATCAACACTTCTAGTAATATTTGTATTCAGTATGTCAATTAAATGAAAAAATACTTGCTGCCAAGCATTACCACTAATACTTGCTAGCTAGCTAGCTGGCTGACAAGCTATCTAACTATCTAGCTAACTAGCTAGCTAATAAGGTTTAAATTAGTTTGCGCGAAGCCCAAGACATTACAGTTACATTACATCCGGACGCCTCGTTCCACCCACCAACAGAACGAAAGGCCCACGCTCCTCACAACGACGCTTTTCCATCATCGCCCCCCAGTGGTGGAATGAACTCCCCACCCCCCTGAGAACAACTCCTTTACCCCAACCCTTCAGACGTGCGCTGAAGACACACCGCTTCAGACTCTACCTGGACTAATACCTCTGCCACTTTGACCTTGTAACTTTGACGCTGTAATTCTGACTCCTGTCTTGTACTTGTTGCTCACTTACCTAGGTAGTATAGCGGTACTTTTTTTTGTTCCTGTAATTGTATTTGATATGCAATCCTAATTCAGATTAGTTAGCTCGCAACACTGACCTTGCGCTCAGCTTCAGCACTATTTGCATTGTATGCCCTGTACACATCTTGCTCTTGTGCCTGTTGTTTGCTCACTATTTGCACTTATGTACGTCGCTTTGGATAAAAGCGTCTGCCAAATGAATAAATGTAAATGTAAATGTAAGTTGGAGTCTGGGTAGAGTCATTAGTCATCCCAGCAATGACAGGGATTCATTGTGGTGGAAGTAGGGTGGGTTATGCTGGTCAGGGTCTGCTCATTAACACTCAGGACCAGCCTACAATGACACATCAGGTGTCTCATCAGTGAAAGACGCACCTCTGAAATGGTGCTCACTTCCCTGCGGTGAACTGTGAACACGACAGCCACCTACGTTTTCTGTCAGCGAGACAGTCAGCAAGCATAAAACCGACACTGTGGAACCACTGGCTGCTGGCACACAGGGACTGAAGGTAAAAAATGTCATCACAAACCCAGGTCTGCTTTCCTGACTTGACTCAGTGAGTGCACTGGATCTTCTGACTGAGCTGCACAATGTCAGCAAACAAAAAAACAGATGGAGCCAGTGGCTTGCAATGAAACATGCAATCATTTTAGAAGCTTAATTTTTCTAAATTATATTATAAGATGAAGGCAAAAAATGACTGATGACTTTTTCCTCTTTTTATTCACAAAATGGTTAGCCATGTAAAGCTTACAGTACTGCAAAATGAATCAATTTAGTGTTCTTTTTTATTTTGTTGGAATCTGAGTTATACATGCTGTTAAAATATTCTAGACTTTGCAATTTTTGTGTAAGGCAGCTCAGATGTTTTCCTCCTTACACTTATTTTTGGCTTTGTGGTTTTGTGAAGGCTGAAGTAGGGTTCACCTAAGGCACCGGAGACTGCCAGACAGGTGACTCAAAGGCACACACCATGATAAATAATGAACAAGTGGATATAGTACACAAAGACTCGTTTTAAGTTTTGTTTGTTTACAAGTTGCACATCTCTAAAGGTAATATAATGTATTGCTGGTTTTACACCAACCCAGAGGTAGTATGACAGCCAACTATAAAACATGGCGTAGAGCCAGCTAAATTTTTGGTAGCACCCTTTAACACTGCCGTGAACGCTGCTTGAAAGGTGAGGTGAAGCTGGCTTAAAAGCATCTCACTCTGAAGTGAGCAAGGGCTGTCTGTTCTGTAATGAAAAGCTGTGGCTGGAACAGACTGCTTTGGTCACTGGTTAAAGGAAAAAATAAGATTGTAATTTCAGAATACACAGTTCACAACTTTCAATTGTACATAAGAACCTATTGGGAACCAGAAGACATGCTTAATTTAGATTTTAATGGGAGTTCTGCTGTAAGACATATAATTCAGTTCCCCTGTAGCAGAATCTAGAATAGAATACTATATCATATCTATACTGGAGAGGAGACTGGAGAAGGATGACCAAATATGTCACCAAACACAGGCTGGAAAAGTCCCTGTGTGGATAGGCATGCCAACTTGTTGCACTCAATCATCTGAGTCCCGTATTACTGATTCTCAGTGGAGACAGTGGTTGTTAAAAAAAAAAACAAAGAAAACACTACAGAACTGTTTATAGTTGCTTGCAAGACACCCAAGTTCTTCTTAGTGATTCAGAGACTTGAGCGATCCCAAATTTCCAATTAATCCACACTGGACTGTCTGCCAGCAGAACTCATTTAGTTGGTGCACTCTCTCACTGACTCAAACATGGTGATTAAGACAGCTTGGGTTCATTAAATGGGTACTTAGTCAGTCACCTGCTTTGCAGATCTTTGACCTTCAATGCCTTTTCTGTTTTAACTCAGTACAGCTACACAGTGGCATGGCTTGCCCATTCAAGTTTTCAATTTTGTATTAAAAACAGTCATTATCAGCCAAGCATGGCTGTCCAGCTATCACTATGAGGCACCCAGAAAAGAACTATGCCTTGCCTTTCACAGATTGAATGCAATGTGCTATTACACGGCCACTTGTTTTAGAATACTTCCTTTTTTGGGCCATTTCTATTGTAGTATCTGTTCATCATTTTGCTCTCTGTCTTTTCACACTGCACCGTCTCCACACATGACAACCCAGCAGAGGGTCTCCTACATTTGTTATTCCATGGGCAGTTCTACACTCCCCTGAATATGAATCATTCGATAGCACAAGCCTGCAAAACACTTTTAAAAATTAATATGTGGAGACTCAAGCTGCAAGTTGCTCATGCGATGACCCTCACATTATTCACAAACTGCAGGGGTCCGTTTCAGTGCGGAGGGAGCTGGTGGGGAGGTAAAAGCTCTTATTATATTCCACAGACAGAAGCCGAGCTCGGGGCCAGGCCTGCCTCGACATGCGAAATCAATGTCAACACCTCCCCTCTTCCCCACCATGTCCCACCCTCTAACGGGATCTAATTTGGACTCCCTAACACCTACTACTGTGGCGTCTTCTCGCAACACAAGACAGGCTGTTGGAGTCTTAAGTCGAGCTGCACAGATCAATACAGCTTAAGGGAAGAAGCAGAGAGGAGGGAAAAAGACAAATCCACAGACTCCAGTCCCAGCTCTGCCCAGTGTTTTAAATGGTAGTACAATGCTCGCAAGATTTATGACCATACTGAGCATGTGCACTTGAGCTGGAGTCATTGAACCCCGCTGTAGGAGGGAAGGTACTCTACTTTGGATAAGGATGTCTAGTGAACCAGTGTAATAAACATTAAATCATAGATCATGTGGTATTACCCTGTGATCTCCACTGCCAGACCCTTTTTAATTTTTGAAGATCAGCTGAGGAGCTATAAGCTTGTGGAGTAAAGTAGGGTTAGGGCTCAGAGACTATGACAGCATGCCCTTCAACTACATACCATAAATATCAATATATGTCACACATCTCCACCGTCTATTCCACCATCTATCTGGATATGTAGAGCTCCAGCTCTCTTCCCTCCCACCATGCTGTTCCTTCTTCTGAAGTAGGATTCCTTTTAACTCTAACTCATTTATCTGTACCTGCTTATAAACAATGTGACCTGTACCAGTAACAAGTAGCTAAAGCCCAAGGTCAAAGGAAAGAACTGAGGCTCTGCTCACATTTTCCTTCCATTTGTTTTCTCTCTACCTCATCAGTCTCACCTACACAAGTCCCATAACAGTCAAAGAACGTGACCACTCATGCAAGGGGTTTCCATTCTTTATCCTAGTTTTTGCAATAAAAGTTCAAAAGAATGTCAGACCTGGGATAACAACATCAGATACATGGATAACACACTCAGATGCACAGACAACACATTCAGGCACACAGATAACACACTCAGATGCACAGATAACATACACAGGCACACAGATAGCACACTCCGATGCATGGATAACACACTCAGAAGCACAGATGACAGGGACACACTGCACTGCTTCATAGGCACAGCTATAGAGGAGAATAAACAGCTTCACCACTTGTTCAGCTTCTGGCAGTGTATCATTCCAGTGTCTCATTCAGATTCCAAATACACCCTGTATGAAGTCAAATTACTCTGCATACTATGCATAAAACTATCCTTTTCTGATGATCAATCATCTGCACAGAACACCAACAGAGATTGCCACACCTACATGATTGTATATGACTAGAAATATCTTTACAATTTATTTACAGTTAATGTCAGAGGAGCATCAAGCAATTGGAAATGTATTTGTAGACACCATACTATTAAAGTTATAAAGTAAGAGTTTACAGCAAGCGGACAGGGAGCACAGTCTTCTGTAGAAATGACCTGTCTGTAGACCTGTTGTTGCAGTGTGTGCACATCGGAAAACTAGCGATGCTAAAAAGCATTCGTTATGACATGATAAAAGCTTCAGCTTAAGATGACCGCATTGTTAAGCATTTGCCTTTCAAACGCAAATACAGCCCTTTTGACAGCAATTAACTTGATGTTTTAAGCACTGCTCCAGTCAAATACAGACAGAGCCCAGAGAATAGCAAATCGATATGTGTGGAGTGGACAGAAACTGGCCTCTTTTAAAGCAGAATGAAATGAAACTGAACACAAAGGCACTGACAATAAAGGAAAGATATTTCAAAACTTCACTTCTTCTCAGTCAATTCAACAAAAGCAGGAAAGAACATGCTGGTGTGCAATAAAAGAATGAAGATAAATACACAAAGCCTTGATTCCAAGCAGCTCAGTTGGCAAGGTCCCGAGTTGCTTTGTGGGCAGTGTACGCCAGGCAGTCCGGCTTTGAGACTGGCCGTGTCATTTGCCAACAATGACCAGGATCCTACAGTAACAGAATAAATTGACTCTACTCTCCTGGGGGTAGGGGTGGGTGGGACTGGAAGGGTTTCCTCACCTCACCCTCAGACACCCTGTTTCTTGTCAGGCACCTGTGAGTTGCTCAGATGACATCAGTGGAGCGGCACCATTCCACCAATGAACACCCACTTTACCATGGCACACTGCGTGATGAAGCATGATCAATGTAACATAGTATAATATAATATACAGCATTTCACTTAAGTGCTTCAGTGCAAGTGCAGAGGTTGTCACAGTCAGAAAAGTCTAACCTATAATCACCCTCATGAGAAGGACGCCCCAAGAAAATAAATGTGTAATAAATCTGTAATAGCAACACAGGTAGCCAGCAGCAAATGTGGTGACAATGGGTGGCCGCAGGCTTCCAAGAGGCTCAGCTCAGGTTCTGCACGAGCCTAAGTCTAAGCTGTGTCCTTCACAGACAACAGAGCATCATCAATCAAATGCAAGTTTGTACCAGAGGAACACGATTGGCTCTGCTAGGGTGAGTAGGGTCCACTCTTGCACTGAGAAGATGCACCTAACCTCCAATCAGTGTTTGCCATGCTGTGGTGCACCGTGGGACTTGTAGTGTGGAAAACAGCTGTTGTTTGTGTTTGCGTATACTGGAGGATTGCATTTGTCTTGCATTAGCACATACACACGCATAGTGGGTTGTCAAAGACAGAGATCCAGTGTAGCACTACTGCTGGCTCCAAAATTGGGCAAAAAAGTTGGAAGACGCATAAAAGAAAATGCTAACAAAAAGTGCTTGATGTTTCCCATCCTTGAAGCATGGCTTCTATTACTAATGAAAGCACAGAAGGTTCTTTGATTTCCTGTAAAAAGCACATCACATATTTTATAAATGCTTCCGATCAATGAAGTTCCCAGAACTAGACGGATATGAATATGACTGTAAGTTAAATTATGTTCATTAACAAACATCCATTTATAGTCAAAGCCAACATTTTTCAAATTTCATCATCCCCAAAAAATGTTTAAAAATTTTTTTCAAGCTATAAGCAGCATAAGCAGCATACCACTGTACACAAACCAAGTTCACCATGCTCCTGTGATGAAATGCAGTACTCTTTCCTCTTTGAGAGTAACAGCCCTTCCAGTCTGCAGGACTCCTGTACTTTGGATTCACGGAGCACATCTTTCAGTGTGATGCGCCCTGCTCACCACCTCTCGCCATTAATACCCAGCTTCCTCAGACAGCCAGCATTGTTCTCCGGCCCGCGTGATTATTTCATCAAGGCCCAGAAGGTGGTGTTAAGGAGATGAATGTTAATGAATGTCTTTTGGAGGCACTCGTTTCAGCGCCCGCTATTGGAGTCAGCCTGATTGACACCTGGGATGAGACGTGCGGAAACCTCTCTCGCTTCATTCCACATTATGTCACCTGTCAAATCTGACCGCACCACCTATGTCATCCATGGCAGCGTAGCCCTGCACTGAAGTATTATGAGGTGGGGAGAGGAGCTAATTAAAATGGAAACTGCGGGTGCTCCATCTTCTCCCTGAATAGCGGCCCTGCCGAATAATGCTGACAATGACAGTCTCAGGACTACAGACATTACTGTATTAAATGTGGGACTCGTCAAAACGTAGAGCTTTGGCGCGCGTGCCTTTTTAACGCTCCCGGGAAACATGTTCACAGCCATCCTACCTGCTTTTCGCTCAGTGCTGTGATCTTGGCTTGAAGCTCGTGGAGCTGCTTCTTCAAATCAGCATTCTGCAAAGGACAGCAACAGCCTGTTAGAGCCTGCATTCAACAAAAACCTGTCATGCATTCAGATCTGGTCACCTTACAGACGCAAAACTGTCAATTCCCCACAAATGTGCTCGTTCCTGTAATAATAAACTGCCATATAATAAGCGTTCCTTCAACTCCTTCCAATGACCAACCTTGTTAATGGGGAAATTGTAATACTTATATTGTGACACCTTCTGTATCTCATCTACACTGCTGTTTGAACTTTACCAGGCGCACAGAGGTACAGTCCAATGTACCAGTGGTAGTATCCTCCTCAAAGTCTTGTTTCCTCCTCAATTAAAATCCCATCTCCTTATGTCCAATGTCTAGTGGCCTAGCCATCACTCTATACCACCCTTCTTCTAATGTGTTTCCCCAGGACAAGCACCTATATTTCCCAAATCCTACCTTAGGTGAGCATAACGATTAACACGGGATCTAACATTACAGGTTGTAGTAGGCTGACAGTGCACATACATCTCCTTGGAGAGCTTTCAGGATGACTACAGACTCCCCATTATTTCTCCCAAAATCATTAACCTTTTATCTCTCCTGAGAAGGCCCATATTTCTTGCCTACCGGGTGGATCTCTGCAGTTAGGTGGATGTTTCAGGAAGGGCAGATAAAACTTAAACCAACTCCATTTCAGCACACAGGCAGATTATTAAATCTGTTATATTTTCCACCACAATCAGTTCACTCACGTGGCAATATGCAAATAAAACTAGACTGGCAACGAAAAGAATTCTGCTCCAGACTATATTTCCCAACTATTTAATAATCATCAGCTATTTTAATGAAGTATTTGCCTTGTATCTTCCTACAGCCTTTGTCATATGAACTGATAAAAAACAAGGGCAATTAAAAAGACCTGAAAGAGTGTGCCTTCTACCTTATTATGACTGTTTCATCTCTCACCTGTATCCTAGACAACACACTGTTAGACAGAATGTGCAAAATTAAAAAGTATGCATTTTAAAGTAAAACAAAATCATCCTTCTTTTATACAACACTGGTATGCTGGCATTCATCATAATACATCAATAAAATAAAACTGCATGGTAAAATTCAGAGTAAAAGTATAAGCACACGACTTTCATCATGCATCTTTAAATCAGTCTGACTGCCAGCCAAACAACCATTTCCATAAGCTGTTCAATCAAACAAAAATAATACAAGAGAGAATTGTTTCACGCACCTTAAAAAGAAACTATTCTGGAGGCACTTCTGCTATTCAGTGCCAGCCCATAACACCATAATATCATATACTACTTTATATTTTTCCATACAGATGCAAAATATAACTATCTACTAATGTGCGTATCTTAAAACAAATTAAATCTAAAAGTTGGGAAAATAGGGAAAAGAAATTGCACAGCACACAAAAGAGCCTTCGCGTCTCCAATTCTACTAAGTGTACTGGCCAAAATATAAGGGAGGGTGAAATGTGAAATTGCTCAAGTGCACACAATCCTTGGCACACTGGCCCTCAGCCATTACTATTACTCACTACCAGCCCCACAATACACTACAAGAGAGCCTATTCCAATTATAGCATATCTTTCACTGATGTTAACTTAGCAACTTATAGGTGAAAAAGACATGTATGTTTTGACAAATATCTGGACACTTATTTTAACAACTGCAGTAGCCTGTGGCTTTTTCTGCTGAGTTATTAAAATTATTTAGTATACTGATTAGATTTGCTTATATCTTGAAATATAATGGAGTTTTTCTTCTCTTATTTCAGAATGTGTTTCAGTTGAAAGATACTACTTCACTGTCATGAATACCCTAAGGCTGGGATTCAGTCAAAGCCATCAAAACCATCATGCAATCATAAGGCAAAGTCCAGAGCCATATCTTAATAAAGCTCTATTTCTGACCCAAAGAGAATGATGTCACAGGAAGCCAGATGAGTGAAGGTCTGTGATGTTCACAGGGCAATTGGCTATAGATTGTGTACCATTGGGCATTGACACTTCCATAAGAAAACATGTGTTGGTCCACATGGAGTGGAAGGAGCATGTTCTCTAATGTTTTACCTCACAATATAAAGTCAATATACATTCTGTATAGAAGAGTGTGGCTCAAAACAACTGTCCATGGATGAAACATCATACAAGAATAAATAGTAATAACAACAATATTTTATAATGTAATAGTACAATGCTGAAAAGTAACCTGAATTTAGAAAAGCTGACCACATCTCAGTCTATTTTGATAGTATGCATCACATGTACATGTTGGTTCTATTGCAAATATTACATCTATTGTGCTACTTTCTAACACTGTTAACCTTCCCATTCCTTCCTACATCAAAAACCTGTCTACATATTATGCACCCAAAACAGTGACAACATAAGACAGTAACATTTACACTGGGTAAATGCTTCATTCCTATAACACTTCATGCTCAAGACCTGAAACAACATTCTGCAATGAACCACATTGTGCTGTCACTTTCCTTTTTGTGAGTATATAGGCCTAATGTATTTGCTTAGGGTTACATTTGTACATTGGTGAAATGTAAAGGAGACAGGAAAACAGATTCTTAGGACAGAAGCTGTCACTTGCCCTCAAGCTCCACGAGGCTCCTGCCTCCAGCCCAGGTGCCTCAGAATATCATCTGACACCTTTTCCAGTTTCCTGGATTTTAAAGCCATATTAGCTTAAAGCTGACCCCTAGGATCTTTGGTCTGATCCTTATAAAAATATACCTTATTTGAAATCTACATGTGTTTTTTTAATGGATTTTCCTTTAAAGGGGTTTAGCAGTTTCAGAAAAATCCCAGTCCAGGTATTATCATTCAACATAACAGTACTGACACAGATATGATAAGGTTAGTGTACAGGGCTATAGCTACATTAAAGAAGAATTTCAAGGTACAGAATATAAAAAGGATCCATACGTGCTTTAATTGAAATATGCAGAACAAACCAATAGGCAACAGTGCACCTGGATTGCAGCAAGTTGCTTTTCATTGCTTTTCATGGAACTATCATTAAATCAGACTAAATCTCTGAAAATAACTTTGCTCTGCTTGCTTTTTGCAGTGTAAGTTACACCACCCTACATCTACCATGCTACAGACTGCCAGGATCATAGGCTGCACTGCTGCCCACTCTCATCTACTGACCTTGGAACAGTGACCAGTGACAGATCACTTTCTGTTACATGCTTAGTGCTGATCAGAGATCAGCCGGGATTGAGGGAGTTGGCAACAAGTGAAAGGTCCTAATTACAATGTGTCTAATTGAATTTGCCAGTGGAAAAAAAAGACTCCTGAGGTTTTTACCTGAGGATCTTGTTTCATCTGGGCGACTAGTTTCTGTGGAAGGGAAAACACAAAAACACTCAAGTCATTCCCAAAGCAGGGGACTAACAAAACACAATCAGTCAGAGGAGACTGATTTCTGACCATCACTTCTGAAATGTAACAGTAACAGATCAGTAAAAAAATATGTTACACCAAGTCTATGCTAACAGTGTGTTTTCATTTTAAAGTTTTTTTTTTAACCAGCTCCTCTTGCATTACATTCTAGGAGGCTCACAACTCCAATTCAACATACTCTGTAGATACAGTGACCCCCACAGGCACAGCCTTGTATTGCAGCCTATGAGCACACCCATCCCCCACATAGTCATGCCTATGGGGGCGCTCACATTCAATTTGATGCAGCACAATGATACATTCAGACTAAAACAACCTCACATGACAAAGCAAGTTAAAATGAACACATAAGGAGAGAAAAGGCAACAGAGAAAATTAGAGAGGAACAGCTGATTAGACAGTCAGACAGTGTTTGAGTAATTAAAAATCTTGACAATATTCCAATAGTGTTACAGCATTCTTTAGAGCACTCTGAAGTGGCCTAATAGAACTTTGTGTTTGCATGACAAACTGAATAACCTCAGTAATACTGTGAAATTATTCTTTGGAAGTGATTCTCTAAAGCATGACTACCCAAAACTGCCACAGTTTATGGTAAAGGTTTCTCAGGGAAAGTTTAAGCCTTACTGACTGCTGACAGAAAACTGAAATCATTTTAAAAATTCTGTTAGTAGCCATTTAATGTATTTAGGCATTAGATGCAGAAATAGTTGTCAGCCTCTACCCAAGCATCAAACTTGCAAACAGAAGAAGGCACTACCAATAAACCATGCAAAAATAATTTGTACTTCATATAGACAACACTTGAACGATCAAGTATTTTCACCCGTTTATTATTTGCCAATTTGCCAATAACATTTTGTGTAAATGATTTCAGATGGTGTAAGTTACAGTCCAGCAAAATGTGGGTCCTTTTTTAATACTAAAATGCTAAAAATGCCAGCAAGGGTTGGTGAGGGGAATGACACCAAGCCCAGAGAAACACAAAAAAGCTGTTATTTTTGAATGGCAAAAAATCTATCCATTCCTATGGGTTTATCCTATAAATTAGAGTAGGCTGCAATTAATATTACCTGCCAGTATAGGGAAATTAAGAAATACAAAACCTTACACCTACAATAGTGTATTCAGTCTCCAGCAGACTGTTGCTTTCCCAATATATATTACAATCACCATCAGCGTTCAGGTGTTCAGGCCTGTGCATTACTCAGCTGTGCTGTCAGGAAGGAGCTGATGCCAAACCTTAGAGGCCGGCCCCTGTGCTGGAAGATGCTTGTGAGACTTGCTGAGTCCATCAAATCCACGCGCACGATGAGCTGAATTGAGGCTGCTTGACTGAGCCCTTTCTTTGGGGTGGGGGGGTGTTGGTGAGGGACATGCCAACAGGCAAGAGGAGACATGGCTGCATGCAATGGTGATGTGGGCACACAATTAGGACAGCAAAAAGATTTTCTGAGGGCAGCCATGAGGGCCACATACTTGTGTATGCTTTGTTTGTCCAGCTGAGCACTTAAGTTAAGTTAACATCTGTGAGTCCATCCAAGCATCTGGTTTTACATTTCAAATACTAAATATTTATTATTTTTCATGTAATTGTAAAATGTTGTTGAAGAAATATTGTGTACTACAGCCTCTGAAAATTGGCAGAAAAAACAATCTGGGATTTTTAATTTTTGGAGTATGTTAAAGAACAGGAAACAGGAAGTGATAATGTTTCAGTGCATGCTAAAGGACAGGAAATAGGAAATGATAATGTTTCAGTACATGCTAAAGAATAGGAAACAGGGAGATATAATGTTTCAGAGCATGCTAAAGAACAGGAAAAGGGGGGGGGTTCAGAACATGCTAAAGAATAGGAAACAGGGACTCATAATTTTTCAAAGCATGGTAAAGAGCATGAAGCAGGGTGTCAATGTTTCAGAGCATGCTGAAGAACAGGAAACATGGAGTCGTAATGTTTCAGAACATGCTAAAGAACAGGAAACAGGAATTCTCCTTCTCTGTCACAGAGCTGTAGTCAGGTTAGCTAGAGTAAGTTCAGAATCTTGGTTCCATTGTCTTCTCTGTTCAGCCCTCTAGCATTACTGGTGTGAGACTATGTGCAAGTAAGCTGTAGGTGGAGTCAGAACACTGTGTGGCTGTATTGTGTCCGACAATACTGGAGCTACAGAAACAGGACACCACTACAGATAGAAGAGAGCCATGTTACCACAGCGAACAACGGGGAGATGACAAGAAATAAAGTTTTTCAAGACTATTTTAGCCCTGAACTGCAGTCAAAGCAGAGACAGTAACCTCTGGAATTCAGGATTCAGTCTGATTTCATGTCCAACAGGTCTGACATCTGGTTAATGTAATGGAAGAGGAATGATGCAGTACCAGGACAGCTAACTTTGGTTCCAGCTCATGCTAACCTGTTTCAAGCTCTAAGACTGAATTGTATAAATGAAACTACTTTAAGATCTACTTGTTTACAAGTCACCTCCCAGTTGAGACAAATTCATGAAAACACTTCAACATAACACAGGTCTTATCTGTTGCCTCTAATTAATTATGTAAATGAAAAAGATATTAAAAAGTTAAAGCCATGGGTGATCTGCATACCTGATGTACTTGTATTTCCACTTTCAGAGCCTCCTGTAATGTTTGTAATTCCATCATTAATAACTGCTGTCTGTCTCTCAGTCCCAGAGAGCTGTCAGCCTGTTGGGGAAAAAAAAGTTTTTGTAAAACAAATGTAATTACTTTATTGCCTGTATTCCATGTGCATTCCAATGTTTCCAATGTTTTCTGTGCCAGTGTTTGATGTGTACACAGTCACTGTTTATAAGCAAACACCAGCATCCAAAGACTTCAAAATAATCTAGCAAGAAGTATTGTGTGCAGGGGGAACACTTAGGTCCTAACACCCAGAGTGGGAAGATGTGAAAGAAGACATCTCTCTGAATCTCCTCAGGCTCCTTAACCAAGATGTGCGTTACAAGAGTTACATCTCTCATCTAATATACAGGCCTAGGCTTAATGTTCATGCTATGACCAAATGTTACCCATTTTCCAGAAAAAAAAAAAAACAGTAGCATACCCTGTGATGACAGGGGCACAGACATGATAATAGACTTCTGTGTATGGTTGGATCAGACCTGATGATCACACCCCCAATCCCCAACTCACAATGCCACTCCTCCTTGCCAAATCTAATTTATAACCTTCCAATCTCTGAGTTACTGTGAATAACCCCATAAAGGATCCTGACACGCTCCTCAGGGACCAACGCACAACAGAAATTTAAGGGCATCATTAAGAGTTACAAGGTCAGGGTCGGCAAAACATCCTTAGACCAGTGATCAATGAGCAATGCATTTACATTGGACTCATATTCATTTACATTAACATTTATTCATTTGGCAGACACTTTTATCCAAAACGAATTACAAGTGAAGTAGAGTACAACACAAGCAAAAAACCATAAGGAGTCAACAATATTAGAAGTGAGCATGGCCAGGTTTCAACAGCTGGCCAGACAAGGTACATTTTCCCTATCAAAGAAGGTTTGCTGGAAATGATACTGTCAAAAAATTGGCTGGATAGTCACCATGCACTGGTCAAACACTGCTGATGATTAGTATCTCTGAATGTTTCATGCAAACATTACTCTGGGCGGTAAGCATTAGACAGTTTCTCAAAAAAGAAACAAGGCCTTACTTACAATACTGACACACAGTTACTGCACTGTGAGCACCACCACGGACAATAAGACTGTTTAGTACCATATTAGAGCAAACATATGTTGCTCCTGGTCTTAATTCAGCTTCATAAGAGAAAGGTTTTTGTTTCCAAGCTAACAGTTAACTGCCTCCCTGTGGCTACTGACAGTGTGGCAGATTGTGGTCTGGCCAGCCAGGGACTGGTGCTGCAGTCCCACACTCAAACACACTCAGAAGCAGCAGTGCGCTATGATGCTTTCAGAACTTCTCATTAGTTCATGGTCTTGTAAGCAGAGGGTTCCAGGTTAAATCCCAGCGGGTCTATGGCACTTTGAGTGAGATACATAACCTGAAGATCAGCAGTTATTGAGCACAAAGCAGTATAGATAGATTCTGTACAAATGTAACATAAGGTGCCCTGGATAAGGCATTAAGTTTCACAAATTCCATATTGTTACTGCATGTTCAAATGTGAATGCAGGTTTGTGAACTAAATGTAGGTACATGAGTACTACAGCATAAAACTAAACAAGACACAACATTATTCTCAAATATTCAATATGAGGCAGTTTTTGGTGGATGAGCCAGACCCCACCTGTTTGGAAAGTCTGGAGATAGGCATAAAGGAGTGTGAAATTAATAATTGAGAGGTCTGGGAAGTTCTTGGTGTGGTACCCATTCAATTAATAGCACTGAGGCAGCACACTACTGGGGAGACCTTTTTGTTAAGTTTCATAAAAAATATGCCTCACTCTACATTAAAGACTGGAAATAAGTTTTGATAATTCATTCAAACCCAATATGTGACAACTTGACCCAGACACACTTTTGGTCTCAGGCAGGAATATTTCAGCATCTCAGGCTGAGGCTATATCATTTTGTTATTGTTGGATGATGTCATGTTAAAAGAACAAAAAGGGGTCTGCCTACCACCTGTTGACAACATATTAACTGACAAATTCAAAAGAACCTGTCAGGAGTATGAGCTGTGGTGAAAAATAAGAAAAAATAAGTACCTGTATTATTAACAAATAATGAGGAAACTTGGACTTTGTGGTTTCCAGCAAGGACAAATATCCTTCTAGATTTGAAGGATACAGGGAAAATGTGCAAAAAAAAAATTAGGAACATTCTGCATTGTTTACTTTTATAGTGAAATAACAATTTGAATTTAACATTTTAAAATGAAGAGATGTTAAGGCTATGGCTTAAGTATTTGCTGTGGAAACCCACACTTTTTTGACACAGAATTTACCCTGCCTTAAGTCAGTTATGTAAATTTTGAGCAAATTGGCATCCAGTAGGCTTCACATGTGTAAGGGTGAAAATATGTAATATTTAGTTCATATAGCGTAGCAGTGTAATATGTGAAAATAAAATATGTTCAATACAGAGATCCTTGTTAATATAAAAGAAAGAAGAGGGAGCCTTTATAGGCATGCAGTGTGCTAACATTAGATAAACAGAGTGGCCCCACTCAGTGTGAGCATGTGACAGTTTCACTGTTAGTGTTAGTCTCCTCTTTTTGTCAGTATGAAACAGTAACATAAATTAGGAAAGAAAAAAGTGTCATGTTTAAATACAGGAGATTATCAGGTCTGAGCATGGGTCCAAGTGAACAAAAAAAGTGCACAATTACAACAGTAATGTTATTTGGGATGGGCCTGGGCTTCTATGCATCTCCCTCCCAGGCCAGGATTAGGTGAGAAGTTTCAATTCAGGCTTAATTTTCAGACCCAATCAAAACGAATGAAAACAACTCTTGTGACACAAAAATGGAAGGGTGGCCCAAAAATGTAATAGGGATTAGGAGACTAAATAAACAGACAGTATGGTAAGCGTCTTTTTCTGCTTCGTGTTATATAAAGCCACTCTGCCTTAGATAGTAGATGTACCATACATGATCTTTGGCTCAACCTTAAGAATTAAATTCTCAGATTTGACATTGCCACTGCTGGACAGGTGTTAAAAACATGCAGGAAAAATTTAATATTATAAGAGTCCAAATACACTGTTTTAAGTCACCCACAAAAATGTTTGAATTGTCCCTAATTGCAAAAGGCCCAGAGCACCCCCTCCCCCCAATATCAAATTACATGAGCGATCTTAAAATCTGGACAACCTCTTCCAAGTGCTCCAGGATTCGTTACTCTTGGATAGTAAGATATAGTTCTGTTCTAAAGTAAATCAGAAAGGGAGTAGTGAAAGTACCCTCAGCTTTCATTCACAGAATTACAACTGATACTCCTCAGAGTTATGGTCACATTAAAGGGTAGAAACTGAAAACTTAAAATAAATTCTGCTGTTTTTTTACCGCGGTTATTAGGTGTGCATATTGAAAAGAACGCTACATACATACACCATCTTAGAGTACAAACAGTAGACTATATACACACAATTTAGCAAAACATGTGGGGACTTTATTTGTACATTTAAAGATTCAAGAGTGAGTTTTAAAGAATGAGCAATCGTGAATTGTAAAAGTTATCTGCACCAGTGGAGTGGAGAGGTTTTTGTGTGATCGTTTATATGTCATGAACTAAGTTTAAACAAAAAAAAAAAAAAAAAAAAACACAAAGATTTCAAATTAGCTTGTGTTTTCTATCATTGAAATGAATGATGAGCTTCTTCCACAGCAAAGGTAAGGAATAACAGCTTCAATTTAAGATGTTTGTTGATGTTATCCTTTAGGTCCTATCCACAACCTCAACACTGCAGTCCTGTATCTTAATTTTATTCATAGAGCAAATAGTGTTGTAATTATGGTAAAATTATCGCTTCGATGCATCATCAGGCTGGTCACCTGTACTTGCTTTGATGGCTCACAGAGATCATATTTTCCTTGTGGAATGAAATGGAGATCACTTATTCGTATCAACATAGGTTTACTTTAAAAAATGATCATCTTTTCTACGAGCAGAATTTGCTTTTTGATGCTGCAGAATTAATTCATTACATGCAGAAACATTAATGTTTATTTAGCTGCCCACTGGCAACCTTATCCAAATTGTGTTTTACCAACCAATAGGTCTGACAGACCTATAATCATGGATGTCTTGCCTTCCTCTAATTTTTTTTTTCCCCTAGAGAATCTATATTTTATGGAACGATTATTTCATAAAGATGAAAGTCTCCAGGTAGCCAACAGTATCTCAGTTTTAGTGGTGAAATATTAATAGCAGGGATTTTTCTCATATGCATCAGGGCAGGATTTATGTCAACTTGTGACAATCTGCAATCTATTGTTTTGCAGAAGAGCATAAAGACAATGTATTGGAAGGACTATTCAGGGCATAGGCCATAGTCAAAAAAGGGTTAATGTTGGTTAAATCCAGTGGTGAAACATTACTAAATAACAAATATGCATTATGGGAGGCTAGTCTTATTGTTCAATGTCTATGGGACAAGAACAAAATTAAGTGACATATTTGTGGCACTGCTGTATTACTGAGGATGTAAGTCAGTGTGCTGCAG
The DNA here is from genome assembly GCA_019176425.1 of Megalops atlanticus. Lineage (NCBI taxonomy): Eukaryota > Metazoa > Chordata > Actinopteri > Elopiformes > Megalopidae > Megalops > Megalops atlanticus. The sequence continues at coordinate 8,953,429 of CM032885.1, read as the reverse complement.
TGGATCAATTTTAGCATCATTAGTTAAGGTAATCAAGAGCAAACAACATGTTAGCCAGCTACAGTTATTATGAATCTAATTTCAGTAAAAATGTGAACATTGATTTTATTTCTGTAGTAAACCCAGAATGACGCACTATTCTGGCATTAACAAGCTGTATGGGGTTTCTGAAAATGTTTAATCCAGGTCAGAGATACTACTCTGATAGTGAACACAATTTGATTGGTGAATATGAAACTTTTCACAAAACAAATAGCTCAATGAACACAGAGTATGCAGATGATGGTGTTACGTACATCAAAAAGCAAGTTATGGACCAATGTTACAAGTTATTCACTGCCACCTACTAAAAACTTGAGCTCAAAATTGAGCACAGCTCTGGTTTATAAATATTCATAATTATGTCCTATCAACTAATGAGAATAGCTGGACAGCCACATACCCGGTGGGAAACGCTGGTTGAGGGCAGAATAAACATTGCTTTCTTGATATATCAACAGCACATCAAACATATCATACATTACTTAGTTACTAACATTTTTTCAAAAATTGCTGCATTTTGAGATGCAGCAAAGAGAAGAGGGTCTTGCTCTATCAATAGTTTCTTGTGACACCCCACATATTCCCTGACGCACCATCTGTGTCTTACCTTCACACCGTCTCCGCTTTTGAACACCATCCAATTCACACCCGTGAGTACAGCTGGAGCACAAGACAATCACATCAGGAATACTGCCATTTCATTTTGATATTCCAACGCATCTAGCACATCAGGCCTCTCTCAAACACAGGCAGGCAGACAATCTAACCATCCACTTAGCACTGCGCTGGTCCTGAGGCCTTCAAGGCCCCAAGACAGATGCAAAGTGACTGTAATTATGAAATAAATATAAGCTGTGCCTTATCTTCTTGTTTTACATTGGTTGCAGAGGCTCAGAATCATATACTGTACCAAGGAATAGGGGCCCTTTGAAGCAGTGACATGTCTGGTTTTCATGTACTGCGCCTTTAACAGCAAGATAGACTTACTCAAATAACTGCTCTGTGTAAGAAGGCAAGAATTCTTTCCTACGCCAATGAAATTTGATGGAGGTCTATAATGGAATGAAGAAATTGAAGAATTTTACAGCCTATGTATACTTACTGGAGGAATCAAAAACATTGAGCATGTTTTATTCAATGTAAAAAATACATACACTTGGTGTATCTACAGGTATAATAAAAATACAGGCTACACAAACATGTTCAAATTCAGAAAATGTGAAATTTGAGCAAATGCACTTTTAAGAATGAGAGCAACTGATAAGTGATCATAACTACAAAGTGAAGGAGCCAAACAGAAGCAGTGTTACAGCTATCCAGTCATCTGACTGACTTCCAGCAAAGGCTGTGTGCCAAGAGAACAATAAGGGGGGCTATTAGAGAACTCACCACCTGGCTGGGTAACTGGTCCTCCACTCTCCAGCGCCCTGTGAGACAGGAAACACAGTGACTATTACACAGGACCAGGAGCAGGTTTTCCAGTGCAGCAGGCACCGTTTCATGGAGGGAAAAAAAAAAAAAAAACAGCTGAGCGGCAAAGCTGGGGAAACAGGTACATGGTCTTCCATGGGATGACAACAAGCCATGTTCATTTTTAGTGTACCCAATAAATCCTCCAAATAATTAATCTGCTGTGTGTTTTGTAGTTTTTAGCTTTATAATATGTGCTACCTTCCAAAATTGTACATACATACAGTTCAGTCAAGTGTTAGCAAAGCTCACAGCAGACATACATTGCATTACTGTAACTTAGCAGACACTCTTATCTAAAGTGACTTACACAGGCCAATATTTAATGAAGCAATCCGGGCTGCGCATCTTACCCGAGGGCGCAACTGCAGTGCCCCCATGGGGAAACGACCCCCCTGTTCCTTACCAGTGTACCACATTGCTTCACAGGCCATGTCCACACGTACACGGGTATTTTTGAAAACAAGGGTTTTCCTCCTTCGTTTTTTAAAAAAATCTCTGCCCACAAAAAAATGCAAACACACGCTGTCAAGAGCATGCCAAACCAACAGGCGACGATATAACCCTAACCGTAAAGCCATGTTGGCCAATCAGAAGCCTACAAAAAGTTACTACGGCGCACACTCTGAAGTCACAAGCCAAAAACTCTGTCTACATGTCAACACTGAAAACTGAGTTTCCGAAAATCTTCACCCTGGAAGGCGTTTTGCAAAATATCTGTTTTCAGTGATCTAAAACGCTGTTTGCGTGTGGACGAAAGGCCAAAATGCATAGAAAAAGCTAAGCTTTAAAAAACACCCGTGTACGTGTGGACAGGGCCTCAGTCTTATATACATATGTGCAGTGCAGTCCAATGTCCTGCATTCCAAGCAGTGCTCTAAAATGTACACCTGTAATCAGGTCTACTCTCCAGGAACTGATAGGTCCCACATGAAGCACACCACATGGTTTCAAATGGATCCAATATGACCTACAGGTCTAAGCAAATAATTAATTAATCTGTATCAGTTTATTTCTATTTAATAAAACCACAATTCTCACGTGAGAATTAACTTACTCATTTGGATTTCTAATATAACTAGCTGAAAGAATACCACAAATAGCATTATGCTATGGCTAAACAGGCCGATACATACATTTAATGTTTAAATGTTTAAATGTTTTTGTTCATGCTGAAGAACAAATATACTTTTTAGGAGCTTTGCAAGTGTGCACAAGGGAGTCTGGAAGCTATTTTTGCCAAATAATGTTACCTACCTGACTGTGATGAGAGAGTGTTTTATCATATTGCTTTCAGTTTTCAAAAAACAAATGCTTGCACAAGGGAAACTACAATTTGATCAATTTAAGTTTGAAGAGGAGGAATATGAATTGCAGTGTCCAAACAGAATGCAATACCCTATGTCCTATTAAACAAGACTAAAGCTAGAAATTCAGGAAGTTTCCTACAGCACACGTGCCCATGGGCCCCTGGCTGTCTCATCAGTAATACTGAAAAATGAGAGCTACTCATTGACAAGACTGCATTAATAACCAGACCTGAGGAATAACTTAGATAGACACACCCATTTTACAAATCCTGCTATGAAAGATTTGAGATTTAGAGCAAATATTTGCCATTCAATTCCTTGGTGCAACATGGGGTATGAAATGTTTGGTTTTACATTAGTTCAAAGAGCTTTGTTTGGTACCCTTGAGATACCTAACACAGCGCCTATACTGAACTACAATTCCCAAGATGCAAATACATCCCTCAATATCACTACCATGTCATCAACTGTAATACCTACAGATCAAATTACAACCCTGTGAAACTGTGTAGCCAGTGCTGAATGTGGGGGAAAAAAAATTAATACTGAGCAATTATGCACATTGTACCAGCACAGAGCATCAGAAAAGCATCCACAGTGCTAGTGCATTTGCAAAAGAAATCGTAAGAACTGCCTATATCTTTGACACAAACTTTCATTTTTTGGGAATCAGTGATACATCAAAGCTGGGGGACACATGAACAATGTGGGGGGCAGTGAAACCACATGTGTCACTGTCAAACAGCTGCTTCTCCCTTTTCCATAGGCTTACTGAAAGGGTGTAAATGTAACACAGCCACATACTGTGGACAATTTCATGTCCAGACTGTGCGTGCTATGAAATTAATTTGCAGATCCACCTCTTTGGGAGACAGCTTGCATTGGAATGCGTCTGATTCCCCCAGGTTTCACATCAGCCCTAGTATTCATACAGTGAGCATAAACAAGCACCATCAACTGCTATTGGTGCATGTGAAAGCACTTTATAATTTGCCTTCTGCAGGTGTTCTCATTAAAAATGAAAAATTAAATGCTGAAATATTACTGAATTATAATGACAAGCTAACAAGTTTTCCTCCAAAATGTGAACAATGACACTTATGTATCACTTACTAATGTTCAGACCATAAACCACATTAACACTGTCATGCTGAAGAGCCGATAACATATACAACATGACTTGAACTCATGCCGAGAAAAGTAACTTCATTTCTCCCTAATAATACCTTTTACTTGATTAACAAGCTCAGACGTGACGACCAATAAAAGGATTAAGAAGCAACAGAGTGATGTCTTCACGAAAACCACTACCGACCACTGCATTAACATGTGTATCCCTAATCCACTCAGGATATGCAGAGTGTCAAATAAGGGGTCTTTGGTACTTGTGGCGGAAGGCCGGCAGTTGCAGTCACTCTGTGGTTGCATCACAACAGACATCACTTTTATGGGACTCTACACCTGATGTGTGAGCAGTGGGCAATGTGGATACAGCATAGGAAAAAGATGAACAAGATGCTGACTTGCCCCTGAAACACCAGCCTACATGTCTGAAAATGTACCTCAGTTTGCAGCTAAAAAAAAAAGTACATTTAATCATACCGTGAGTAAACGAGTATATGCATTACAAGACTGTAGGAAAAAAGGAGACAGCTCTGAAAGTTACAGCCTATCCAGGGTCATTTCTATCCTATTTGAAAATCAAGCCAGTAAATCAATCAAGCCAGTAACAAGTGGTTTTGTAGTCCTTCCTCAGCTTGGATATAGGTCGTGTCCAACTGTGGTACAAGGACAGTGTCATCTGCTGAAGATGCTTGTACTAACATCATTTGGTAGCATGGACATTACCTTTGAGTTAACTGATGGAATTGAGGGGTACACAAGGTTAGCTATATCCAGCTACTCCATCCCAGGCTACACCAGGTCTAGTGCTGCCTGAGAACTCACTGAGGAATACTGATGTTTAAGTATGTTTGCAGAAAAGGACACCTGAAATTAGAGACCAACTTAATGTTCCTGATGAGCGTATGACACTTAAAGCACACATAAATAAGCTGAAAGTGCAGCAACATCAACTATCAGCTGACCTCTGCAATTGTCACTGGTGTTCCGCACAGCTCAAGAATACTGGATTTTCTTTGTATTATTCTGAACGAAATGCTTAAAGGCTATCCTACGGAACAAACCTTCACCATGTTTGAAGACTTGAGTAGTGCTGTGCATGAAGTTTACTTAAAAAAACAAAATCACTGTGTTTTTAGGTAGGAGGTATTTGGCAGTAACAGTGAAAACCACAATCATTACATGTTCAATAAGAAAGGTCAATTGCTGATTTGCAATGACCATTCTTGTCATTACTAAAGGGATTTGGGGTATTAACAATTTGCTGATGGTTAAACTATGGTTTCATTCCTGAGCACAACTTTCTATATTACTTTGAAATGGATGCATATCCACTGTAAGAAAAAAAAATTAGTGAAGAAAAAATATTTAGGGGCCGTAACACTACCTAACGGTGCCTGCTTTCTAGCACTGTACCCCTGACCTTTCAGGCGTGAGTAACTTCCTTCTCCTGTTAAACATAAATCGTACAACGCTTTTAAAGTATTTAGATAAGACTGAAACTATTACTGTTGAAACACAATGTAAATAAGTAAATTATTTCATGTTTGAAAAGTGTGTTGCATTTACCCTATGTTCAACTATCATGCGTTTCTACCATGTTTCCTAAAACTTTAGGACAGACGATTTAAAATGCATCAAAACAGACGCTTGAATCACGAAAACAAGCGAACTTTGCAAATTATAACTTAATGTCTGACAATGGCAAAATGCAAGTGTGGGAATTATCCTCGTGAAATGGCACTTAGCTAGCTAGTGATGAGATACAAAAATAGTATTTCCAATACAGCTGCATTTTCGGCTAACTGGCCGGTCTGCCATCATTAACTTGAAGATGTCACTGGAAGCACGAAAAGAGTCAATATTTTTTTCCTAAATCAAATACTTCCAAGAAATGTTTCTGTTGCTCTGCATAATAGGTATCATTACCTGTCATCTTTCTCTCGCATACTCAAATATTAAATAAGAGAATGGGCCTAGCTAGCAAGTTAGCTATTTTAAGAGATAACGCGTACACACGACCAATTTCATTTCTCTTGTGAAGGAATTGCAAGAAATACATACAGAACACGTCGATTAAAAACTGCCATACATGATCGCCAGGACAAATAATTAAAGTCCAGACTTGGTGCAAAGAGATTATTAAGTTGCCGTTAAGATCATTACCTAGCTTGCTAGCTAGAGTTTTGTCCCCTTGCACACACACTCGCCGTCCAATAGGAATCCGCTTAGTTCCACACAACTAGCTAGTCACTCGTAGAATAAAGAATACATTAACTTCGGCAGCTAGCAGCAAACGTATTTTCTGAGTACCTAGCTAGCTAGCAAGGTACCCAGCTAGCTAACTGGCCAGCTGCATTCCTATATGAAAACGAAACACGTATAGCTACGAAGGAGTCAGATCTTTAAAAAAGTAAAAATCTTGTGAATCACCACACTAGGCATGAACTCTAAAATAAGAGCACCCATTACACAACACCGGACTCCAATTTCTTTTGTGCTTTCCGTAATTTTCGCAACAAATGTCTCATCATTGTATAACACGAGCACGAAGCATGGCATCAAGTTAGAATCTGCCCCTTTTTTGCACTACGTCCGCAGCCCTCCAATGGCAATGCACTTAGAAAATATCACTCAACTCCTAGAATAAGGATAAATGAACAAAAACAGGACCCTACGGACCGCTTTACTACGCTTGAAACACAGATGCATCATTTGCATGACAGCCGAGCCACTCCAGAAACCAATCAAAGTTCTGCAAGAATGTAAATAAAAGTTCTTATAATAATAAAAAAGATCCCGAGGTGCACTCACCCTCCTCTCTTTTACTCACTTGAGCAGCAGTCCACCCTCCTCTCCTCACACACAAATTATTTAAATAAATATTTACAAACACCCCAGTAGCTCTCTGCCGAATTCCTTCCCGTATATAAATTTATTGCAATAATGTTCAAAAACCCTCCATTGAGTGTGATCAGATTTTCCTGTTTATTCCTGATTTTTTTATTTAATTTGTCTAAAAAGAGAGAAACTGAGATACAAAACAAGAACTCTTCTTCAATCTCATTCACCCCCGGCCTGAGCACACTAGTTATCAATGCGCGCAGGAAGAGGGAGCGAGAAGGGGGCAGAAAAACTGTGGAGTAATACACCTAAAAAGGATCAGTAGCTATCTTAGTTTGTCCTGTGGTAATAAAAAGTGACCAAATATGAGAACGTTTGTTTCGATGGCGATCGTACAGTGAAGAGAGATTGTGTTTGAAAAGGAGGACTACTTTGTGTGACGGTGCGGCGAATTTATTTCACTTTGCCTAAGGAACGGGGGTACTACGACTCCCATTGCCTAGGGAAAAAACCCGGATGTAAACTCAGTGAAACTCATTTGGAGTGAAGTAACTCAGTGCAACTCAGTGTAGCGCAGAAGAAGTACGCGGAGCAATCCATTGCTGTTAGTGATCGCCGCCGCGGCTTCGCGGCTGTACACCTTCCCAGAACATACTCACTGCAGCACAAAAGAACGAATTACGCCCTACTACAACCAAACAGCCACTCTGCACTTGCTTTGCCTAGGACAAGAGGTGCAGAGTTACGAGTCAGGTGTGTTGGATAACAAAAACCTGGCGAAAGAAAATAAAGTAAGCCGGTACAACACTGGTTACCTAATACACCCATAATAATAATCAGCGCTCCTGAGGTAGCTAGGTAGTTAATGAATTTAAAATTAGACAAGGAACGCCTTTTTATGAAGGAGATTAATTTTATTGGAGTTGATAGGCTATAAAATGATGGCCACAATTTAGCTGATTTTTATTCGAATGTGCTATTTCACGATAGTAATACATGCACTGAAGAATTCCAATATTAAAACTTGATAGTAATTCAAGCAGGCCTTTGCATCTACCCATTGGTTCATATTGTGTGTGTGTGTGTGTGTGTGTGTGTGTGTGGGAGTGGGTGTGTGGGTGGGTGGGGGTGGGGAATGTGGATGAGGGGAAATTATGAAACATGTATTTCGAATGACAAAGATACAAGACAAAAATGAGATAGGTTATTTAAAGTCTGTTTGACTAGGCCCTGTGTGACAGCCTTCCAGAGATGATGTAAAAATATCACATGAAATCATGTCACAGACACAGCTCCCAAAGAAGAGAATTAAGACAGTTTATAGTAATGTTACCCGAGGGTCTAAAAATCAGCAATCAATTTTGACAAAAGAACAATTTTTATATATATGATGACCAAGGATTGTGAATTCTAAAGAAGCATTTTGAAAATTGAATTATATACCTTTCAGTTGCAAATGTTGTAGTTAGGCTATTAGCGAACTCAATAATAGACTTTATGACTTTATTACTCTGCTAGAGGAACCCCAAGCAATATGCACTAACATTCAAATTAATATGGATTTTTATTGTAAAGATATACAGGGTTTTGTATTCATCAATTTTCCCAAAATGTTAGACCTACAATGTGTAAGTGAACCTTAATGGAAGCATTGGTAGCACCTTATGATATTCAATCACTCTCAGTTGCCAGGCTAGCAAAAATATTCTTAATATAACGGTAACAGCAACAAGTAATAAATTTATTCATGGCGATTATTTGGGAAAATTCAGGTCTTAAAAGGGACTGTAGTAAGATTATGAATTTTCTGCAGTTATTGTGGAAAGTTTAGATGGGTTTAATGGCATAGACCCTGTAGTATGGGAGAAACTTACCAGCTAAAGTGATTGCCCTTTTGTTTCATTAATGGAAGAGCTACCAACAGCTCATGGAAACTGTTATGGAAAATTAAACAAATTAATTTTACTGCAATTAATAATAATTTTTCCTGGTAGTACTTCATCAGTGAGTCTACATCTGGCAAAATGTGCATTAAGGGCACAAGCACACAAATTAGACACTTAAGGTCCAATTGCCAGGTGTACAATAGTGCATTTTGGTGATAAGACCCTGTTTTTCTCAAGCTCTGAAACAAAGAATTCAGTGCACAATGATAGTATTCACAGCTGAATACTGCCACAAACTTCTATAACTTATATAACAAAAGCAGAAGCTAGCAAGCTAAGAGCAAACAAATGGCAACCACAATATAAAGTTTGTTACGTGTTAAATGTCAGTATGTTAGAGAAGTTGCAACAGCAGTCCCTTTGAGTGAGACGGTGCAGCCAGGTAACGAACTAATTAACTAGCTAACTTTGTCTAGCTATTGTTTGCTAGCTATCTGTCCCACTGAATGTAGATCCACACTGAATCTGTATGCAGTACATTTGCAATCTGTAATCTGGATTCAGTTTAAATTCCTTTATTTAATCTGAAATAAAAATACATAGCCTACGTCTTTCTCCATGGATATACTCAACAGTCCTTTTAGGAGGACATTTTAGTATTTCTTCCACTTATTGGAGGTAAATGGATATATCTGCATATCTGTGTCTGCATAACTTATTCTGAACCATTCAAACCTGACTTTTTTCTCTTCACACTGTATCTCAACACCCAAGTAATGATTGTCACAACTCACAACCAATATATATCAAGGGGAATTAGCAAATGATAGCTGAAGCAAAATGGAGGCATAGAAAGACATACTGAAATTATTAAATGTGGACAAAGAAAGCATAAAGGTTCCATTTGGAAACGTTAGGGAATAATTTCATTCATAGAGGCAACCATCAACGCAAGAATGCACATTGGACAAGAGCATAAGGTTAGGCTTATTGAGCTGTGCCAGAACAGGTATCTTTATCTGATACTTGAGATACACAGTGATAAACAACAGATCATTAGCAGAATGAAAAGAGCTGACAGGCTTGGAAGAAATTGTAGGTGTGCTTTTATATCCCACTCTAAGGTGCTGTACTTTAATGCATCAGCCAGCCAGCAAGAAAATGGCAAGGTTTTGATTTCAAAACCCTTGTGGTAGGCCATCCTAAACTACCCAGTGATAAATTTGTTTAAACTGTGACCTGTACACTGGCTTATAATACTCAAAATTTGCTGTGGTTTTTTTTTCGGTTTTAAGTGAACCGACACTGTATATCTCACACAGCTTTGTGTTAATGTCTCACATTGGCTGCTCTCTGTGTTAGTTAGGATATCTCTTCACTCGCAGGCAGGAATCCTGTGCATTACAGCTGTGTTGCTGTGCTGGGGAGATGGTGTTCATACAGTAGGTCATCCCTGTATGACATGGGTGGCCAGAGATTCCATGTCCAAATCTGTAATATTTATTTTTCCCTTCATGAAGCATACTACGGTCTTTTTATTTTGTGTGCAACCATTAGAGGCTATTCTCTTTATAATTTACCATTTATTTGCTTTTTTTGTGACAGCAAACTGCAAAAATTCCCCAGACAGCACAGTACAGTATAAGAAAATGTTTGTATTTAGTGAAATAAAGACACACAGTAACACATGCACAAAGCTGCAGTATCCAGCCACAAGTTCTTTTTCATCACTTTAAAATATATTTTATTCTATTATTTTACAGTAAGGGAAAACAGAGTCATTGGGTATCTCACACTCATAGCTTACTGTAGCTTTCCTTATTTCTGTAGACTCTATTCAGGGTATGTATTGCCAATTTATACTTATGAACCACACCTCTGAATTTACCTGAGGCATGTATATACTTAAAATTAGTAGTGGTATGTATTTAAAAAAAAAGTTTACATCCTGTATGTACCACTTTCATGCAACTTTATTAGATGCACTTTAGTTTTTGCATGTACTCTTTTTTTGTAGGGTCACTCTTCATAAGAGTGCCTGTTAAGTGACATCATGTATAAAATTTAATGTAGACTTAGCAATACATGAAAAATTCCATAGTATTAGGAAGAATAGTGAGTGTCGTTGTGAACACAAAAAGCTTTATCCTATGATCACTTGTGTATGTAAATGACCATAAATGACATAACACCAGTATGCAGCTCATGCTGTTGGAGGCACTGCCCTGCTGTGTGCTCCACTGCAGTGTCAGAGCTAGTGGCAGAGTTTTCATTTAAGGAACAAAAATAATGGACAAAATTATTATAAAATAATAATAACTGGTCAAAAGGAGGAACATAACCTTCGGCACACAATTTTTACCAATGCTTAGTTGTATTTTTGCTGTACCTCATTGGAAGCTATCCAATAATGGAATGAGGTGTTTTTGACTTTCTGGATTTCATGCTGTCATATTTCTGAGATGATGTGTAGATTTCACTTAATAATCAATATATTCTCTTTAATGCCTCAAAATGCACAACCTTCAAAAATTAGCCTGTCAGCAAACAGACGTTTAGGGTACTGTTGTACTCCAATATCAGAGGCTTTACAGTACAAGAGTCTGCTGCTTGACTAGGGCTGCGAAGGAGGGGATATATCCTGTCAATTTCTAAATATTCAATGGAAATTTTGCCAGCTTTGGGAATTTTTCCTTTTTTCCCAATTCTGCACATGTGAGCACATTGTATTCTCAGTTTGGATCAGGCACATCTTTAAAATTTATAATGGAGGGTGATTTGTAATCATTAAACAATCCCTAATCGCTGGAATGTAGATTATTTTATGACCAAACATGTCCTGAGGTCTGACCAATTTAAGCTGTTACATGTTAGTGTTTTTTAAATGACAAGAATGTGTGCATTAGAGAGAATGAGGACAGTTTGGTGTTCATAGCTAGTAACTAATACAAGCTTCAGCTACGCTGATAATAGCATTCTGAGGAGTTTACACACAAAAGAATTATGTTCTATAGGGCTATTATATCCACAAAAAATGAAAAAACATACTTTAAGTTTATTGTAGATATTAATAATACATCATAATTTCAATTGCAGTTCAATTGAATTATCCAACTGTACTGTAACTGTAAATTGCAAGGTGTTATGCTTTTGTTCCCATTTCATCATTCCTCAAGAATTCCTTCCCTTTATTTTTCTCCATGGAACAATGCCTATGTCTATGAATAAGCTGCAGCTACCAAGACATTTAGCTTTATTTCTCTATTTTTTTTTTTTTTACTTTCGTTTTGTTTCAAAGGTGAAAGAAGTAAAAAGATATAAAATGAGTGGAAGAATGTAAAACTTAAGTTCAAGTACAGTTCAGTTTTGCTCAATTAAAATTCAGCGCTTTCACCTAAAAAAAAGTTTTAATGTTTATATTTGTCCTGAAGAGTATATTCCAATTATTGATAAAGAGAATCAAAGGAAAAATTAGTCAGTGTGCCAAAAATAAACAGAGCACCATAAATTCCCAAAAATGTATCTTAATTCCCATACATTCCCATTAATATCGATGGCAGCCCTACTCTCGATTCTGTCTTTGAATGAATCTGTTTTGAAAATGAAATGTTTCCATGTTTTGACTGGAAGAGAAGAGTGGAAGAGAATCTATTTCTATTTGAAGAAAGAATGATGCAAGACAACGATAGCTCTCATGGAGAGATCTGTAAAACATAATGGTATGTAGCTCCAGTGTGCACATATGGAAGATTTTATTTATTATTCGAAGCAAGCATTTAAAAACATTGAAAAAGGTATGCTACATACAGTATCTGATTCCATGATCACAGATTTCTGTACGGACTTCCATTGTCTTGAGAATACACAGCAATTTGATAATTGTTTACAATGGTTCTTGGCAGCACTGACTAGGAGCCCACAGTCACAGTACAAATTCACTATGTTTGGCTGGGGCTAGGGTGGCCAGGGTCAGCCAGAGTTTCCTTGTCTCGCTGCATTTGGGTGCTGCGATTCATGAGGCACCTGCGCCTATGAGTGCCCACTTCACTGTGATGCATTGTGGGAATTGTAGTGTAAGAAACAGCTGTTGGCTTTATGCAAGTGCACCGAAGGATTACCTCCAGGTAATTACCTCCATCTCGCTGCAGTTTCTTGCACAGATGACCCTTTGCCAATTCTCCTTTATATGAGGTTCATGTACTACTGGAGATTCCATGACAGGGTTACATAAAGGTGAAAAAAAATACCATGATGGTGTCATTGCATGCACAGGTTTAACATGCAAATCGCAAACATGGGTGTTTTTGTCTGTGATAATATCTTGAATGCAAATATCAGAGAACCTGGAGGATCTCCTGATACACACTTCTGTGCAGCGCTTCCATCAGATGTTTCATCACATATGTAGTTTTGGATGCTGTGATTTCCTTGATGACTCTGGAAAATGCCTTGCGTGCAGTCAAATATGAACTTCTATATGGCAGTGAATGTAGTGTAGTGAATATGGCTATCCTCACATGTGGCAACAGTTACTGGAGTGAGTACAGTATTCCTCTTATGAATATAAATTGTCAATTATAAATTATCAGGGCACCAGTTTAGGAATATAACTGAAACATTTAAAGAATTTATTCAAATGAAGAATTAATCTGAAGGGACAGGATATTAAATTTTTAGGGTCCATTTACTAAATAACCAAGACAATATATTTCATAACAACAAAAAACATTTATTAACAAACACAAAAATACAACGTAAGTGGTAGTGTGGTGAATAGGTGTTGTTAAAGAAGGAATTCAGTGAATTAAGAAGAAGTCTTTCAGATTGAACTGTTATACTCAGTCACTGTCAGACTCCCTCCTCAGGTTCAGTCTTCACACATTTCTAATACCAAGAATATTGATATTTTTGGATATTGATAGTGATTTCACTCATTAAAAAGACAGATACAAAAAATGGGTGATAATATTGTTGATGTAAGAAAATGCTGGTGTGAAGAAGCATTCAGTACATATTTTATGCCTTTCTAATCATTCTAAAATGATTGGGCAATAGCATCACAGCAGCTTTCACAGCTCCCTGAAAAACTGAACATATCCAATGACTTGATTTTGCCTTGAAAGGAATGATTGAATTACATATCATTCCTCATTTGCATGATGCAGATCAGGGTGATTGGTTAAATAATAACAAAATGTAAATTGTAGGCCTGGATGACAGAGGAACAGCATATCACAGAAACAGGCAGTTGCATGCATAAATCAGGGCCTTGTGAGATTCTTGTATCCCTGTGATTATATAGGCAATAAGGTAACACAGTAATAATGGATGACTTAGCCTTTAACACTCAGCAATAGGTTGTATTTTGTACACATAGCTCCATGTATAGAAATTCCTGTCCTCCACTCAAAATAGCAGATTAAGTGATGCAAGAAGGGATTTAAATCCATACTACACTCTAAGGCCTTCAGACAATTACAGGAGGTGAGAAAATTGAAGTTGTGTATTGAGGCAACCTTAAACTGAGTGGGCATGCACACATTTTTGCTGCAGTTATGACAAACTAGTAACTCATGATGTCATTTCACAACATCAACCCTCCAATTTTGATTGCCTGTTTCTATAACTAAATATGGTATTATTTGTCAAATCAATTCTTTTAAAATTACACACCTAAAAGGCTGTTCATACTGTAACAAGAAATGGATATTGGTGATATTAACAGTCTACTTAACACTTAATACTTAAAAATAATGCTGGATGGAAAATATTTTATTTAAATGTGATGTAAATAGGCCTGTTATATGAAGTAAAGTAATATTTATTAGGTTATATACAGATAGCCCATACCTTTTAACAGCTGCCCAATGCAAGGAAATACAGTAACTGATATACAGGAAATCATCATAAGGAAATTGGAAGTTTTCTGAGAAAGAATTATTTTTTAAATATTCACTATGCTCAAACCGCATAGCCATACTCTCAGGCAAAGTATATTAGTGACCTGCTTAATGTCTTCAAGCAATTAGAGTCCTACGTGTAGAGAAATCAGATTTTTGGCCATGTTCTCCCACTGCCTCTCACAGAATTGCAGCAACAGCTCAGACCTACATTAGTTCCAGTTGTTTCATTAGCAGCTCAGGATCGTTCTGCTGTGGGCTAACTGCACTTAGGAGGAAATTCTCGATTATCAAACTTGTAGAATTGTAAAACCAGCTGGCATTCTGGCATTTTCCCCCAAAACTGCATCAACTTCTTAAACACTGAAATCTTGAGATAGAATAGAGAGATGGACTCATTTGTGAGCAGAAAATGTCAACTTTGTGTTTCCTTAGTGATTAGTTTGCGTTAAAAAATCAGCTGGGCATGGATCTTTGTTGGGGGGGCAGGTGAGCTTTTTCCAAAGCAAGCTTTGTTGAGGGTCTGGCCTTTATTTTGGCCAAGCGACATGATTTCAGCTTTTCTGGTTAACAAATAATGCCGTTCATGGTTATCTAGTTCCATTTGTAAACTTAAGCGTGTGTGTGTGCATTCATGCATGCATGCATGTATGTGTATGTGTGCATGTTTAGTGTAAGCTTTTATTCTTCTGTGTTTAGACAAGCTGGAATCTGTGTGTACATTTGTATACAAGAGCATACATAGATGTTTAACGACATAAATTTATTTGTATGGTGAATACAATAATAAAAACTTGAACAATAATATATAGTCCATTCACAGAGAATTTTTTTGGAACTATTAATTATATTTATAGTAAAACTGTATAAAACATTATTATCAAGTTGCAAATTATAACTATGTTGACACCTGACGTACACATTTACATGACTTGTGTAAATATACCTGAATGTGTCAAGACGCAGCTTTTCTTTCTGCCTGAGGTCTCATGTTTATGGATGTACATGCAATACTTTGCATGTTTGTATAATTTCAAAAGTTGTACATTGAATATTATATTTCTAATATAACTTCCACCCTGGCTATGAACACAACTGCAGTGACATGCCGAGGTCTTCTTCTTCTGGTTTCTTTTGATTAAGTCTCAGTCAAGGATCTCTGGTGTGATTCCAATGATATGGGACATTGAGGCAAACGAACTGTGTCATTTTCAGCCAGCTGTCCTGACTGTGGTGGACAGGCAGAACACTGTGTATGATTTGTACTGAAGACCCTTGTGCTGCTGTTTCTCTAGGTTTAACTGCACTTTGAGTTATTTCTGGAAGCAATCGCCCTCCCATAACCTTTGAACTGTTTGCAACAGATTGGAGCCAGTAACGTATTTAAAGCACTGTGCTAAAAATCTGTATCTGTTCAAAATATTCAGTGCATGATTAAATATAATTCAGGCATATCAAACATGTACCAAGATGTTATATTGATGTGGTGCACTGATGTTGAGGCCATGAGTCTTCCATGTGATTAGGCTGAAATGTGAAGACAACTCAAAATCTATCAAGTATATGTTGTTTTCCAAGAAAATCAAGTTTCCCAAGACTTTAAGAAATATCATTTATTAACCAAAACATTTACACCAAAACACTGTTTTCAGGAATACAATGTAATAAAGTAAACAAAAACATATAAAACTGGAGCATCACAATAAGTATTGCCTGTTATGAAATACACAGAAAGTTACACCAGGACTATCAGACTGACTACCAATCTGTTAACTTGCCTAAATTGTCTTGAATACTGCAGTTTTCATCAACATGGGTGCATTGATCTACCTGTCACTTAAAGGTGACATTGCCCCAGCACTTAAATGGGAAACCGAGGTACAAATTCAACTCCAGTGACCAACACCTATATATAGATGGCGTTTAAGTGTTTGTATTTGAAATTATGCTTTTCATGTGTTCCAAATATTTCCGTACACTAGCCCAAACATATGCTTTTTATTTGAAGCATTTGAAATTTAAATTTTTTTTTTTTTTTTTAAGAAATCATTCATTTTTCAAATACTTTTCTTCAAACACCTCCTCCAGTTGTCACATGAGGTCCCACACCTATTGCTCGAGGGCTGCCACAACGGATAACACATATGCACAAATCTTGGACTGCAACAACGTTTCAGCCAAGCTGAATATAGTGGTTATCGATATTACTGGCATAGTAATGGCTTTGTCCACTTCGACGACTGTTCATCTAGCAAAGAAAAATAAAATAGTGATGATGAGGAGTAGGGAGGTCTGCATCCTGTCTATTACTCTTATGTTGATGAAGGTTATTTGCCCAAGTGTGCTTTGCTCATTCTGTTTAACTAAAATGGAAAAGCTGTGGCTCGGATAAAATGAGCGAGTCAGCACCACATCCATCTTGGTAAATTATTACTGATGGATTTGTTTGGGATATAGGGTTAGCCAGCTACCTGTGATGTTCTAGACTATAGTGTATACATGTATACACGGGTGACAATAATATTCCTGTCAAAATCCCACTCACAAACTGACCAGTAATGCACTTCTCGCCTAGCAAATTTCCCCAAAAAGCACAGGAATGACAGGTGTCTCTTTCAATTAGCAATCCTGCCCTCCGGTGATCTCAGTGTACACCCAGTGTAGATCCTTCCCTAAGGATCCCAGCGGAGCATTCGCTACTTCAGTTGAGCTACACGTTTCGGTAGTGTTGAACTATATGAATCTAGCTATCTTAACGATAACTGGGCGAAATTCAGTCGGATAAAATACGATAATTTGGTTTTGTAATTCAGACAGCTATACATCTGTAGTTAACAAGCTAGCTACTGCTGTTGTGTCAAGATCTTAAAGGAATCACATCACACAACTGCAATAAAATCTGTTTATGCGACGCACGCATTTAAGACAGCTGTGTAAAACACCATATATTTCACCGCCTCCTCCCAGCCATCTCTGTAGCTGTGTACAGTAGCTCTGGGTCAACTGCTAAGTGACGCGGCTGATTTCCGGGAGAAGTGTTGTCATAGGGATCAGTAAACGCTCACAATTTCTCCTTCCTACCAGCCGTATCAGTTAGTCAGTTTTGTGGGTACTACTTTAAAAATCTCCATTCATACCAATGGGTACGTAATGGCGTTACAATCTTCTTCAAATCTACTGAATCTACAAACCCAGTATGCCAAAATGGCATTACTCTGTCACCATAAATAAGGTGTACAAATTTGAAGTGACGGGATGCAGTCACTTAAAAAAGTTATGGGCCAAGCACACGCACACGCACACACACACACTCACACACATACACAAACCACTGACTAAATTACTTGTTCCTTCAGTGGTATTGTTTTAATGCAAACTACTGGACATATTTTTTCTGATAATTTCAGGTAATGTCAACTGAGGTACTGTTAAAATCCATATCATAAACTCTATTAGAATTAGCACATAGTGAAGAAGTCCAAACTTGTTAAGCATGAGCTCCCTCATGAAAATCATGTTGACTATCTCTTGTGCTGACCTATTTTCCCTGGAATAATTTCCCTTTTTTTCGCCTTTAAGCAATCTGTTTTGAAATCGCAATTTGCACATTAGGCTAGTCTGCCGTCGTGCAGGACGGCTGAAGCGAGACGAATGCAATCCTCCAGTAGGCTACTCTGGCAGGCAGCCAACTGCACTGCACTACACGTCCCACGATGCACCACAGTAAATGTAAGAGCATTGCAGTTCCAACTCAGATGTAATCTCCTTTGTGAAGTTTATCACCTATATTTCAAAATGCCTGTAAGTGTGATGTCTCCATACAGTTATTTTTTTTTATTATAGGCCTACATAAAATGAAATCATTGAATCCATAGTGGTGGACTGGAAAGCAGAATAATTTGGTGGCATGAGTGTACTTACAATATTTTGACAGTAGATGGAGCCATACTCATACACAGATCCTGTACCAAGAGCAATACCAGATTCACTACTATTACCTTTTTCATTTCTGTGCGTCCAGAATATTGTTCGACAGGTTGTTGCGATACCTCAGTGATCCGTTCCGCACTCAGCACAGAGCTCAACGTAGGCTACTGTCAAACAAATTCAGTAACAAGCGATGTTTGGTTACCCTTACGTGTGCTGTAATACGCTTTGCTGCCAAGTCCTTATACAAATAAATCACAACGTTTGGCTTATTGTAGATGATACCGCTTGGAATTCCTTGTTGTCAATACATTCAAATAAACGCTGGACTGTGAATACAACAGCTTTATTATTATTATTTTTTTAATCACCAAGGGCATGTTTTCCCTTGCATCGGAACAGACTCTAAGATAATCCGGACTGATGTGGCGTTTGTAGATGGTGTAGAATGGCACTTTCCTTCCGCAAATGCTGTTAACATGGGAGAAGAGCAAGCCCAGAGGACGCGTAGGGATTTTTTTTTTTTTCTGAGAACGCAAATGAGATGATTTTCCTGGAGCAGAAGTAATTGTATGGCAAATTCACTCTAAATCATCTCTATCCCCCCTGGATAGCAGTATGCAAGTCTGCGAGGCGAGATCTATATAAAAAAAACTCCATTGAAAAATGCACACAACAACGAACCACACTGAGCATGCCAACATTGTAAATTTATTAGATGTTTTAAAATTTAACAAGAAGTGGAAATCCTCTGTCATGATATTTTATGGAACTGGACAGCTTTGCAATGTTAGAATGAGTGTAATGAAATTATTAGGTTCCCTTTCAACAAATGGTAACATTTTTCACTGAGTGGAAAATACTACAGAGGTTGTTGATAGCCAGTGATTTCGGCAGCAAGGCAACTATGTAACCATAGGAAAGAATGTTGGAACACCATTGCAGAGCTTGTGGAACATATGCAACAGCAATGTGCTGCTTCTACTTAGTTTATTTTTATGGCCATTTCCCTTCACCCAAGACTGATAGAATGAGACAGGTCGAAACATACTGTTTTACCATCACAAACTGCTGTTGCTCACAATTTTTGTCACCTGCTGTAAATCCACGTACCAGAGATGAATCCATTTCCCAGAAGTAAACATGACTTTTACTCAATTTTCCTCTGGTCTTTGTTGTGGTATAGCGATTTTAAGCACATATGCAGAATTTACATTTAACAGTGGCTGTGGTTCTATATTGGTCTCCCACATACTTATTTTTCCCAAACCTTGAAAAATGGGAGAGCAGATGAGCATGAGTGTGCGCTCCCTATCAATAAATTCATCCTCTATTTCCAAACAAGCCCAAAACAGAAAGAAAGCAGCACTTCCATTCTGTGTTTAAAATGGAGTTTGCAATAGCACTGGTGTGAGTGTGGAGCAACACATAATGACACCTAATGAAGACAGCAGTAAAATGTTTTTGAAGACTGGTCAAAAAAGAAAGGCACGATGCGTTGTGGGATCTAAGATCCTTTTTTATTTGTGAATGAAGACAAAACCTAGATGGTAATGGATAAATTAGCTGTGTCATGTTCAACTCCAACTTTGCTGTGCCAAGAGAATGCCATGACTCTGCTGACAGGGTGGTGCTCTGATATTAGGCAGATCACTTAACAGTCAGAGCAAGTTTCCTCAAAGAGATGGAACAGCTTTTGATATACAATCATACTCCTCAGAACATCCTGACAGGAAGCGGAGGGGGATACATGTAAAGCTTTGCCAATCTCTCTGTCTCTCCCTCATCTAAGACAAATGAATCCCCCTACATTCTGAGCGCAGCTGGCTGCATCTATCATAAATAAACATGAAAGTCTTTGAGTACATTTGAGAAAATCCTGTGTGAAGAAAAGCCTTCAAAATATTTTTACGGCTTAACTAAGCTGCAAATTGAACAGAAATTTCTTTAGATAGTGCAGAAATCTACATTTCCTTTATTTAGTTTATTAGAACCTGTAATTCAGGGGAATAAAGCTGAGGCAGTGATCATTTTTGGAAACTTGCTATGTAATTCAGGTAATTCTGAGTAGATGTGTCAGTCACTTTGCATAGGTAAATTTGTATCACATAGGGGTCATAGCACTGGGAGTTACCCTGACTTTCCCCCACCCAATGGAACTTCTCACATTCTTTTTACATTTTTAGCTACCAACAAGGTACAAATTTGATGTAACTCCTCTGATATTGTAAAATAAGCCTAATATGGCAGAAGGTGAAAAGACCAAACCATGAGTAATCAGAGCATGACTGCCTGTTACACCAACTATCACATTGAACAGATAAATAGAAATTTAGATACTACCTATAAATAGAATATTTCTCTGTTTTAAAATGGTTGAGATAAGTGAATTCTCTGCCAACAAATCCATTCTATTCCATGGTTATATATTTTGACCATGATAGTGCTTTTATCAGTGTGTTCCCACACAGGCCTTTTTGAATGAGCTACTTGTTGATGTTTTGTTCTTTCTCCTATTCTTAAGTCTGCTGGAGGGGATGTATTCAGGGTGAGATGAAAGCCGGTATGGATTTATAAGTCTTATTGAATAGGTACTGAAGCATGTTGGAGCTCATTGTGTTCTCAGACTAGGTTAGGCAGGTTAGGATTAGACAGTGAGTCAACACTATGCTCTAGGATCTCCTGCCTGGCTTTAATCAGCAGCACCCAGCAGGGCTCTGCTGGCCTCTATTCTTCCTAGAACACGTCTGCTTCCTTCAGACCTTTACTCTCCTCCCCTGTATTACCTTTTAGCTGCTTTCAATTATGCTGCAATCAGTGACTCAGACTTGCACTCTCAGTCTGTGGGCCCTATCCAACACACTTTGCCCTCACCCTCCTCTCTGTCTGTCAAGCAGTAGTGGGGGGTTTGAACAGAGGGAGCATATTAGCATCATTTACCCTCTTCCTAGCACCTCAACATCCCAACCAAGATGATGACCATCGCATCGCATCATGCCTATGTTAGTGTAGGATGATCACATGAATGTTACCGATAGTTTAGAACCCCTGGCTAGTTTAGAACCCCTGCCTTTCATCTTGACTTTTTTCCTTTTTCCCCTTTATGCCACCGTGTTTTACCATCTTCTAATTGTATATTTGCCTCTTATCACCACAATAATCTCTGTACTTGTGCAGTAGTGCTTACGTGAGATGCATGCAATCCTCTGATACACTCGCATACAGCCAATGGCTGTTCTTTGCACTGGAAGACACACAGCGCACTGCAGTGGAGTGGGCCTTCATTGGAGGACAGGCACCGGTCTGCCGTCGTCATCCGAACAGCTCACAGGCGCCTGCTGGTGCCAGGAAGAGGTGAGACGGGGAAACCCTGGCTGAACCAACCCACCCCTATCCCTGGCGGAACAAAGCCATTTCGTTCTGTCGCTGTGTGATCCCAGACACTGCTGGCAAATGATTTGGCCAAAAAACCCGGGCCATAGTGCTCAGCCTGTGCTCAAAGCAAAATCTTCATCTGTTTCTTGGGTACAAGCTACAGGATTTAAAATATATATATTTTAACTTTAGTTTCAGCTCTGAGTATTGTAATTTTATTCTGGGGTAATTTTGATTACCTCAGCTGCAGTTTTGTGAGACTACTCTTTATAATTTTCGTAGCTGTTAATATTGATTTAGGAACAATCCATCATGTTCAGTGATACTCAATTAGAAATACTCTGGCTCTTAAGAAGAGTTGAAATGGTGCTTTTACCATAGTGTGGGACTTTTGGTGCCAGGGGGCCAGCCTGCTGTATCCATTTGCAACTGAACCCTCACGCTCTGAGCTGCCTGTGTGCAAGGCCCTGCATGTTCTATTACTCCACATGACTCACTCACTGGGAGAGGGGGGGAAGCATAAGTACCAGCTTCGGCTCTTTACTCATGAGCAAGAAGAACTCCTCCTACAAGCAAGTCATACAAAGCAAGTCAAAGCTGCTCTTCTTCCACCTTCTCCAATCAGTCTCTTGTGCTGACTTTGAAAATTTAAAGGAGCGGCATGTTTCATTTGGATTTTGAGGTGGGTTTTTAATATGCACAAAAACATTACACAAATGATGTATAATGACTGAAAAGGAAGAAGTGCATTGGGTGAAAGGAGAGGGACAGAGCTACTGCAGGCAGTATGGTATAGGAAGAGCAGACATGTATTTTTCTTTCTTCATCAGTTTGCATGTATTGATGTTCAGACACTGATACTAGCGTTTTTTTAAATTACTGTTTTTTAAAAACCCTCTTTAATAAAATCTCAATTGATGAATAAAACATTATAATTTGTATTTTGTTTATAATTCTAATTATTGTTGCATTGTCCATTCCTTTTTCCACTTAACATTTAAATATGTATGGAAAACAGCATTTCTCTGCTGTGCTGGTCACACTCATAAAATCTGAACTGGAATACTAGGGTCTAAAAGTTCTAATAAGCAATGATGCAATTTCAGCATTTAATTAAAGGATTATGTTTTATCCTTTATGTTAAAACAGGCTTGTTATAAATCCTTAATAGAAATACAGTTTAACAAGCTTTCTTTTTAAACTTCAGAGGAGAGGCCCTGGTGTGACGGGGGTTTGTGGAAAGCCCTCAGTAACTAATTTGTGACTGTTGCCCAGTGAAAACCATAAAAGGAGCCTCATGTCGAAAAAACGTCTTTTGGGGGCACATTTCTCTCATTTTTCCTGTTCAATCTTATCTCTCAGTCTGATGCAATAGTCTTTAAATATTTCTCTGGGTCTGGCCTGCCAATATCTCTCTCTCTCCCTGATGCTGTAGAGCTGCGTCTCCAGATGTGTGCTGGGATGGATTGTGTCAGATATCAGAGTTCACAGAGGCCCTGGAACTCATCCACCGGGCTTGATGCAGGGGGAAGGAAGGCATGCAGTCCTCCACGTCAATAACTGTGGAACATGTTCGCAATTTAATGCATCACAGATCTTTGGGGTCTATTTTCATTTGCATATCCATTTTGCATTTTGTGCTTCACGTTTCACATACCCCTGAATTTACTGAGTAACTGAAAAGAAATTCAATGTAAGAGTAATTCAATTACATGTAATTGCATTCCATATTTAAAACAACATAAAACCTTTGGGTCTACTGCTGCTGCAAGAATGGAGGTGGCTAGGACTTAGTTGGTAAACCCATTGCCATCGTGTTCAGTCTAGATCCACAGACAGGGATCCACTGAAGGTACCAGACAGGAAGGCATTTTCTGCCAGTGTGCTGTCTCATTTAAAAACCACAGGGGGCATGGACTGCTCTCTGTGTGTTTTCACTGTGGTGAGCCAGGCTGCTCTGCCACACAGCTACACTAACGTTCTCCAGCCCCCCAGAGTAATGGCCAGTGTGATTTGCTCCTCATCATCATAATGTGTGAATCAGATGTTCCTTCCGTCCTCATCAGCTTGCCAGGAGTGGCTAAACATAGGGTTATTCTGTGTGCTTTGGAAAGACTCTCTGAGTCATTGCTCTTAACCCTTGCGTGGATATCATTAACAGCTCCATTCTAGACACAAGGTGAACAGTGACAGAAGTGGACCTCTCACACTGACTGATCATTCTTTTGATTTGTCCCATAACCTCTGTTATAACCTCTAGATGGTATGGTACACTAGGGACTAGGGGCCACTCCTGAGGGAGGACTGACTATCTGGGAATTAATGTAGGGTAAGTTGTTTCTGACTATTTAATAGGTGCTGTTGATGTTGGACTTTAGACACCTCAGTCTTCAAGTAAAGTGTACAAATCACATTGCCACAGCATGTTCTGCATTAATATCTGAAAATGCCATTGTATGGAACAGACACAATGAGGAGGCCTGTGGATTTCAGATACAGACTAGAGTCAAACTCAGAAAGACACTTCAGGGTACAGCACTGGACCTCCACAGTGAACTTAACATTACAAAGCTGATCGGAGTGATCTAATCCCTGAGAAAGACATGGGATCCATTGTACTGATATGAAGCTATTTAAATCGAAATGGCTTCCCCTCTGGTTCATTATACACTAGATGATGTGGGATCATGATCCTCACCTTAAACGCATGCATGACACACATGTTATTGGCAAAACCATCATTTACTGACCACCTGATTCATAGTTTGCTGTGTTTCAGAGCACAAAATAGATTTACAAGAAGTATGTGACATCACTTAAGATGATCTTACATTTTACAGTAATGCATGTCCATGGTTCCCCTTTGTTTTTTTCTTTCTTTTTTTTCAAATGGAGCCCAATGGTAATGAAAGACAGGAGGGAGGGACTGGGCTGACTAACTCACTGAGTGCTCGCTATATTACTTACTATTAGGAGCCCCTGAGAAAATAGCATGTTGGTTGTAATGGGGATTTTTTTTTTTGCATTTGGAGAAAGAGAGCAAGAGTAAATTAAATTCAAAATATTAACGCTTCTGCTAGCTCCTGTTAAACCTGAAAGCTATTTACAAAATGCTAATCAAATATATAGCTGGAGCCATGTGCATTTAAATTTTTAAGATGGCAGTTCCATTTTCCACATACTTCAATGAAGGGATCACTTTTGTCATTTGGTGGACTGGCAGCTTTCATATCCTGGAGTAGCTGCCAGAAATGACCCAGTGGTGGGGTGAACATTTACTACGGGGAGAGAAGCTCGAGTTTCCACTTATATTTTTGCAGTTAGGGGCAGGCCTTTTCACAATCAGCGTGTGACATTGTAGGGCTAACTGAGTGAACTCTTAGCAGCTCTAAACAACCATTATAAGGGTATAATGAAAGAGAGCAATGTTGTGTCTCAATTTTAGCAACTTCAAGAGCTGAAAAGCAAGAAATATAAAAAGTCTTTGTTTTCAAACCTGGATTTACACTAAAAGGCTTATCTTGACAATAGGCCCCTTAATACTCACATCCTTCTCATTTAAGAAGGTAAAGGTAATTGGGTTGCAAGTCATAAGCGTAAAATATGAGTAGGAGCCAGAAAATAATAAAATTTTCTTTGCTGTCTGTTAATTCACACAGGTTTGAGAATACAATCCAACATGGAAAGGGCTCAACAGCTAGGGAAAGGGATTTTATTACCGGTGGAGGAGTCAAGGCTTCTTCCTGCGGGGAAGCGTTTGTACTGCCTCTGCTAGCCTTTCAACTCCAACTCCAAGTCTTTCTTCTCAAGCCCTGGTTTGGTATAACTGGTTTTGTATAAATCCACCAAATGTAATTTCAACCCACAGCTCTTAAGACGTAAGACAGCGACAAACCACGGCACCACGCCCTGCTGTCACTACCCATATAATTCACATGGTGTAATTGATGTAATTACTGATATCCCAGGGGTGGGTGAAAGCTCAACTCAAAATTAAGTTGCAGCCACGCCCTGCCCTTAGTTTCCCCAGATAGGGAGACAACCGACGCTGAGCCAGGATTTAAACACCAGCTTTAGAACTGGTTGGTCATTCGGATGTAGATCGAGGGCCCTCATTTTGGCTTTCCAGGGTAAAAATAAAAAGGCTTTTGGAATTGCTGAGACAACCTCAGAATCTTTGCAATAAATAGCACTGGTGAAGCATATGGTGAACCAAATCACAGTGACCGAGACAATGGGAAAGATTTCACCTGGGCCCTCTGCATACTAACAGCTTGCACAATTCTGAACAATATCTTCAAGCTGCATACTCACAGTGGCATATACAGGATTTCCTATCCTATTGTCCTGGGCTGGAGGAAATCAGGAATTAAGGCAGCCATATTAACTGTAATCAGGTTAAAAACAAAGTCTGCACAAACATTTTACTGTTATGATTATTAACAAAAACAATTTAAAAGATTTTTTGTTGCTTTCAAGTGGACCAAAAGAGGTAACCATCTGTGAGAATTGGTCTATTTATTTATGAAATGTTCAATCATGTTTTTGTTACTTGTCGTCATATTACTTTTTCCATGGCTGCATTTGTTGGCGAATTTCTCAACATTTGGGACAAACTGAGAAAAATTTTACATCCACTCATTTGTGACATTTCACATGTTGTAAAAATGAGGTGAGATCTACTTGTAGGAAATGGTCTTCTACTGAAAATAGTATAGTACAGAAGCATAGTAGAGCAGGTGTAAGAAGCTTCTTCAGAAGCTTTCCACTGCCTGCTTAGAGGTTGGATTTTTTCACTCCTAAAAGAGTTTTTATCTTTTAGCTGAAGTAATCCTGAGACACTGCAGTGATGTGTGTAATGTATGTTTGGAGTATCAAATACATTTGAATCTTTTCTGACTTTTCTGGCCTTTGACCTGTGTGATATAAAAGTGTGAGAAAAAGTCTTAAAGACTTCTGAATCGAGCACTGCAAAGGGGTTACAAATTGAAACAGGGTCCAAATGAGCAGCTATACTTGCTGGAACTCTCATACACTGCTGCAGCCTCACTGAGTCATGCTTTCACATGTCAGGATATTTATAGTCTGATCAGATTCAGCTGAGGCCCTACAACAAGCTAAGCTATTATAACTGCACTGCATATGAAAGTCATTGGTGATGTAAGGCATTTTAATTGGGTCTGAACTTGCCTGAGAGGAGGGGCCAAACAGCCCTGTTGAGGTCTGTAACTCGATACCAAAGCCTGTCCATGTCCATGCAAGTTGTTGTAACTCATTACCAAGGCCTGATGATGTTCATGCAGGTCATTATAACGCAATATCTAGGCCTGTTCATGGTCACGTAGCTCACTGTAACTTGATACCACAGCCTTCCCATGTCCATGCAGGTTACTGTAATTTGATACCAAAGCCTGTCCGTGTCCATGCAGGTTACTGTAATTTGATACCAAAGCCTGTCCGTGTCCATGCATTTTACTGTAATTCTATACCAAAGCCTGTCCGTGTCCATGCAGGTTACTGTAACTCGATACCAAGGCCAGATAATGTTCCTGCAGGTCACTGTAACTCAATACCAAGGCCTGTCCATGTTCATGCTGGCTTCTGTCTGCACTGTATTTCATATTCAAGTGATAAATTGGTACTGAGCAATCTAAAACAGAGAATAGCTTGACAAACATCCCTGAATACTCCTCATTCTCCTGATCTACAAGTCTTAAACAGTATAGGTTATCAATAAACTTATATTCACAATCTAAACATTTCCTCCTAGAAGAATCAAGATTTTAATGGTAGGCTATTGTTAAATGGAGGAAGCCAGGCCCTATTACCAATTGTATTGAATTGTAAGGGTATGAGCAGGGCTTGCTATAAACCAAACCAACAGTTTGGTCCTGTTCAGTCCTATTTGATCCTGTTCAGGGCGTAATAGAGACAAAGCTATTCAGGCACATCCACGGTCTCTGAAACCACAGAGAGTGACTTGTGAAAGGTTCAGATCAGAAAGGAGATTTAGTTAGTGTCATAGTATGCAGTGAAAGCATGTCATTGCCATGTCAAAGAGTAATGCAGAAAGGGAAATATGCCGTCTTCCCTATCAGAATCAGCAATCACCTGTAATATCCAAGCTGTAATTGTGATATTTCCTTGATATTTAATCAAGATCTTGCTAGGATGCTGCCTCACCCTTCAGAGAGGAACCTCATTGGCTGCATGGGCTACATTTGAAATGATTTTCAATCATGAAATCAATGATTTGAAACATTTTCAAGAAAGCTTAGATAAAGGCAACTCAAAGGACTTCAGTAAGATAAAGGATGAAAAGCAAAGCAGCTTGGTTCCAGTGTAATTTCCTCTGGCTTTAATTTGTGTTGTTTTGCCAGTGGCTTTGACCACTGGCAAAGCAACCAAGTGTTAACCAAAATTTCCTGTAATGATTCTGGTAGCCATAACTCTGTTACCTTGGTCACCACTCTACTTTTCTATGGATGTTTGATCCTTTGTACAATCACAACAAAGCTCATGGAGGAAGAAGAATAAGAAGCAAATTCTGGAATAATTTTAAGCTCTAACAATAGCTCCGTGGAGATATACACAGTGAAAGGAGGAGGATAAACATGATTGTCAGATGAAGCAATGCAAGACGGCCTGTGTAGTCACAGCAGGGGAAGATGGTGATCAATGGAGTCAGGGTTCACCCTGCATGGCCTCATGGGAAGGGTGCTGTCCAAGTGCTACTGACCCTGTTGCTCAGCACATGGAGTGGTTCATTCCATCCTGCAGTCACATAACAACATGAGGGTGCTGACATCTTTTTGGATATGGGTTCAAAGTACTGCTCTAGAGGCCAATTCCATCTGGACAGTGAACTTGTAAAATACAGGCTTTGATTACTCTAGAGATCATACCACAATTTATTCAAGCATCGCCCCTCCCCAAATGCTAGTATTAGTCTGGCCTAAAGTTCCTCTCAAAGAGTTGACTTTGCTTTTGCTGTAACCTCCCCCACCTCAGGAGGAACAGATATCAAGCATTATGGCTGTGGTTATGGATGTTTTGTTTGTCCTTCAAACATTATTTTTTGCTCTTTGGCTGATCTGGCCCTCAAGTCCTCGCCAAGGGATATTGGAGTCATGGG
Source organism: Megalops atlanticus (assembly GCA_019176425.1). Classification (NCBI taxonomy): domain Eukaryota; kingdom Metazoa; phylum Chordata; class Actinopteri; order Elopiformes; family Megalopidae; genus Megalops; species Megalops atlanticus. The sequence goes on along the minus strand of CM032885.1, from coordinate 8,924,418 downwards.
GAGGGCACCTTTCTGTCCTTGATTGGTGTCCTCCATCAAATAAATGCTGTAATAAGTATAGATATGACCAAGGGTGCTAGCTGACACATTCATATTTACATATATTATGTCAGACATGGACAGTCCAAAGTTACTGACACACAGCAGATCTGTGGCAAATGTGAGCAGCTGGTGGAGATGGAGAAATCTACCCAAAATCTGCCTTTTATAGATTTACACAAAGCATGCCTTTGTTGACATTATTACATCTTTTAACTTATTTACCCTAAAGAGCAGCCCTCCCAGTCACATCCCTTTCCTCTGCAGCTGAAATAGAACCACACACAGATCATACATGTGTTATAAGTATGTGCCTTACATTCTGCACCTCCATTCATTCTGTGTTCATCAGAGCACCTCAAATTGATTGGTGGGAGAAGGTGACACACCAGTGCAACACAGGGTCCTCTGGTCTCCTGATTAGTCCAGTGGGAAAATGCCCCCTGTTGGCTCACCAGCACCACTTCTAGCAGCATCCTGGTTTTTAACAGAAAGCTTCCCATTCCAAGTACTAACCAAGCCCAACCGTTCTTAGCTTCAGCCATAAAGCAGGAGAGAGCTGTAGGGTGATATAGCTACTGTTGAAGATGTATATGTCCCATCGATGCTCCCGTATTGTTTTAAAATTGGAAAATAACTAAATAAGGTTTTTGGTGTCACAATGAAAGCAGTTATTCATATTTTAATCCTTGTGCAACACAAAACAAAATAAAAACTGTACTGCAAAGCCTTGTTATTGGGTAGTTAATTCTCATCCACATATGACTGACAATTTCATAATAGCATTCAGAAATATGTCATGTCCTGCAGTTGCATTATGTCCTGGCATGCACCATTTGAGGCTGCATCTCTGTGTGTCGTGTATATTTGTCATGTATTTAGGTATTTAAGAACAAGTATGGCAGCAATCATTATGACTGCACTGTATGTACTGTTTATGCAGTGTAGTGTGTAGCATTGATTGTGTTACACTCTTCTCCCAGCATTATCCACAGAACCTCTTCAACATGACAACTTTTATATGGAGAAAGTAGCACATCATTTTGGTTAAAAGTAATGTTGCAACTTAATGAAAGAGCATGAGGTTTTTAGCCACAGGATACTGAACACATAAATCAGCTAACTCCAGAGTATCTTGCAGTTCCTTGGGCCTCCTCCTGGGGGACTTTCGTTTGGAACATGCATGCAGATTTCTGTCTGTTGAGTACACTCCCGTTAAAAGAATCAGTCCAGAAAAAATATCTGCCCAGGACAATATGATTCTTATAAATGACTCATTCTAGAAAGCGCTCCAAATTAAGGAGTAAAATTGAGTTTTGGATCTCCACAGTACCAATTTGCACAAAATTTGCTCCACAGCAATATTCAAATAATTCAAGAATGCCATGTTACTTTTAATTGTTTTTAGTAAAGGTAGTAAAGTACTTAGCACTTCAATTATTTGAATGCCACCCATCTGGCACTTTGTTGGCTACAGTTCCATAACAGTCAATTCACTAAATTGAAATAAAAAATAATCATTTTTGAGTGTCTTCCTTATAATTGGTGCTGTGGTGCCGTGCAAGTTTGCATTTGTTTTCACAATGTGAGTCTTCCTTTGTTCTTGATATATAGTGTAGGTGTTTGAATGCCCAATACCTCAGCTGTATTTCTTTCCCTGGTCTTAAGACTATCACAGCACTCAAGAAAGCAGTGTTTTTCCATCTGTAGACAGTGTCGTTCTCATTCCTGCCTTGTTGACTTGCATCCAGACACTTAGGTGACCTACAAAACCTCTTTCTCAAAATATTTTACTTGCCAGGTACTTTCATAAATGGAATAAAATATGCTGTATCCAAATATGAATGACTTTTGCCATTAATTATGCACCTTTGCACTCATTTGAATATTACATGTTGCAGATGAGCCCTAATTTATTCTTATACATGGATTGCTTCATTTCTTCATTGCTTCGGTTCTTGTCCTTTTCAAACAGGTCAGCTGAGTGACATGACAGTGATGGCTTTGGATGGGCACACTGTGACACAACCCCTCTGCCCCTTTTGGAAATCAGGCAAAAGCATGAATGGGCATCACTTCACTGTTCGGATGTCATCAGCCCCACTGACAGCAAAAAGACTGGGAACCATATTTAGTTTAGGGAGCGCTCTGTCAGTTTCAGGTCTTGTCATTTCTGAAATGTCACTGGATATGTCATTTCCCTTGTGAAATAGTACTGCTCATCCAGGCAGATATTGTAAAATTATGACATTGCAGAGAATACATGCAAAAAGAAGTTAATGAAACTGCCATGCGCCATGGTCTTTGTAAAACTTACATAATTAGCCAATTAGTTTTCGGGCCACTAGTCCTTCTTCACAGCATCATGCATGCTTCATGTTCTGATAAAGGTCTAGTGATTGATGCTCATATGAAAATGCATGCTAGTATCAGACTTTCTCAGAGTATCAATCATTCTTATACATGGACTAAATTGACCAAAAGGTTTTCTACACACCTGTGCAAAGTTTGTGCTGAAATTATATATGTATATGATAATCTTTGATGGCAGTGTAATGTGAAATGGATATAAAATTGGAAATGTATTTAAACTATTGAAGTGCATGTTGCAAATTAATATAAAAAGCTACTTAACTAGTGTAGATTTTCTTTTTTGCCCCAAAATATTGTATGCATTTTGGATGAATTACTGTGTATTATACATATATTACTGCTCAGGCAAGAGAAAAGGTTGTCTTGCAGAGAACATTGACTCACTGAATGTTCTCAAAAATAAATATAAATAAATCAAAATCTGATCTACTGACAACAGATATTCCCATGAACAGAGTTTATTTTTTAACCAAAATGAAAATGGCATATACTAGTTTATCTAAGACTATTGGACAGTTACCTGATTAAGTGTGATTGAGAACAGTTTGGGCAGCATTCTGTCCCACCATTACAGTCCAAACCTGCATGTACTGCAAGTATGTGTGTGGAAAATCAGGTTTCTCTGTAGCCTGAGATGACAATTCATCTCTCAATTTTAACATTTCACAGCATACAGGCAAGTTTGGTCTATATTTTCTATTTCACATTTTCACACTCGTTCCTCTTTGGTTTGGTGTTCACTAATCAAATGTAAAGCTGTTGCCATGGTGTTGTGCGGTCTGGTATCAGGGAGTGACGCGTTTCTGCCATGATAGGGGAGAGAGAGACACCGATGAGCCTTTCCCTTGGGTACTTCTGGAGAGAACGATGAGTCAGCGAGAGGAAGTTTTATTGTGTTCCTTGACGTCATAAATGTTAGTTGCGCATATCCAGCTTCTCTGAAAAGTAAATTAGTATAAAGCCACTATATAAAGTGGAGTAACCCTGTTAAAATTAGCATTAATTGGATCTTTTCCAATCAACTAGAATATTAACTCTTCACGCCTTTGCATATGTGTTAATGCATGTACTGAATTTCTAGGAGTGTACTAAGAAATGTCTTTCCTCACGAGAGTCATGTATTGGCTGCATCTTAGAATAGCAAGCAGACAGAAAAAGGGCTGTAAAAGGATAGATTTATAGTCTGAATTTAGCATTTTGGGCTCCAGTGCTGGGCCAGATACCTGCTCCTGTAAAATTCAGTTGTATACACGGGTTACAAGATGTTAACGTCACACTAAAAACAAAGGTTATTGTAATAAGGTACTCTACTCAACAATGGTTTAACACACACACACACGTGCATAGACATGCGCATGTATGAACAGTAGGCATTTTCAGCAACTTGACTTGTTACTAGATAGTGATCATTTTGACAATTGCAGGACATGTTTTCTCAAACGAGTACATTTTTTATATCTCAGATTTCAAATTGAGGGAATGATTAGACTTCATTAAGAAAAAAAGTTCTTCAGCACTAATGAAGCAACATTCAGTAACCAATGGCACGCCTTTAGAGTTAGAGGGTATATTTGAGAAGGCTTTAATGTCAGAGAAGAGGCAGGCCGCTTCAAGCCGGTGACCTTCTTTGTCTTGATAAAGATCGGAGGCTGAGTGTGAATGACAGGTTCCTGACACACCTCAGAGGCACGTGGTAAAGCTGCACAAACCAGCCCATTGAAATATTGAACTACAACGATTGGTATCGAGACGCCTGAATTACGGACACCCGAGCATCGTTACAAAACTAGGCTTTGTGTGATAGTCCCCACAGTGCCCGGTAGCACAGGGTTATTGTTACCTTTAACATAGCTGTCTTTTGTAAATCTACCTGCTTCTTTCCACCTGCCTGTATCATGTTGTTGCACCTGTGCATCAGAGTAGCTTCATGATAGCTATCACTGCCTACCTTAGTCCATATACAGCTTTTGTGATTTTTCATATTCAGTGGAGGCACATAGGGTGCTTTGGTGGGACCAAGTAAAATGTAAAATCACCATGATAATGTATAAAGGCATACATCTTTTTCCAACAAAACGAGTACCATTTCAAACAAAAGGACATTTGTATTGTATTATTGTACATTAGAATAGTGACCTGTCATTTTTTCTTGAGAATGAGAGATGTTTTTGTATAAACTTTAAGATGGACATAGGTCGAAATTGTGCAAATCCCCTTTGGGTTATTAAGGTAAATTTGGTTAATTTTGGTGTGTTTATAGAGACCAGTGTGGTTGTCTCTCTCTGGGAGTATTATTCAGCTCTATTGACAGAATGTTCATCTGCCTTGCCCACTGTAGATACAGTGCAATGATAAGAAAGGCTTGGTTTCATTAGCACTCTGTCCTCTCTCTAGTATAACCCACTACTGACGTAGAAAATGGGGAGTGGTTGTTGTTCAAATCTACCTGAAAGGAGAGTTTTGATTGCATTCATTTAGACATGAAAATGCTGTTCACAGCACAGACACAAGAAGAAATCAAGACATGAAACAAAAGTGAGAGAATAACACCTTCAATACCTGCTGCTGCAGTGGACACAATTTGCCTCCTTGAGAACAGTTGTGGTGCCATAGTGAGGAAAAACTATAGTGAGCATGCAATACTACCATCCATCTAAACAGATCTAGATTTTATGTTGTAGTCTGTTTGAATTCCTTTATATATACAATGCATAAAACACTGCATCAGTTTGGTATTCTTTGTTTAACTCAAGTTCAGCAGCCTGGGATCTGACATTGTATGGTTGTAATTTTGAATCCCCAACTGCCCTGAAATAGCTACATTAAAAGAGAAAATGAGGTCGTGCCAGTCTGAAATTTAACCCATGCCCATCTGGTCTGGTTAGACCAGAAAAGGCAGATTTTGGTGAGGGGAGTGCCACTGAATTTAATGTGTATCTAACTAGCTTAATACTGTAGAGAGTTGTGTTTGTTTATAGTGTATAATGACAGCCCGTTCTCTCCGCAGGCTATAATTATAGGGCAAAGAGCAAGTCAGCCGGGATGTTGAGCAGGATTCTTTTAAAAGGGCAAGATGCTCACAGTGTGAATGACTTATGCTGTGCATATACCAAATAGCTAGCTATAAAACCTACTATATACCTGGGTCATTTGAGCCGCATACATTTTTTTACTGGTTTAATTTTAGGGGTCTTATGGTCCTCACCAGCTGCTGAAGGCCTACGTGCCTTTGAAGGAATTAAGATGAAGTGTGTAATTGGTCATGCACATTGCAGATCACGAGAGAACGATAATGAGTTTATAACAGGGCAGAACACCCACAACCCCCGGGGACACCACACACAGACAAGATCAGCCTTGTCAGGCATGTGCCCTGATCACTTCCATCATTAAGTAAAACTGTTCTTCAGGTTCCAGGTTATAAATACCACCATTCTGACAGCAGATTTTCAGAGGCAGGTATCCATCTCTGTGCAGAAACAAACCTCAGTTTTTGTGTGTGTGTGAGATGTTGGCTGCCTTCAGCAAAGCTTTGTGAAGAAAACCAAAAAAGACAACCCTGAACAATCAGGCCTAAGGAGTTGCCTGAGGTCCTCTGCTGAGGCCATGGGTTGTGTAGTGAATCACTTGCCTTTAATTACCCAGGGTGCAAACAGACACAAAATGGTTGCAAGGTAGCTGCTGAATCTGTACTGTTAGCCTTTAACTGTATAACCATTCCTTTCAATAGTGAAATTCAGCATACTGGTGCATAATTTAACTTCCACTTCAGAACTGCAATACAGTATAAAACCAAAATATGAATGAGAAAAGCACACAATATAATTGCTTAATACTTCATAAATGATAGTAATGCATATATTTCTATGGCAACAGTGCAATGAAAGTGGTCATAGAGGGCTGTCTGTGAGGAACTCCAGCATAAAATGGCCACAGGGGAGAGGACTCCAGATCCCAATGACCACTGGGAGGAGCACACCTGCAGGTGTTTAAGCCACCTAATTGCCACAGGAGAGAGAGAGCTCACAAAAAAGAAAAAGGTGGAAGGAGTAGTGGAAGGTGTATGGCTAAGTGAGCAGTCTAGAAAGCAAGTGGTCAGTTGGGAAAAGAAACTTACTGTTTAAAAATAAGATATTAATGTGTTCTGAAGGAATTGCAATTTTTTTGACTTTTAGGACATTTTTGAGTATTTCCTTTTAACCTTAGACCAAGCTTAGGCCTGCATAGAAGTCAGTGTGTGGCTGCAGTGATGTGCAATGTAAACAGATGATCAAAACATAAATTAGTATACTACTAAATACAAACAAGCACTCATGGGAAGTGACTTGGAACATTTTCCCTGCAAAGGAGTATAATGTGGGTTTTAAGAAGTCAGGAAATAACCGGATGCGTCTATCATCCAGCCATCAAAATACAAGGATGCAACAAAGGCAATAAGGATGAAATATTTCACTCTAGTGAAAAATCCCAACAGACAAAACAAGATGCGCTGCACAGGATTTTAATAACAAAGACAGGTAAATATAACCATGCCCTTCTACATGGTAACACTAGTTAGGGAACTGAAGATCCAATAGATGACAGAACCTTAGGCTCACACAATGAATGGTGTCGAATTCTGCTTCACAACTACTTAACATTTAGGTCTACTCATGTGTTAATTGTTAAAGCGTATGTGGCAGGCTCCTCAACTTAGCCTTTCCCAGGCTGTGTTGAAGAATAAAATTTTACATGCTGTGTGTACTGGCCAAAGAGTTTGCTTTGTACCTTTTTCCTGTGAGTGTCATCCCTACAGACACGCTAAGCTGATTAATTCATTGTTATTCATGTTTTTTTTCAGAGGAACATTTCAGGTACTCCTCTCTATCTTCTTAAATCCAAAATACAGTCTAGATGCTTCCAAGGCCACAAGGATGTGTGCTAGGACTGAAGGGTTGGAATGTCATAGCTGCTTTAACCCCAACATTTCCATGTTTTTTTCCTTAAGTTAGCATTAAGCATATCAAGTCATAATACATTTTACTATACAACAGAAAACAATACAGTATCCTCACAGTTTGTGTATGCAGCTGAACTCTGGTCAGAGGTAGAGTGATGAGTCCTAATTAGGCATGCTGGCTGAAGCTGCCTGACTCACCGCAGCTCTATATTAATATAATATCTTTGGGCTGCAGATGAAATTTCACACAGTGATTTAAAGACATAGAACAGACAGTATGTTACAATGAAAATGCCCTTTCTCAGTGCAAACCTCACACTCAATCACAAAAACATATCAGGTATGCATTATTATATGCATTAAACTTGTGTTTGCATCTACACCTACAGCACAGATCAGGTGCATGAGCACTTCTAGTATACAGATGGTGTAATATAAATGGGAATTAGAAATATACAAACTGAAATATCAATGGCTTATTGTGCTGCTGATTTAATATCTCTTATGAACCTGTAGAACCCAGACTCAATGATTGGAGTTGACTATACCTGGACAACATTTCTGGATTGGATTGGGTAGTCTTTATTGTCCCCGAGGGGCAATTTGGTTTGCAAACAGTAGTCAACACAACCAATACAGATCATAAAATAAAGAAAATAAAAAAAAAAAATAAAAATAAATAAATAAATAAATAAATAAATAAATAAAGAGCATAAATACATATAACATACAGTAGATATCATCATATTAAAGTTGTAATGAGATATAAAACACTAAAAGTCCATTAGTCCGTTGTTAAAATGTGTGTGCAATAGCAAGTAGACCTACAACTTGTTTAAAAACCCAACAGGTGACGGAACAAATGATCTCAGATACCTGTTTGATTTGGCCCTCCTACGGAAAGTGTACCTCCTCCCTGATGGCAGGAGACAAAGCTCTGCATGAAGAGGGTGTTGAGTGTCTACCAGAATGGCCTTTGGCCTCTGAATGGCTCTTACTTGATAAACATGGCCTAGATTATTCAAGTTAGTGCCAATGGTCTTTTGGCAAAGTTTAACAATCTTCCCCAGCCTATTCTTGTTAACCTTGCTGAGGTTGCCACACCAACAGATCATTGCAAAAGTTAAAATTGACTCAATAAAAGATGAATAAAACATTTTCAAGAGTGATGTGTCAATGTTAAAACCCCTCAACTTTCTCAAGAAAAACAGCCTCTGACTGGCCTTTTTGCAGATGGAGTCAGTGCTGGCATCGAAAGTCATTTTGTCCTCCAGGATGGTGCCCAAGTACCTGTATTGGCTTACTGTCTCCACAGCTTTGCCATTGATAAAAGTCGGTGCCGTAACAGGAGGGTTTCGGCAGGAGTCAATAAGCATCTCTTTTGTCTTAGAGACATTGAGTTGCAAATATGACACACCATTTAATGAAATTGTCCAAGACTGGACCATGGCCCACCTCATGGTCCTGCAAGAGACTGACAATCACTGAATCATCAGCAAACTTGATTATAAACCTTGACTCAAACATACTCTGGCAGTCATTGTTGTAGAGCACAAATAATAAAGGCGACAAAATGCACCCCTGGGGTGATCCTGTAGAACACATCAGGGCCTCAGACAAAGTGTCATTAACATGAGTTCTCTGTGACCTCATTGTTAGGAAGTCCACCAGCTAACATATAGTGCTAAAGTCAATGGCTGGTATTTCAGAAAGCCTGCGAGCTAAAATATGGGGCTGCATGCAGTTGAAAGCTGACAAAAAATCAACAAAGCATAAGTGTACATGCATCTTCTTGCTCTAGAGGTGCCCAACAACAAAATCCATCAATGTTGCTGTGGCATCCTCTTCCCACTTCCTTGCTTGATACACGAATTGGAGTGGGTCAATTACGTTCTGTGTCATGGCCAGTAAACTCCTCTTCATGATTCGTTCAAAACCTTTCATAACTAATGAGGTGAGCGCCACGGGGCGATAATCATTCAGCACCTTTGGTGAATGGACCTTGGCCACTGGAACAACCATGGATTCTTTCCATAACATGGGGACTTTATTCTGAGAGAGAATGGAAAATAAATGTGAAAATGCCACACTAAAACAGGGCACAGTTTTTAAGGAGTCGGCCACTGATGCAGTCAGGCCCATGACTTTCTCACATTTGTCTGTTCCAGAGTTCTCCAGATGTCCATTTCATCAATCTGAATTTGACTGCCCTCTGAAACAACTCTAAATTCGGCCAGTTCATCACTAAAATCGTAGGAATCAAATTTCTGAAGGTGTCAGAGCTCTGTCTGCTTTATTGCTTTCTTGAGTATATGGAACATTTCATTGGATCACTAACTGACAGGAAGTCAATAAAAGAACACCTTCCTCTTTCTCTAGCCCATCTGTACCACACGGTGCTTTAATTGACCGCAATAGATGGAAGTCTGTATCATGATGTAACTGCAATGATTTGTATAATGTCTATAACAAATACTTTTTGATTGATTGATTGATTGATTGGTTGAGCGAATGCAAAGTAAAGTGTGGTGCAATAATAGAGGAAAACACTATCCCGAACTGAAACTGGAGAGAGTAGAAGAGTGAGACGGACATAATTACGCGCTGTCGCTTTAAAAAGAAAAAGATGGGAGGGGATTTTCGACTGGAAAGGAAATTAGGGAGGTACTTATATGAATATTAATCAAATGATGTGTTCCTTAGAGACTGTCCGCAGCTGGATGTGACAGATTTGGTAGAACCTAGAGAAGACTACATTTGTATTACTTTAACAAGATATATGAAAATAATATTCGCATAAGAAATTCAGGTTGAGGTCTGCGCAATCTATACAGCCTTGCTTCAGAGCATATCCTGTTTCATTTCCAAAAAGCAAAAAACTGAAACCTCAGACTCATTTATTTTTTTGACAAAACTTTATCAAATAGTCAGTTTTTACAATACCTTTATAATGGACACAATTCTGGACAACTTCAACTCGGAGAAACTTTTCCCGAATTCTAACCTGTTGGACCTCGAGGACTTGAATGAAACAGATTTTCTCACCAATGTGGTACGTTCTGACTCATTTTCTTATACAACAAACTCGTATCATGATTGCAGCATTTCAAATGGTGTCTTTTCATAATGTTCATAATCTCCTTCAATGTTTTCCCTCCCCCGACAATCACTGTGTTCAAAATACCTACCGTAATTTCAAGAGTCGGCTGTAATGCTTTGTAAACACGTGCGCGTTTTCCAATATTCGAATTGTTAAAAGACAATTTGCTGTCAAATGTTTAAGTATCAACAAATGCTTAGTAAACATCAATAAGTAAATCATTCAGAAATCGTTGTGCAGCATGTTAGTTTCCGCGGTGTGAACTGAGTTTCTTCAATGGAAGCGATGGACCAGCTGTTTGATAAGTAGCTGCTGTCCTGCTCCACACTGTCCAGCTGGACTCATAATGGCCGTAGGTGATGCAATTCTTAAACTAGACCGTTCGCACACCCACATCATTTCTCGTTACCTTCTCACCAGCAGCGGAATAAAAAACCTATTCATTACTTAGATGGTATCAACTGGGTAAATAATTCAGTTAAATACGTTAATGTAAACATGAAAAGTCTGTCTACACTGTCTACCATATCTACACTGAGATGGGTTAAAGTGTTTGATGTATATGTGTGACGATGTAAGGACACATGGAGAACAGGAGTTTGTGCATGACAATACACAGGTCAGGATAAGAGTAACTTAATTTTCAATTTGCTTCACTTTGATAATTGTTTTTGTGGTATTGACAAAAAGTTTGGGGTGACCTCAGTTCCAAATCCTGAGCATTTTAATCATGTAAGTGTAAGTGTAGGAGTGCAAAACTGAAGCAGATAATGGTGTGAATTTGAATGAATAAATTGGGAAGCAATCCATGAGTCCTGTCTCATATTGTTTCCAGTATGACTCACTCTGGGAGTTCACGGAGTGCAGTTGTTTTGACTCAGACAGCTCCTGCAGAGTGGACCCAGGCTGTAGCAGTGGTTGTAGCATTCAAGGCTCAATGGATGATTCACTGGCCATCTTGCAATTTGATCCATGCACTCCAACTCACAATAATGATTGGTTTTGCATCTGGGCTTGTGTACAGGGCACTTGAAATTGATGGACCAGCAAGGGTCATACATTTATCATGGAGTACACTCAGATGTCTTTCAGCATTGCTAGCAGTGAAGGACAGTTGTCAGAAAAAAGCCTCAATGGCTTGATTGTAGCGCTCTGCTTGCACATAGAGGCACAGTGTGAGAGAGGCCTGTATTTCTGAGGCTCGGCTGAGGCTAGTGGTTGACTGCTCAGTGCTGTGTTAGGCTGAATGCAGTTTGTATGGCAGAGGCCTCTGCTAGTCACAGGTCCCTACACAGACTCCTGTGCAGGAAAGGCAGGAGGCAGCACCTGTGAAAGGGTCCTTTTGTGCTTAAATTGGAAGCCTCAGACCCCTGAACTACAGGTTCTATCTGCATGTGGGCACTCAAATGAAAATGTGTGTTTTGTGGCAGTGCCTCTTTTCCTGCCATACAGGTATATATTTGGGGGGGGTTGTGGCGGCGGCATTTAAATGTTTCAGCCCATGAAGGTTACAGCCTGGAAGACATGAAGGAGTCAATGTGGCATGTTTGTGTGAGATAGTGCCCTATGGCTATGCTCTGGTAAAACTTGATGCCAAAACAGGAAGTGCTTAGCAGATAAGATATCAGAAAAGCAACAGCATGTGTAAAAGTCTAAATTGCAACAGTAACACAGTGTTATGTTGTGAGGAGTGCATCAAGGTATGAGTAATGTAAAGATGCAATGAAGAGCATCTGTAAAGGGATTCAGATTCTGTTCCATCATTGTCGCATCAAGCTCCGGTGCAAAGGAGAACAGCAAAAATCGCACTTTAAGAATTTAGGCAGACAAGTGAACAAAAATAGAAACCAAAACAACCAAGAGTCTGACAAATGTTTCAGAGGAATGTTGTTAATTCCTAACTGTTAGTCAGCACTGTCCTGTTCTTCAAGCTTTTCTTGTCTTGCTGAAATGTTATAGAGAAAGAGAAACGTACAGAGAAAGTACATTTTATATGTTGTTTAATTTTAATAAGTTGTAAATGGCTAAAGCATGTGTGGAAATCATTTATGAATATTATCAGGCATACGTGTTAACAGAACAATACTAAATTAGAAGAGTGATCAAAGTTCCTTATAGTCCAGATGCACCCAGAACACTCTGACTAATTCCATAAATGCTGAGAAGCGGCTAAATTACAGCCTTGCATTGAAGGACACACCTAATAAAGAAAGTCAAACCTACTTCTCCAATTTACTGGTTTGAATTTGGATTCATAATATTAGCATGTGATGAGTCAGAAAGCTTTTCTCTAAAACTTAAAAACAATATGATAAAACACCATTCAATAAACAGTTGGGAGGTGAGAGTCTTTTGAAAATTCTCCTAAATATATTTGTATATTAATATATGCAGAGTTGGTATTTGGTTTGAATTAGTGTTTGTGCCATGGATATATTACTTTCTCACATTTGATCAAAGAGTGTGATAATCATAGGCTTGTTTAAGATGAGTACTTGTGTCTTTTCATTAAATATATTTAGCAGAACAAGTCTATGTTTCACTTATGGCGCATTTAATTGTCTCTCCATGATATCAAACAACACAGAGAGATAAGCAGATAAGCAGGATGCTTCTGTGCTGCATTTGCCTGAAGTTGTGGAGAGGAAAGGCTGTAGTTCTAATTACAGTACAGTATGTACTTGTTTCATTTATGCCGAAAGTCAGTGTGTAACCATTCTCGAGTTCTGAGAAGCCTTGAAATGCAGTAGGGCCACAGGGACCAGGGATTGTTGTAGTTCAGCATGCAAATGTGGGCACATAAGAAACTTCATCTTTTGAAATGAGTTGTTTGGTAAGTGTCTCTAGGAGGAAAGCCTTAACAGAGCAAATAATTTAATTGTGGAAGTTTTAGGTTAATCTGGAAGCACCAGGTCAGGAATCTGCAATGCCTTAAATGTGCTGCTTAACTTAAAATTATCAATTGTAATTGACATTGGCAGCAAAACCTATAATCTCCTGTATATAATGGAAGTGGTTACTCATAAGATATTGCAAATAATACCACCTGTGGTTCCCTTCATGTCTCCTCTTTGACTTTTGACTAAGTGCCACTTAGTGAGATATTGTAAGGGTATGAACAACAGTAACAGTGGAAAAGAGGTCTTAAAAATATGAGCCAAAAGATGTCATCTTGGGGGGTTTTGTTAAATAAATGAAAAGAGTATCTAACTGTCACATTTACCCAGCAAGACCCCTAATCCTGAGTGTTGTGACAGTGCCAGACAGAGCTGGACGAGGAACGGACCATGCTCCCATACCTCCACTCTGCTGCACAGGGTTCCCCAGCATAATGTGTGTCAGCTGGTGTTAGTTCCAGGGGCAGGTGTCAAAGAGGACACCATTCAGCAGAAACACCTGGTTGTGGAAGGAACAGGTGATAGGATCACGCCTCGCCCTTGCTCTGGCCTGTCAGGGCTGCGCTACCAAAGCACAGATATTCAGAGAGGGGCTTTCTGAGCCGAGAAGGGGGCGGAGGAGGCATTCCTTCCCACCAGAATCCATCAGGGAGCCATCACTCCTGGCTGCTACTGTCCCTGGATGATAGCCAGCAGATGGGTATGAAACTGTTATGTAATCTTTGCAATGTGCAGGCCCAGTGAAAAAACAGAGCAACGCCCCTGCTCCAAGCATGCGCAGGCAAATCTGCGCACTCGCAGACCGCTGGCTTTTTTTCGCTGTGATATTAATCTACCCTGTGTACTGTAGCTTTGCCAAGTGGGGTACAACTTTGTTTCAGAGCCACTCGAAATAAATCCATGTATATGCGGAAGTCAGAGAAATGCTTTAGCGCACTGCATTTCAAAGATTTCTTAGCGTTCTTTGATGTCTCAAAGCAGATTTACAGCCCTGGCCAGTCTGCAGCCCTCTCTTAATATCTCAGCTGGCTGCAAGGACTGTCAGCTGGCCTCTATCATGCTCTTGTGTTTCATACACCAGGCTTAGTACCATCTCTTAAAAAGAATTCTGGAATCATTCAGATCAGGTTGAGGCAAGCCTCTAGTTCATGCAGCAACAGTGTCAATCACGGCCCAAAGGGAATCTGTGAAAAGCAGTTCCCTTTAAAGAAATTAGGCTCACAGCTACACATATGGCCGTTGACATGCATTTAAACTGTATAAATTCTGATGAAAGGAAACCGTGAAATGCACCAGAGCAGGTCGTGCAGGTTTTCTTTAAAGAACGTGACACGCTTTTGAAGTAATTCTGGAAAGGTTAAATGTTTCGGGTGTATTCCTGTACTCATCCTCGTTCATCCATGTTGATGAACAGGTATTACTGTACCATCCTGTCACAGGCACACATGCAAACTCCACAAAACTCAGTAACAAGCACTTTACATGTTGACTAAATTTGCTCAAAGATGTGAAAATTTTTAAGGAGGACTTTGGCTGACATTCTAGTGGAATTTTTAAGGGTTTCACATATAAAAAGTCATTGTTTTAATATATTTTTCTCAGCTATTTTACTTCAAAAACAGAGGGAGTTTTTCCATATGTGTGCTGAAGTCCTTCAAGGAGAGGCAAAAGCCCTTTGGATTTTTGCGTACAGACGTAACACACATGAAAATCAAAATAAAAAAATAAATACATTAAATTGAAGCAATTCTGATTCTGGAGTACTTAGTGATATAGTACTATACTATATGTATATAGTACTAGAGCATAGCTTTGACGAACTTCCATCACAGTAATTCTTGTACATTGAGAACTACCATAATATGTTGTTAATTGTTATATTGTATATATATTGTTGAACCTGCATGACTGGAAAGTGGTCTTGCAAAAACAAACAATTTCTGTTTTGTATTCATGACAGTTGTGGTGATGATGTTGATTCTCACAATTAGAGGTAATTCTCACAGTAAGAGACAAGAATTTGTGTTTGAGGTGATGTTCTGTATGTGCTTTCTGTATGAGCATTAAGACATAGACATGACTGCAGTTCAGTGACCCCAGACTTACTCCTGTTGACCAGGGCCCGTCACAGGCCCAGTGACAGTTAGCCAGAGTAGAGCTTTAAAGGGCTGGCTGAGTGAAGTCTATGTCTCTCCAAATAAGTTCAGCATGTTGGAGAGTCTGGCAGAAGCTAGTGGGTCCACATATCAAACAGCAAACAGAAGAAGGCAAAGTAATCTGGAACACATTGTTAAGATGGAGCTGAAACAGAGGGGAGGCAAGTTGGGGACAAGACCGGCATGAAGTGTGGAGCAGAAATTTAGCCTCATCACAGGACAGCTTTAGGAGTCAACCTCAGTCTTAGTGTTTCCATTAAGCAGGTTTGTAGAACAAATGTACATGGTTTATATTTGATTTCTTATTGCTGTGACCACTGTGTAACTGTGCTAAAGCTGCGATCTGTGTTTGAACCCAAGTTGTAGCTGACTTCATTCATAGCCAAACTGGGTACATTCCCGTTTCTAGAAGCTCCTTAACACAATGCTTCACAGCTGTTTCCAGCTGGCTTTACCCTCCACCATGTCAATACCACAGACTGGTGTTAACTTTGCTGCAACAAGGTGACAGGCTCCCTCAACATTCCAGGTGTAGATCCAGACAGTATTCCTGAAGTTTCTTGAAGATGAGCTGGAGGCTTCTGTATCAAACATTCTATAGCTGATAAAGTTATTCCTTAATTTTTTGATGCAATGAACTCCATCATTTTGCAGTATTATGAATTAGGTCAGTTGTAATCCATTATCATTCTCACATAGTATACCCTACACAAGGAAAGGGCATTAAAGGGCAAATCTCCATTAAAGGGCAAATCTCTTGAAATTGAAACTCATTGGAGATAAATGAAAAACATCCGATACAGTAGGTGTCTGGACCATAACTGTGATATCAGTGACCTCTGTGTAGGCTTGCTTGCTCGAGTCACTACGCGCATTGGTTCCACATGCTAGTTTACCACATTCCCTAACGGGGGAGCCAGTGGGATTCATAAAGGCTAAATTAGAGACTACTGCAGCATCATAGAGCTAAAACAATGCAGAACTGTAGCTGAAGCCGCTAGTGGCCATTAAGACAGGGAAAAGAGAGTGCTGGGAATTTGCATGGTACCCGACCGAAAAGAGCAACACTGCTCCTGGTAATTATGGGCTGTGATTAAAAGCTTGAGTCTGAGTCAGTGTCTTCTTTTTGTGGTTTCAACAGACCAGACATAACTCCCATTACAAACACTTTCTGACTTTTGGTTAACTTTCCTCCAAGCAACAACTTTGCTTGCAGGAAAAAAAAAAATCCTCCTCCTCGTAAATCTGTCTTTGTGTCCACACATTGAGTCCCTGTCGCACATGTGCATCTGCACACCATATAAATGTGCACAGGAACACAGACTAGCCTTTCCACTAGGGAGGAGGTGGAGGAGTACAGAGTCAGAGCTCTGTACTTTACAGTGAGGATGCTGTGCATGCAAGAGGCACAAATTACATGTAGAGCACGAGCAGCAGGGAGTCAAATTGCACCCTCCCAACCACAAGCAGTCAAGCAGGGTGTCTGCATGAAGAAGGAGACAATACTGGTGGGTGGACGGTGGGGTATACCAGAGCCATAAAAAGCCTGCTTTTAGATTTATTCCAGTCATGAATTCTGGTGACGTGCCCGTGGATCCTGTTAAAGAATAGAAGTGGTGATGGCTGGGCAACCCCTATCTTGCCATGTTCCTCTACAATAAAAGAGAAAATGCCTTTCTTTGGTTTCTCTAGCCCTCGCCCCTGAGTTCCCGTGGGATTCTTTATGGGCGTGTTGATACAGGGGGCTCAACTGGTATTTCTTAGCTGGACTGACAGGACTTGAGGAATGCAAGTGATGGCACTTAACCTCCTTTGCCACTCTGCTTAGAGCATCAGACATACAGGGTTCAGCACAATGAGTCGTAATCTAATGGAATGGCTGATTCAGAGGAGCAGCCAGGGAGCAATTACCAATGTTCCATGCATAGATATGAATCACAGATAATAAATCCCAATTTGTATATTTTTTCTGAAAGTAAGATCTTGTAGAGTTGCTGTGTGTGTATGCATACCTGCCAAGTTAAGATTTAGGTCATTCATTCTGAGTCAACTTAATAGCAAAAGCTTGTTTAATTGTTGTTCAAATTTTTTTCCTATTTGAAAATATCAGTGCAAACATTGACACAACTGTCTCAAAAGGCTTAAAAATAAGTTGAATATATCTCCGCTAGGTCTTTTTTCTGCAGAAAGAGAAAACCCAGACTGCCTGCCCTCTTCCCTCCCCCTCATCTCCTCCCAGTGTGTGCGATAAATCTCCGGTCATTCTTGAATAAGAGTCACTCCAGCAGGAAAACTGCAGATTTTCAAACATTACTGGGCTAGCCCTTATTTTCTTGGCGGGGGTACCCCACGCAGTTATTGACTCATTTATTTTTCCGCCGTATTTTCTCCCAGATACTTGTGAGCTGTGCTGGCCTCCTCCATGCTAACCTTGCACTCCAGTTTGCTTAGATGTGCCTGCGAAGGGGCTGGCTAATCTGCATGCTTTGCTGCAATTGGTTGAGAGAGAGCTAGCGTCAACGACTCCAAGCAAACGGGCCGAATAGGCTGTCAGTCACTCACAGGCAACTTTTCATCAGCAGCATTCACTGGCAGCATGCACAGTGTAAATATTGTTTCAGTTTATTTGTCTTTATTTGAAAAACAAAACAAAACAAATAAAAAAAAATTCACAGTCCCTACCATGTGTGCACAGTGTGCTGAACTTTTACATTCTCGTGCAGAGCAAAACAGCTTTAGAAAAGTAACCACAGGATTATGTCTCAAGTGGCATTATTGGTTTGAAAAATTGAATAATGGGGGTATAAAATATTCCTTTTTAATTTGCACTGTTTGAATGAAACAGATTGTCAAGGACGTTTTGCTGAACGTATGATCTGTATCTCATTGCTTATCTCCTGATGAGAGAGTTGTGCTCTGGCTGCAGTACCAAAGCATCTGAGTTACATGTTCCTGACTGGTAAACTGATCTGGAAAACAATCCTACTTCTGCTAGTGTTTCTGAAGAGAGAGGAAAAGAAGCCTTTAAGTGAGCATAGGATAGCTGTTTGGGAAAATAAAACCAAGAGAAAGTGTTTGAATGGGTACACTAACCTTTCGTAAATCAGATGTTTGTTTCAAAGGCCATCTGGTGTGTGCTGAGGTTTATGTCCAAACATGTATAGAGCTTCTCCAGAAAAGTTCAATTTACAGAATCGATTTAGATTTACATTTTAAAAGATAACCCTAGGTGTGTTTTAAGGTCTTTTCCTTGTATGTACAACAGGAATGCATTTTTGCATGGAATGTGTCTTCTGCCATTTGAACTGTTGACAAATGTTAAAACCCAAATTCAAAGCAACACTTTTCTTAAATTTTCAAAAAACACTCTAGTTGAGCACTCCCTGAACTTAATGGTTAAACACTTTTATTGGGATATACCAGGGTATGACTTGTTGAATCTGTTCCCTGGGGCTGTGTATTTAGGTTTTGAAATTAAGCTTATATGCTTCATACCTCCCCAAGTTAGTAACTCACTAATGAGCACATCCAATGCAATTGAGCTTCAATTTTGAACATTTGCTTGTGGTAAAAGCATTAATCACTTGAAAAGGAACCTCCTGAGGATAGCTGCATTTTGTACGTACAAAAAAAAAAACTGTAATTGTGCAGATGAAAAGTATTGGGGGCAGGGAGAGAATCCAAAAAAACTTAACCCACTTAAATCCAGCCATGTGGTTTTTCCAACCAAGTAAGAGGCTGTTTCTGCTCAGAGATATTTTAATGACAGAGTATCTATAGGGAAGAGCACAGTCATTCTATTCTCTCTGGAGTGCTTCCTGTCCTGCCACAGACTGCAGTCCAACACCATCTGCCCCAGCTGGGCAGGCTGGGTGTTCGAGGACCAGAGGAATGACTGGAAAATGAGCCTCTCCTCACCTCATTTCCCAGAACAGAGAACAACTGACTCTTAGGGGCTAGTAACTGTCTCACACACTGTGGCAATACCTGCAATCAAGGAGCTATAGTTCCCCTGAGTGTTGAAGCTCCCCATATAAACTGCGGAAATTAACATGTCTGGTGTCTTTAGTGCCACTTAAGTTGTTTTATATAAATTATGTGTTATTAGGGAGAACATGCCTAGACTTCCCCATGTACTTTACACAAAAATAGAATGAGCTGAAATTAAACTGAAACTCCATTCTTGTAAGCTAGAGTTCCAAACAGATGTTTCATGTGCTTTTTTATTTTAGTTTGTAAAGCTTCTTTAGCAGTATAAAACTGTTTTTTGGAATCTGCAATTGTACATTCAGCCTATCTCGTCTGGACAAACTGTGCACTTTTGCAGAAGTGTTTAAGTGAGACAAATGTAATCCTCTGGTATGCTTGTATTGAGCCAACACCTATTTTTCATACTGCAAGTCACACAGTGACACACAGTGAGGTGGGCACCAATTGGAGGATAGGCATTACTCTGCTGATATCATCCCAGAAACTTGGGGGGTGCCTAATGAATGCCAGGGGGCCTGAGAGTGGTGAGAAGAGGAAACTCTGGCTGACCTATCTACCGCAAGCCTGAACCAAATGAAGCCAATCTGTTCTGCCTTTGTTGGTGCAGGCCACAAGGCTGAGCTCACGCTCAATATGAGCACCTTACCTCCTGAGCCTCTTGGAAGCCCATTACAACTGAAGAAAATAATATCAAAATCATTTTCAATGGTGACATACTCAGTGTGAGAAAATAGCAACATCAAAGCTTTCAGTGCTGCTATTTTTGCCACGTTATCATCTGCAATGTTCAACAGTTTTCTTTTAAGCGGCAACACCCCAAAACAGTGATTTTCTTAGCTTTCCTGTTTATATTTCTAATGAGCCTGAGAACAAATAGTCCTGTGGAAAACGGCACGCTATCTGAAATGAAATGCAATTTTCACTCCATGCTTAATATGCACAATACGACACTAAAAACAGGTCTCTTTAAAGCACTTAAAATCTTTTTTGGTTCTGGAGAAACAGCCTTGCGTTTGTGAATGGAATTGCATGACTTGGGTTTGTGGGCTCTGAAGAGAGGGCTGTGGGAGAGTTTGCATCAGTTCTCTTCAGGGAATGGTTGGTCAGTGCATAAAGACTTGTTTAGTTCTGACAGGAATACCTTTGCTGTTTGAATTTGTAAAAGAGAGAAAGTTGCAAAACTGTTTGGAGAGAAAGCTGACAAATTGTCATATTGCTGAAAAAATAAAAAAAAATGTCGGGGTTCCTTTTGGTACAAGTGAATGGTAGATGTCATTTAACCAAAATAATGTGGCATATATCAATCAGGTAACTGTAAATGAAGGTTATATTAGCAACATTGGCCATCTGCTGTATTGAGTGCTGTCAGATTTCATCATCTGATAAGTTAACTGAGTTATTAAACTAAAATGATTGGCTGCAGTTTTGGTGTAATATTTAATTGGATCATTTCAAAACCTAGTACTGATTGATTAGGAAACCCTGTCTTATGGTGTCACATACCTTCACTCTCATTAAAAGAGGTGTGTCTTCCAAGACCCTTCAGTTCCCCGACAGTGTCAGAACTCAAATATTTGTTCTAACATGTCACAATTATTAGTAATGCAATAACAGTTCACTTCTTCCTGCTAGGATCAGGATGTTTAAAACACTGTTAACGGGTCATTCAGTCATGGCTGTAAACACTGCTATTTGCAGATTAAATACAGGTAGTCCAGCTATGTTTGTTCACTTTTAGCAGTGATAATGGAGATCGTGTTCCTTGGTTGGCTGTGAAATGTATCACTCAGCTCAGTATGGGTCTGGACCTGCAAAACACATGCACTAAACAGAAACCTCTTATTGCACAAAAGTGGCAGGAGGGTTTATTTATCATTTTGCCAGCCATGGGAATTAGTTTACTGATGACAAAAGTTTTGCCATAAAAGAAATCTGATGGCTGAGAGTAGGGCTTTTTACTGCAGCGCTCTGCAAGCCCTCGAGACATACTGGCTTTCAGCCTTTGCTGTTAATTTTTACTTTCAGATTTGAGCTTCCCCTTCGCTGTTAGTTTCAGCAGTAAGGACAATCCATTACCCCAAGAAGCAGATGATTATAAACAGGAATACACTTAATACTGACTGTTTTTATAGTGCCCTATACTGCATCACAGTTAAAGAAACGGGAAATGTCACCATGTGCTCGTGCCTGATCAACAAAGCAGCCTAGACCACTGATTCTCAGTCCTGCTCCTGGGGGCCCACTGTCCTGCATATCTTCTATCTATCCTTGCTCTACCTACCTGACTGAACTCATCAGTGGTACTTTTGATTAGCTGAGCACACCTGATTTAATCAAGAGCATGTTAGTCACACTAATCAGGTGTGTTTGGAGCAAGGACAGATATGCAGGACAGTGGGCCTCCAGGAGTAGGATTGAGAAACACTGGCCTAGACCTCAGTTAAATTTTAAACTGACCCTTTTTATGTCAAACACCGCAGTGGACGATTACCCTGCGATCGTCCAGGTGTGGGAGAGCTGTATCAGGACCCTAATGAGTGAACGCTGCCGTCATGCGTGTGCTGGGTGTGCACGCCGGGAATAGAGAGGACGTCATAGGCCGGTGGACGCCCCGTGTGCACACACACACAGCTGTGTCGCTCCCACGCACCAGCCGGCCTCAACAGGATACAAGCACCTGCAGGTTCCTTCAAGGCATGGCCACACCCCTCCCCAGCAAACAAACCCCTCCCTCCTACACATACACTGTTTATATACACAGAAATAAAACATTTTCCATATTTTATACATTTAATATACAAATACATCTGAAAGGATGTCAGCTCTGGAAAATATATAAAAAAACACTCCAAAACTATTTACATGAGCCCTTTTTCCAATACTATTTACTTGAGCCCTTTTTCCAAAACTATTTACATGAGCCCTTTTTACATATTGAACTTCTCTGGCTTTCCATGAATTTCATCTTAATGTACTTGTCCTTGTATTTGTACAATATTTCATGGCATATTGTTAAATGCGCTTTGTAATTGCACATTGGAAATTGCTGTGGATAAGAGCATCTAATAAATGGCTAAATGTAAATGTAACAGAAGAGGCACTGCTAAAATAAACAGATTTAGCTGAATATGCCATAAAAGGTACTGTCAGACCATGGATTGAGGCCGACACAGAAAAACTACACACCTCTAATGAATGTCAACTGTACTCTGAGGAGGCAGAATATGTTGAATATGTCCTCATATTACATGTTTTTGTTGATGTGTTTGGTTGATGTCAGCATCATAATTAAATGTATCTATTAATCGGTTTGGGAGCTGGAAGCAGTTTCCAGGTTTGAGGAAAGAGGTGTCTTAAATTACCAGTATTAATAACAATATTCTGTGGCTCTTTTAAACAGCAAAACTTCCACAGTGGTGCTGTCTTGTGTTTGTGTTAAGCATTACGTGCTAATAGGCTATTTAATTATTCCCATGGTATGGTTCATGAATTTCATGTCTGCCCCATCAACAGCTGCCTGCTTGGTAATTACATCTATTCTCCAAATAACTTGATTGTTCTCATTGTATGTTAAACGTAATTAAAGACGTTGGGAACACAGCAATGGCACGTTTCTAAGGAATGAAAGTGCCTGGTGGGAGTCATTATCTACCATACAGCTTGATTTGAAGACATTTGTATACCACATGCAACCCTGGTAGATGCTATATATATATATATATATATATATATATATATATATATATATATTTGGGTGCATCTGGATTACAGTAGCATCTTACAATTCTATGGCATAGCTGAACACTGAGCTGTGGTTCCGTGGGGCTGGATATGTGATGGTCGTTACCGCAGAAGACAACTGGACATTTTATGACATGGTAAACAACATTTCAAAACTATTGTGAAATCATGATAAACTCCACCAAACACAGCCCTGAGCTGGTGATGTGATGTGTCAGCAGACTGTATATGCCAGAGACCCTGTGGATGGAAATGAATCCTCTCTAGCACACACGGGAGGAATACAATAAATGGCACAACATCCTTTCTGTTCTGTTCATTTTCCGTAAATAGATACAGTAAGATGGCTGGCGTTCAATTGTGGAGTTTTATAGTACATTACTTGCCTATAGTGAGTCACCACTGTGCCATGCAGATGCTGGATGTGTGGTTAAAATGTTTGCTCTGTGCGTTGTCATCTTGACCCTGTGTGGTCTTGCGTTTCCAGCAGCACTTCTCGGAGAACATGGAGGACTTCGCCAGTGACCTTTTCAGCAGCTTCTTCGATGAGAACCTGCTGGCAGAGAGGAACCCCTTGCTGGATATGGAGCTGGACCCACCCAATCCCGACATTCAAGCAGAGCACAGCTACTCCCTGAGTGGAGACTCTGCCCCCCAGAGCCCTTCCATGCCAATCAAGATGGATGAAGGGACAGGTCCGTGTGCTACCAAAAGTCCTTTGTATATCTGTATGTCCAAAGAATGCACACATACGGTGAAGCAGGGGTTCAGTGCATCACGGAGAGACTTAGCTAATGTTCTCTTTCTCTCTCACTACTGCAGTTTAGGTGCCACACACAGAGCCTAGCAGTGGATGTAATTACACTAGAACGTCTGGGGCAGGGAGCCAATACATACATACTAACACAGGTGTGCATGCACACATACACACAGACATGTACACACAAATACATTCTCTTGCACACTGTGTAGTGGAAAAGAGTCTTGGCTGTATGGCTTACGTCATGCTGGACTTCACTAAAGACATGGGACGTAATGAGGGCATATCCTTATTTTCATAAGCTTCATTACATGGATATTTTCAGAGTAAGGCCTTTTAATAAACACCAAACTACACTTGCCCTTTCTGAATGCGTTAAACAGTTGCTCCAGGTGTTGTAAAATGTGAATGAGAGATTGAAAAGCTGCTCCGTACAGTGCCATCTCTTTGAAATAACTGGGAGTGTGATAGTGTATACTTGAAAGTGTGTGTTTACATGTCAGCACACATCAGGTTTGTCTACATGTGTAGCTGGTCCAGACAGTACAGATACACTATCAGCTCCCATTCCTCCTAGTGCATCCTGGGATTCCTCCTAGTTAAAGCCACTTTCTGCTTTATGGCTCTTGTCTTTCTCTCTTGGTTTAACATGCAGAGATCAAACCAGCACCTTCCCACTCAGTGAGCAGCTAACGAGCTTCTCCTAGCACAGGGGAACTGGGGGTCTAATTAACTGTAATATGAGCTCTACAAATAAAAACCCCACTTCAAAGACCTCACTGAGACCACGTTTGCACAGCAAATCATGGTGCCATAGGTAAATACATGCTCTCAAATGGGCAGATTTTGCTTGGATGTTAATTCAGACAAAGAACTCTAAGTTCAAAAGACATTAGCATGAACATAAACCCACCACCCACAAGAGAAGTGCGAATTAACTGAGGGTGCTGTGTCTCCATGATTTTGTGTATGGTGGGCAAGAGTATGAATTTGCCTTACAGTTTCAACAACAGTAACCCTGCTGTCTTCTAACAAGAAGTAATCTACCTGAACCAGAGTTGTGTGGAATATATTTTATATAAAGTCTCTTCTCTGTGTTTCACAGATCACTAATTTAAAGGGACAGGTATTCAGATTTAGTCCACTCATTTTCCATTGACTCTAGGTTTCTTCATT
The DNA here is from genome assembly GCA_019176425.1 of Megalops atlanticus. NCBI lineage: Eukaryota > Metazoa > Chordata > Actinopteri > Elopiformes > Megalopidae > Megalops > Megalops atlanticus. Next base: position 8,899,247 of record CM032885.1, on the reverse strand, counting down.
GTGCTTGTAGAAGAGATCTTGACATTATTATGAGTTCTGTTTCATTAACGAGACCAGCATACAGAAGGGAAAAGCCCACATAATTAATTCCACTCTCTGTCCTGTTGTATGCTCATAAGTAGAAGTGACAGAGTCAGTTTTGTGGTGCTACAGTTATAAGGTCCTTGCTGTGACAGTTATGGTCTCATTCAACCCATCCTCCGGTCTTAACACTGACCTTCACTTTTTCCAAGGCTTGTTTATTGAGCCGTAAGCCTGTTTCCATGGAAACTACGGCTGGGTCTGGTGTTGGCAGGTTTCCACAGCATCAGTAACCTGGAACCAATTTAGAAAGGAGAAACAGAAGTAGCACAGCGGTCAAATGTAAGCAAGATCCAGGCAGCCATTTCGGATCAGATGAAATATGTCTTCGCATCAACACAATGACAATAGAATGTATTTGATATAGTGCATTATACAACCTTGGCTGTCACAAAGCGCTGTACAAGGGGTTTTCCAGAGGAGATTAAAAAAATAGAAAACCCCAGGGCGAGTCTGGGACAAACTAAAAATAATTCTCTGACCCCTTGCAAAGAGGTGATCAAGTGAACTCCTGGAAAATGTTTCAATACAATAAGAAATACCTAACATGTTTATATTTAGGTGTGTATAAATGTCTAGAATTGAGTGGTTTCAGAGATGTTTGGCTATAGGGACCACATTCACATACAATTCTTTACCTATGACAAGAGAGAGTTAAGAAGCCCCAGTCTTTATGTATGTACAATCAAGTCAACATATATAACAACAAATACAACAACAATATAAATAGATATACCAGCCAGTCTAGTTACTCCATATCTGTGGCTTCCAGGCTGCAGTATTATGAGTGAACTTTCCATGCCATGGACACAAATAATTCACAGAGGTTCTAGCTGGTCACATATGGTCACCACCTCTCCAGCCTCTACAGGATGCAGTCTGCAACCATCAAAGCCCAGTGAGGATAGGACTTACACATGGCTGGTAATCAGCTTCTCATCTCGCCCTTTTCTCTGTGCCCTCTGGGACCCCGGCTAGCATCATGTCTTTCCTCTTAGCAGCAGTCTAAAAGCCAGCCCTCCTCTTTTTACAAGCCCTGTAACATTCTGCCAATCCAATCAGAACGCCACAAGGAGATTGATGAAAAGGTAAGTAGCCGACAAGGATCCCTGGTTGCAGTTTTTTTTTCCTTTTCTCTCTGAAATATCAGGAAAGACACCTTTTAAAACACTCTCCCCCACCCTTTTTTAAAAGAATTCCCCTCCCACCCACCATACACACCTTTTTCCTTTTGGCTCATTAACATGGGAGAGAGCTCATTGCGGGAGGCAGGCCTGTTCTCTGTACTGCAGGTTTACAGTGGCACCAGGGAAAGCTGCTTTGCGTTAGCATCAGAGGAGCAGCCGTCCCGGGGGCACTTGCGCTACACCTGCTGCTTAACAGCGCGGCCTCTGTCAGAGCCGCTGAGTTTCATTAGCACAAAACGCTATCGCTTTAAACTGCACAGGGGGCTCGCAGCGTGAGGGAGGCACTGCTGACGTCCAGGGATGTCCAACCAAATTTAATTGCACGCTTTGGGGAAATTGCAAAGCCCAGCACTTTCACTTTCCCCCCATGCTGGTATGGAAGTAGGAGGCCATCGTCTGAGAAAAGGCAGCCAGCCAGCCGGCCTCACTCCCAGCTGCTTTGTCTCTGTGTTTTTTTTTCAGAGTCTGAAGGTATGTGGTCCTTCAGCCAGGATCTGACTGCCATCCTGGTGAAGCAGGAGCCCAACCCACTGCCAGAGCCCTCCCCCTTCCCCGCCCTAGTGAACAGTGTGCCTCAGCCTCTAAACCTGGCCCCACCACCACGGAGGAACTCCCCGGAGGACATGGTAAAAAAGACTGCAAATAAACCATTGTTAGTTGGAGTTGGCCACCAATTGCATATTATTCCTGTGCAGATCACTTAACCAGCTTTGTTTCTGTAGACAGATAGCATTCACTGGTATTTTACGTTTTTCTTTTTGGGCAGATTGGGAGAAAAGATTGTGTGCTGTTCAGGGGGTTAATTTTTCAAGATGAGTTGCTAAATCTGCAGGGTATTGACTCCAAGGATAAAGCTGTAGGTGTATGAAGTGGAACCTAATCTGAATCCTTAAGGGCCATTTTTAGCAGATCCTCCAGCAGATCTTTGCAGAGAAGTTAAATGTGGTTAAAAATAACTAGAACTGGACAAATCCTCCTTGATTTTGGTGGTTGAAGGCTGAAATCCTGGAATGGAGTAAAACCATGCAGACATTGTAGTCCTGCAGGACCAGCCCATTTTAAACTTGAACTGCAGCCTTCAAAACTAATACAGAACAAATTCTACACCCTCAAGTGATGATTTTGCAATCCTCGCATTTTTTATCCTACTCTATCTGCCTTTAATTTCTTATAATGCTTTAAACAAAAGAAACTCCAAACAGTGTAGCCCCTGAGGAAGGAATACATGCACAAAACCTCAGCTTCTGCATAGGGCGGTGTCAGCTAACAAGGCTGCAGTAGCTATAACTAGTCTTACAGAGGTGTAAATGATCAAGGAACCCACAGCAGGCCAGAAAAAAATATTTTAAAGCTCACTCACTTCAACATTTCTATTTCTCTGGAACCATCTTTGAGGTTGGATATGGGACAGCTACCAGTTTGAATCCACCGCCTGTAGGATTTGGCAATCTGCACCGTAGATACTAACGCCAAGACATAACCTGAATCACTCACGTTTTAAACCATATGAAATTGATTTCCTCTGTCAAGCATCCAAAATATCAACATAAATTTCTTTAGAGAACCATGAAAAATATATTGCAAAAGGTATCAAAAGCAAAGTTATGGAGGTGAATATGAAAGGAGGAATAATTGAGAGGACCTGTAAGTAAAGGCTTGAAATACTGTTTTGATTAGTTGTGAGCTCACCACAGAAATATCAATGTGGAAAGAAGTCACCTGAGAAAACAAGCTGAAGAGACACAATGAACTGCCTACAGTAAAGTCAGTAGTATTACAGTGTATGGATGTTCTTAATGGTCTGCAGTTTTACTCGAGTATATTAGTCTCATCATCTGTCGTATGATCAGAGGAATCAAAAAGGCAAACCCCTTGTGGGGTGTTGGACCCCCTCCAGAATACATGTGGTGAGACTGATCGCACCCTGCAAGCAGTAAATGTAAATAGTTTAGATTGGTACTCAGCTGTGTTTACTGTCTGAGTCACTTGGTATGGTCTGTGTTTTATACAAACACCCACCCCCCCGAGAGCAAATGAGGGACACTTTTTCTTGTCACATCTGGACATACTACATCCTCCAGGCAACAAATGTCACAATAATCTATTACAGCACAGCATGCTTCTGTAAATGGCTGACAAGATCACTGATTGTGTACATTCAAAATGAAAAGATCAATGATTGTGTACAGGCAGTGAAGGGTTCAGTCATGGGTTAAAGATGTCAGTTTTTCCACCCACCATTTGCTCAAAAGCTGTTGTTTTTCAGGTTTCCAACGACTTGAACCCAATACATTCTATAAAAGCTGAACCGAATGAAGTCAACCAGTTCCTCAATGTCCCATCAGGTAGGTGCAGAGTACGGACTTTCACTTTGTTCTTAGCTTTTTCAGCAGAAACGCAAAGGCTAACCATCAAAGATATGGTCCAATTCATCATCATTGGTGACTGATACAAAAATAGTACATTGAAGAACATTCTATTCCACCAAGTTTTTATTGCATAGTACAAACTTTATACCACAGACACCATTGGCAACGCTCATACAATATCAAAAGCATGTGAGTGATTTCAATTCAATATTTTTGGTCCTGCAATGAGGGATCTTCTGAACAATCCCGTACTTAGGATAGTGGTAGGATTACTTCAGATGGGATGAAATAATATATTTGGGAATATTGAAAAAAATCAAACACTTTATTAGTCCTGTGCCTCCACCTGGAACTTCTCAAAAGCTGCTGTTGGCTGTCTAAATCAGAAAGGTGAAGGATGAAGGGTTCCTTTTGTGTCCAGGTGTCCTCTAAAGTCACCCGCTTTAATTTCAGAGCTCCAGTTTTCCATGCTGAACTGACCCAGAACACCCTGGCAAAGTAAACAGTTTGAAGTGCATTGAGGACACTGCTAGTTTTTTCTTCCATTACTCTGAAATAGCACTCCATCGCTACTGTTGACTTTACAGCCTCCGTTTCCTCAAGCGTACCATTTACCCTTCAACCCCAGTAAAAGAAACACTGACTGTGCTCAGCCACACTCTCTAATTATGCTGCATTGTACCTGATGAAACCCACTTCTGGGTCAGGCTGCGTTTTAGTCTTTTCATTTTAGTTCAACGATGGCAATCATAATAGTGAGGTTTTTTGTCCAAGTTTAATTATTCCATCAGTCACATGTGGCATGCAGTATAAATGTTGCTTTTTATATCCCAAGTGCTGCTTTCTACTTTAATTATAAACACAGATATTAATGGCTCATTTCTAAGGCAAAGTGCAAGCAAATTACAGCTTGTCACACCCTTCTTCACCCACAGACTGTGAGATCATTCATTTCTGTACAGTTTATTTCTAATGTCATTGCCTGTGGAGAGAGTGGTTTTCATAGGGAGAGTATCTGAGACAGAACACACCATTGTTACATTAAAAAGTATGCTTTTTTCTGTATGAGAGACTTTAGTTTCTCAGTACCAAAATAGACAATTCAAGGTTTTATGAACTTCATACTGTGTATTACCAGCAGAAGGGTCGCTTCTTCTGAGGAACACTCATCCAGTTGAAACATTATTACACAAAGAAACTGGTTAAATCACTAATTTGTGTTGAATTTAGTTTCTTTTTACTGGTTAGGGTTTCAGTATTGTTGTAGGAATGTTATGCTTCAGTTTACTGGTTAGAAAAGCATAATGGCCATAAAGCCATGCATGTCTACAAGTAGGCTCAATGTGAGGCAGTATCTGTTTTTTATGTGTGTCTTCGCCCGGTGAACTATTAGAAGCATGATGAATGGGCGGACTGACCTGAAACACCTGTGTGAAAGTGTCTGCACCTGCACAGCTCCCAGACAGCCAATAAAAACACAGCAGTGAAACAGCTTTACTTTAGCTTTAGCAGTGAAACAGCTTTACTTTAGCATTTAGCGGTGACAGATGGCTTTACAAGCTCAAGGGGCATGGAGCATCGCAGAAACAGCTCTGCACATTGACCGCAGAACCTCATGTGCCACTCCTCCCCCTCAGCCCCTCAGATCTGTATTGCATTTTTCATTACAGAATGCAGTATTTTGATAAGGACAGGGCAGCTGTGTCTGTGATTTGTCTGGCTGGTTCCACACTAATGCTGCCAGTAATAACAGAATTAGTAGAATTGGTTCTGCGTACTTTGGACTCAGGTCAAGCTAAATGCATAGCCTCTTCCAGTTCTTCTTGGAATTGGGTTATCGTTTGAAGGAATTTCTAACCTGGAATCCTCATGCTGAATTCTGGTAAAGACACTCCTACTCACAAATGGATGGAGTTGAGCAATAAAAACCTGCTTCGCCTGCTCTTCCATTGAGATTACAGTATCTTTTTTCATTTTATCTAGCTGAATTGAGGAAGTCAATTATCATTTTAATTATGAAAGCCTTGTCAAGCAGTTTATTTTCCACTGCCAGACTAAATCTCCTGTCCATTATTTATGCTAAATGGAGTGCTTTCTGCAGTTAAAGTCAAGCTAATTTTGCCATTCTCCATTGGGTGTGGGGGTTAGGTTAAAGGTGTGGAGCTGTCTGGCTCTTGCTGAAAGTGTGTTTTTATGTGTGTGACCTTTAACCCCCAACAGATGAGCAGCTGCAGCTCCCCCCCACCCCTCCGAGCAGCCACGGCAGCGACAGTGATGGCTCCCAGAGTCCCCACTCCCTGCCCCCCTCCAGCCCAGCGCGCCTCCAGCCCCGAACCTCTGCTGCCATTTCCTCCTCGCCCCTGCTCACCGCGCCCCATGTAAGTGCCCACCCCCCGTTTGTGTGCGTCGTTCAGGCTGCAGGCTCTGTTCTGGGCTCTGCTCCCTGGAACACAGATTTGCAGCTCCCACCAGGATAGCGTGGATTTGTGGCTTTTCACACCTATTGTGGTCATTACCCTCCTGGGGTCATTATTAGGATCAGACATACAGTACATCATCGTTTTCTCTGTCAGGTCTGAGCTGCTGCACAAGCAAATGGCCTCTAGATGCTTATATCCTGCAGGATCCCTGCAAGATCCCAGGGCAGTAGATGCCTGCTAGTTTCCCTCGGTGTTCATGAACTGACATATTTTTATTAAATGATGAAGTCAGTAGAGATTGGCATACACCATCTTGATTAAGCTCCAGATGCGATGGGCTAAATCAAGTAATATGTCTATGGAATTATTAAAAGACTGCAATGAGGACTGGTGTGTGTGTGTGTGTGTGTGTGTGTGTGTGTGTGTGTGTGTGTGTGTGAGCGAGAGAGAGACTCACCTCCCACCAGACACATGGCATGTGTGTGCTGATGACTCTGGTCTGTGCTGTGAATGTTTTTGGTCCACATTGATCCCTGGGTCCTGCACTAGCTCCTCTCCTTTGGCCTAACCACCCACGCTGTAGTGGAGAGCAGCCCTGGAAATTGTGCCAGCAGCGTTGGACTGGTCGGGAATGACTGGCTGTCCTCTCCTTGTCTGTAACAGACTGCTGTCTTAACACCTCATCAGATACAACTTCTTTGGACTGCTGTCTCTCAGATCATCCCATGGCCAGTCATGACATGTATAATATCTAATTCAAACATACTTGCAGGCTGTGGCTTCCTTTAATCTCATCTGCACTTTGTCCAGCATGTTCTTAAATCAACAGGCCTTGAAACAGCTTCTTCTGGATGTATTTGATCAAAATATCTGCAGCGTCTGCAGGTTTTGTTGCAACCCAAGTGTCTAAACCTCTAATCATTGTTTTGATTGAGTCCATTTGGTGTCTCATCACAGCTCTGAAGTCAGTGGTTTAAAGGAGCTGGAAAAGTACCTCCTGCAGTGTATCCCTGCACAGCAGGGTTTAGGTGTGCTTTGTTTAGTTGACAGATGGCTGAAAAAGAGCTTTTAGAGAACACCCATCTTCCAACACAAAACCTCTCCCCTTTCCCCTCCCTCTCCCAAAGACCACACACCTCCTTACTTATGATCCCTCCTCCTGGCTTGATTGTTTGGTCCTCTGAGCTGCGTTTCCATGTGTCTGCAGAAGCTGCAGGGCACCTCAGGGCCCCTTATGCTGACGGAGGAGGAGAAACGCACCCTCATTGCGGAGGGTTACCCCGTGCCCAACAAACTGCCCCTCACCAAGACTGAGGAAAAGGCCCTGAAGAGGGTCCGGCGGAAGATCAAAAACAAGGTAGCAACCTCCCTGAAAATCACCCGATCCCTTTGACTTGGCAGCCTCTAATGACTCAACAGTCTGTAGACGTAAGATTCCCACCAGCCTCTTCTTTGTTCCTGTGCAGATCTCCGCCCAAGAGAGCCGCAGGAAGAAGAAGGAGTACGTGGAGTGTCTGGAGAAAAAGTAAGCCGGGAATCGAACGGCTCATTTCTCTTCATCACTGTGATACTGCTGTTCACCAGCTGGCTGTGCTGTCATCCCATTTATTGTGAACCACATGTGCTGGAGAGAGCCAATCATTAGAAAAGCGTCAGCGTGGTCAGTCGGCCTGTCCTGACGGGGCTGATTCATAAAAGCACATGCATTCCTACCTCATGAAAACATGACAATAATCCTGTGGAGATCCTATTTCAGCCAGATGGCCGATGATGTGAAGGACTATTTTTCTCGCAAGGCCACAAAATAGCATGGTCCATGTGGCAAGCATGTGATTGCAAGTGTGTGTGTTGATTTATCCGTGACAGGGTTGAGTCATACACGTCCGAAAACAACGAGCTGTGGAAGAAGGTGGAGACCTTGGAGAGCGCTAACAGGTGAGGACAGTGGTGGTATGGTGAGCTGTGGGAGACAAGCGGATCCTCAGATTACACTCTTTAGCCACTTTCTGGCTTGATCCGGTCTGAGAGAACTGGGGTGAATGTGCAACACTCTAGCTGAGAGTCTGTCTATAGTCTCTATTTCATACTGTTCCTCACTGTTCCTCAGTGGGAATGAAGCAATGCCCCTATCACTCCAGAGGATAATGGCCTTGCAGAAAAATGCATCATGGGAAGCGGTATTGGCAATACTGCTGGTAACTGAAGGTTTCTCATCAGCCTTTAGAATTGCTCTCTGGTCTTGACCTTTGGAAGGTGTAAAAGGTAGTCTCCTAAAAGCACTCTTTTACTTGGGCTTGCTAACAGTTATTTCCAAATCAATAAAAAACAAAGTGAAATTTAGCATCAGTGACACATGCTAATTACTTCCACACCTATGCTTGTTCATTGTCCCTGATGTGCTGTTCTGTGTAGGAATTTTCCAATGCAGATGGGATAATTCACAATAAATGCTCAGGTTTCTTTATTCTATAGGTGGTCAGTTTTGTGTCTCATTCTCACTGGCTAAATTAATGTGCAGGTGGATGATGTTAGTTCAGGTTTGTTCAGGATGGTGGTTTGCATTTTAATTGCATTTCCACAAATATACATGAGCATGGATCCATTCCAGCAGCATCAAAGATGAGCTGCCTGTTCATGCTTGCTACTGTAGCTGATAGTACAGCTGATAATACAGCACACAAAAGTAATGATTCCAAATGCCCATGTGGGAGCTACTTTGAAAATAATGAAACATTGAAGCTGAACAATACACAGTAATTATGCTGCTACTCATCTCAATCATTTCTCATATACTTTTGTTGGGTGTCATTAGCGTTCAGGTGGAGTGTGACAATAAAAAGCTCCTTTTAAATTTGTCCAGCTAACTTGAGGACCAGCATTCAAAGGCACATCCTGTCTCTGGCCGAGGTCTTTCTTTGTGCATTGTGTCTTTAAGCTCAGGTCCTGTCTTTAGATCAGGTCTTACTTTGCAGTCTGCTTGCAATTCAGCACCTTCACTAATGCAAATGTGTATCAGGAGAACTACATTTCGCTCACTGACAGGACCGTAGTATGCCAGACTGGTTATTCATAGTAGGCGCATGCGAAAGACAACATCCTCATTTTTCAATCTACATGGCCGTTGTATTTTCCTCCCTCAATATTCTCCATTGAGAAAAGGGGGTCCATGATGTTCTCTGACCTTCTGCAGGGAGTTTGCTGGAATCAAAGGAACACTTTTAAAGGGCTGTTAGCCTCAGGCACTTACTGCACTCCTTTTACAGTGACCTTCAGCTGGGCTTGATTCATATAACAAACTGTGTCACAGGGCCATTCTCACATTCACAATGCAGCAACGACAAAAATCAGACTGATCGTGAATAGATTATTCTTCCAACAGTAGTCAACACTTATTCACTCATTCTACTGTTTTTTATCTCAGCCTCTGAAAACACACGTTGTCCTTACTGTTTGCTTTTAACTCTTGGAATGAGGAAACACCTGATATGAATCACCATGTGAGTGGTCTCCTCTTTCAGCTGTTAGGATCTGCACATATCTGCAAGTTGGAGCGCACATGTCTGATGCCCCATGCTGTTTTCATTTCAAAGCTGCTCGGTCCATAATGTGCCCTGCATTCCAGTTAGGCAGAGGAAAGCTCCACGAGGCTGACGGCTCCTATTTTACCAGAAACCAGCAAGGGGTGCATTTAAATGGAGAGGGGAGTTCAAAGTGCCCGGGCTTGTAGATGGAGAACACTGAAGAGAAAACTGCATTCGAAAGCTTACGTGGCCTTCACATCCATGCCTTCTCAATCTGCTTTTTTAAGATAAGAAATGGCACTCAATCTTCAAACATAGTATCAGCATATTCTCGCTGTCATGCTGTTGCCACAGAATAAGGCTTGTGTGGACAGTCGTATGTGTCCGTGGGATTAATCAAGAGTCTGTTTAAATGGGCTTCAGAGTCCTGGAAAACCCCAAAGATGACTTTGTTGTCATTGAAATTCTCAGACGCTAAACTGTTTGGTTCTGGCTTGTTTTGGCTGTGTACAACTCAGAACCTTTGAAGAATACTGGCAGTAGCATTTGTTTGTAAAAGAAATCCAATCCCTAATATTTTCAGTATGCAACAGAGACATCCCTGTGTATAAGACTTTAAACACCTCTCAGACATTGTCTCCTGCAGCGAAGGGCCCGCGATGAATGGAGGTCTAAGAATGTGTTTATGTCATCATTTTTAGAGTAAATTAGCTTCAGTAAGTATTGCAGCGTCTAATTAAGAATAGACATTTACAGTTGCCTGTATTGACACTGCATGACAGTTGGCTTCTCCTTATCAAAACACAGGAAAAAGATCCCTTTCAATGTATTGTCTTGGAAGAGAGTTGTTAACATGGGAGGCTTGCTTGAAAAAGCCACCGATGCAGAAACACTGACTCAGCTTCTTGGGGAACTTCAAACAAAAGCCACAAGAGCCAACAAGGCAGCAAGCATGCAGATTTAAATTTCCACTAGAGGACCGAGAATCAGAAACTTTAGGATTGTTGTTGATTCCTTGTACATGAGGCATGATTTTATTTTGAGAGGACATCTTACCATTTCTTTGTAATGCTTTTTCTGCATGGTAACAGACCTGGGTGGTAGCTTTGAATGTGTTCCAGTGTAAAACCCTTCAATGCAACAGTGACGAATGAACAAGTGACTAAGACAAACGATCTCTGCTGCTTCTGCCTGCAGGGAGATATTTCAGCTGTATCCATGGGAGGGCATTTTAATTGTCAATTTTACTGCCCTAATAGTTGGTTTCAAGGTAGGGCAATACTGAAGTGATTTATTGTGGACTACATGCTGCTTCTATAAACGAACTTGCTTTGTTATAGCTCAATCCACTTTCATATCGGTATTCATCAGTGCATGCTGACAGAGATACATACAGTGGTGGTCAATGCTCTGGGTCCAGCCTTCAGGACACTATATCCTCTAAATGAAACATGACAGGTTTAACCATTGTGAAAGAGATTTTATATTGTGCCAGTGCATGGCACAATTTATAATAATGTATGTAGTATTTTAATTTCATTGTTTTCCAGTTTTGGATGTATTTTCAATTAAATACAAAATAGAACAGCTGATTGGTACTCCCCATCATTTAGTGTTACTATTTCTAGGACTACGCTTGTCTGTTGTATGGAGGAAGTGTTGACACGGATCAGTTGAGTTATCATCAGTTGAGATCCAGCGCCCTCTTTTGGTAAAAATACTCATGAACATGTTGGATTCTTCTTGTGCCCTACACATTTTGTATCTGTAAGCACATTCCACTACCTGAAACTGAATATAGAAATATGGATGTTTGTGACATATTCCTGTTCCAAAAAGATACAAAACTGAATTCATTCTGGTCATCCAGAAGCCAGATAGTTTTAGTGTTAATTTAAGGCAAAGGAGCACATCTGCTGTACTGTGTTTTGTCTGGCTTGGTTTCTCTTGCATTTATGTAAAGATATGGATACAGAGGAATACTGAGAGTGCTCTCACCAATGGCTGATCTTGATCTTGATTAAATTCAGAGCACAGTATAAGTGTGGTGATACGCTGGGTGTCTGCATTGATACAGTTGGCAGATCTATATGTATTCATGCAGAACTTGTGCTTTGTGGTTGTACAAAGGCTCATACTGGAAATACTGTTTTGCTCACATAATGTTTGTCAATTTTTCCTGTACATGTCTGTGAATAATCTGTGTAGACAGATGATCTTCTGTACTGGAAATAACACAGAATCTTTACAACACAGAATAATGAAACACAGAAAATGTGGTTTTATAAGTAGATGTGCTGTCATTGCTACATTTGGACAGTTTATTAATGTCATACCTATGTGTGAATCACAAAATGTGCAAATATATTTCAATATTGTTCAGGAGGATTAACAGATGGTTATCAGTTCATGTCCTTGAGATCCCACTTTATTACGATATCTAAGCAGGTTGGTTTTAGTGAAGCCCCTGTAAGGTGACCAGACTGTGAATTCATGCTAGCATCTATGAAGTCCTCTGCTGAGAAAATGATTCATAGAAATAGTTTAAAAAATCTCTCAAATGCTAATTAAGAATGCCCTGTGTGTTTTTCTGCCAATCACCATGTAGCCTCTGTGATGTGTGAACTCTGCCTTGTATTGTGCATGTGATCAGATTTGATTTGAATTCAGTCAGATTCCTCTGAAGACTGCATCTAATTAATTAATTGCACATGAAATCAATAACAGTCCCTTGGAGATTGTTAGTAAACTTCCAATTTGTTCTGCACTGGCGGTTATTACTCAAATAATCCATGAGAAAATTTTCCATAATTACAATAGATATGTTCAGGTTGAATTGTTAGATTGCCTCTGTTTTCACACAAAAAGAAAACACGATATCTAACACATGTTATGCTTTCAACTAAACTAATTATACTAACATCACAGAAATGTCAAACTGCAAGCTAACATGGTGGAAGTAATCAGTCATGCATCAGTCAGAGCCTTGCTGTCTCTGTGCATGTTAGTCACGGTCTTACATGTGTTCGTACAGTTGATTATTTAGAGTCTTGCGTCTGTCTATGCAGTTGATGGGACACAATCTTGCAGGTACTTAAACAGTTGATTGGTCACATTCGTACATGTTAATGTACAGTTGATTGGTTACTGTGTTACATGTGTCTGTCTTTCTCTCCACTATTCCCCAGATCTCTGCTTCAGCAGCTCCAGAAACTCCAGGCCCTGGTTGCTGGAAAAGTACCCCGTTCTTGCAAGATGGTCTCAACCCAAACAGGGACCTGCCTCATGGTACAAACTGTTTTCAAGTCATTAACATGCACACAATATCAATTTAATATCAATATAAATATAATTTTTTATTTGACCTCAACAACTGCTGCATTCATCTACAGCACACACTTCATAACATTAATCATGAACATTTTGGATACCTAAACCTAAATGCCTTTTAATCTATGTAATCTACTAAAGCAGATTTTAATGTCTCAAATTAACCATCTTAATATATTAATACATTAATGATACACTCCTCACAGTTCAAATTTTGGCAGTATTGAAACAGCATTTGATTGTTGAACTTTGACCTTCCCCTTAAACAGCTCTATTAAAGTATATTGTTTAAGATAAGAATAGTTTATGAATAAGGCCCTGTATAATTTCACTTCTTGAATCACAGTGTGGAAAATATCTTTTTCACATTTTAATAAGACAGTGGACTTGTGTTCACAGTTCTGGTGTACTGCAGCCTTAGAGATAACACTAGTTTTCAAAGTGCTGTGCAGAAAGACTTGGAATACATTGCTTCTCTTATTGCCTCTCAAAGCGGTAGAGTTGGAATTACATTACATTATTGTCATTTAGCAGATTCTCTTTTCCAGAGCGACTTACAATTTTATCCATTTATGCTACTGCATATTTACTAAGGCAATTATGGGTTAAGTACCTTGACTAAGGATACAACTGGAGTTGCCCAGCAGGGCAAAGAACCAGAAACGTTTTGGTGACAAGCCCTGCTCCTGACCATTACTCCAGACAGCTGCCTAGTCTGCTGAATTACAGTGGACGGGTGTGCTGTGCTGTGCTGTGCTGTGCTGTGGGCTCACTGCCTCAGGTCACAGAGACTAGGATAAGCTGCAGCCACACAAGCCAGAGAAAGCCTCCTTTAGAGTGTTGTGCTGTCCTGTGCATTTTCCTACATTGAAGCAGAAGCTCAATGTTTATGTTTTCCTCTGCCAGGTGGTGGTGCTGTGTTTTGTCCTGGTTCTGGGCTCCTTCATGCCCTGTCTGCCTGAGTTCTCCTCTATGTCCCACACAGTGAAGTCGTCACCCCTGCCCTCGGCTGATGTCTACACTGCCAGCCAGAGTAGGTCCCCACTTATCAGCTATTCATTTATTTATGTGGTTTTGGTTTAGCACACTTAGATTTCACATGTTCTCCTTGCATACAGCTGGACGTGTACAGAGGAAATTCAGATTAAACTACTCCTACAACAGCAGTGGCACAGCTGGGATTCAAACCTGAAACCTCGTTACAAGCCAGGATCCTAACTACTGTGCCACACTGTCACAAATAAAAACCTGCTTTTCAAACACAAGACAAAACAAATTGAACTATCTGTTGAACAGGGTGTTGAGGGTGTTTCCGTGTTTGAATTAGTCACAGTCTGTTGCAAATAGCTCTCCAAAGCATTTACGCTAAATAAAACTGATCCAAAGGCAGTTATAATTAATGTCTCTATAATCAAAAAAATGGATTTATGGAAGTAGAGAAGATTAGCCCAGTTTTCCGATATTATAAAAATATGTGCAAGTTATGGTATATACTGAGAATGCCTTCGAGTAGTGCAAGAGCTGTGAATCACTCCTTATAAAAATAGATGTTCGATTTTGCTTGTTTGCCATTTAGAAAAACATATGTAAGTACAAAAGGTCTGAAAGTGCAGTATGAGGCTTTCATAAGATTCTGACAATTCATACATCACTAAAATGTCAGTACTGCTTTCATTCCTAGATAAGATAGACTTTTTATTCTATTGTTTCCATGAACAGTGCAACAATGATGGCATTGTGAATTTTTACCATCTCCTATTATTTGAACAAATGAAGCTTCTTCTGTGCTCATTATCTTGGAATGGTAGACCTCAGATATGCTATGAAAGATTACAACTTCAAAGTGTCTGCTTGCAGATGTCTCAGTCATAACCATAGATATAGAATTACTAGATGGGTACAGTAGCTACTTTATATCTGTTTGATTTGATCAAGCTATTACATATTGCATGCTGAATGGATGCACACCTGGGATATTGGCACCTGGATTTGTTTTAATCATGTCTTAAAGAATCAATGTTGCTAAAAGAATTTCATTTGAATTTGAATTCAGCTTGCACAATAATTCAGTTGTTGCTCTATGTAGAACCACTCTAGTTTTTTTCTGTCATGATAGCTGATGCTCATTTGACTCATAAAGAAATTTGGACAGCTCGGTTGAGTTCAAAGGCTCGTGAGTAATGAAGACACGATCCACAAGGATTCTGCTGATGATTCTTATTGGTTGATGAGCGCCCCGTTGCCAAGGAAACCTGAGATCATAGAACAGCATAGAGCCCTGTCCATTGCTCTAGAGAAGCGCACAGCATCATAGGAGTGGTGATGTATAATCATGAACCTTCAGTGTCAGAGTGAAAGAGCTCCTTTAACATATTGTGGAGCTGTCGTATTTATTGTTTTACTGAAGATTTACTTCAGTAATACAACTTTAACTGAATTTTTAAAATCTTTTAAACATCTCAATAAAGGGTAATGACTGCATTGAGGAATTACTGTTTTAGTAAAGTTAAAAAGAGCAGTAGCAAGGGTAAAAATGTGCTCACAAACAGAAGTCTTTATGAATGTCATTATGAATTCAGGCACTTTTATTCAAGAGGTTGGGTATGATAGTCTAAGCAGTACCTTATCCCTGTCGGTGTGTGTGTTTCACTGTAGGCCAGTCTAAGCAGTACCTCACTCCTGTCTGTGTGTTTCACTGTAGGCCCAGTCTAAGCAGTACCTCACTCCTGTCTGTGTGTTTCACTGTAGGCCCAGTCTAAGCTGTACCTCACTCCTGTTGGTGTGTGTGATTCACTGTAGGCCCAGTCTAAACAGTACCTCACTCCCATGTATGTGTGTTTCACTGTAGGCCAGTCTAAACAGTAGCTCACTCCTGTGGGTGTGTGTTTCACTGTAGGCCAGTCTAAACAGTAGCTCACTCCTGTTGGTGTGTGTGTTTCACTGTAGGCCAGTCTAAACAGTAGCTCACTCCTGTTGTTGTGTGTGTTTCACTGCAGTTCGCTCTCGCAGCCTCCTCTTCTACGACGACACTTTTGACCTGTTAGATGGTGGCTACGGAGGCTTTCTAAATGTGGAGGACGGCAACACCTGGGAGGAGGCACCCCACGACTTCACAGAGGACAGGCCCTCTAAGGAGGCCCAAGGGGAGCACGAAACTACAAAGTACCTGAGTAAGGCCCACGCAGACATGATGGACTACAACAGCACAGGCGCCAAGCTCCTACAAGAAAAAGAACAGTATCACAAAAGGTGAGGTGGGGTCAAGTGACAGAGAGGAGACACCTATTATTCACTACAGTGCAGTAGGTCATTCCATAGCAAGTGTGCAGGTGTATGTTTTTTGTATGTGTTGCAGCTGAGTGGTGGACATCAATTGAGTATTTTGTGTAAATCAGTATAAATCATGTGTGATTGGTTTTGGATTTCCAATAAGACTGCTCAATTTGAATCAAAACCGTACAGAAACATTAATTTACAGGACAGGTATGCCAACTAGACAATTTACAGGTTGGAGACACACTGCCATTCCTATACTCTCCAAAGTGTATTAAAAAGTCATTACAGATGTTTGCCTTTGTACTATCGTAGCTCATTTTAATACACAGTAAATGGTTGCCATGTTGCTGTACACTCTCAGGTTAATTGCTGACATTGCTGCAGTAGCAGAGCGTGAAGCATGGAGAAACTGCCTCTTCCTAGAGCGTGGTGTGTTCCCCTGTACTGAGCCACATTCTTACAAGTGTAACACTCCTTTTAAAAGTGCTCTATGTAGTACCAAAAAGGGTTCTTTATCTCTCAGCTGTAACCCTTTGTGGTGCTCTAGCCAACAATAAAACTTCAGCCTAGAACCCAGCAGACTACAGTAGAGTCCTCTTTGAACCATACAGAAACCATTGCATAATGCAGAGAGCCTTTTGGGGCATTTTAAACATCACTTCATGAGCTGACCTTACACAATGTAAGTTGCAGAAAACAAAATCATTTTTGTTTCTGCAGTGGTGCTTTGCCTACCATTTGTGGCAAGACCAGAAAATCATTTTTAAGCATTTAAGCATTTTTTAAATGAGGAAAAGTAACAGCAACAGCTGTGCTGATTAGATGTTGTCAGTGAGCTACGTACAGAATGATTCTAGAGGTCATGTTATTTGGATGAGATGTTGCTAATGACCTGTCTCCCCTTGTTGTGTTCCGCAGAGAGGCGACCCCTGGTGGTGGTGCAGAATATTTCTAAGATGTTTGTACAGAGCTGCAGCCAGACGGCAGCATTCCACACTCACCTGACCCTGGCGGAGGTCTCTGGCACCAGGGCGCCCCCCCTGCAGAATGCCATACACCCCCTGGCACCTCTTCCCCGTCACCAAGATGCCAATCCAGAGAAAAAGACAGAGGGAGAAAGAGGCATCACCACACACACACACACACACACACACACACACACACACACACACACACACACACAATTCAGATAGAACTTGCACACTTGCAGCAACATGAAAGAGAAGAGAGAATGATTTTGGAGCACAGACTCATGGGTCTTCTGTGGAAGTAAATGTGCCTGCCCACACTCTATGAGTGGGTGTGTGTGGGGGCAGTGTTCTGTGCTAAAGAGGTGCTTGAAAAAGCCTGCTATCATGTGGTTTGAGAACACTGAATATATGCCAGGTAGAAGAGCAGGACAAGACAAGGGCACTTTATGTGAAGAAGTAACGAATCCCTATGAAGGGGGGAATAACATTACCAGCCAAATAATGCTGAACCAAATAACTAGACCATTTCAATTCTGAACACAATTATGTTTCCTTTTTCTGAATTCTCAGTTTACAATAAATTCACAGCATACATTGCTATACAAAGTCCAAAGATGTTTAAAATATTTATTAATTTTGTAATTTAGGGAGATGTTCCAGGAGTTCTACTCAATGTAATTATTTCCCATTAATGACACTTCCTCTGGTTGTGTATTACAGTAATTTCACATTACAGGATAAAATCAGTTTTCCTGCTTAGATTTCTGTTTTCTACAATGTGCCCTTGAAGATTAACCTTGTATCAGTATTACACATTTATAGAAAGAAACCTCAGATATTGCATTGGTATAGCTAAGTGCCTTCAAGCTCCTTTTCAGTACAATCTTACTGCCTTTTTATTCCCTCCATCTATTGCTCTATGTTTATCTATCTAGTTCAACAGAAATATTTTAATTAATTTCTAAGCACTTAAAATATATATATTTTTTAGCAACAGAGCAGATATTATTT
The DNA here is from genome assembly GCA_019176425.1 of Megalops atlanticus. Taxonomy (NCBI): domain Eukaryota; kingdom Metazoa; phylum Chordata; class Actinopteri; order Elopiformes; family Megalopidae; genus Megalops; species Megalops atlanticus. The sequence goes on along the minus strand of CM032885.1, from coordinate 8,881,081 downwards.
CTCCAAAAAACTGAAGAAGGAAACTCCTTTTTCTTTTGTAAATAATAATGACGATGTAATGTTTACATACCTTGTTTTCATAACTGTTAAACAGTTTGCCAGCTTATGTTTTTATTTATGTATCAGGAAAGTTTTGTATATAGAGTGTAATATGAATAATGGCAAAATATGTAAATATAGCCACCAAACCAAATTTAAGATTTGAATGCCATATTCTGAAAATATTCCTAATTCACCAAAACTGGAAGAATTTCATATTGTGCAGTTATTTGCAACACATGCCCGTTATATCAGTCCAGACAATACCAAAAATTTAAAAATTAAATATCCCATTATTGTAATATTAGAATGTTTCATCTTTCAGTGGCAACTGAAAGCATAAATTTATGAGAGGTAGTCTTAAATATAGTAGTAAGTAAGTAGCATTAAAATAGTGAACTTATTTAATGAATTGTTTATGTTAAGAATATATTCATGGAAATTACTCAGTACAGTGACTAATTGAGAATGAATGGCATATTTATTTGGAATTAAACTGATTTTGGAGCAGTAACCCATTTAAAATAATTATTTTACCTGTGAAACAAACAGATAAATGTAAATATATTACACACATACCTACTGATGAAATGGTTTTTAAAAAATTGAAATGTCAAAAATGATCTTGTGTGTGTCTCTGGAAAGACCAATGTCTGTGTGAAATAAGGTTACTTCTTCTGTCCTCTGGGATCAGAGTGCTATAATTGATACTGAACCATAATCTGTGGGGGAGAATTAAACTGTGCTTTTTTTTTTTTTTTTAACTAGAAGCAGAATGACATGGTAAACACTAGTTAGGGAAGAGTAAGGGAGGAGTGGACGTGCTGTAATGGACAGGAACTGGCAGGAATAGGAAAGACACTGCGCATGTGATTGTAAAAAATGCACCCACAGTACATGCACACACGGTTTCTACAGCAGTGAGCCACTCTTTACATTTCTTCACATTTCTTTTTTCCTCCTGAGGTTTCATCATTACAACTCTTTATGTGCCTGGCAACTTTTTAAGTTGCAGCTGGAATTTCTCATTCCTTCTCAAACCAGAAATTTGTTAGGGGGCAAAAAAAGTTGCAAACTGTCAAATCAAACATTGTTAGCTGAAAACTGTGTTAAAATCTAACATTTCTGTGATGGCTAGGAAATTTACAAATGTAAAAACTCAGCCTTGTGATAAGACAAAACAGAGGCATAATGGTATTCTTGATAGTCAGTAGGTGTCAGTATAAACCAAATTTGATAACATTTCATGAGAAAGACTGTATAAAGAAAGACTACATAAATAAGTTCAAAGAAAGTTCATATGGATAAATTCAAAGAAATCACAGAATTGTCAGGAGGGGTTAAGTGCATTTAAATTTTTTCTTGTTGACAGTTTTTCTTAATAGCCCCTTGACACAGCAAATATTTCCTTCATAATTGTTGCCCCTCTCAGCACTGCTATGCCCAAACTGGTGATGTCAATCACCAGAGCTCACTTTATGCAGAGTGTAGCACCCCTAGTGACTTGGTATGTCCTGTGCTTTGTTTTTGAGCTCATACATCCTTGATAAGCATATTGCTAACCCCACTGAATGATACAGATAATGAGGCTAAGAACCAGCCTCTGACAACCTGCCTTTTTATGTGCCTTCTATGTGCATGAGATGTATCTGTGCAGGTCAACCTGCAACCCTGCTAATGTAAGACTTCATTTAGAAATATTGCCTCTACATGTATTTTTGATGAATTCTCAATGATGCTTCACTCCTTAACTTTAGCTTCATGGATGCTTGGTTGTATTTTGTAATGCTGGGTATGGGGTCATGCCTGCAGGTGTACCCAGCTCTGAAGGAGGTAAAAGTGTGTGATTTTAAAAGTTCAAAGTTGTCTATGATATATAGGGCTTTAGAAAGGAACTTAATATGGTTACTATTTGTTGCAAATGATTTTTTTTCTTTTAATCACAACAATTTAAGCTGATCTATAAACATTTATTTCAAATATAAAATAATATTAACACAACAGTTTGCTTCTTTGAAATACACTAACTATCCACTATCTCACTTGTGAAATACCAGGAGGTTGAGAAACATATTATAATACATGCAGATATTTTGTGAAAAAGAGAAAATAGGTAGGCATGTTTTCTCTCAACTGCCTAAACAGAAAAAATAGCCTTTGCTCACTGAGGTTGATTATTAGTGATCATTGAGTTGTCAGATTCATGGAATTTCAATTTCCTCTGACTATGTTTTTGCATTGAAATGTCCATTATTCATCCGAACAACCTTTTAGACCATTATCTATGTGAAGATAGGACTGCATTCCTCTGACTGCATACAAATCCAAGCCGCCTCCTCACTTCTGCAAAGGCTCAGAAAAGCTTTTATTCTTGGTACCACTGTTTGCCTTTGTCATTCCTTGGCCTTGCTCTGTGTGTTTGCTGTATATATGATAATTGAAAATGCATATTATAAACAGGGGAAGTATTTTTATATGGAAAATGTATTTTACTATTCCTGTGATGTCATGTTGAAGTGATTGCTGATTTTTCATATTGTGAATTGTTAAACATCAAAATGCATGTCTTTATGTTCAAGTGATAAAAAAACACTTGTGTTGATTGTATGTGTTCTGTCAAGTAGAGTTAGTTTGAAGCAAAATACAAAATGCAGCAGCAGCTCATTGTGTGTTTGTCATTGTTTACCTGTTATTGGGGCAGATGTGTTTTTCCATTTGCAGTTGGGAGGGCAGTCATTTAAAGCTTTTTATTTGTATTGTGGGAAGGGCATTCAAAGGCTGTGCAGCATTATGAAAAACTGGATGTAATCGGAAACAACACAATGATTTGCATCTTTGTCTCAAGGTTGATTACTATTTTATTGGAATATACTCACCCTCAACCACCAGTTTTGATGCATGGTTATGGTTCACTTAAATACACTACTAGCTGCAGTTCAAAATGTCTTGCATTCACTCTAAAAATAGTCCACCATTATCCTGAAAAACAGCAGCAACAACAAAAACTGTTAAAATAAGTAGAGAGCGTGGGCAGTCTCTTGGAAAAATGGCTCAGATTGAAAAGCCCATGTGACAAAAAGCAATTTCCACACAATAAAAAATACATGCTGCATAATCTGCCTTGCAATCCCTTTCTGAAAGGATCCATCTTCATTGGCACGTCTCTTCTCTACTCTGCCCTCCAGTGGTGGAATGAGTTCCCCACAACAGCCAGAGCAGCAAAGTCTCTGAACATGGTGAGGCGCAGACTGAAAACTCATCTCTTCAGACTGCATCCTGGTTCAACTAAGTCTGAACACTCATACTATACCCCTCAAATACATTTGCTACATCTGCAAAACTCCTTCTTACACCTACTCGCGCACTTTACAGAATGCGGTATTTTATGTAATGACTCCTACTATCGGATTGTGACACATACTTAGTATCTCTCTGCTCTTAGCCTAACCTTTTTGTATGCACTTTTGTGGGTTGCTTTGGGTAAGAGTGTCTGCTAAATGACTAAATGCAAATTTAAACACATAGCCTGCATGCAACTGTACAGAATAAGCACCCTGCTTATTCAGGAGCTAATTCTGTTTTTAATGGTTTTTCACTGTTCGGTGTGTTCAGGACTAGTGTCCTTTTTCAAGTCACTGTAATTGTTACAGAACTGCCGATCTGCCTTATAAATGTATTGTTACTTGCTCATGATGTTTGTATCAGTGTGACTACACAAAGACCTTAGCAGTAATGTTGCTGCTTTGCCTCAGTATGGACAACATGGAAAGACAATATAGACGAAGTCACAACAACATGGTATAGATTTATCTTAATTTTGCCTGTCAATTTCTTGTTTTAACACACAGAAGCTGTAAACCCTTAATATTTTCATACCTAATTTCTAAAATGAATTGACAGTATGCAGCAGTAAAAGACAGTGACCCTCTCAGAGTGAAACGCACAAACATTTGCTTTTATAGCACAGATTGATTTGATTGGAAAACAGTATGTTTACAGAATGTCACATATAGGTCATGTCACTGAATCTTTTTGTGCCATAGTCAGGAATGGAATTTACTTACCTTGTTTCAGAGGAGTCCACATCAGAGCCGCTTTTCCAAGTGTGAAGCATTTCACTTTATCACAAGATGTCATTTGTTCTGTTTTTTTCATCACGTTGAAGAAGCTGGAAGGGATGTTTCTCAGTGAAGCTAGTTTTGCCTATTGTAAAGAGAACAGTAATATTCAGGATACACTTGTTACTTTTATGCGCACACATGATTGTGATGGTATTGAGGTATGCAAACCGTGGCTGTAAAATACCTCAAACAGCTGATGGTGAGCCACTGCCATTATGTAAAGTACATTCAAGGACAAAAAAATCATTAAATACCTCATCTTCTATAGCTGACCTCCAGTACACAGATACTGCCCCACAAACAGGCACGAGGAGGAGACAGGCTCTTGTATGTATGCTGCTCTGACAAAGGAACCCAGGACAAAGTCATGGTCAAATAATCCAGTAGATGGTTTTCACCAATTAGAAAAAAAAACAGTTAGACCTTTGGAGAGGACCACTTTATCATGAGTGTTCTTTGACAGGAGAAAATGCCACAAATACATGAAAAATTGCCTCTGAAACCTCCCTGCACGAACAATGTCCAGTGTTTAGACACCTCCCCACCACCAAAAAAAAAGGAATGAAAAACAGAAAAGACTGTCAAATATAAATCATTCAATACTAAATCCATTGCATTCAATATAATTTTATATACAGTATATATACAATATATAGAATGATATTGAATGCCATATACAATGATATTGTGTATATATACACCATACAATAAAAGCAGTAATTCCAATAACATTCAATAACATCCAATAACTTTCCACTAACATACAAACTGAATTAATGATTTCCACTTGTAAGAATGTATGTTAATTGCAAAATGAATGTAAATGAACATAATACTGACTGGTCACTAAAAATGCTTTCAAATGGATGCAATGTGTAGTAATAATTTTGATATAGTGCATTGCTATATGAAATGAATATTGCATTTAAGATTTTTACAGGTTGTAACTGACTTGCAACTATTCATTTAAGAGGAATAAATGTTAAAGGGGCTTGCCAAATGCTTCACCCAAGTGCAACATACAGTGCATCATCATCACAACATATCTATGTTCATGCAATATTTCATGTTCCCTTTAATACTTGTACTCTAATTGCATGTTGTTTAGCTCATTTATTCACTCATTTGTTCTTTGGAACTGATCTGTGTGGAATGTGACATAAACAAGTTGAAGGTGCTGAAACTGAGGGGGCAGTTTCACCCATGAATTTGGTTCAGGCTACCGTTGCTGTCACAGTGGGGTTCGGTCAGGACACAGGAGTCAGGTTCCAGGGTTCAGGATTTTATTGGGGATTTCATGGGGTATATGTGGAATGTGTGGACGTGTGTGTGTGGTTTCTCAGGCACAGACGCACACAACAACAACACAATGCTCGGCCCCCAAGGGCTTGGTCTCCCCAGTTCTTCACTCTGCGGGTATCGGTGCGGTACTGAGGTGGGGGAGGTCACTACTACCTTTATATTGTCCCATATCCTTGGCCCTGTTGGGGTTCTTATTGGTGGCCAAGGGATACGGACAGGTCAGAGGGCAAATGGTGACCTGGGGGCCGTCCTTGGGCGTGCGCCTGTGCCTCGGGTTACCTGTGGGGGGTCCTGCTGATAAGGGGAGCTGCAGGACCGGTTTGGGCAGGTTACAACTGAGTTGTAAACAAGTGCCTGTAAGAGATGGGGGTGGTGCGCAAACAAAGACAAAGACAAAGACATGTGGCCCTTAGGCATTGCCTTGAAACTGTGATGTAGCACCTAGATGATTTTTTAAAATCTTATTCACACCCAGAAACTAAGTACTGCATGGTATGCTATGAGACAGCAAACAGGTGTACTGTAGGTGTGAAAGGTAATTAACACATGGCCATGGCTGATTTCTGATGTCTTCCCTCAGACAGGTGGAGTAGGCTGTCTCTTCTCACTCCAGCTGGCTTCTCAAAATGCTGACATTGGAATATATTCATTCTCTCAGAGTTATAAATTCATGGAATAGCTTATCAGGATTTGTAGTGGAAGCAGAGACAATTTTAGATTATTCAAGGTCAGCCTTGACACTGTCCTAGATGCACTCAAGACTATAGTAAAAAGTATGAGCCAAGCTGGGCTGAATGGCCTGTTCTTGTCTTTAAAATTCCGACATTTTTGTAATTCATTTTATGAGGCCAAGTTAGCATTAGTTAGCATTAGCTTGCTAACCAAATGGTAGCCTGCCACAATGTGTTTAAGTATAGAACTTTACATGGCACGATGATCGGTATGAAAGAAACATTAGTCATCAGAATTCAGTGATGAACTTTTTAAGCAGAACAGCATCAAAATGCCTGGACATACAAACTTTTGTTTTCCTTTTACAGTTCTACCACAGAAATTTTACATCACAGCTTCTTAAGCAAAACAAACACCACAGTAATTGTGCACCTTCTGCCTTACCTTCAGTTAGAATAAACTACTGTCAAAATTACTCCTGAGCTATGAGAAGGTGAGAATAGCTTCTGTCCCAGTTATCTGCCTGCAGTTTTACAGGCAATGTGTTCATTTTCTAGGCCTGTGTATCAAACCATTCAATAATCACTGTCTTCTATCAGCCAGCTGCTACTACAGTGAGTGTCAAGGGAGGGCACTTTCATATGGCTTCCAGGGGAATTTTTCAGCATCATTTTTCAATACATATGACCACTCTTTGTCCCTTATTAGCTGTAGTATTGCTGTATTGAGTTGTATTCACTCTTGCCTGGAGCTTTTCCTAATCATGATTTCTTGTCACCAGATAATGTGCTATGATTAAATATGACCCTTGTTTTGTAAGATGCGGTATGCAGTAGTTTTCAGTACTGAAACCAAATACGAATGATAATTGATCACTGTATTAATGTAGTTGTTTTCTGGCCCACCACATCTCCTTTCTGACAAGTAGTGCCATATATATAATGCATAAAGATGCAAAAGCACGGGTAAGGCTTGCATTGCATAATTGATTTGCATGCAATAACTGCATGTCATTGCTACAACCCATGCTAAATTTCATTTTGAACCAAGACCTCGCCATGTCTCTTATTGGGTTGTGGTGACTCGTATTAGAAGGCTACGTGAAAGACAAGGCTCTGCTCTGCACTGCCTGCAGCGAATGTCACCTGCTTTTACAAGACTCAAGGCCTGACTTTATTCAGTTTCATGTTGTGTTGTGGGTTGGTGCTGGGTTGACCTCATGGTGACCTCACTGCCGCAGTCGCTGGAAGACTCCTTTGACACTTGGTCTCATCAGTACTGGCAAGGAGGCCACAACTTACCCTTCTTTGGTCCTAATGGCCTGTCGAGCTGAAGATGTTGTGAAATCCAGCTCACAAGGTTGCATTTGATTCCCCCTGGGGCACTACTGCTGTACACTTGGACAAGACCTTAACCCAGAATTGCCTCAGTTAATATCAAGCTGTATATAGAGATAAAATTGTAACCTATGTAAGTCCCTCTGAATAACAGCATTTGCTAAATGACAATAATGTAATGTAATGTAAAGGAAACGGTCTCACTCAAATAGTATGTGAATGATATTCAGATTCCCTCTGGATAACCACCACATCTGTTAAATGACTCAGTGTAAATGTACATTAATAGTGATCTTTAACATTTTGAACGCAATCAAATTTACATTTTCCCAGAGCAGTATGAGCAATATGCTGCTGGCAGTCTTTGCAGTGTCAAAGTTGCAGGTAATAATTACAGCAAGACACTGCACAGCCACAGCTCACAGTCCTGTTCTGTTTTGTGTTCACTTCAATGGTGTTTTGATCAAGGGTGTATTGAGCCTTACAAGGCAGAGAGAGATCTGACAGCAATGTTTCTGTGGTATAAGCCAGGCTGTTAGAGGGGATTTTATTGTCAAAGTCAGTTTAGGTGCAGGTGAGAGACTGAAAGTGGCAGTAATGCCCAACTCTGCAGTTCCCATGGAAATGCTAATTTAACTGCTGCAGAGTTGCCGCACATGCTAAACATTTCCCCAGCTCCTGCTGATCCCTCCCATGTCTACTCAATGTCAAGCATTGAAGAACACTGCTTCATGTGCCACAAACCAGGGGAGGATTTTGGAGGCTTGTTACAGTGGAAATAGCCTCATAGCCTACAAACAGTGAAGGCAGCAAGACATACTTAGCATATTGAACCATTTTCCATTAACAGCCAACATTTTAAAAATTTGGTATGAATTGGAATGAATTGCGTAGAAAATAAATTATGACATTGGAAGGGATAACGTACTGTCCACTTTTTGATGTGCAAGTCTTTTGCCAGCAGCTGAGGAATGGATGGAGGTGCAGGCTAAAATAAGGCCTATTCATGTGGGCCTATTATACGCCTCTGGAACAGCACACAAAGGCAAAGGAAGACTGGGGAGTGCATTTACATTTTGTCGCTTAGCAGACGCTCTTATCCAGAGCAATGTACAAGATGAGTACATTTAACAATACAGTTGCTTTGTTGACATCAATTATATGATTGATAATTGAGTATAATTCCAGGTATCACAACTCTGCAATGCACTGTATTAACAGAGCTGAGAGGACAACCACGTGCTTCCTCTTTAATGATTGCCCATCACCCACATGAGCGGGTAATAATGCATATCTCACATGCATATTGTTTGCATAAATTCTATTTTTTGGACATATATATATTGGAAAGCTTGTTGCATTTATCTGTGTCTCAAAAGCTGAACTCCAACACATAATTTGGGCATCCCATTAAAAGGACATGTCACGCATAATAATTCAAGTTTAGTCAATGCTGCACAAATTAAAGCCTACAGCATAAAGAAAAAAAAAAAGGAAACACAGCATTGTAAATTAATTGAAGTGAACCAAATAATGACACCTAGTGTGAATCTTTATTTGAAACGAGACATACTGTTTAGTGTTTTATTACTTTGGATGACCAATCTTTATTTTTTACAACTTTGAAAGTATTTTCCCACAAATACTTAGTTAAAACATTTTGACTACAAATAATAAAAAAGTATTTACACTTCACTATTTCTACATATTCTACACTAATATGATGATTAAATACAACAATGCACAGTTTAAGACATGTCTATGTAACTAATTCAAATTCTTGCCAAAGTTAATGACCGGCTCTTGTAGTTACTGTAGTTGCCTAGTAGATTAATGGTTAATTTTTAATGCAGCTGTAGATGCATTAGTCTCTCTTCATCAGCTATGAGACACCCTCTATTATTTGCTTACTTTGTGCAATGTGTGTGGACTTAAATTGGGGTTTAAAGTACACTCAATTCTCGTTACTCATTCAAAAAAAGCTTTTCCTCATGGAAAAAAGTAAGGTCCACATATTCTGTCTACAGTAGGAGTGGCCAAAGTACGGCCCGCGTGCCACATGCGGCCCGGGGGCAGATTTTAAATGGCCCGTGGCCTCTCTTCCAAAATATAGTGCGAGTGGCCCGCCACGGTGCCAGCGCTACAGTACAATATTACGCTAGGCTCACACAGCGAAACACCTCGCGAATTTCGCCAGGCGAATTTTCGCTCTGGGGGCGTGGTCGCGAAAACAGCAAGCGGTTTGCCTACCGTGTTAGTAGCAAGTGTAGTTGTGGTGCGGTGACGTAGCCAACAAGCCAGCTAGCTAGCTATTGTAGCAAGCGATTCAGCTAGGTTGTGAACTCAACCAGTCAACTATGATGAAATGGCATAGACATTACCTTGTGTATACTCTCCACCAATTTAATTACCTCTCGTTTTTTGCCGTTCGTGTTCTGAATACAATAAGGTCACCCAGACATCGTAAAATCATATAAATGTTTTCATGCCAACGTTAGCCTGGCTATCCCAGCAATCTGCGTAGTGTATAAGTGGTGTACGAAAACGTTAGCGGTTAGCCTGTCACCTAGCTTAGAGTGTTTAAATGAAGATCTACAGGGGTCGATTTGTCTCAGCTAAGTTAATGTAACATAGAAACACCAACCCGTGTTGATGTAGACACAAATGGTTGCCCATACATCTTTTAATCATATACATGTTTTCATGCTACATGTAGCCTTTAGTCTCCGCCATCTTGGTCAGACTTTTTTTGTTACTCCCGCCTCTCTAGAGAGCGTCACGTACCAAACACATCACACGCTGAACTGATTGGTTCTCACGTGGTTCTCATTTGCAATAAGTTGGGGTTTCGCCATCTCAATTTCGCTTGCCTCGGCGAAGTCGCCCCGATTTCGCCCAGCCAGAGCGAATTTCGCCCCCATACAAACTGAATGAGAGCGAAGCGAAATTCGCTGCAGTGTGAGCGTGGTGAAGACGTGAAATGTGCTATTCAAGTGGCCCACCACACGATGGCAGCACTAACAGTTTGTAGACCTGCAAAATATTGAAGAAGAAATTAAACTTGTCCCTTAATAACAAACTGATTGGTTATTCAATCAATAGCCTACCAGTCATCCACTATGGCTGCAAAGAGGCGCAAAGTTGATAGCGAAGGCCGACGCCTTCAAGAGAGATGGAAAACGGAATACTTTTTCACTGAAAGCCGAAATAATTGCATCTGTCTCATTTGCCAAGAGACTGTCGCTGTTATCAAGGAATTCAATGTGAAGAAACATTACGAAACTAAGCATAGTTTGTACGAGAAACTGTCCAGCTGTGAAAGGACTAACAAAGTGAAGCAGCTGGAAGCTAGCTTGGCCTCTCAGCAACAACTCTTCTCACGGGCAAAGAAAAAAGGTACCAGAGCTAGCTACGAAGTGGCGATGCTAACTGCGAAGTGCGCCAAACCTTTTGCTGAGGGCAAGTTTGTGAAAGACTGTGTAATGAAGATGATGGATGCCATTTGTCCTGAGAAAAAGCAGGAGTTTTCCAATGTTTGCCTGGCTATAAATACCACGGCACGGAGAATAGAAGAATTATCTACAGACATTAAGAGACAAGTGAGTGGGTGGCACAGTTAGACTTTTTTCACTAGACTGCGATGAGAGCACTGACCAAACCAATACAGCTCAGCTACTTATTTTTTTGAGGGGAGTAACTTGATGATGATATGAACATTACTGAAGAATTACTTGACCTTCAGAGTCTGAAGGGCCATGGGGGGAGGATTTGTTTCAGTCCGTGTGTAAAGTTGTCAATGACATAAAACTGTCATGGGCGAAAATGCGCGGAGTTGCTACTGATGGTGCGCCTTCTATGCTAGGTGAAAGGAGTGGATTAGCCGCGCTGATACAGAACAGGGTCCGTGAGCATGGGGGCGATGCCATTAAAATTCACTGCATCATCCATCAACAAGTGCTGTACGTGAAATTTGAGCACGTTGTGAAGCCAGTGGTTAAAACCATTAACCTCATTCGTGCAAAAGCTCATTAAACACCTGTGTGTAGCAACAGTAGGCCTAGCCTGCAAACACATCTATAGTTGGTGAATCACTTGTCGAATTTATTTGTATTTTGAAATGCGTTGTATTGCAATGATGTCTTATTAAGCCTGTTTTATATTCATATTTCATTTATCTATACCAGTCCAGAATTAACTTTGCTTAAAACGAAAGGCACTATAAATAAATAAAATGTCTGAATTAAAGACTTGTTTAAGTATAGTAGGCACCTACATACACTACTGTGTGTTAATGGATTTGAATAAAACTTAACTGATTTGTATTTTGAAGATTTTACATAATGAATATTTTGAATATAGTACAATGTAAATAACATTAAAAATGTGTTGTTTTCATTGCTATCTTACTGTTTCATAATTCAGTAAAAACTGCACAGTGCATTTTGAATTTTACTAAGAAGTCAGTGTAAGAAGATGTGAAGGCAAGGCTTGCTATGTTATTGATTATAGCCCATTTATTGTTGATTTGTTATTACACTGAAAATAAAAGCTATTAGAATGCATATGTAAAATTAAAAACAAGGAGCTGGCCCTCGGGTATTTTCACAAGATTTAATCTGGCCCCCGCTGAAAAAAGTTTGGCCACCCCTGGTCTACAGACATGTGGTTGAAATACATTGTAACAATTATTCCTTACCACCATGCATTTTAACCCATTAACTTCTCATAAAAGTTTTGTAACAGAGGAGCAGTACTCTGAACAGTGGCCTGTGTATCCACGTGTTTACCTTTGTATGGAAAAGTGAGGGCTTGTTTTTTGGAGAGGTGAAGCTAGATAATGAGATAAAACAGTGCCAGATTTCTTTCTTACACAATGTGCCTATTTCGGTAAAGAAATACATTTATTTAAGCAAATATAATTTCATTTTTTCTTGCATAATTTTACACTAGCATGACTAAAATAATGAGCTATGGAAACTAGAAATGGAAGGCAGCAGTGTAGCATAGTAATAAGGACCAGGGCTTATGACTGAAAAGTTGCTGGTTTGATTCCCTGCTGGTGCACTGCTGCTGTACCCTTGGGCAAAGAAATGGAATGTAAACTGAAGAAGATGAAATAACTGAACAGCTGTTCTCAGGAATGACGTTAATCCCATTCCTCTTCTAAGGGAAATAATAACAGATTTTTTAAAAAGGTCTGTAGTAATGCTACTCAACAGAAGCAAAGACCTTTCTTTGCTATAATGTTTATGCAAAAATTCAAACTCCTCCTGATTTGTGATTTTCCTACATCACAACAGAAAAGCCTGCTTTTGCTGTTTAGACATGTTCAGCATCACAACAGAGAGTGAAAATAAAGACACTGGTCTCCATCATCCATATAGTATTCCTAAAGGGGCAGTAAACCTCAGAATAGCTCTATTCTCATGCTGTTGCCTATCTTACATTAAAACTGGCATACAGACAAAACACACCACAGCTGGGTCTCAATTGCCATTTTTGCAATTTGTGTTCCATAAGTAACTAAACCAGTGAGATCAATGAGATTTCCTATCATAACATGTACATGTACATAAATATCTGCAAATGAATTCCCCTGTCATATAGTTCTCTAAGAACATGTCACCATGTGTCCTGTGCTGTATGTTCCTGAGGTAAGCAAATCAGTGGTAAGATCTTGTGGTCAGTGGAGTGGAGCACTTTGGGTTTCTCTGAAAAGAAAAAAATAGGTATGTAGCAAATAGAAAAGGAAATAATTTTATTGTAATACATTGCATTTTAACACTGCCTTTTGAAAGGGGAGATTGACATGACAGTTCACCTATTCATCTCACAACCACATTCCCGACAGTTTAAACGGTAGCTAGCTCCAGCCAGGACACGAGAAAAGTGTCTGATTTATCAGAAAGTGTCTTGAACCACTTTGCCAACTATCTGTCTGGTGATTTAGAGGTCTGGAGAGCAAAATATTATAACAAGATAGGGAAGATGAGACTCAGCTTGCAGAAGATGACACATGAAGGCTTTGTTTAGAACGTATGGGGTTGACACGCAGTGCATATAGCACTTGGGCAGGACAAGTAGTGATTTACGATTTAGGCCTGTTCTTTTCCAAAGACCTGCAAGCTGCATATGTCTGCACTGCAATCCCTGTAATTCTGAAAATAACCTGCACTCCTGACCATGTGGTCACTCTGGCCAGTGTCGGGTTACACTGTTGCCATTATGCAACTACTGATCAAAAAAAAAAAACAACTAGTCACGCTTTACTTTTTTTTTTAACCTTCACTTTTTCTGCAGAAGTATTGAAAAGGCTTATCCTGGGTCACAGCTTTACTCTCTTGCAGGTATCTCCTCAGCTTTCATGATTAGAGCTGTCACTGTCTTGCAGCTGCATTCTGCAATGAGGACTTATAACTGTAAAAAAAATCTGCCAGCCACCAGGCTCCAGGAAAAACCCTTTGATCAGCTTGAATTGCCTTTCTTTACAGTCTTAGAGAAGTTTAATTTCCCTGTAGACATAATACACATAATTACAATATCACAAACCCCCTCAAGGTCTGAATAATTCTTACTAATAACACTTTATCTAATACCTTCTCATAAACACCAGACAAGGTTGCCCTCTACTTCCACTATTTTTTTCTTTGGCCATTGAGTTATTAGCCCAGAAAGTTAGACTGAAGAAATCACTGGTGTGGCAATAGGAATAGAGAGGTACAAATTTAATTTTAAATTCTTCATTGCAACCTTGTTTAAACTTAGTCTAAGATCACTATGGAATAACCTAATTCAAAATAATCCTCTCTCCCTGATTTCTTGGGCTGCTAAAGATATCCTTTATATTTATTGTGCAAAAATCAAGTAATAGCTTTTTACAAGTAAAGCCAATGTATAATTAATCAAAGAATCATTTCAACATCTGCAAATCAATCTATTAAACCATAACTTCTTAACAACAACAATTGACAATAAAACTGAATGGATAATGTCCTATTACGGAAGGTCAGTAGCTATTTAACATGAAGAGTTTATAATATATGAGGATTCACCGATATATTCAATTTGAAAGTGTGATAGAATTAGAGATTTGCGACGCAATTATAATGAAATATTGATATCAAAGACGTTCAACGAGGAAACAATATACACCCTTGCTGCATGAATGAGAACATAATTCAGGCTTGAAAAATTTTCAGACAAGGTTATACAGTATTTTTCACCTGCACCTTTGTCTGTTAGTCAGGATAATTTGTGTATTACTGTATTGGATGTTAAAAATTTTGTTTTGTGTGTCATTTATGGCGTAAGTAGGCATGCACTGTGGATAATGTTTGTGTTTCATCTCATTTTTAAATATAAAATTATATATACTACGGGAACTGATGTCCCTCAGTTAAGTAGTTAAATGGAAGTCATCAAGCAATTATGGCTATTGTGTATAATGAAGTAAGGCTTCACATTGGTGGTGAATGTGGTGAGCATTTACTAACTCTTTAGCGCCCGCGATCCACGTATGGGAAGGTGCTAAATCATTATTAGAGTGGATCACTGATGTATCCAAAAGTGTAGAGCAAGAGGTTGTTTACTATAACGCCACGTGCACTGCAATGCCTTTGTCAGCAAATGTTTAATTTTTGTGACTCGTATGAAGTGGTAGGACCAAAAATACTAATGGCATTATGTAACACATTTGACGTATTCTGGAATATTTGAAACATTCTGGCATTTTAATGGAGCGTTACATGCACCAGGGAGAAAGTGAGAGATTTAACCGCTTATTACCCAGAGTTTTAACAACCAGTTTCCCAGTTGCACAACTTTCCTGCAGATACATGGGATTCTGCCCAATATAACACAATTATAATTTTTTACCAGCATATCATGTTCCTCGGTCAGGGTATGCTGTCTTTAAAAATAATGACAGATCAGATGACAACATACTTGCGTCTCATATAGCCACTTGTTTAGGCGTCTGATCCGTAAGTTTAACGGCGACTGCTGTAGCTACAAATGTGACAGGTTGATAGGGATGCGTTCGTTTGTTATTGACGCTGCTACATTAAAAAGTCCCACATGAACTGAAACATAACTGGAAGCGATAGCTATAACAAACCCTCTTGAAATAGTCTGTTTCACTCGTGTCGGACTGTAAATGGCCGTTGCGAAGTGTAACAAGCCTCTGGGTGAAGTCACCTGATAAGCGAAAAAAAACCCACTCCTGTTAAACTGGGTTTCCAGTTGTTGCTTAGCTGGCGTGTGAGACAGTCCTAGTGGTGACAGCTCTCGCTGGATTGCACTTGTGCGTCCACAGGCGGCAGCGCAAGTGATCACATTTGGGTTGCCTTTCAGTTCTGGTGGGAAAACGTGATAGCGCTCATTGCAATAAAACCTTTTGTAGTGTACAAATTAATTTCAATCCAAGCCAAAGTTTTAAGGCAGCGAGTAGCGTGTGGCGTTAAAATATTGCTTCATTTTGTTGACGCTTGCCCTACTTCCAGCTACCGATGGCCGAGGCAGCGGATATACAATCCGGGGATAGTTCAGCTCGCTCCGTCCACAGTTCTGCGGACTCCACAACGGCGGTGATGGTGCCACCGACCTTAGAGGACCTAACCGAGGAAGAGGACGTTTTCCTACCTGAAAGTAACCAAGCTGGACCGAGCAGGACGGAGGAGACTTCGGGGAACGGTTCAATGAGGATCCAGGTCCTTAAAGAGAGGCCGACGAGCAATGAAATAGAGAATGAGTTTTTGCATCTCACCATCAGGAAGCAGGTATCATACAGGTAAGTATCGCTCTACATCACACTTTTACTCCGTATGTACATGAAATGAGAACTATCCCTTCAATTGCATCATACGCAGCCTCGTGGCTTACGACTCCGTATGAAGTTCATGGATCACATTTCATATACATTTTCTGTGCTTTTACTTGACTCTGTCGGTCGTGGTTTTTAAACCATTTTATGTACAACACTCATTTACTTCTGTGATAGTGATTTCTGGTTCATAGAAATTCATTGTTCTAACAAAGTGTACTCGAAAAATGTTCATGGACATTTCATTGAGACCACACTGAAAGTGGCATATTCTGTAAGCATGTTTTAGAAGAGAACAAACTGACCATTTTTATAAATGAAGGAATTGTACTCCTCATAAAAGCATCTCTCATGTGATTGACATGGTGGCATGGTATGGGTTCGGAAGTGAAAATTACGGATGCATGTGCTTTGACTTTAAAGGTTTGCTACATCTAAGGTGCCACATACTTGAATTTTTGACAGGCAGTCTCAAATGGTGTATTTATCAACCAAGGGTGTATTTCACAGAGTAAGTGCCCACATGGATATGCCTACAGTTGCATATTACAGAGTGCTGTGTTAAGGAAGACAAAGACATTTGAAGGTTTCCTGGGTGCAAGGTGCCTGTGTGGGAAATCACGTTGAGTTTTATATGTGGTTAGATCTGATTTCATACTGAGTCTTTCGCACAGCTGAATAACCTGCTGTAGCTGGGAGCCCTCCAGGCGATGCTGGTGTCCTGGCCTTGTTTGCTGTAGCAGACTGTGACCCCAATATGCATCTGACTCAGAGGGCCAAAAGCGTTTGCGTGATATGGTCGCTCTAAACACAGTGATATTAGATGGTCAAGTGAAGCACTGTCACACAGCCCGACATGCCTCATCACTCCCACGTTATTGTGAAAAAAAATCTGAACAGCATTAAAGATGAGTCAGCTATGAGATGAAGAAAGGTTTTGAAGCTAGCAGCTGTTACACTATCAGAACACTAGCAAAATGTAGGCCAAAGGAGCAGCATCCAGCACAACCTCACCAACCTGCTAATCATAATTGATAAACCTGACTGAAACTGTGAGCTCACTTTAAATATGGTGAAGTATTAAACTCTCACATGTCATTCGTATGCCAACAGTCCCAGGGTCATCATTTGTAACCGGCACACAAATTTAGGTTTCATTCTAGCATGGACGTTAAACGCATCTGCAAAAATATGAGTTTTGCTGTACCTGATGGCCACTTGAATTACATAAGCCTGCCAGAGTTTTACAAGCAATGGGAAAGGATGTGAGCCCAGGGCTCTACTCCACCACTGCCAATAGATGCTGGGCTGTGCTACGGTGGAGGAAGGAGGCTTATGTAACAGGATGAGGGAGGCAGGGATCAGGAGGCTTCGCATTATTAAGGAGTGCTTAAGAGAGGCTTAGCAAGTGCAGCTCTGTTAGTGTTACCTCTGGATGCTTTTGTTATAACTCTATACTGTATTCTCCTGGACCACGACAAGGCCATTCAGACAGGCAGAATGTCCTTTTAGGTTGGTGTACTGTAGTGCTCAGACTTATGGTACCTGTAAGACACATGAAGTTAAAAAAATGTTCTTCTGCTGGGACAGATTCAGAGAAAACAGTTGTCTGAAAATGAAAGAAGACCACTGTTCATTAACAAGGTCAAACTGGACTGATTTATGACTTTTATTTCATGGTTAATCCGTAGGTAACAAGACTTTGCATCAGCCTGTTTGCATTGCTTCTAGCTTCTGAAATAGCTGTAGGCTAGTCTAGTGTGATACATTATATTACATTATTGTCATTTAGCAGACACTGTTATCTAGAGCAACTTCCATAGGTTGCAGTTTTATCCATTTATACAGTGAGGCAATTGTGGGTGAAGTACCTTGCCCAAGGGTACAACAGCAGTACCCCAATAGGGTATTGAACTGGCGACCTTTTGGTTACCAGCCCTGCTTATTACCTCTATGCCAGACTGCTGTGGTATTATTGGTTGTGCCTCATTGGCTCAATGCAGAGAACTCTGGGCTGCTGTCATGCCAGTAGCTATATTGAGCTGGCTGGGGAGAGTTGCTGAACTACTGCATCTTCGTAATAGTGCTTCAAAGGCCCTAACGTTTCACGTCAACGGAAATGGTGTTGAGTTATTGATATTGCTATTTGTGTTTGAAGCCTTCAAAGATCAGACTGCGGCTGTGACAGGTCCAGACTGCAAGGTGGAACTGATGTGATGTGGAGAACCATAAAACTGGCTCATGACCTCTTCAAGTGGAGTATTGTTTCTGTGGAGGGAGGGAAGGAAGGAGAGGTACAGAGAGAGAAATTCTGGAAGGTGTTAAAACAGCTGAAGTAAAATGAAAGTTAAAATACATTGTCATGTTTCATGTCAATATACTTTTTTGTGTTTACAGCCCATTTTATATCATTAACATTTGGAATCAGTTCATGCCAAGAAGGGGAACAAATAAGGCTTTATATTTAAATACAACTCTGTAATATTTCTTAATTATTATGCTTTAGTCAGCCGAGCATCAGAACTCAATGATTCATAAATCTAAATAATCAAAGGATTTGGTCATAAACAGGATCTATTTCTGTGACATTCCTGAAGTGTGATGTATAAATCTCATTTCATTTGTGTTGTATGTTTTGAATATGTTCAAAAGTAGTACAAAAGTGTGTTATTGGCGTTCCAGATGTTGGGTGCAGTATCTGAATTTTGACATAAATAGGCTATATTTCCTTGTGCCTAACTACTCAATTTGTCAGCATATTTGACAAATACAGATTTTAAAGCAAGATACACTTTGTCTATTTCAAATGGATTTAAAGTGTTGCAGCAGTTAAATGAATGAATACAATTACATACTAAAAAAGCGATTGTAAATACATAATGCATAAAGCAGCTCTCTTGATGGGAAATGAATCAAAAATCAAAGTGTCTGATTTTGGCTAACAATTGGAGAGCTATATTGTGTACACGTTCATTAAAATGACACCCCATTTAGTTGAACATAAAATGAGCGGCAGTAAATGGGTCCTGCAATAACTGTTGAGATAGAGGAGCTGCGATTTTTCTGTCACCCATTGCCCTTAAGGGCACACCATTAGTTTCACTCAACAGTGTATAACCAATCCATCCAGACATGATTACATATTGACATTTCCTGCATGGCAGGGCCATGCTCTCAGATTGAATGACAGGGAACACAATTTTTTC
Source organism: Megalops atlanticus (assembly GCA_019176425.1). Taxonomy (NCBI): domain Eukaryota; kingdom Metazoa; phylum Chordata; class Actinopteri; order Elopiformes; family Megalopidae; genus Megalops; species Megalops atlanticus. Next base: position 8,861,583 of record CM032885.1, on the reverse strand, counting down.
ATTGCGAAGTTTGCTATTTAAATGCAAAGCAAGGCGGCGAGTCAGGCAGACCCATGTATAGTGTCCTTGGCATTTATTCATAACCCTGATTAAATTGGTACAAAAAGCTGCCATGATATAAAAGAGAAAATATAAATACTGGTTTTTTGCCTGTGTAAACATTTTAAAAATTTACACTTGTGCTTAAAATGTTCTACTCAGTTTTCACCTTGACTTTGGCATTGCTAGTTGTACACATGAGGCTTGCCTCACTGCAGCATCCTCTGTTCTCACACAGAAGAGCTGAAGCACAATGAATGCAATGCTCTAATACATGTACATGCAGCTGAGATTTTTCACATTACACATCCCATAGTGCACTGCAGGACACACAATGAAAAGAGGATAGGTGCATCCCCACTGAATGCCATTTTAGGAATCTATAGGCGGCTGATGAATCACTAGAGAGTGCTACTGAGTAGTAGAGGGATGATTACAGTGTTTATTCACCTTATATAACTAATTTAACTTATATAAGAACCAAAAACAGATACTTAAACTAAAGATTCTTTAATACTAATTAAACTAAAACAACATTAGAGTAATCTTAAATTACTGTAAATTCCATATTCCCTGTCCAATTTGAGCTCTTACTCAGAGAAAAAAAATTTATCCATAATGTACTGTACATTATTGGCTTGGTTAAAATGCAGTAATATCTAGGCTGAAAACAAAATGCCAATTCCATGACCTGGCATGTGGGCAGCAGTGTAGCATAGTAGTAAGGGGCATGGCTTGTAATCAAAACGTTGCTGGTTTGAGTCCCTGTTGGGGCACTGCTGTTGTACCCTTCGGCAAGGTACTTAAACCACAATTGCTTCAGTGAATATCCAGCTGTATAAATGAATAATATGTAAAAACTGTAGCCTATGTAAGTTGCTCTGGATAAGAGCATCTGCCAAATTACAATAACATGATAACGTGCCCTCAAATTAAACCATAAATGCCAAAGGTTTCCACTTGGCTGAATTTTAATCCATAACAATGACAGCCAGGATGGAAATCCTCCATCACTGTGAAATTTTGTGTCCTCATTTTTATAGGTCAGCAAATTATTGCTTCATTAGTTTTAAGTGTCACCAGAAAGATAGCACGATACAGATATGTCTTATTTATATATACAGTATAGTCTATAGCCATAGCATTCACTGAATTTCACAATGAGTTCCATGAGCGAGAGCAAGCACTATGGCTCTGAAATGTATAAAACAATAATTCAACAACAATGCATTCATTTATTTTTACTTTCAACTTACAAAAATAATTTCAAACATCAACATTTGAATATTAAGTGGACATTAAAAAGAAATGCTTATTTGGAAAGTCTATGAAATGACAACATGTGTTCAACAATATTTGTGCTGTTACACATCTGATAACAGTTTTCTTAAGAAATGTTCCCTGCTATGCAACATTTAATGTCAAAGAGCGCAAGGCTGTTGTAAGCTGCCTGGTCAGCTGCCTTGGGCGGTAGTGTGGCACAGTGGTAAAGGAGCAGGACTTGTAACCAAAACGCTGCTGGCTCGATTCCTCGCTGGGGCACTACTGTTGTACCTTTGGGCAAGGTACTTAATCCACAAATGCCTCAGTAAATATCCAGATGCATAAATGCATAACATGTAAAAACTGTAACCTGTGTAAGTCACTCTGGATAAAAGCATCTGCTAAATGACAATTATGTAATGTAATAAAGTCATAGTCCTCCATACTCCTGCTGTTTTTGTAACCTGTTTCTCAGTGTTGCTGACTGTTTGCAGTAATGGCAGACATTGATAACTGTAGATTCACAGTCTTTGATTTCAGACAGAGGCTTTGAGGCATTCTTAGTGGTGAGTGCGGCGCTGTGGCTGTAAATTACTGTGACATAATAAACAAGAGGGTGAACTTGAATAGACGACCAGTACAAACTGACCCTGAAACTGACAGATGGGATTACAAAAATTTCAGTCAAAGCTAACAAAATTCCATATATGATGGGTAATTGTGTTTATGGAAACCATAATGTCTGTCGGGTACCTGATAAAATGTTGCGTATGCAGCTTTATTCAGGGCAAGTTACACAACCTACATTTCTTTTTCTTATTACATACATGTAGCTAAGGTTAATAGCCTTACTCAACTGTGTGGCAGCACTAGTCCACTTTTGATTCAATCCCACAGTCCTCGGGTCCAGAGCACAAAGCCCTACCATGTCTCCATACTGCTCCTCTCACTCCTGTGAGGTGAGGTCATCCCACTGTATATGTCACGATTGCCTAGCTTCCCCTGGGAGAAACAGAGCAAGATGTTAAGTTTTCCTTTCTAAACAGGACAAAGGAGAACAGGCCTCTCTCTTCATTAAACTGTCACCAAGCATCCACTGCTCACTGAGAGGAGTGTATGCAGGGATGCTATCTAGTGACCCGCAGCCGCTGGGCACAGCTTGTGAATCACACAGGAGTACACGTTTGCACCCTGCTGTCAGGGACTTACAGGCCTTATTCAGCATGTCCCTTTTCTGTCCATATCCATCAATGTCCCAGAGATACCAAGCCTGTCTTTACTATATAACATTACATTACATTACATTCATGTAGCAGACTCTCTAATCCAGCACAAACTTCCAGCACAAAAGGAACAGAAGTGTGTCCATTCCAGTTGAATGAGTGTCAGACCAGGCTAACAAAACTCACAGACCAGTGAGTGTAAGCATAGCACTATTCAAGCCCTACCACAAGTTACTTTGTGCAACCTAACTAAAAAAGGGAAGCCAAGTATAGTACCATACATCAGTCATTAGATCACAGAATCCAAAACACATTGCGATACTAAACATAAAATAAATATCAAGTAATACATACTGTGTTTGTGTTATTTCAGTGTCAGACAGACCTGCCCTTTATGTGTTGAAAGCATCGCTCTGTGGCCTGTGTTTGATGGAGGACAGGTTATCAAAGACTTCCTGTTACAGAGGTTTCACCCACACAGACCCGGCCCCGCCGAATGAGGGCAAGTTTGTATGGTTACTGATGTATTAGCGCTGATGCTATTATTTAACACATTTCAGACATGTTCCTTTAATGTATGTACTGTCCTCTGTCAAATGGATTACATAACCTGCACCTACTGCTGCATTGCAGATACACTGCTGTTAAATCACGTATTGTAAACGTACAATGGAAGTTACAAACAAGGATTCGACAATCACAACGCCTACACAATTAGCCAAACTAGACAAACCTGACCATCTACGACTAGAAAATGCCACTTACCACTTCCTTCTGACATCATCTGTTCACAGCATCTCTCCTTCCCTCCTCCACCTCTTCTCCTCCTTGTTACGAAAAGACTGAAAGTACTGCTGTAACCCCACGTATATCATCAAACACGGCCTTCACGCTTTGATTTGATGAAAATTCATATTTACTCAACACTGGGTACAGTTTTTCTGAATGTCAGAGCACAGCACATTAACACTGAGTAGAAAGCATGTTTACAGGAACATACATGAATGAGCCTGCTCAACAATATCTAATATTGTGTCTACAGAATTGCAGCTGGTGGGGTAAATTCCATATTCATAGAGGACTGAAAGCCAGGTGTCCCACAGAAACAACCATAATAACCTTGAGGTCTGACTCCTTACAGACGTTTCCTTTTGTACCACCTAACCTCATTTAAATGGGTGGAATTCAGATTGACCTTCATACAGAGACACAAAAAAGTGGGACCACTTTAACCTTTCTTTCATCATTTTATCTTCATTTCATCTGCATCTGGTTCTTCTGCTGCTAAATTGTCTCTCTGCATGACATCATTGCAAACCCTCTAGCACCCCTAATAATGCTTCTCACCATTGGTGTGTCTGTCCTGTCTACCTGTTCATGGTAGCTTTTTGTAAAATATTATAGGTAATTCCAGTTAGCAGTATAGATACACCATGAGTGTGAGCCTATATAGTGTCCCATAGGAGGATTTTTACCTGTAATCATTTTGTAAGGTACTCTTCCTGATTGCTTTGTTTGCCAGTAGCAGTAGCAGTAGTGTGGCTTGGTTTCCACCTATCTGTAGAAGTTGGATGTCATGCAGTACATGTAGGAAGTTCAGTCTATTTAGAGGTGGAAAGAGCTGTCCTGAGTGGCTTAGTCTGCAAGGCATCTGCCTTGAGTGCGGGCTGAGTCATGCTGTCTCACAGTGGGCTGTGGCATTTATTGATAATGACTGGGATCCCACAGCTACAGAACAAATAGGCTGTGTTATGCTGGGGATGGGGTTGGCATGTCGGCCAGGGCCTCCTCAACTAACTGCTCTTGGGCACCCTACACTTTGTCAGGCACCTGCGAGTTGCTTGGATCATGTCAGCAAAGCAGCACCTGTCCTCCAATGAGCACTCACTTCATTGTAGTGTGCCATGTGGCTTGTAGTGTGAGAAGCAGCCATTGGCTGTGTGTGAGTGTTTTGGAGGATTGCATTCATCTTGTCTCACCTGTGCAGATGTTGCATTTGCATAAAACGGGTTGCATAAAAGAGAAAAAAAGCATTGCGCAAGGAGAGAAGATGAATGTTTTTTAATGTGTAGAAAACTGTCTGGCCATGTTTCCATGCAGAATAATTATGTAAAAACAATCCCGTGTGTTGGTGGGTGTTAGGGATGTGCATCTCCATCACTGAGGCCGATACGATACACATCTTGATGCATTGCCAACGATCCGATACATTAAAGATACATATGAAGCAACTACTAATGCAATAAGATATGATTCAGCCCTATTGCAGTGCAGTATGATTCGACACGATTTGATTCAACACAATGCGATTCAACACGATACGATGCAGAAGAATTTGATGCTATGCACTACAATATGGTACAGTTTGATTTTATTTCTTTGGTTCTTCTTAAGCAGACAGCAAATCATAAATTAACTAAAACATGCCATTTTTACTTCACATATTTGTTTCTCTAGTACTGCAACTCAGTAAGCATCTCATTTATGCTGTTTCTTTTTGACTTAAGTTAGTCCTGCTGCCTGTGTACTTTACAGCGGGACGACATATTTTGCAAATTGCATGCGTCTTGTCAAATTGTCCGTCTCTCTTGAAAAATCCGAAGTGTCGCCAAACATTTGAGGTGTAGCAATTCAGTGGAACGTGTAGCCCTTTCTCCTCCATGATAATCTGTGACTCGCCCGGACACGCCTCCAACTCGTGCGAGATTTGGCCGAGAGACTTGACGAAAATTGGCCACTGACAGCGGTGGAGATGAGAGAGCGCGCTTGAGAAACAGTTTATTTATCTAAATATAGAATTATTGGTCACAAACTATTGGTCACATTTCTAAATAATAAGAGCATAGGGCCTCTACTAATTATTATATATAAAAAAATCGGATTTTACCGATGCAAATATGTTTGAAACAATGCATCCCGAGTTCATCCCAAATTGTGTCCGGTGCACACTTTTTTAATTGGGGCAATCGCATCGTGAAGTTTTATGCCGGTGCACCGAATCTTACCATCCCTAATGGGAGTAACATTCTAACAATATGAATATTTCATATGTATAATTAAAGCATATGCATGACTTACCATATAAAATGGTGTTTAAAGTGTATTCTCTACCCCCCCCCACCCTAAAGACAACCTGAGTTTTTCATAGGGCTACACATGTAATCCACATTCCCCTAAATGGACTGATGCAACTCCAAAATGTGTTGCACCAAACATTAAATATACATGCTGTATCAGGCACTCAGATAAATGTCTCACTTCACCTGCCTTGGTCAAAGCATCATCTTCCGCAGTTTTGTTGGTGGTTCAAATGTTAGCTTTACTCGTTGAACCATATGTGTATTTATAGTGCTGTGTCTCTGGGCTGGATGAGGCACAGCTGGTGGACCACATGTGTCCCCTGGGCTGGGCTCCGGGTTGCCCTTACTGCCAAAGTAGAGCAAATAAATAGGAGACAGGTTTACAGGAAGAGGTATGCGGTATACTAGAAGAATATAGAGTCATGGTTTTACTGGCTACGGGACCCAAGAAATAAGGTAAGAAACTTGAGCAGGGCCCTTGGTCAATAAATGGTGAATGATAATAGGAGAAATAGACGGTCAGTATCTGTTTAGATTATGATTGCTGTATAGGGGAAATGTAGTCATTTGCTCATTGCATGTGTTAAATGACAATAAAGCCATAAAATGTTCTATGAATGTTTGATATTTGTAGAAGCAGTCATTTGGGTAATTGGTACTTTTTTTCTCCAGGGATCTGAGCAGTAGTGATGCTGGGTTAGTGTCCTTTCCATTTGCAGATTTCAGCTCTCCTGTCACTCATGTTTTCTTCTGTTCATGCATTAACCAAATTAGGAGGCTTCTTCACACACATGCTGTTTTATTCAGAAAGGCCAAAAATAAAACCAGATCCAGCATTGCCCAGAACAGAGGCATGGTGTTGCAAATGGCCTGTTGAAGGAGCATAATGACATTAAAGCCACCTGGCCTTGGTTATGCTCTCTTGTTCTTCTCCTTAGTGTCTGTTCTGGTTTGAAGATGAAGGATCTTGACTCTACCACAATCTGATTATCCAGCAGCTTTTGTACCAGCTTTCATGGTACAGACTGTTGAATAGACCATATGGCACATGGGTATTGGGGTTTGCATGCCTGGTTTTGTGGATGGGTGCCTAGGTTAAACAGAATCTCAGCACAGTTAGTCTTACTGTTTACTCCCTTTGAAGTCATTGCCAGTTTATTTAGAACTTCTTGTTCATGACAGTGAAATAAGTCAAAAAAGCAGTTATTTGTAATTTGATGAGATGCCAGTTTCATATTAAAAAATGACCATCATGGAAGTCGAAGTAAAGACCTCAGCTAATGCAGTCCTATCAGCGATTGCAGTTAGGAATGTAAATACAATATTCAGCATGAAAAACTGAATTCTAAGAAGCAGGTAGGCAGTGGAAGATACGAGGGCAACATGGAACATGCATCACAGTGACTGCATCTTAGTGAAATGTACCAGAGCTATGTCAGCTATGGCACCATATAGTAGAATATAGAAAGGAAGTTAACAGAGAATAAACATTTATTGTTACACACTAAAATTTGGGGGGAGAATTGGGAAGACAATTTTCAGACAGTCCCTATGCAATTAACTAAACCTAAACAAACTTCTTTTCCACGTCAGCTGTTCACGGCATCCATCCTCCACCCCAACTCCCTCTTTCTTTATGATGTCCAAACAGTGGGTGAACAACCTTGGCCCATGGCCAGGTGTGATCCCTTCACTTGACTTCAAGGCAAATATAAGTACCACTATGATCATATTACACTCAACCTTCAGGCTTTGATTGTGTGGAAATCAATATCCACTGATTCTAGCATAGTGGAGGCTGCTCCAGGTCCTGGTTACTTACAGTCATGCAGGTTTGGAGAAACCTTTGGAAGGAGAACTCTATAACACTTTCTGTAATGGGTGACTCATGGTGCCACTGAAACTAAGTAATCAATATTTGTAATGAAACAATCACAGCAATCCCAGTTAATGGCCACAACCGTTAAGAAGATTCTCCAAACACAGCGCAGGCAAGATCATGGCTTGAAAAGAAGTAAGCGATAAGCAGTAAGTAAGAAGTAAGCAAGTTCAAATGACTCCATGTTAAGTTTCCATTGCTGCAGGCAATGATACACCAAGATCATGCCAATATCTCCCACACTGCCAAATGATTCAGAGCAGAGCTCTCATTGGGTGATAACTCAGAGAAATCTTTCACATACAGTATTGTTATCAGGTCACTTTGTTCCTCTGCTTCCTTCACCTCCTCTCTGTTCCTTCCTCCCCCTTCCTCCTACCTTTCTGCATTCCCCACCATTATTACCCACACTTTACCCACTCATCTGTTACTATACTAGATTCTATCTATCAGTTACATTATTGTTGGAAACAGTAAAGCACAGGTCACTCAGGGACCTTTTGTTTATATGATAACAGGCTTTAGAACAGTATAAATGAGTAGTGGACTAGGTTATTAAATGACATCTTTTTATAAATCCAACCCGGCATAATGAAGATTTTATTTTACTGACAGAATGTGCAGTTGCCTACATGGCTTTACTGCCAAGAGAACCCTGTCATGCCTCTGAAGATGGCAAACTTCCTTTAACATTTATGATTTTTAGTAACCGTTTAGACAAATCAACAGTAGGTACAGCTGGATTCCCCTTCAGTTCTTTTTGAGTCATTTCTGCAATCTAAGGAATAAGTGCATTTCGTAACTACTGCCGCCAACACTAGAAAGTGTTAGAAGGCAACCACGCATCTCTCTTATTGGATTCTGACATCTCGACTCTCACGACTACAGTTGGAGTCTTGTCCGTTACCACAATTAGAGAGAGCTGTTCCTGACACCCTGAGTGTCCTTCAACAATCTAGAGCTCTTTCAAAGCGACTCTGTTTGGTCTAATACCCACTTCTGTGCAGACAAATCTTGAATAAAAACTGATGTATTTTGAATGGCACTTCACAGCAAAACACCAGGTTCCCCACCTTGTTTTACACAGATCTGGGCACAATTTCATTGGTAGGGAACAGCCTTTCTCTGCAGTTCAGCCTTTCACTCTATATTCTGTACAGCTTATTTTTCTACTGATAGATAGTGTTAGATAGTGTTTAAAACTGTTTTGACAGTGGCAACAAGTTTTCCAGTTTTGGGTTAATTGTTTTCCTATATATTACTCACTAGTGGCACTACATGACAAATCAAATGCATTGAATTTGGTGACAAGCTGTGAAAGATATCATTGTAAGCCTTGACCAGCTCTCAAATCATCTGTAATTGATTGTCCTTCTAATACAAACACAATATGCAGAACAAATCGTGCATCTGTCAATTTGTCAGTGACTACAGATATGCTTTCAGATGTTTTCATCAGTTTTTTATTTTGGTTTTATTCCAGTCAGTGGTCAGTGGCAAATATACCTTGTTAAGCTTTTTAGGCTGATGGAACTTCCCTGCCATTTATTACATGGTTGTATAAAAATGTGCACAATTTTAGCCGATCCACTTTTCTGAGGGGGATACTTGCACAGACAAAAGCCCCTGTCAAATCGTGAAGGACATCCTGCCGCCAGAGGCTTCCCCCAAATTTTGTAAAAAAAAAAAAATTCTCCCTTGCCTACGTCAGTCTCAGGCTGTCTTTGGTTGTGTTTTTGTGATGTTAAAGCCATTCTGTTGTCATCTTTTGTGGATTGTTTAGCGATACCTTGCGTGTTGTGCAAGAAAATACATTACAGCCATTTCTATGCACTGTACCAGGTGGGTGTTGCACTCTTTCACTCAGAGAAATGCTTTTGGAAATGCTTCCTGTAGCCCTGTGCTGGAAAAAAACTGTGGAGGTTTATTGTTTTGGACCCCCCTTAATTAGCCACTGAATTTGTAGGTAAATTATTCACATGCTTGGCCTGATTACTCAAAGACAGCTGAAACTGGAGTGCCTATGGGGACACCTGGAGAATCACAATTGAAGTGTGCAAAATCACAATCATACAAACCCTTGTGTTACCTTATTGTGAGAAAGCTGCTGTTTTATCTGAGAAAATCTACTAGTTCTGCTGTCACGGTTTTGTCAGATTCACATCACTTCTTGCTGATTACTGATAATGATCATTAAGTGATCAGTGGATGAAAACACAAAAAACTGAAGGCAAGCTGGATAACTTCAGACTGATGCATGCGTATTAAAGATCCGATCATTTCTAGACTTGAAGTAGTAATTGACTAGCCCGCCTCATGGATGTCACATGTTCAGACACTTCTGGCTGCAGAGAGTAATGAGTATGATCATATTTGCCTGGCCACACTCTGTTCACATACTTATGTGAAGCGTCTGATTAGTTGTTGTCCTGTCAGTTGCACATGTCTCTGGGCAAGGACTGGGAAAGCAGAAGACTACCTTTAGTCATGACTTGGCCTTTCAGGAGTGTCCCATCAGTGAACCATCAGACCTAAGTAGTGCAGATAGCTGAGCCATTATGACACAGTCGACAAAGCTAACATAGCCTGGCTGGATTATTGTGTGTGTGATTGCTTTAAAATATATTAAGGCAGTTAGGATGTTATCTCTTAATGTTTAATGTTAGATAAGCATAATTATTAGCCAGCATTTGTTTTAAATACACCACTGTTTATTGTTTACTGTAATTCTAAGGGCTTTCATCTACCAGCAGAAAATGATTTCAGGTGATGCAAGGGAGTGGATGAGGAAGTTATTGACTAAAAAGTGCACCAGTGAACATTGCAGTATACACGAACAATGGCTTCGAAGTGAATTCACATTTGAATTTTAAACAGTCACATTAATTTAGCGTCTTTTCACAAGGCAGTTAACCTGGACTAATGTTTGTGTTTGTCAAACATACTGAGTGGCAGCATTGATCACGGAAGGCAGTGCAACCATGGTGATGAGGATGTGGGCACCATCCCGTCCTCACACAGTGTGAGTAACATGCAGATTCGCTCGTATGAGGAGATGATAAATGACATGGCTATCAAAGCAAACACTGATTAATGATCTCAATCATGATTTAGCATAATTCGGGCACCTGTGGTTCAACTCCAACTTCAATTAACCACTATAGAACCCAAATATTTATTTAAAAATTTCATGTAAAGGGGAAAAATGTTTAAAGTAGATCAACATTAAATATTGCCTGGGCTTTTGCATGAATATACTCCTACCTGCAACCTGACAGGTGCAGGCAGATGTTATGACCGTGTTACTGAGATCTTTGATTGGCATTTGATTGGCATTCTTTGAGGAAGCTTACATGCAAATGCAATTTATGCAAATATGTCATTGGTACTGACACATAAATGTCAACTGATTTAGAATAGCAGCCACCACATTAATCCACTACATCTTCAGAAACGAGACTAATCATTTCCTGTCCAATTCAAGCATGTGCAATGGTGAAAGGCTCTTTTTAGGCTTGTAGGAAGAAGGAAGTGTTATGATGTTGATGACAGATTATACTGATATAATAAGGACCTTCATTTTTCAGCACAGATTCATTCACAGTGATTCAGCAGACTGCACTGTGGAATGGGGGAGTGAGGAGAGGTGAGGCTGCTGTAATGGGCCTGGTGCCGAAATCTCCTCTCACGTACAGAGAGCTAAATGGGTCTGGCCAGGATGGCCTCCGCGGGCCGGTTCATGGGTAAGTGGAGCTGTGACAGAAATGAGAGACAGAGACCAAATGGAGAAAGCATCTCGGCCGTGGCTTGGAGGTAAATTACTGTAACTCATCAGATGGGAGCTGGCCTTACACTCACCAGAGTCCATAAGGTTCTGTCTTACATGAATGGTAACAACAGACAAGAAACTGTTGTACTGATATTCTGGTAAGTTATAGTAACTCCAGCAATATATACATACATCAGCCTTTCTTGTGTGCCACGGCATATTCTAGAAATTTAATAAGGATCATAGACAATTGAGCACTTCTGCATCTTATTATCTTTAGACTTTGATTCCCACAGGTTAATTTTGGTTGAATGTGCCGAGGAGGCAGACCCCATATAAGAATGCCTCTTATATACTTGGTAGCGCAAAAGACTCGTCCTGGGTTTCAACGCTTTACTTCCTTCAATACAAAGGTGATAATCTGAGTTGGGGTACATAAGGAACAAGTCAATGCCAGTGGGATAGTTTTTAAACCAGTTTCAGGTTCTTTAGGCCTGTGGTTGCTGTTCCGTTTGTCACTGGGGCTGAAAACGTTTCACCCCTGTCTGTAGTTGTGCTTTGCCTCGATTCCCTGGACTGACCCCAGTGTGAGAGCACTGAATCAGCTCCCTGCCTTCTTAGTCACACCTCTCTCCCGAGCCAACACCACATGAGCACCACTTTGTATTTCAATTCATTATGGCAGTCAGCACTGCCAGAGTTCTCCTGTTCTGACTCCATGTTGTGTGGAACATTTCAAATGAGGAGAGCACTCTCTAAGCCCCACTCAGCCATATTAAAATGTTTAGTCTTTCCCAGGGTTACAAATAATGACTTGGAAAATCAATAGGGAGCCTGTCTGTTTTCAGCAGTAGTTTTCCCCCAGTTGTTAAAGCGTGTGTCAAACCACTGATGACTTGAATCTGGGGCACTGAAATGGAAGTGAGTTCTGTTGTGGTTTAAGAAGAATGATTCCGTATAGTGAAAATAAAGGGATCGATTGGATGGGAGAAGATGGACAACCACTCCTCTGCTGTCATTGCACGTCCATTATGGATGATAACAATGTGAGAGGACTGGAAAGGGTGACCATTAGGAACAGGTCCTTTGAAACCAATGAGGGCGAGCTGCTGAAATCTATAGTCGTCAGAGGCTCATTTGCTGTAATTATTGTTTCTATGCTGAAAAGATATTGTTAGAGAGTGAGTGTTATATGTGCCTATAGAGCCTCTATCTACCTAATATTTACAATAGAAGTGAGGGGAAGCAGAACTGACTGTGATTATGTGTAATGTGTGTAATGTCATTACTTTTGCTGCATTGACAAAGAAAAATATTGTATTTTAAAATATAATAATAAATAATAATAATTAATAAACAAACAAATAAATAATAATCTTCTGTATTGTGTACCAGAAGGCATCTATCCTTTGCATCTTCTGTACATATTTTGTGCTCTTCCCAAGCTGTGAAGAGCGTGTCTGTGTACTTTATGATCGTGCAGCTCACTCATTCTTATCATGGTGACTAACCGGAGGCTTCTGAGCAACACACTCTGTTTGTAATGCAAATGACCTCTGGGTGGGGGTGAGGGCACTGCAGTGTGTCAGCCCTGCATCAGCATTCAAATCAGCCAGAATAATCAAACACAGAATGATCCGTTCATGTGCTCACCCATGTTTCCTGTATCGCCACTACTGACATGCTCTACAACTACATGCTAAAACCAACTCATAAATGATCTTAACAGCACCGTTTGTGCATTCAGAGACTGAAATGTTAATTGACATTTTTTATATGGAAACTCTTTCAACATAGACTGTAGGCTATTTGCTGAGGTTAAGAGTTTGAGGAATTCATATGCAAACAAAATTCACTGAAAGTGTATTATATAGGACAACAAAATACATCATATAAGATGAGAATAAATCATATACTACTTCTTAATCATACATAGAGTTATACTTAAATGCAAGTTGGAAAAACCTGCAATTTTATTTGTTTATAATGGCGGGTGACTTGCAGCGTGGGATTTACAGTGGACTGGGACAATTTCCAGGAGAGGCTTCATTTCTTTAAGAGTTATGATTGCATCTTAATCAAATATAGCCATTAATGCTTTCGCAAAACTTAGAACAAGCATGGAAAAATGCCACACAATGCTCTTACATTTAATCTGTCTAGCATCACAACCCATCTTAGCTATCTATAGTCATGTCCTGCTTCCTTATGAATGCTCATATGTTGGCAACTTCAAATTATCCTCATCTCCAAAAACATCAATAAAATATATGCTGATGAGATCTAATCTGGCATCACAAAGCACCTTAGTCCTGTTGACTTCATATGGCAAAAACAAGGCCTTGGTTGATGCGCTGACAGCTAAATCTCATTTGATTTGATTCAAGCTGAGCACTCTTTTACTCCAGCAGAAACAGTTCAATTTATGCATGAGATTAAATCTTCAGGTTTAATTAAATGCAAGGGTGCCCTGCCTGCAACACTAAACACAGAGGATAGTGTCATTATCTTCCCACTGTTGATGAACTGATTAGCAGCCCAACTGCAGAGCTGCTTCATGCGCTGTGTGGTACTTACAGTCATTGCTGCATCGCTAATGACGGTTGTATCAACCAGACCCATTTGAATTTATACAGCATTGTAGGTTCACTGTTTTTGCCACCATCTGAATTAGAAACTGCTCAGAACCCAATGAGATATTGTGGTGGCTGATTCGTCACCCACCAATTTACTGTGTGTGTTGATGGGCCCTTTTAGGGGTCCCATAGAAATAATAACAATTACCCTGAGGTCTGGCTCATTGTAAACCTTTACTGGTAACATTAACATGTACCATCTAACTTTGTGTAAACACACTTCCATACAACCAAACAGTAAATACTCTGTCCAGGACATTATCACTTCATGTTTTCCTATCTTCACCTTTTTCTTCTCCTTTGCTTTCCTACCATGTTACCATCAGTGCAAATTCTCACCATTGGTTTCTCTTCATATTCATAACATTAATTGTCATTTGGCAGATGCTCTTATCTAGAGTGACTTACAACTTTTTACATGTTACCCATTTACACAGCTGGATATTTACTGAAGTTAAGTACCTTGCCCAAGGGTACAGCAACAGTGCCTGAGTGGGGAATCATACCTGCAACCTTCCAGTTATGAGCCCTGCGACTTACCACTATACGGCACTGCTGCCCTTCAGCTAACAGACATATCTGTTGTAGCTGCTTGGCAGAAAATGCCCACATTATTATTGTTAATCACCAGAGTCAATTAAAGTTAGCTAGCTAGCAACATTGGCCAGATGCTGCTTGATTCACCTGACCTTCCTGTGTCACGTTGCTTCAGTGGGCATGACAAATATAAACATGGTAGAAACTCCCCTTTGTATTGAGAAGGTGAGAATAGCAGTGAACTATTTTGCTGGCAGGTAGCTACCAATTCAGGTTACATTTGCTAGTTAGCTACGCAGTTACTGTTTCAGACATATGTATTGCTAGTGAAATTATATGTGTCTTTTGATAAATATTGCAAATTTCTGATGTCTAACTTTGGCATGGTAGCTATTGTTAATAGATGTAGCTGTGTCAAATGTAACAGTGTTTGCCAACAGTATTCATACTGTCAAGTAAAAAAAAAAAAAAATTTTTACCTTGCAATAACTTTGCAGGTAGACTGTACACAGGTTTTTTGAATTTGAATATAATAAGAAAATAATATGAGGGATAGATTAACATGTTTTCTGCCATTAATGCTTAGCTAAGCATCTAGATAATAATAAAAAAAGATAAGCAGAGTTACAGAACAGAAACTGCCAACACTTAATTCACAACACGTTTCAGACAGGTTATTCACCTGTAGGGTGATACTGCCCAAGCCAGTTTTTTATAACTTTATTTTCAATTTGATATCATACTTCGTTGATCTAAGTAACTAAATGTTCCAGAATGTTTTTTTATTTTTTGTTAGATAGATTATGCACTGTACTTATATGTGTTCCCATGTGATTTAGGTTAGGAGAACCTTCACTTTCAGGTAAAGTGTATTGCAGACACAGAGTATCTCAGCTGGGTAACACTACAGAGTCACGTATGACCAAGGGCAGTCAGTGTGTACACGTTGAAAAGGTCACTTACATAAGCTCCCATGTGAGCTTTCATAAAACACAGGAAGCTAATCTCAAGCACACCACTGTTTTTCCCTCCCACTCAACTTAAATTCACAATAATGTAATTAGCATCTTTGAATTACTGCATCAGATTAATCTGTCACAAAGGCTAAGGAAGAAACAAAGAAAGTGTCTCAATTCAATGAACAATAATGGAGACATTGAGGTTTGGGAGAGCAAAGAAAGATGTTTTCTCTTGGCAGAAGTCCCAGTTCACCTTGAAAAGTTCATGTTTATCAAAGAGCCAACTTCTTCCAGCCGAGGGCCTTCGAGGACAGGTAACTACATGAATTAATGAAGATAGTACATGAAAGAGACACAACCTCTACCATAATGTGCTACCTTTGGAACTGTTTACTGTTGTTGATTTGTGTGTTTTCCCATAGGTCTCAGTTGTGGCACTGATTTCCCTTTTGTGTGGGCATGTTTGCTTGTTAGCAAACTGTGTAATGTGTAAAGGACATATCTTTGGCACAGGGGGCTAGATTTAATTATTTACATGTCCTTTTTTATACTGTTGTCCTCTGCATGCCTCTGCATTGGAGTCACCAGGCTAGTCACACTCACACAGGAACACTGAGGTGAGATGAATGCGCTACATGACACAGCACACTCCAGTGGTGTGGGTGCTAATTGAAGGGTGCCAAACAGCAGTGAGCTTACATACTCACCCCTATTCCTGATGGGATGAAGCCAGTGCATTCTGCTGTGGGCCCCTGGCTGGCAGCATGGTTGAGATCAAATGCACAAGGTGACTGCCTTAACCACGCAGCTAGGAAGGAGCCCCTAGATGTGCTTTTATTAATGTGCTTTTTTTGTGGAGCTGGATTGGTCTAACCATCATCTTGAAAACTTGCTCCACTAATGTGGCTATCTGCCTACCCAACTGTGTTTTTCTCTGTGTGTATGGTAAAGCTTGTGTAAGAGCTTGACATTGTGGTATCAGTGAGTGTGCAAGTGTCTCCTCTGTTGCTCATCACCCGTTGATGGACAATGTTACAGTGAGAACTTGGTTTTTACTGTGGACTGGTGGCCGTCAGTAAATGTCAGCTAATTGTTAGGGAGGAGGATGGGAAATAAGTTATAGCATGGCGTTTGAAGGAAAATCATTTTAAAGGGCTCGGTTGGACACGGTGTGCAGGTGGCTGTTACCAGGCAGACTTGCAGATGGTTGGTACATCCTCTTCCTGACACTTTCCTTGATTCTGCATGGGCACACTTTCCCTGAGTTTCATTTTTTTCCAGAGAAGCTCTAAGCACCCTCGTCAGCTACCTGAGCACCTGGATGACACTGTAATTTCAGATACAGAATGAGAGAGAGCGTAGCTGTGCATGATTCTTGTGGGCAGATGATATCCTTTTCGATCACATTCACCTTCCACTCACACTTTCCACCGCATTTTCAAGCACCCCAGAGCTTTTTTGCATTAGTGGCCTGATTGGGGCAGTTGAGCAGCGGTAGTGCAGGGTGATCACTGCATCCCACACACCACAGGTGGCGGCTATGCTGCTGCATCAGAACATGCAGTGAAGCAGAGAGAGAGCCCTGCTTCCTCTATTAAACCTCATCTGTGGAGCAAGGAATGACATGGCATGGTAGTGCTTTTGTGTGTTTTTGCTTAGGGAAGGAAGGTATTTTAGAACATGCCATTGAAATATATATTTACTGTAACTTGGTCTGTCAAAGTTACTTTTAAAAAACTGTGCTCAAAATCTGTAGTTTTGCCATGATGTAGACTGACCAGCTAAGTGTTATTTGAATTCCTGAGATTCCCTTTTAGTGTAGCCTAGTAACACATTTCTCACAATGGCTGACATTAACACAGCTGAGTTTAGTGAGTACTTGGATGGAAGGCCAATGAACACCAACCATTTGGGCAGGAGATGGCATTGTTGGCCACTAGAGGACACCCTTCTCCTTGGATTAAGTAGATTACCATTAGGTCTTCAGTATAGTGCAGACCACTTGTGTATGTATGTGCATGTGCATTTTTATGTGTATGAGTCTGTCTAAGTGCTAGACAATATGGCCAAACTGATCTTTCCCACACTTTGGCCTTATGTTGCTTATATGATAGCTCATCCTTGAATGTAAAAGAGTCACTTTTTCCTTTCCAGCTAAACAGTGTTCTTCATCATAAATACACCATGCTGTGGGCTGTACATAGTTTGGGTAGTAATAACAATATTAGCTCTCCAGGTGTTAGCGGCAATAGCATGCGCGCTGTTAACACTGGTTTTGAGAAGAGGAACAGGAAGGTGAAGAAGTGTGAAAAGAATAGCAAGAGGAAGTACAGAATTAACTCCATTTATAATCTGCGGCAGCTGTAGTGCTCCTAGGGTAGTGTGTTTAAGACATTGACGGAGGTGTTTTAATGTTTGCTGTTTGGTCACAGGTATATACAACAAGTGCTGATTGTGAAAGCTTAAGCATGTACAGATATCCTTGTATAAATTCAAAATGTTGTTGTGGCAGGCATTTTTTGCTAATGTAGGAAGAGCTAAACATTTTGTACATGTTGGTAAGATGGCCATTTTATAGCTTTTTTGGTAGAGATGTACTTGTAAGACCTATTTTTAAAAATGTTCTGAGCTGTGAAGAAAAGATGATTTGCATTTGCGAGTAGGATCAACACAGGACTGAAGAATATAATACTTGGATTGAAACATTGTCCGTCATTGTGCATTGTTGAAATGAATAAAGAGAAGATGGCGAGAGAAGATGGTCATTTAATCCATTTGGGTTTGTCTTTCAACAGCCTTTTAGCTGAGGCAGGTCCCTGGTCTCTGTCCATGGCTGAGAAATGATGCCATTTACGAGCCGGAAGAGGTCTGTGGGGAACTACCCTGAGAGCAGGCAGAGGAAGATTTCACAGAGGTTATACGTACAGTTAGTTCTCTCAGAGAGTGACTCATCAAACATCTTTGCCTTTGGGAGAATTGTTTTTCCACTGACAATCGTAGCATTGTTTGTTCCGGAAAACAATTTCATTGCAATATGATATTAAAACACAATTTCCCTGTCGGAAAATGTCCTTAGGGTATTTCCCAGGCTCTGATAAGCACCTGTGATGCACAAAATTAGACAAGCCAAGAAAATGGTGGTATTGACCATTAGTGTGTGTTTATTAGTATTTGGTAACCTTACAGAAAGGAATCTGACCATGGGCGTCAGTTTGTTTTGGAAAGTGCTGGGAACAACGACGGGTTCAAGTAACTAAAGGCTTTCAAAAAGTGGTGGGGACGAAATGGGCCATAACAAAAAGTGGTGGGGACATGTCCACAGTATCCCCAGCGTAAATGACGCCTATGAGTCTGACTGCTTGTAGGTCCAACCATAAGGCTTACCTTATCATAAAAAATGCATGTGGAGTTTTTGTTCAATGTCTAGATATTTTTCACGCTCTTTTTGAACTCGATTGATCAAATATCATGAGGTTATTGTTCTTGCAGACATGTTACAGGGAAGAGGGGTAAAGCGGAGGTGGCTTTTGTTGGGATGAGAGGTCTTTAGTGCTTCCTTTGAGCTTGTAGCACGCCTCACAGCTTGCCAGTGAGCTGCATGGCGGGTGACCTCCCCTCAGCCTGCACGTGGAAGAGAATAACAGCAAAAAAACCGAAACAAACAGACAATGATTTGGCAATGATTTATTTATTAAGTGTTGCAGAGCAAGGCAGCTACAAAGAAAGCTCCTCACTGTAGCCTTGGTCCCAGAGGCAGAATGCTATGAACCCCCTCACATAAAAGCTCAATTAACCTGTCTAAAGTCACCTGATTGCAGTTTGTTACTTTGTGCATTGTTTTGTGATGAAGCAAAAAAAAAATTGCCCTCGTAAGTGTTACGGTTAGCAAAAAGCCAAGCTTATGTTATGAAGAAAGTCTTTAGGGTTTTCATCTTCTTGTCCAGGTACCCCTGACTGAATCAATTGAAAGATGGAATCAGATATACACCAGGACATATTGTCTAAAAATAAAGATCCCTCTGCTAAGAAGCCCAAGACTGGTCGATAATAATGTTCAAAGCAGACTTCCAAGTCTAAAAACAAGTGGTAAAGGGAACATAAAATCAATGTTTACTGATTCCAGTCTTAGTCCTCTATGTGATAGAACTGATAAACGTTCTTTGTTTGAACTCAAGAAATCAGTTCATAAGTATAAATCACAAGGAGCTAGGTAAATTCTACCAGTGAAAGTGGTCAAAGATCCTTTCTGAGACACATTGGAAGCTTTTAAATCAGGAACTTTCTTAGTGACATCAAAGTCAAAGTAGGATCAGTGCTGATTGCAGAAATGCAGAAATGACATTTTAATTTGTTAAATATTCTGTTGCTCTACATGCACATTCATGAAAAAACATACTGATTGCAGAGGTACACTTGTATTCCTTGTCCAAATAAATAATAATTAAAAAAAAAAAAATAATAATCCTTCATCACAATTTATCCATGGAACAAACAAGTTCAGAATCTGCTGCATATTCATTTTTTAGTTTACGCTTTTGCACCATCCTTGTATTTGCATTTATTATTTACATCATTATGCTCTGACACTCCACGTAAGACTAGGACTGCCAAATAAATAGATTTAGCCATCATAATAATGGTTATAATAATAGCAATGCAACATACATACACTGAATTTACCAGATTTCATACACTCACTCCCACTGTATGTGTGTGTTCACTGCTGTACAGTAGATATGTCACCAATCTCCACCTTCCTCCCACTTGTCCAGGATAATCTCTATGGCAGCAGGTCAAATGTTCTGGCTATTTCCTTGATGGCAGATGAGAGGGACTCTGGAATAGGTGCTGTAATTGCTTTTGAATTGGACGGGACCTCTCTGAAGAGAGGCTGATCTGTGTCATCTCAGACGGGCCATCAGATACGGAGGATCTCCTGGAAGTGACTGCCAGTCAGAAGACACTTCAGCAGACAGTAATGGCAGGATGAAGGCCTGCTTACAGTGCTTGCTGATATTATGCTTGTGGGTGGTGTACTGCATCAGGAAAGCTAGCCCCTGTACCTCTCTGTAAACTGGGACCCTACACTGAAAGACTGTAAAGACACAGGGACCCAACAAAATGCTTAAATACCTGTCCCGACCCTGACCAGAACAGAACAGAATACATTAAACTGCACCACTGTGATTAATGGATGAATTGGATAGTCTTGTCATTATTTTGTTATTATTCAGCATTTCCAAGTAGGTACAAGGTATACTATATTGTCATAGGAAGACCTTAGATTGAGAACTACAGCTGTAGACCAGGGGTTGAATTGCATTGCTTCCATTTGTGCTTCTAAATACACTGCAGTTTTACAGCAGCATTTCTGATAAAGTTGCTATCCCATCAATTCATTGGAACTGATGGCCATCAGTTCAGTACCCTGTAGGAAACATAATATTGGGGACTGTTTACTATCTGCTGTTCAATTTCATTGAAATCTAGCACAGATGTTTGGGTCATTTTAGAGTAATGCTTTATCAATTCTTTTCACCGCCCTCTAGTGGATCATCTGAGAATATCTGAATACCTGATGTAAGCACACACCTTAGCACACTTCTAAGCTTCTAATTTCCCTGCTCATGGTATATTACTGTTTGTAATATACCCACATTTTTTACAGAACATTGTGCTTTCATCACACACTCTTCAGTACATCGTGGGCGTATTTTTAGGAAGTGAGTGTTTCTCTAAAGCTCTGCAGAGGTTAGGCACAATCAGAGCTACTGGTGTGCACACCTAATTCCTATCACTTTCCATCTAAAGTGATTACATCTGATTAGATTATAGGCCTTCATTCATTACCACACTCTGGGTAATCAAAAGCAAGGCCTGTGCGGAAAACAAGACAGGATAAAGACAGCAATTTAGTCGCAGCGGCAGGGGGGAGGAGAGAAAAGGCCCCTTTGATCAGGACAGCTTGTCCGGGGACATCAGAGACAGCCGGGCTGCGCTCCGCAGAAGATGAAAGCGGGGGCCATGTGTAGTGGCTGCTCTGGTGGAGGCAGGAGCCGTGCAGAGGGGAGGGCAGAAACAGTCAGGCTGCCTGAGACGGCTGGTTTAAATATGGACTGTGGCTCCGAGCAGTGACCACTTCCCCCTGCCTCTGTGCATCCTCCCACCCTTGCCTCATTTCCCATGAGGCCATGACTCTGCAGCCCAAACCTTGAATCATCACATTTGTGTTTATTATGTAAGTTGTATTACATATATGGCTCACCCTTCAGGCTGCAGAGGGAGGTATAGGCAAGGTGTGCAATTCTTGTATTGCTGTGTTAAAATCGTAATAGACAAAAATATTGTGGATGCCTGTAATTGTTTTTAAGGCATTGAGAGGTAAGTTATGTTCGCTGTATTATTCTGTTTTTTGTGTGTTATCTGTATTGTAATGAGCTTATGCCCATGTCAAAATGTAATGCACTGTCCCTGGTGACTTTCTTGCCAGGTCTCTCTCGAATAAAAAGGTTCCTAACCTCAGGAGGCTTCCTGGTTAAATAAAGGTTAATAATGTTATCTATGGTTATTGATTCTCTTTGCTGAGCAGATACCATTGTTCTAGGGTGCTGACATTCATACTGCAAAACGGTACAGCTTTTCCCCCATCAGTTTTCACCAGTGTGGTGGAAATACCCCACTCTAAAGACAGTAATGGCGTTTCACACAACACATTCACAGCACTAATACCACTATGGCTGTGTCTGCTTTCACTCATTGTGTGCACATTACAAAGGCAGCACATATTTTTCTTCACTTTCTTACTTGTAAGTCATGTCTGGATTATGGCATTAAATCTACACCAGTGTGGTGTTGCAATGAGTCAAGGAGAAGTTTCCTCACAAAGGAGGAACAGCTCTGAAACAGAGCAGATCTGTGGCGCAGATTAAAGGGCACTGACTGACATGCAGCTACATGGCATATCGCACAGAGAGCGAATACAAAGCTAAATTAATGCTGTTATTGTAGGTATCTCTATTTCTTCCCGTGTTGATCAAAACTGAACACTGCAGGACAGGATTAGCGGAAAGAAGCAAGCAAATGTTTCTCCAGTACAGTTTTAGTAAAGCGGCTGCTGACAAACTTCTGTTTTCAGCTACATTTTTGCATTGTGCATGTTAATTAGCAGATGCTATCTTTAGGTTTGTTTTTTCGTTGTGGAAAGGTTTTGTGGTTTCGTTCATGCATGAGGACCAAAGTGTTGTCTGAGAGGAGGTCTGGTCAGGCCGAGTCAGAAGCAGCTCGCTGGCTTTGAAAGCAAAAGAAGTCTCACTGGCTCAGCGGGGCAGCAGCAAACAGATTTCCGCTTCACACTTTCATCACCGGCACCAGCCCAACACTTGAGTGACAGACAAGCTCTGCTGCTCTCGTACGACTGTGTAATGTCGGCTTGGCTCAGGGAAGGAGTCAGCTGAGCTCAGGGAGCCCTGCATGATTCTGCTCTGTGTAGAATTAGCTGCAGGCAAGGCATGTGACCCTGAGCATTGGAGGCTTGGCTCCTGGACACTGCCGGGAACATCGGAGACAAGTGGAGATAACTCTCCTTTCCCTCTGTTCCTGTCAGGAAAAACAAACCTAGGGATTGCTTCCAAAAAAAGTCTAAAAATAGTCCCAGAAGTGTGGATGAAGCAGATTGGGTTGCTGCCTCTGTATTTGGGGCCTTTGAATGAACAGTGTCAGGCTTCTGGGTCCAGGCTCATGTCAGCCATGAGGAAGTGATAAAGAGGAACTGAGAGAGGGGGCAGAAGTACAAGACTGCAGAGAGGCAGTGCAGCTGTCAGAATGGGCCACCACCCTGGACAAGTCTGAGCGGAACCTGGGCTGTACCGTGGGCCACGGGGGGACGCGTGTAGGGACCAGAGGGGGGATGCCAGGGCTCGGAGGGACAACAGCGTTCGGGTGAAGCGTCGCGGGCCAGACGGGACCGGAGCGCAAATGTGGAAACACCGGAGAAAGTGGACCGTGCCTCCCACCCCTCCAGCCGGCCCGTCACACAGGTAGCGTTGCGGTCCTCCTTCTTTCAGAGGTTTTGGGAAGGAGCGTGTGGCCAGTCTCTGCGACGTGCTACACATGGTCACATTTGAGAACAAAATGTTTTTGAGTCCAGGAGCACAGGCCAACTTGCTCCTTCTTACCAATTTGCTACAGAGTCATCTAGTCCTGTCAGAGTTTTGCAAGACTACAGCCTTGATACAGAGTAAAAATGTGCGCACTTGCTGCATAAGCTTGCCTTTATATGTGGGCGAAGGTGCTGTAGGCAAATACCTGTTTTTGATAGTAGAGGAAGTGGGGTCTGCTGAGGACCTGCTCTCTGAGTCTGACTGCTGTGGTGTTTGGCTCGGTGCCTCTGACTGAAGATCATTTGAAAAGAACTGGATGGATAGAGATTTGAGAAGGCTGGGTCTTCAGACTGGGTGAGGGCTTTGATGAGTGTATGAGGGGAGGTCTTTTAATAGATATTCCAACCTTTGATTTTTACCGGTTGACTGAAATGAACGCTGGATGGTCGCAGGCGTGTGCTAACCTGGGTCAACCATTTTATGGTGTTGAGGTTGTGTGACTGCCTTATCCTGCAGCCATCTAACACATTGCATTCTCAGCCTCTCAATGTTCTTGTGATGTTGTTTTAGAATGTTTCTTGGTTGTGGATCCTCTGTTCATTTTCAGTGGAACAGGCTTTCTTTGTTATTTGAAAGCATGGTTAATTTCTCATGAGAAAAGCTCCTATATGAGTCAGGGAAAAAAAAGTTTTAATGCGTTCACATTTCAGAGCTCAGCTCCACCATTTGATGTCAGTCTGTTCTGTACACATATTTATCTCTTCATCTTAATGTGTGAATCTCACGGAAGGTGATGAATAACTGTACACATGTTGAAATCCCCTTGCTTATTTGAAACCAGCTTTTGAGAAATTCATTCATTTTGAGGATGACAGTGAGGTCACATGAAGCAGTGTGCAGTGACGTGTTCCAACAGAAGTGAGTGTTACAGTGGTTTTAGCAGCCTCCCCTTGTTTAGTGCCCTGCCATTTCATTACTGACTGACTCCTGTGAGCTGTTCCTTGAGCACAGATGCTGGTATATGTTTCTTCCTATTTGATGTACTCATACTGTATCTCAGATTATGTTGGATGTCATTCATCCAGGAATCACCGAAATAATTACACTATAACTACACTCCACTAGGTGGAGCCAAAGCTCTACATGTTTAATGTTTGCTGGGTGTCCCCATTATTTTCAGTTCACACACACTGGGGCCTGCCCCAACATCTCAGGTATATTTCCATGTTTTACACAGATTGTGTGATAAACTGTTATTTCAGCATTTCCACTTCACAATCATTAGATCGATCATAAATGCTGTCTTAATATTTATATTGATGAATGTTCTGTTGCCCTGTTTTAAAAGCTCACGTAAAAAACCCTGATATTCACATTTATTTATTATAGCAGTATTAATTTTCTTTAGGAATTTTCATTGGGGGCATGACCAGTGCGCTTATTTTCAGAAACATTAAGAGTGACGCACGCACTTATGTAACCTAAAATATTTATCATCTTAATTGTCTTTTGATGTTTTAAAATGGTCTCTTTTAGTTTTTCTTGGGTAATGACAGTAGTGACTGTAATGACTGTAAGCTTATCCTCTGTCTGTGACTCTTAATCTCTGTGCATGTCACGTAATGTTCTCACCATGTGAAATGCGGAAGACCTGATACTACGTTATAAAAACATCTGAGAGTGCTTTTCTGGACGGAGACGGGGACGTGCAGAGAGGTGCAGTCAGAGCTTCTCTGCCTGAGCAATAAATGCTGTGCTGGAAGTGAGTGTGTTGTTTCATGGCTAAGTGGCCACAGTGAGACAATGCTGTCAGTCGAGCCATGCTACTGTTTCTCCTGCAGGCCTTCCTCACTGCAGGCCTCCATTCCATACTGCAGGCCTTCATTACTGCAGGCCTTCCTTACTGCAGGCCTTCCTTACTGCAGGGGTGTTCCTTATTGGTCACACGGTGTGGAACACAGCCACGTCGCCTGTTTTGTAGCTTAATTAGGAGCACATGCGTTGTGTTTCTGTGTGCATGTGTGCTCATCAATGGCTAGACTGAGGGCCTGAGTAGAGGAGGTGAAATGTGCCATTCTTTGTGCGTGTGTTTGTGTATGTGTGCCTGACAGTGGTTGTATTTTTGTTTGTTTAAGTGTTTCATTTGCCTTGAGAGTGATTTTTCGTTATTGTTTTGATGGTTGAAGCACTGTGCTACAAATGACTCCTAATCATGCAGTCACCTCCATATTAGAATTGCGTACTTAAGAGATTGCACAGTTCGGTGCTGGACAAAAGCACAGAACTGTAAAATCGCTTGAATACGTTACCTGCTAACACATAAACACTTTCACTGTGTTCGGCAAACATCACAGCAGCACTGCTACAACAACAGAATCTCCAAGAGAAGGTCACATGCTAGATTTATCGAACCCTGAAGACTAGGGTGTCTGTGGCTTGTGTGGCTGAGTGCTGGCACTCTCTTAATGGGTCCCAGGAAAGGCTCCGTCTCCTCAACAACGAACGAGCGAGGCAGACCTGACCTGCCCAGTCACTGCAATCGAGTCACAGCTTTCAAAAGATTGCCAGTCACAGCTCGTTTATAGAGGCATTTTTTCCATCCGCCCCAGATTGCTGTTTATTTCACCACTAAATGAAAAGTGGAATTACAGCAGACTTCTTTTGACAGCAAGCAGCACCTGCTCTTCTCTAATCAATGTAATGCTGCAGTCTGATGGAGACAGTGCTTCCAGCTGTCAGTAGAAAATGTAGCTGCCTTGTTTTTTAGACTGAGAAAAACCTCAGGGGAGGAACGAGGACACAGATGACAGCTGTTTTGTCATGTGCATATTTAGATTTCTTGATGTTCTCACTGATGTTATTTGGTCGTTGGTAACAGATGGGTCTAGTTATGTGCTGCTAGCCCTGGCTACTGTACACACACTTCACAGCTGTTTGCCATGTCTAAGCTCAGGCAGCAGAACTGACTCCAGAATCAATGATTTATAAATGGATTAAATATAAAACTGAAGCTATACAGTATAAGCAATAGGTCTCTATGCATTTAAGAATGTCAGCGTTTTTCTTTGTGCTTTTGTCTGTGTGTGTGTGTGTGCGTGTGTAGGCACATGTGTGTTTATATGCACGTGTGTCTGGGAATGGCTGGACTTGCATGTTCATTTTATTGTTCACAGTACCGCAGGAACTCTGCAGTGAAGCTACAGCCATCAGTCACAAAGACAGCAGAAGAAAGAGAAAGAACAGAAATTCTGCCTGATACAAGAATAGCAGGAAACAGATTGTGGTCTGCGGGTTAACTGTAATTGTGTGCACCTCTTCACCGGTGACGTCACTTCCTTCCTGGTGAAAGTTGAGATTCAAAAGTATTTGTGAAGAGGCCATCCTGCACCATGCCCCTCTCTTGTAACCTGTCTCAGACACAGGGGAATGGTGGTGGCAGCGGGGGTGGGCAGGGGTGTTGTGGTCACCCCTCCAGAGCGGTGCTTGCAACACCGGATTTGCAAACAATGTTGAGGAAAGAGTGAGTTCAAGTCAAAGGTGTGATTCTACCTCTGAGGACTGGCTGCATCTGAATTGGTCCAGTTAAATTTAGTACTGCACAGTAAAATGTACCACACATTCACTCTGGATATATGCAGCATATGTGTTGCAGTGTATTAGAGTATTTGGAAAGGAGTTTATGTACAGATGAACTATAAATACAGATACTAGTCAATATTCCTGTTTAATAAACAAGAAAAATAACACAAATTAAAATGAATCTGTTTTCATTTCTCACTCTCAGAAAGCAGCAGATGCAGGCTTAACACTAGATTCAGTCACACAAGAACGGTAATGCATTTCAACGAGGAAACCTTGGTAAAAATGATATATTTGTTAGACCTGGACCCACTGGCTGTGTGAATGCGTGTGGCGGTGACCTTGTGCTTCAGGCCTCCCTGAATAGATTACCTGCAGGGGGCAGCTGATGCCAGAGGAAGGCGGGGGATCAAAGCCATCAAACGCAGCGACGAGCAAAGCTGCCCCGATAAAATTTCCATTCATTAATTTAGGAGATGCGCCTATCAGGGGGACATACGGGTTAGAGCGTATCGTTTTAAGCTTGCGCCCAGAGGGCAGCTATTACCTGGGGTACAAAGTCGTTGGCTGTGACCACACTGCGAGGGCTTCCTGATAGAGGGCCCTCTCTGCTTTCATAGGCAGCGGCAGCTCTGAGTGGCTTTGACAGGCCGGGCGTAGTGAATGATGCCGAGGCCGTCGGACTGGTTCCTCTCCCCCGCGGCAGTGCTCCTCCTCTGAATGTTCGCGCTTGTGATGTCTGTCCCTTGCAGCTCCTCCAAGCTCCTCCAGCTTTTCAGCCTCTGCTCTGCGGATCTCGTGATTGAGTGTGGAGTGTGACATACAGCGTGCGCATCTGCCGCTGTTTGCTCGTGTTAATGGAGGAACAGTGGAGTAAAGTCAGTGTGTCTGTTTTGGTCAGTGATCAGTCATTTGTTTTACTTTGAACACATTGAGCTGTGTTTCCACACGTTTAAAGCAAAATTCACGTGGCACCCCTGCCTGTTCATTTATGGGGTGTCCATCCAAACTGGGTCTCCTTTTGACCCTTGTGCTGGGATCCAGAGCCAAGACCAGAGGGTTGTAGAATCCAGTGTAATTGTTAAAGTACTTGTACTGGGATCTAGGCCCTGGCTTGCTACAGCAGTGTAACACTGTACTGGAGCTAAGGCCAGAGGGTTGTAGATTACAGTGTAATTATTATTGTCCCTGTACTGGGATCTAGGCCCTGGTTTGCTACAGCAGTATAACACTGTGACAGAGCCAAGACCAGAGGGTTGTAGATTTCAGTATACTCATTACTGGTTCTGTGCTGATTGCTTAGACTGGAGTGTCTACATGGTTGCCTGGAGGATAATGACTGAAATATGGGTTTGAAGCCCCAAAGGTCTTGCTTAGGGGCCCCATCTGGACCCACAAGGTCAAAATGAGGTTTGCAAAAAAAAAAAAAAAAGGATCTTTTCGGTGTCAGGTGTCATGTTGTCGGCTGTCCAGGACATCCTCAATTACTGAAATGTAATTAATTGGAGGTCCCCAGAGAGATAAACGAACGCACAATGTTCCGTGGTGTAATTGGAACATGATGCGGGGTGCGTTTGGTGCAGCGTCTCTGACCCAGCCGCTGTTTTCGAGTGATTAAAGGGGAAAGTGACCTTTACCTCTGTCGACGCCGCAGCCCCGTCGCCTCCTAATTGATCCGGCAGGCTCTGCCGGATCCGCCGGAGCGTGGCTCCGAGGCGCCCACGCCCGCAGACCGCCGGGGGGGGTGTGTGGTATCGGCAGCAGCGGAGGCTCACACGGGGCCTGCCGCTTTGATTCCTCCCTCATTAGCGGGCCTCGCCGGCTCGGACCCGCTGCCAATCAGCGCCATTAAAGACGGCCCTGGGGAGCGCCGGAGGGAGAGGGGGAGGGAGACGGGACCGCGCGCTGCTACCGCTGCGCTTTCTTCAAGTAATTAGAGTCATTAACCAACAGTGGTGGTCAGGATTTACTCCATTGTCTCTGTGCCAGAACTAATGAAGTGCGTCGTTCTGATGCAAAAATGGAGTGAGCCGGTCACTCTCAGAATTTGGTGTTTTTTTTTAGCAGTTTTAGTGTGCTGTAATTAGCAGGGGAAATTTGATGGGTAGGAACTGAAAGTGTATCCCTTTCTGCAATTGAGACAAATCCTGCATCTCAGGGACTTGGCAGCCTTCACCATCTTTACTGACTCTGACACCCGGGTGTCTGTCTCCCTATCTCTCTCCCTCTCTCTCTGTCCTCCTATCAGTCCGTGATCTGTGTTTCTATCTCTCTTCAGAGAGTGAGCAATGCATTATTAACACAAATGGATCCTGCCGCCTCCAAACCCCATGGTCGATTGGACCTCTTCAAAGCCCGTGAAGGTGGGAGAGAGCAAAGCTAGCACTGAGGTGATTTGTGAAATTTAATATTTCCTGAATAAAGAAACTGGAACAGGTTGCTGTTCTGTGCAGGAACAGGGGAGTTTTACCTAAACTCTCAGTCCTGCTTAGTGTGCACAGTCTGAGAGCAGTCAGATCAAATGAAGACACACTTGTCTGATCTGGAGCCTGTGAATACAGGAGATGGTGTTGAAAAACAGCACAGCAGGGCTGGGATGTCATTGGACTGAGCATATGTCCATAGCAGGAAAACAGGCAAATAACCATAACCAGGAAAATAACCATAACCAAGGAAATAACCATAACAATAAAAATAACCATAACTAGAGGAATGACCATAACCAGGGAGATAACCATAACCAGGAAATAACCAGAACCAAGGAGATAACTATAACCAGGGAGACAACCATAACCAGCAAATAACCATAACCAGGGAGATCCCTGTAAGACTCCATTGCTGTCAGACTGACAGGACATTTGTTTGTTTTGTTTGTTTTCAGTTTGAGTTATTTATTGGCAGTTATCGGCATAGTGTTTCATTAACTTGCAGCTTTTGCTCATTTTTTAGCTGGGCAGTGGGCGGACACATCTCCCAAATGAACCTCATTAGGCCCTAAAGTAATTGGATAGCTGCAAATTGCTGTTTTCCTCCCTGCATGTCTCTCAAATGACCCAGGGCGCTGACCTCAGCTTCCCGGATCCGCCCAACGTGACGTCCTCTGACAGGGGATCTTTCAATCTGGGTATATTTAGCTGCCATAGCAACCCGGAATCCCTGAAATGTACATGGAAACAGACGCTCCCAGCACGTGGCCTCCCCTTAAAGGGCCAGCAGCCCTTTTATTGTTTGGCACGGGCCACAGTGTGGAAGGCTATAGGCAAAACCCATATGCTAACAAGGCCTTGCTTTTAACGCCTATTGGTTAGTTTGTGCAGGTGTTGTACAGGTCTGAGTCCATAGCAATGGCAGGCTACTCCACCAGGAGCCTGTGGTCACACAGCTAACAACAAACTCTCTGGATTTTACAAGGCAACGATTCTTTCTCAAAAGTTGCAATTCACTTTCAGCAAAAGGCCTGTTGGTCAGGGAGCACCCTGAAATTCATTTAAACCAGTTTTGGTCAGGGTCTCTGGCCTGATGACAGTGTGCTGAAATCTGCAAATGTTTTGGTCAGAGGGTCCTCCAACTACCACTCAGGTGACCTTGCCATGCCACCACAAGGCTTGCATCATCGGAGTCTTTCTAGAGCTCAGGTGAAATCTGCAAATGCATCCACCCCACATCCCGCAGCAGCTAACTTAACTCCCGGGAGAGGAGGGAGAGCGTCTTGGGCATCGCAGAGTGAGTGCCGTGCTCTTCAGGGTGTGGGGCAGCGGGGACGGCGCACGGCCCGGCTCTCTCGCTCGTCTGTGTGGAAGGCATGTGTGGGAGGGAGCCTGAGACTCTGCCCGAGAGCGAACGCTGTGACGGAAACTCTGAGGAGCTCCGAGTGCCACTTCCAACCGACCAGGAAACGCACACTTACGCCTGCTCCACGTGTTTATTTGCTGCGCGCAGTCAAATGACAAAATCCCAAACGGGGCCGTGTAAGATTTTCTTCTTTTTTCCTGTGATTGTAACACAGATTTCACTCGTTTTTCATGGGCTAATTGGTTTTATCCAGTTGCTTTTTTGTAAAATTCAGATATTTTGAGCTTTTCTCTCCCAAACTAAAGAAGCCAGAGGTCTATAAGTGTGAACAAAGCAGAGAGGTTTTTTCAAGTTTGCGTCTTCCTCTCACCTCCCACCCCGACTCTCATGCCCACTCTATCTCAGTTGGGTCGCGGGACACCCTTGTGACCAGGATTTTTGGTAAGGGTCAATGAACTCTGAAGGTCTGGTCAATCCCTCAGGGCAAGAGAGTAAGTCCCACTGTGGCATTGTTTAAGTCCTTTGACTGTGTCTTTTTTGCATTTAAAGCCTCAGCTGCACTGCAGAGCTTTAGAACGAATCACAGAGGATCAGACAGAACAACAGCGTGAAAACAGTCCACAGTAACAGTGTTGATCATCCTGCTGGAGCTGCTGTGTGTTCCTACCCTCTGTTTTCAGAGGGGTGCTGCTGGCTTCCTCCTCCTATCCCTGCAAAGCTAATGCATTTCACATGAGCCACCAGTGGATGGCAGTGCATCTGCTTAATACCTCAGGCCAATCGGTTGCGAGAGAAAAAGAGAGAGAGAGAGCATGTGAGCGAGCGAGAGGGACAGAGAGAAGTGAGTGTGTGTCAGTGAGTGAGAGAGAGTGAGCCGGTAAGCAAGACAGAGGGAAAGAGAGTGCGAGAGCAAGTCACAAGCAAAAAAAAAAAAAAAAAAAAGGCAAATCGCAAGGCACCTATGTTTGGGTCCTGTGAGTGCTTCATTTGGTCTTGACACTTCCTGGACTGTTACAATCCCACAGACAGGGAGAG
Organism: Megalops atlanticus; assembly: GCA_019176425.1. NCBI lineage: Eukaryota > Metazoa > Chordata > Actinopteri > Elopiformes > Megalopidae > Megalops > Megalops atlanticus. The sequence continues at coordinate 8,829,693 of CM032885.1, read as the reverse complement.
CGTGTGAGCGTGAGCAGGAGTGGAGGGGTTCAGACAGCAGCAGGGAAACCTGAGTGAGAGAGAGAGAGAGAGGCTCAGGCAGGCGTGCATGGAGCGGGGGGCAGTAAGGGAACGAGTGTGCAGCCCCCGTCAGCCAGCCCCAGCTCCAGCCTCCAGCCAATGGATCTCACAAGTTTGGTTTGAATACTGCAGCTCAACTTCCTGGTGAAGAGTGGTGATGTGAGTGGTGAAACCTGAGGGAGAGAGAGAGAGGAATGCAGGGGATATCTCGGTGGATTACCTTTGTTTGTGTCGGAATGGAAAGCATTCTTTGCGTGGGAGCTCACAGTGACCTTGGGGAGTAACTACTGCTGGTTCTCTCTTTGTTGTTTTTTTCTTCTTGTTTCTGTTTTTGGAAGGAAGGAGGTGGTGGAGAGAGGTTGAGGAGGTTTCTCCTCTCTCCCTCATGGCTTAGGTCTGCTCAAGATAGTGTTGTTTTTTTCCCTGCCTCACCTTCGGCAATGAGAACTTTGTGAACTCCCGCGGAGTGGCTTGACTCTCCTGAGAGAGGAGAGGTTCCCTTTCTCAGTCTCTGAGAGGGCTAGCATGGAGCAGCAGGACCAGGGGGTGGGCACGGGGGCGGGGCCGGGGGCGCGCCCGAACGTGGAGCCCCGGCGGGACGGCGAGGAGGCTGTCACCTCTGCCTCTGCCTCCTCCTCCAACTCGGACCTGCTCTCCACCTTCCCGGAGGGGGAGCGGGCGGCTGTTGGCCGCCGGCACAGTGAGAAGACCTTCACCGGGCTGCGGCTATTCGGCAGGAGGTGAGTGGGAGCTCTGCTCCGTTTCCACAGGACGTACGCCCCACTCTCCCCACCCCTCCACCTCTGACTCAACAAATATACATCCATGTACAACATCTGTACAACATCGAGTCTCAGTTACCTGCCCACACAGACCAAATGCCTGTACTCCAGGTGTGTACAGTGACATGAGTGAGAATATGAAGTAAGTGCATAGCACTTATAGTATAGGAACGTTGAGACAATGTTATTACCCCTGCAGAGTAAGCGGTCAGTCCTTTGGGTCCACACATTCATAGGAGTGGACCGTGCGTGCTGCTATGGCTAAGCACTGAGTTTGTGTGCTCCGCTTTCTCCCTAACTGTGTGTCTGTGTCAGTCAAACTTCCTTGCAGCTCATTCTTCGCATGCAGCTGCAGTAACCGTGTCTCCTTACTGCTAGCTATGCCACAATCATGTGTCCTTGCTTATATGTATAGAATTCCCTGATAAAGTAGTCGAAAGACATGTCATATAAAATGTAAAGCTCCCATGCATTCATGATTGTGTTGGACCCCTTTTGCAAAAGGGGTCATATTGTGTGCTATTTTCCCAGCACAGGTCGTAATGATCTGTTAAGTGCTCTCTACTCAGTAGTATCAGCTGGTACTGAGAAGGTTACATAGACTACTAAGAAAATGCCTGACTCCTTACTTTGTGTGTGAGATGAGAGGGTTGTGTGAGAGAATATCTCCTTTAGCGGTGGAAATCACGAAGCTTGCAGGAAAATCTGAAAGATTCTTACCTATGGGGAGGTAATTATTATCATTATTGTCAGGCTGAACACTAGATTAAGTGCAAATGTGAACAAGAACTTGTCAATGTCACAGTTCTGGATACACAGATGCATATGATCATTACATCTTAAAGTTCTGCCGGTTCAGCCGCCCATGCTTTCCTCCTACAATTGTCTCCATAACTCGATTCAACTGTCGAATCACCTTGATACACTCCACCTCCTTACTTCTCCTCCTGGCTCAGAGTTGCATACAGTGTCTCACTGTGGGTCTTTAGACCATCTTGTGTTTCAGCTGACAGCTCCATCAAATCACAGGCAGAGCTGGCTCATCCTGTCAGCCACCACGGAGATGGCACCCGTTACTAAGAGGTGACCTGCTTCTTGACAAAAACCTCCTCAAGACAAAAAGTTAAAACAGTTGCTTTTGACTTTATACCCTGAAGTAAAGGCTTCCCATGTTAGCAAAGTTTAGAATGAGACATTTTCAGACTTTCAGCTTGGGTGATGAAGCAGGGTGAAGGAAGGGGAATGTGATGAATTTCCCACCTGAAATGCTGATGATTTGGCTGCAGGAAGTGGCTGTGGTTATCTTTACATATTAATGTTGGGTTGAGCCTGTACAGTGAGGTACACTGTAGACAGATAGAGCCTTCAGCCACTGATCAAGGATCCACCCCAGCACAATTCTAAACCACCTATGTCTGCACTGCTGAAGTTGATGTCATCACCATAGGACTCAGCCCCTACCCAGTACACTTCTGCTTCCTGCTCTGTGGCAGGTGTGTTTAAGTGGTCTCTTCATCTGTACTCTTCACGTACATGCAGGAAACACTAAACCAGGCCACTGGTCAACAGCGGTGGTGGCTCCCTTAGTTTGCTTTGCAAAGCAACAGACAGTTTTTTTCTATTCAAAACATATGAAAGGTTGAACACCCATCTTTCATTTTCGTGGGTCTGTTGAATGGTAAGCACCCCTTGAATTCAGATTATGATATAATAAAACATGGAAGGAGAGTTCCTGGGCTTTTTGATCCTAAAATAAACATATTGATTTGCAGTGTTCTTGCTTGAAATTTGCTTAAAACAGTGATAGGAATTATATTGGGATTAAACAGATGAGGGGTCATGATGAAACTACTTCACATCCCTAGGTATACCCAGGTATACCAACTAGCATGATACATCCAGTATTTGAAACGTCAGTCTGCCATTAGTAGATAGAATTAGTCATCTGCTGATTATGGAATGAAATATCAAACACGACACAGACATTACACAGGAAGACAGATAATCAATTAGCTCAATTAGGACTAAATTACACAATTAGATTGACATCAGGTCTGGTATTAAAATGTCAAGCTAATAGAGAGAAGATCTGCTTGATAGCTGCCATAACTTGTACCCCTGTGAATGGATTTTCATAATACATCTGACAAGCAATACCTTGTCAGATGTAATATGATAGATTTATAATCCCAGGCAAGGTGACACATACTTCATGCAAGGAGTTAGCCCTTCCTGTAAGGCAGCGTATCGTCATGGTTCGAAGGAGACAGCACCTCGCCTCACCCTTGTAGGCATTCCTGTAAATGCGCGGAGCCCCTTGCTGTGCTGACGCACACGGAGCTCCGGGTGGCCCCGTTTCATCACGCAGAGGGCCCTGCTGCAGCACAGGGCAGTCCCCCGCCTCCACGATTCTCCCCAACTTCAATTAGCAGGCAGCAGTGTTGGGCCTGCAGCCCCTGTTCCTCTCTGCCTGAGGGAGGGCTGTCCAAGCAATAGTGGCCTGTTCCCCTCTGCCTGAGGGAGGGCTGTCCAAGGAACAGCAGCCCTGGTGTGGAGGTACATTTCGTTTGGTTTTTGTATGTTTATTGAGCCAATTGCTCTAAAGGGCAATTCTGTTATGAGGGCCTCAGATTAATCTAATTTAGTTCACTTTGTCATTAACTTGGAGTAATAAATTCAAGCATGTGGCTTTAAGTATGCCAATTCTCTGTCCACTTCATAGTCACTTTTGTCAATTCCAGAGACTAGCAATCTCCTGATGTGTGAGTACTGGATGTAAAAATAAAACTGAAACTTCAAATACAGACCACATACAGAATTTAATAATGGACATAGTTTATGAAGACAAACAGGATATAACAATAGGCAGTACATAAATACTCAGCAAAACTTCAAACTTCAAATGTGAAGAAGGGTTTTGGCCACTAGACTCTGAGGGTGCCAGTATAGGTATGTTAACTTATCAACATATTGTAGATAACCTGCTATATTTCTGAGGGAGGTATGACACACTTGACTCCCTTAAGTTAAAATTTGAACTATATAACTTAGCCATCTTTCATGTTTCATGGAGCACTCCTTGAATTCATATTATGATATAAGAAAACATGGAAGGAGTGTTCTGAATTTCGTGTCCTAAAATGAACCCCTTGATTTGTGGGGACTTATTGATTTGACACTTAGTTGGATCAGTCGCACTCCGTGCCGCATCAGAAACGGCCAGAATAGGATGTTTACACATGCCCAATCAATTTCTGAAATCATTCCACTTTTCTCAGAGGACTTTTCAGGAGCAAATATGTGTGCTTTTATTCCTGTTTGTTTGTACGGATGTACACTTGCATAATTTGTTTTGCTTGCGATCTTTATAAATAAGCAGGGTTCTATGTATAGTGTTCTGGAGGACAGTGCAGCATTTGTTCACAGAGAAAAGGAGCATTGGTACTTGATGTCTGCTGTTTGGATGAAAAAGATTGCCTCCACTGTCTCTCTCAGGGGTTTCTCTTAATCCCTTTATTTTTTATTCACATTTACTAGAAAAGAGTTTCGTTGCTATGGAAGTCAACTTTATATATTATTCAACATTTTAACATGGAAGCGTTTTTGTTGCTGTCATGCTTTTGAGGAAAGTGGGTACAGAAGATGCTTTTATAGATATGCAGTATGCAGTTTTGAATATGTGTGCAAGGCACAAGTACTCCTTATTCCTCTGTTCACTCTGTTCCTAGGCTGCAGAGAGCCATGCTAACCCACGCTCTCTTAAATTCATTTGACATGTTATGTACATTTATAGAGTCATTACATAAATGTTATAGCATCATTACACAAATATGAATCACCTTATTATTACTTTATTATATTTTTTATACACAAAATTTGGTTTGTTTGTTTCAGCAATTAATCCCCTTTGTGCCCCTCTTGGTACACAACAGTTTGTGGATATCTTTGAAATGAATCCCACACAAATGGAAAGAGTCTCTTGGGAGAGCAGCAGGGCTTCTAACCCAAAGGTTAACAGTTTGTTACTCGGCTAGGCCTCTGCTGTTGCACCCATGAGCATATATATGCGCCACTCTAGATAAGATGGTCTGCTGAGTAAACGTAATGTAACGTTAATGTCTCCTGTGCTGACTACAGAGGTGGCAGTGGAGTGGAAAGGAACTGTATCTGCGCTGTCACCAGCAGTTTCTAGGCTTGAATCCCAAGTAGGGTGTATAAGCATAAAAATATACATTCCCTATGCAATTTATCCTGGATAAGGCTGTCAGATATGGTGTACCATGCTGTATTATGTATATATTAATCCAAAACTCAGGCAGTCATCTATGTATATTTGTCCCTAACAGATTATAAAACCAATGACACACTGTAAAATATAGGACCTGTTTGCCACTGTAGGAACATTCACCATTCCGTGTAGCGTGTGGTCCTGCACTACTGATTGAAGATTGGAATTGATGTGTCACGGCCTGAGTTTTGGCTGTGTGGGTGCGTGTGTCATAGCAGGACGTGAAAGGCTTTTCCTGGAAGAGGGGCAAACACAGGTGTCTTATCTTACGAGACCCTGTCTAATCTTCCATTCCCATGATTCTCCACAGAAGAGCATAAGCCAGTTCCCATGATGCTCTACTGGAGACTGTGACTCAGGAGCAGAAGCTTAGTCTTCCCATTAGATCACCCTGGCTGATAAAAATACTCCCAACTATACATAGAAGGGTCCTGTGACATACTTTTTTCGTCAGCTGTGGAAGAAAAGCAAGCAGATCTCCCTGCTGGCATGCAGAAAGCTGCTTTATTTGAACTGTGCAGTGATGTTGTCACAAGGTCACAAGGTCTAAAAGCACAAGTCCATTAGAATTGCCTGGTAAGCCGCACAGCCTTGTTCACATGTCATTGATAGTTCCCACTAGGAAATAAATATTTAACTCCTGTGCCAGTATCTCCCCTTTGCTTGACCTGACATGGAAGTCTGGCGTGTTAACAAGCCACGGTATGCCATAACATTTCAGAAATAGGTCTTTGGTCCTAACAGGAAGCCAAGTTCAGTGTCCAGCAGTGTTTTCTTTCTTTTCCCTGTCTGAAGGAGAGTGTAATTGCTTTGGTCTGTGAAAGCTAGCCATTGGTTAATTAGCCTCACCTGCCAGTTAAGGCCTATCAAATACAGGTATGTGGCTGTTTGAGTTGGTTTGGCTGTGTGCTCTCAGGTCGGTCCCTTTTTGCTTGTGGATTTTTAAAACAATTATTGTGTTTGCAAGTTTTGCTCCTTCTCTTTATTTTTGTGAGAAGTGTCAGCCAGCTTCTCTACAGCTTCCTGCTATTTTCATATTAGGATTAGAGTGGCTATGATGTAATACAGGATCCCCCAGAGGCTCAGGGATTCCCATGTGCCCCACCTCTGAGTGTTTGGTTTAGCAACTCGCAGCACACTCACAGAACTATGAATTCCTCATCAAGGGCATGATGTGACAGCTCAGACTCCTGATCCCCTGATCACCGAGGCCTAGCTGATGAGAAAGCAGTTTTCCCCAAGAATGGTTGAGCAATGGCTGCCCAAATGGACAAGCATGGGGCCTACACCTGCACTGTGGTTCTCTGAATTTGGACTTTCATCTTTGTGACCCTATTGGTAAAGGGGCCACAGGCAGATAGTCCTGTATAATCCTGTCCTTGCTATCAGAAGCCACAGCAGCGCACATGCTTTTATTGTACTGTGTAGTTGGCTGTGAACTGTGTTTTTTTTTCTGCAAGTCAGCCTGCCTAGTTAGGAGAGGTGATTGGTTGATCACTTATCTAAATATGATACAAAAGGATACAGAATACAGAATTTAATAATGGACATAGTTAATGAAGACATGCAGGATGTAACAATAGGCAGTATGTAAATAGTCAGTGGAAATGTAAGTAGTTAAATTTAAAATTTCATAACTTATATCATTTTTAAATGTTGGAAATATTTTAAAAATATATTTGTAATGTTTCAGGTTTCAATTAACATTTTATATTGAAATTGAATATTGTTTAACAATTTAAACATTGTTTGATGTACATTCAGAAGTTAAGGTTCTGTGGTTTTAAATGTTAAACACTAGATGACAAAAGTCAATTTTTGTATTTAAATTAAGGATGCTAGACATCCATTAGTTTACCATGTGTGTATGGAGGGGTGTTTTACATTAATGGTTTTACCAGCCTAATTACATCAGGGGTTTGAACCTGGGCATTAAAGTGTAGAGGAATTACGATTCTTTATCTGAGGCTGTAGTACTATATATTCTGACTAAATGTGCTTCTCTTGAAGACTTTCTTCTTCTTTTATATTTGTATGTTTTATGTATACCTTAACCAAGTGACTCTGCCTAGCAGTGTGAGTGGCAGATGTCTGTGGTATCTCTGGTACAAGAATGTTTAGCTAGTAATCAGCATTATATCTCTATATGAAATTTTCAGGACTTTGTGTTAACATACTTTGTTGTTCCCAAACATGCCTTGGTTCAACCCATTAATGGCATTAACTCCAGGGTAGATGCTTTGGAAGGAGTTTGTATGTTGGTAAAGTATTTAACAGACCCCACTTCCTGCTAATGGCCTCTGAGGTTGAGATGCTGTCATCACCAGGAAACAGCAGGCTAAGGTCCAATGCACTTATCTCTGGTAGCAGGGGTCAGTCCCAGGGCACTGTTGTTGCTCTGGTCTGTAGTGAAGTGCATGCAAGTGAGGCAGTTGCAGCACAAGACCTCACGATCTCATAAAACCCAGTGAGGAGCAGGGTAATAATGGGGAGGCTTATTCCTGGAACCCAGACACACAGAGATACAAGCATCCCCATCCCCACCTTTGCTTAGTGTACATGTTAACAATCAGTTCAAAATCTGATCATGTATACGGTTAAATCAGCTGCCGTAAGCAGTCTAATACAGGTTAGAGTGAGCACCCAGTCTTCAGACATACTCTAATACTCAGAGTGAGTGTTAAAGGGAAAACCTACTTCATCATCTGCTCATAGTTTACTGACAGGATATCTGACAGTCTCGCAGCTCTACATAAACCAATGGCTTTCCCATCACTAATTTTGTGACTGTTTACTCATTTATGACTGGTTAACCTGTGTGCCTGGTGTTACCTGTGCCTGAGAGCCTTGGATGAGGCAAAATGCTCATGTCCGATGAGGTAACCCAAGAGTCATCTCTGTGGTCATTTGCTCTAGGTACCCAGACAGAGGGAAGGTGATTGCAGCCCAAGCATATGGATTCTGAATTCCCTGCAATCTAGAGGCCTGCACAGTGACTAAGAGGATATTCTGTAGACTGGGTATAAGTAGAGTCAGGAAAGATTTGATAGAGGTTTTCATAAAATTTTAAAAGGGATTAATAAAGTGGACTACAGAAGCTATGTTAAGAAGCTATTAGTTCTTTCAGCAGAGCAAGAAGAGTTAGGTAGAAATTAGTTAAGGGTAAATTTTACACTTGTAGAAGTCTTCTTTGTCTCAGGCTTATACATGGAATATCATAATATGAGGGCTGGTGGACACAGAGACCCTTAAATTTTTCAAGACCAGCCTGAACAAAGTCCTAGTAGAGAGGAATATTAATCAAATTCAGTGGTTATTGTAGAAATGGCAGGTTATTATAGAAATGGCAAATGGTCAGGTTATTCTAAATTTGTTGTAGATAGTTTTGTGCATGCTCCTTATTCAAGCATTTAATCCCACTGTTGTCATGTCATCACCATGGCACCATCACTAATGCAAGATGACAGGCACTTTTCCAACACACTCCTGATTCCTGTCATTTTACTCTCCTTTGAACTCTGGTGGGTGCTAACCATCTGATGCTATTCCTCAACAGATGCAGCATGGCAAAATGTGGAGGAAATATTACTTTAGGCCACTATTGCTGTTCTCATATTTTAATGAGGAAGGAAAAGAGTGATTCATTCTCAAATTTATACCTGTGTTTATACCTATACAGTGTTTAACTTGGTACAATATGAATGTTACAACCATAGTCTTTCTGTAACTACACACAGTATATATCCTGAGTAGAAATAGTTATGTGTCTGTATGTGGCCGTTTTATTACCTAAAGTTTGGTGATATAAATCCAATAATAAGTGATCACAGGAAAATAAATAGTTAAACAGTAGATAGTTCTGGAACTGAGCTAGTATATCCAATCCAACCCATCACTCTGTTGATTTATATTTGCTTTGAATCTTGTTAGTCTTAAAATAGAGCATGTGGCCTTTTTTTACAATGGAGAGCACACATACCAGTGAGAGCTGTCAGAGTTACCCCGAGCTTGGTGCTATGGAGCACACACAGCTGGAGTGCACTGGAATTCCACCAGAATAGGCTGAACCAACAGAGGGTGAGGGTTTACATAAAAAGGTACCTCATTTGTCACAAGGTGACGTCCTGAATACTCATAATCTCAGGAAATAACCACATGATGCTTTCATGTTGCTGTGCTGTTCCTGTTGAACGTTGAAATGTAATGTACCAAAACAAACTTGAGGAAATGGAGACAGATGCTTCATGGCAAAATTTTGATTAGATATGACAATCTCCTGACGTTTTTGTGTCACACGAATTGCTAAAAATAACATGCAGCTTCAGAAAGCTGCATTGCAGAGGTGGATTTCATTCTGTCTCAATCTGTATTTACCTGACTGGCGCCCTCCCTCAGATGGGCAGTGAAACTACCTGTGATTCAGGGTCATAATTTATCATACTTATAAATACATAAAAGGCTTTCAAGTTTCAATTAAATCAGAACCATTTCATCACTCAAAGAGCAGAATTGTTTGCCCTGCAAATGTTTACACAGTGACCTATATCAGAAGGCATGTGAGCAACCAACGGAAGAAATCCATTAGCAGGTCTCTAGCAGAGTAATCCAACCAGAGAGAGAGCTTTGATGGGATTATTTTTGTTTTCTGAGGACCGGGTGATTTATTCACACCCATTTAGGAGGTAATTGAATTGAGGCTGGTCTGCTGGCACCTACAATGCCCTCCCTGCTGCTGATCAATAATACGCAGAGAATCCACATCTCCTGTCTACCTTATGGGTGCTGCTCCTGCCGAACAACAGTGCAGAAGAAACAGCAGATCATTCTACAGCTACCTGGGACACAGTGCAACAGTTTGTTGGTCATAGTTTATGAGAAATATGTTGTACATGGATACACATAGACTCTTCTTATGGGCTCTAACTGAAATACACATAGACTCTTCAAATAGACTGTAGCTGAAATACATATAGACTCTTCTCATAGACTCTGACTGAAATACACATAGACTATTCTCATTATATTATAGATAAAATATACATAGAATTCTCATAGACTCTGGCTAAAATAGACATAGAGTCTTGTCATTAACTTTAGCTGAAATAGACACTTCTCATAGACTTTAACTGAAAAGACATAATTTCTTCTCATAGAATCTGTCTGAAATAGACATGGATTCTTGTCATAGATTGTAGCTTGCAGGCTTATGGCTGAGACAGTCTGACAGCCACAGATGTAGGCTGAACCCCTTCAGCTGATTAAGACAAGAGTACCATTTCAGACATTTATCTAAAACTCACCTCTGAAGATTAATGAAAGTATTCCAACTCAACAGTAAACCACAGGAATATTTGGCAAGCTGTGATAATCATCATCATAGCAAATGTCCCCTCATTAAAACATGTAAATGCCTATAATTCTTGTTCCAAAGTCAAAGGCAGATCACTTAAAAATTCAAACCCATCTATAGTAATACAAAGCTTAACCCTGGACACAGTCCTGAAATACATTTTTTCAGTGTTAGACCGTGCTCTCCACATGAATATACCAAACTCTTCATGAAGAACAAATTACTCAAAAATGTATTTACATTAGTAAAGGGCTCTTACTCTTTGTCCAGGCCCTTGTAGGATATCCCTGTTCAGATAGTTATATGATATTCCAGCATAGGCCATGTTTGTTTTCGCAGTAATTCCTCACAGACACTGTATGTATTTTAATTCATTTTGAAATCCATAATGAACCAACAATACAATACACTAGGACAGAGAGAAGGGTCAGCTGGAACCACTGACTAGGAAACACAGGCTAGTAGTAGGGACTTCGAACAGAGTAACACATCATTTGCAATGAAGATCCTGTGGTAATGTTGTCCAGCTTTGAAAAGGAAAATCAAGGCTGTGTATTTGTACATATTGTAGAATTACTGCACGAATGATCAGGCCAGCTGTCCTAGTCTAAAATGGAGTGGTACAAATGCTGGAGCTGTATAGCCTTCTCTCTTCTCACAGTAACTTATGCATTACCTTTGAAAACAAGCTTCTTCTGCTGTAGATCTTCATGATGACCAAAGCTGATGATCTTGTTTTACATCTAAATGGGACCATGGACTATTGTTTGTGTCGGTGGGTAGGCAGTGATACCTCTTGAGCACTGGGTTTGAGCCTGTGCTCAGAACTGTATCTGTATCACCTGTGATGCCAGCTCCCATGTTCCATGTGCTGTTCAGATGTTCCTATGTACAACTGGACATTTGATGGCATATTAAAGATGTTCAGATTTTACAGATTTTGCATGTGTTACAGATATTACTTCATAATTTATTGTTCAGATATTGTAGGCATAATTTAATTTTATAATATTTTGGACCATAATGTTTCAGACGTTTCTTTTTCCAGCTTTTTACATTTAGTGTCTAAGTACTGAATAGTTTCATGTGATGAAACAGAAATATGTTTGGTGACATCATACTTAAGGAGAGCCACAGTGATGAGCCAGCATTTGATTGATACTCCCTGTGAGTTTTGGTCAGTTTTTGCTGGATTGCATAACTGCATTAACTTTGCTATTATCCATTTGTCTGTGTAAGCACTTACAGTGTGCTGGCCGCTATATAGCAAGTGTCCAAGTAGAGGTACAGGATGCAAAAACTAGATCAATACTTTGTGTCAAGCCACTTCATGTCAGGCTATAACCATCCAAAAAGAACCATTCAGTGATACAGCCTTTGGAGGGAAGATGGACAGCCCTCTGCCCCACTTCAGATGAGGTCAAAATCTGGCAGGGTTTAAACTACAGGCCTCTGTTTTGTATGCAAACAGACAACATCCTTATTAGGGCTGATATAAAGCAGGCGGCGTTTTTCTACAAAACTACAAGAGGGAAAAAAAGCCCGCCCCCCCAAAAAAAAACCCTGGCATTCCATTTGCTGAAGAGAAATATAAATAAATAAAAGGGCCCTTTGAAAGATATCCCTTATCGTACTTTCAGATCGGTTTGTTTCCCTTTCTGTCCAAATTGATTTAAGCAGATGGGCGGCTTCTCGCGTTTCACTGTAATGGGATTTTCCTGGGTAATGTAATTGGAATACTCAGGCTCTTGAGTACTACTCAAACACAGAAGCAATCCTACTCACTGGAAATGACCCAGCACCTGTTTGTTTCTGTAGTGGGCTCTCTGCTATGCTGTGAGGGGGGGTCAGGAATTTCATTTTTGATTGTGTCACTTTGTTTGTTTGTTTGTTTATTCATTTTTGGAAAAGCTAAGTCATGGTGGAACTTTGTCCCAGTGTGAGGATGTAACAGCTATCACGTTTTATACCACACACATTAAATATTTTAAGAGGTTCAAAAGAGGTGGGGGTTTTGCTCTAAATGGTCTCTTAGATGACCACAGTTTCTGTTTAAATTGTCAGCTGTCACACAGAATCAGAGAATTACTCCAGGATTTCTCAGTGTGATGGAAACAAGGATTTCTGACATTCTCCTGCTGGTATTTGTATCATCCAACAGACTGTGGTGACAGAATAGAGATTTTGTTATGACCAACAACCATCATCCCAACTTGCAAATCGAGATATGGAACATTGTGTGGTTACTGTGACTGTGTGATAACCATGTTCGGCATTCCTTCAACGCTCATTTCCTAAAACCACATTTATACACCTCCTGAATGAAGCTGGTGCCCCTCCACAAAACCCCTCCAGTGTTTCCCAAGCACGAGGATGCTGTTTAGCTGGGCCTCTGTTTTTCTCTGTAATTTACATTTTGGGAAAGCCACGCTAATCCAAAGAGCATACACTGTTGTTTTTGTAATCATTCAGATGAAAAGGTCACCTTGTTGTTCCCTGTCCCCTTTTTCCTGTTATATTATGTGGGTTACCTAAGGGTGTGTGTTCATATGCTGCCCCAACAAATAAATGTGGCAAAAGCAGTAGTTTGTGTGCTTAGTCCTGTGAACATGTGTGTTTTAGCATTTTAAAAATATATTCATGGGAACCCATTGCTACCTGAGTTTGCTTGTTGAAATGAAGCATTTAGTAATGCTTTGATATACATGTGTATTGATTCCCTCACTTTGCTCTGTGTGACTGAAGACCACAGTAAAACCACAGAAGACCAGTAAGACCACACCAAGACAGTAAGACCACAGTAAGACCACAGAAACTGTCACCAAGTTTAAATATTTCTGCTTTTACAACCGGTATGAAGGAGACAGCAATATCTTGAAAAGAGTCTTGTGGTTGAAATGTGACCTGTCTTTTTTACGCTTTTTGCAATGGAAGAAATACCATCATGTACTAGCTAAATTAAGCCATTGCTGCTTTTCTTAGAGTTGAAGCGTTAAAAAACCGATCTGAGGGCTACTGAGTGGCTCATCAGTAAAGGGCTCATTCTGTGAAGCAGCTGAACCCCAAAGCCGAGGCCATCCGGTTCCAAGCCTGGCCTGTCACTTTAACTCTGCGTGTCTACAGGCATGTATGCATTTCACATAAATATCTTAACTTAATGCTGTGTATGCTCACTTCATCTTTGCTGCCTAGTCCATTGAGGGGTACATATGCACATGAAAAGTTAAACAAAATGAATAAACAGACAGAAAATGAGAGTGAGGCTGGGTTAGTGGGATATGCTGCAGTGTTTCTCTGATGTCTGCTGCTGGCTCCAGTGAGGGAGTGGCCGCGTGCAGGTCATACATTCTCAGATATGCATGTAGTTTAGTGGTGCTGCCAGGCGTCTGGGTTAAGGAGGGTTGATATGGCTGTGATGGCGAATGATGTTGGATGTGAAATGGCATACATTGTTTTGAATTTCCATTTAAAGAATATGGATAAATACCATACAATAATAGTATATTAAGCGTATAATTTAGAGAATATCTTTTTTAATCTAAAATAATATATTTTGAAAATATGTAAGTTAATGCCATTTTGGTATGTTGTAATATATTTCTGCTATGCAGTAATATTTTTTAAATGTATTGGCAATATAATCTTTGGCAAAACCACATATTTCTAAATATACTACAATTTATTTCATTTTCGCATTTTCAGATATGTTAACGCTAGAGGGCACGGCATCGTATTTCAGCAGTTGTAAGGCATGTTTTTTAAGATCTGATATTTTCAATATCAGCTGGTACATTTGTAATGACCACTCAGAGACCAGATGTAACGCATTCATAGGCTGCATCTGGGTAGGGTGCCATGACTTCTCATCAGGCATCTATGTATCCATGAGAGATGTTCCTATCCTATATGTACACTGTGAGATTGATATGTATCAGTGTGAGATTTGCCTATCCTATATGTGCACTGTGAGATATGTATCAGTGTGAGATTTGCCTGTCCTATATGTGCACTGTGAGATATGTATCAGTGTGAGATTTGCCCATCCTATATGTGCACTGTGAGATATATATCATTGTGAGATTTGCATATCCTGTATGTGCGCTGTGAGATTGGTATGTATCAGAGAGAGATCTGCCTATCCTATATGTGCTCTGTGAGATATGTATGAGTGGGAGATGTGCCTATCCTATAGGTGTACTGTGAGATATGTATCAGAGAGAGATTTGCCTATCCTATATGTGCTCTGTGAGATATGTATGAGTGGGAGATGTGCCTATCATATAGGTGTACTGTGAGATATGTCATGTGTAAAGTAGCCCACTGTAGAATGGTGATCATTAATGGTTAGTGTATGGGAGGATTGCATTTGACGTGCTTTAGCACTCCTGTGCGAGTCATAACTACAGTCTTGGACCAGGCCTCAGATTGCTTGTGTTTGGTCTTAGTCTTGGCCCCAGTGGTCTGGACTCCATCACTGCAGCACACAGCTGAGAGAGAGCGCACAGATCGCTTTACCCTCTCTGTTAGTACACAGTGTTTCTTGAGAGATGCCTGTGTTCTTTCTGCACCTACCAATGAGCTGGGAAAAGCAGCATATGGTGTCAAATTCAGAAACATACTGCAATTCAGTTATTCTTTGATATAAGATGTAAGACTATATTTATCTATATTTGTCGACTAACAATGCCGCAGTAACGATGGTGCTGAACAGAGTGAGGGAAGTGGTAATTCTCCTGAAGAGTTCCAGGTCCTCCATGAAAGATTGAAGGCAGAAGATTTGTGTCTTTAAAGAGAGTGTTTTTTACACATCTTGCAACTTTCAAAATCAGGAACAAGAGAATAGAAATATGTACAATGCTTTATGTAGGTTTAGCATCACAATAAACCTCTATGCTGCAAGACTTAGCATGAAGTAGCAGGAAGTAGCATGGTTCCCATGTAGGCATGTACTGTCAGTAAAACCTGAACATGTCTGCAATGCCTGTCTTTCACATGTGCTCACTTACATTTTTTGTAAGCCTGGATTCCACATTAACAGACACAAGCGGATGTGATGTTATTGAATGGAACTTTGCCCTTTGGAAATCATTCATCCTCTCAGCTGGGCACAGGGACACTAAACAACAAATATGCTGAGCTTACAGTACAAGTCTTTTGCACCTGGAGGAAAGGAGTCTCATTTTACACCTGTAAACAATGACATGCATGTTGCTTTGTTGGCACGATTACTGTATGAGTTCCACCTGCAGTACTGTGTACATTTAGGTAAAGATTTAATTCATTGAGTGGATGATAGCTGATAGAGCTTCCTTAGTCCTACGGTAGTGTTTCTGAACCAGAAAGCTTTGTGCACATCAACACATGTCCAAATTACTCCAGCCTTCGAGCTGAGCGCACAGGGCCACCTGTACTTCTAAAAAGAGCTAGGGATCCAGCAGCTTAAAAATGCTGCTCCCATCCTGGGGCCTTACCTACGAGGCTTCCTCCCTCACGAGCTCAGAAACGGCAGTGAGGAAATGAGCAGTTGAGCTCTGGCCGCACAGAGCAGAGGCCCTCCCGAGGTTCGCTTCTAATCCTGGCAGAGCGAGCAGAAGCCCGCTGATCTGGGGGGGGTCCACCGAGCCCAGACAGATATAGAGCCCTCATTTAGAGCCGGGCAGGAGCAGCCGTGGGTTCACCGGGGTCAGCCGACCTGCCTTTTACATTATGTAGGGAGCGCAGGTCAGTTCTGTCTTTTGCACCTTTTATTATCCTTGACAGACTTTTGCATGCCTGTGGTTCTCATTTTCAGATTGTTTACCTGTCTCTCTGATGTATTGAATTATTTTAGGATTGCCTTACTCCTGTGAAACACTGATACTCCAGCTCAGTAAGGTAAAATATACCAAATGTACCATTTTGAATGAAGTTGTTTTTTTTCATGCCCTGCTTGGGAATTTCATCACCGTGAAATGTGAAATGGTAGTTTTGCTGTTTTACACCCTGTATACATTCTGATGCTTTGTGAAAGATGTCAGAAACTACAGAAGAAAGAAGCTTTGACACTGGGGAGGAGTGGAGTTTTTTAATTATTGCTCCCTATATTCGTTCTGAAAAGCACTTCTGTTAATGAAGTTTCCTGACGGCCTGCATGCTGCTATTTTTGTGATTGTACAGCAGTCAGTGGGCCTAATACTGGATTCAGAGTTTCTGCAAGAGAACTGGAGACAAATGGCATGGAAATTGCAATTACCTCTGTGTTGTTGAAAGTCATTCCTTTTAGCTGTTGATGTCCTTGTAAAATAATCACATTGGAGAATGGAAGAAGTTAATTCAATGTAACCACTGATGTAAAGGGTAAGATAAGAGATTTTCGTGATGCTTGAATATGGCCGAGAAATAACTAACTTCCCAAAGATGGTAGTATGAAAAATAAAACCCAGGCAAGGATGAAAGTTGGCTGAAAAGGTAGCTGGTTCCACATGTTTTATGTAAATACTTGTATGTATAATGTATGTGGACCAGCAGTGAATTGTGGAGGTGTTTAAACCTGCATGATGCTCTGATACAGGAAAGTTTGATCATCGCCACCTTCTTTAACAGAATCCTCCCGCCTGTTTCCTGGCCCTAAAGTGATATTGACACTTTCTCAATACAGTCTCAATATTCAAGCAGCTCTGCTCTGGTGGGTAAGCCATAGCAGAGCTGTTATTTCAGTGCTGTTCCCCATACAATAAGTGGGAGGCGAAGCAGTGAAGATTGTGCAAGCAGTGAGGCCCCAGAGAGCTGTAAGCAGTGCGCATGTGGGTGTGTGTGTGCGTGTGCATGTGCGTGTCAGGCAGGATCACATCAAGTAAGAGCAGCAAGTCACAGCTTTACTTCTGCAAACTTCAGAGTACGAGAAAGTGTCATGCTGTTTACGGAAGAAAGGCCAAGAACTTCAGTTCAACCCTTGAGTTTCAATGTTACTGGCTGCTGTGTAGAGTGTGAAGAACAGATAAAACTGTGGTTTTAAATTTCACTCCTGCCGAGTATGATAATGGTGATGATGGGAGTATTTGTGGATCTCGTTCTGTTTCAAGAGCATTTTTTTAACATTATGAGGCACAAGTTTCAGTGTATAATTTAGAAATGAAACAATTTGCGTGCTCATGACAGCTCTCAAATCTCTCTCTCTCTCTCTCTCTCTCTCACACACACACACACACACACACTGCCAGAGGCCTCTGAAATGAGATAATAGGGGTCCATAGCAGAGACCTTTTTAATTTGGAAAAATCATTTTTTCCCCTCTCTCCCAATTTGGAATGGCCAGTTATATCATAGAGATACTGGTCATTGCCACACCCCCGCTAACAAACCAGGAGGGCGCAGGCAATCACAAACTCTCCTCTGAAACAAGTGATGTCAAGTGCTGCTTCTTTTCACACCACAGTTTCCATGCCAAGCTTGCCCACATATGAGTCAGAGGAAGACCCTCCATGTGCACCTTTATACAGGCAGACTGTGGGTGCCTAAATGACCAGCAGGGGTCACTCGTATGCATTGAGATGGTCAACCCCTGGCTCATGACACGACCGGGATCGAAGCTGTCCGTAGCCTTGGCAACTGAACTACTCTTAGCAGCGACTTTTCTTCTCTTCTGTGGTGTTGTAAAGGACACAGATGTGCTCTGTGCTGGTGATGCCTCATTCTGGGTAAGAGCATATGCTAAATGACAAAAAGCAAATGTAAATGTAAATGTGACGGTTGTGGATTTGTGAATCTAGGGTTACAAGTTCAAATCCCAGGTGATGCTTTGCTAGTGGATAGTACCTTTTAACAAGATTGCTTTGTGGATTTACACACAGACAAATGTAATAGTAGTAGTAGTGCTATTGCTTCTGCTACCAATATAAATGAGGCTACATATCTTGAAATAATTATAACAAATGTATTAATAATGAAAGTTTTTGGCTTTGAGTGTTAGCTTACTTTGGAGAAAGTATTGTGTCTGACACTGTGTACATCTGGCTGCTCTGTCAGTACTACACCACACTCAGATAAAAGGCCTCTATTTCCTGTGAACGGGAGCCATTGTTAGAGCTATCAATAGCCCCATCTCTAAAGAGATTCAGAATGTTAAGATAATAACTACACCATCAGATGTTTACAGCAGCGAGGGCCTTTGCCATTGCTGTTTTACCATTGCTGTTAGCCTTCTGTCAACTTCCTTTTTATGGAATGTCAGAGTTTCTGTGAAATCTCTTTAAAAAATCAGCAGCATATAATAATTAAAAAGACTGGGACAGAATACTCACTAATACTGAACTAATGCTGTTTAAATATTCTACTCCTAAGAATACTGCAAGAATCATTTTGGGATTGTGTACAACATCTACAGTAATAAGATGAAAAAACAAGATACAGCACCTAGTGAACTAAAAAAAAACCCTTTAGAATCTGAAAACAGGATCTCAGATCTGGCATTAATTACTATGGCACCTAGTACGTAAAAAAGTTGGGTAAAAAAGACAGGTGATCAAGAGAATGAAGGAGACAGAAAATGAATGCAGGAAAACAAGACATGCATGATTACGGCACTACTTGTCAAACTCTACAAGTTTGTCATCGAACAGTGACTTCTCCACAGCTTTGCGGCCTACACAGTGCTAGTTATCATGTAAACACTCAAAAATAAGTATTGTGAGTCAAATAACTATTTTATATTTTAAAAAAGTAAAGTATTCTTAGGGAGAGACCTAAGAAAAAGAGATTTGGAAAAAATGTGAAGATTGTAAAGTACCCAGTTCCACATAACTGCATCTTTAAGTTTGTGTCAAATGAATGAAAGTGAACTTTTACTAATCTCAGAGTGTCCTGGTATCAGGTCCCCTGTGGCCTTCTAAGGGACAGTCCCTTGGGCAGCAGGCGGAGAAGCAAACCCGAGAGGGTGGGCGGGAGGAGACAGTCAGCCAACAGATGCTCAAAAAACCGTTTCTCCATCATTTAGTCAGCATGACTCTCTCATTCACCCACCCTCTTCAGCCATAGGCAGCTTCAGAAAGCTTCTGCATTTGACATAGTGGTCTATGTGATTGTTTTCCTCAGTCACATAAGTGTGTTAAGTGTAAGTATCACAGTAGTTAACAGCGCCCTCCGACCATTGAAAAATTTGTGCTTCAAACTCATGAAAGCAGTTTGCAGACAAAAACCCAATGGTAATGGTAAAAAGGAATGTATTTTTATACTGGTATGTGTAGGAGTGTTTTTCTGTAAAATCAGATTTTTGTTCCTATTTAATCAGGGTATGAATAAGTATGAAGAGTGCTGTATATATTTACTTATCTTTTTTGACCATATCAGCCAGTTGAGAAGCTATAATTTATAATGGTGACCTGGAAAAGCAACAGTAGTACAGTTCATACAGTCTTACTTTTTTACCCATACAAAGAAAGTAATTGTCAGTGCCAGCTGTGGACACAAAACAGTTAAAAATGAATGAAAATTCAAATATAAATGCTAGGGACAACTACAGAAAATATCCATGCAATTGATGATTACTGAAAAATTTAAAATCTGACCAAGTCATGAACTGTCAGTGCCTGTGTTCAGTGTCCGTCACTGACACTGCACGAGCACTGGAAACCATGGTGGGTACATTAGATTTGTCAGCAGCAGCCTCAGCAATGCTGTACTCATTATCAAAGCGATGCTCGCCTTTCATCACTTTATTTTTAAAGTGTTTTAATCTGATTTAATTAAGTATTGGTCACAGCTGCTGTGCTCACAGGCCATTAATACGCGAGTGCAGTATTAACTTCAACATTTTGCTCTCCCAGGGTCTTGAAGCCCTGATGGGAAGATGTCCTGGGAGATGGAGCAGTCCTGTACATGCCTTACATTCCCCTGGCTGTGGTGGAACTGAAAGTAGCTTGTTAGCGGTAGCATACAGCGCCAGGGCCCAGGGACTTAATCCTTCCAGGTGAATGGAGTTGAAGGCCTGTGATGGCGCGAGACTGTCACACTCCAGTGAAGTGATGCAGTGGGACTCTGAGAGGAAGCAGACCCATTTCTGTGCTCATCTTTGTCTGCGTTTGGGCCCGTTTTTTAGCACAAGGTGATGGGTTGGAGTGACACGGCTGCTGGCCACTGCATTCTGGGAATGGGACGCTGACTCACTACATGCCAGTGACTCACTAAATACCAGTGCTAAGGGCTGGCTGACCTGGAACATGATTTTTAAACATTACGGCAATGTTGCAAATATGTCACGATAAAAAAATATAAAATGTCAGAGCTGTTGAGAGAGGCAGGAGATTCACCGTGTGGTTCAGCTACCTAATTACTGATTGTGATTTCACCAAACTGCTCACCCGTTATGCAGGAAGAAATATCTTGCAGTAAAATGTTGAAATTTCTTGTGCAATTACTGTGCTAGACCCACAGCAACACAGAGTTATTGAAAAAGTGTGATCGCTGTGGTATGTATTAAATTGGATTTCTTTCATGATATTCAGTTTAAAATGCAATGCAGAAATACTTTGCTGATTCAGGGAGGGGTTCGTGAATGCGCAGTGAAAGATGATATAGTGGTGATATAGATGGTGTGGTATGATAACTGTCACACTGGCAGTAGGTAGAGGTATCCCTGTTACCCTGAAAGTTGTCAAAAAGAGGCTGGAGTAAGTGAAAGCAAGCTGTCCCTACACTTTTACAGCGTGATCAATCCGTCCACCCACTCATTTTATGTAAGTAAATTTGTTTACTTTAGCGCTGTTTGCGTCCTGCGATTTGGATCGATGGGCCTGGCCTGTTACCTCCCCGTTGGTTCACATGGGGCCTGGGTCCCTCCCTGTCCCGCACCCTACCCTGAACACTCTAATGTGCCTCCACAGCCACTGGGGTGCTGGCCTCTGCGTCACTCCAAGTTTGGATCATTAGAATTCACACCCTCCCTCACGGTCTGATGACTTATTTATAGCGTGTCTCGGTGCTGGCTGCCTGTCGGCCAGGCCTTCACCCCTTCCTCTCCTCGCTGCTGAGAGACGGTGTGTGTATTTTGGGGCTCAGGGGCTTCAAGCCACACTCACCCTTATGTAAATATGGGACAGCGGGCAGGTGACTGGGTACCAGGTTGTCATGGGTTCTAATGTATGTTGACGCAGTTACTTAAAGTGAAATACTTCAACTGAATTGGTCTATTGGAAAGCCTGGCTGTGTGTATACATACTCAAAATGGTGCAAGAGGTACAATGTAAGCTCTGCAGCTAGCTCAAGGTTATACAACACCATAAAATCACTTTTTAGTGGGATGCAGTGTTACATTACATTATTGTCATTTAGCAGACTCTCTTATCCAGAGGGACTGACATTGGTTACAATTTTTATCCATCTATACAGTCTGATATTTACTAAGGCAACTGTGGATTAAGCACCTTGTCCAAGAGTACAATAGCACGGCCCCAGCGAGGAATTGAATCCTGCTCCTCACCACCACACCACACCACTGCTTTGTTGTGTTTTTTTTTTTTTTTTTCGCCTGTATTCACTATGCTGTCAATTTGTTTGGTGTTCATGTACACTGTTAACTTAGAACTCATGTATACTTAATGCTGTTTCAGTGGAGTAGATTAGTCACCATTATCGCATTGTTGGAATGGCATGTTGCTTAACATTCTCACTACAGTTGTGGAATTTTTCAACATTACTAAGTTGTTGCTACACAGCAGCAACATTAGGGGGATCGTGAATCGCAGTGCTGTGTGTCTGCGCTCTCCGTGCTGTCAGAGGCTTCAGCTCACACCTCGTCTCAGAGCAGTGGGGTGAAGTGCCGATGTAATGGCAGCTTGTCCTCCCTTCTGTCAGTTGCTGAAGTGCAGATGTGTGGGCGGGCTGACAGGAAGACGGTTGTGCGGGTCGAGTCACAACAGGAATTCTGGTGGAAATGGTCAAACAGTCACGCCTCCCGGAGTTTACTGCTCCACAAACTGCAAGCTCTGCCAAAATACAGCCCACCTCTCATGCTGCATGTGTGTTTAGTTTATGTGTTTATGCTTGTTTGCTGTTGTATTCTGCAAAATGGATTTTTTTTTGTGGTTTGGTTGTTCAAAGTCTATTTTTCTTTCTCATAATGATAATTGGTTAGTGATGGAGTATACTGGATTATTGTGTGTGTATATAATATTTGGAAATTCAGAAATCCCTGAAAGCAAACTGAAGATGCAACAACATTTAATGTAAAGTCCTCAAAATATAAAAGTGTAAAGTCTTTAAAATGTCAACATTCCATTGTAATTTGAGGCATAGTCCACTGTAAAAGAAACCATGACATATTAGTGTCTAAAAGGATTTCAAAAAGCACTCTGAAAGCTACTATTATCCAGTGTAGTGATGCTGTGATAGGAGCAATATTTGCCCTTTTTTGGTACTGGTAATGAGCCTCGCGTCAGTAATTCAGCACAGCTGTAGGTGAGATAAGGAAAACGGGCCATTACGACAATGCAGAGATTAGTGCATGGGTGACTTTCTCTGTGTCATGGAAGGATGAACAGAGTTTAATTCTAGATAAAGTCATTCTGGTAGAGACATCTGGGATACTTTATAAATGTTTCTCACTGCTCAGGTTAGCATCAGGTTTTACATCGGTTACTATCGGAACTTGATCAGTTCAGAGCAGGTTGACTTCTGATTTTAATCTTACAGTGTAGCTGCAGCGAATCTGTATTGTCAGTATTTAATTGCAGAAAGTCGAGACATCCAATTTGTCCTATCAATGAGACATTGAAAAAGGATTATAATTTGCTGCTTTCTGATTTGATAAATGCGACTCGAGATCAACAGTGGAATAAAATTTTATGTTTATGAACAAAGTGATCGAGAAACATAAAAGCAAAATAAAAAAATAAGAATAACATTGGTCCCAGTATTAGACACTGTAGTGTTGAAATCACTGAAAGAGGACTATACTTTATGAGGGAATACAAAGACAACACCTCATTGCGTTTCTGGTGGAAAGCTGCAGAACCACTGCAGAATTACTGTCTTTAAAGCTTTGAGCCACCTGGTGGCCTAAAAGGGTAGAACATGTATTCACGAACTTGCTCACAAATACACACACTTACACATACACACACTTGCGTTCACATTTTATCTTTATATAATCCTCTACCATTTCAGCATTTATAACAGCCTCTCTCAAACTGATTTTGGAACTTGTTCAGAGGTTCCAAAAAATGGGAAACAAAAAATGTGATCATTACAGAACATTATAAAAAAAAAAAAAAAAAAAACATGCCACATGCTGCTGCCTTAGAGGTACTATTAGCTTCTCCAGTTTCCTGTGCCCATCTGAGACACTGGGCCAGAACCCAGGCATCCTGACCTCCCACTGGCCTGAAGCAAGAGCTGTAGTAGGATACTTCTGCAACATAATGCCACTGCCACACCACTGTCACTTTACAGTGAACACTCAGCAGTGGTAAGAGATGACTGCATCTCATTCACATACTTCTCAGGAGTGTGGTCAGGTTATGATCCTCCTCAACCAATCAGAGGGGAGGTGTCGGCTGTTTGCTGTCACCCTGACCTTAGCAAGGCCATAACTCCCCGTCCTTGACCTATTCTGCCCATACTAATGCAGTGAAGATTCAGGAAATCCTGCAGGCCTTGCCTTCATTTTATCTCTGGAGTTGGGGTATTGATGCCAATAGGTGCTTATTACCCAGACCAGGATTCAGTGGCTACTCTGTTTCAGACTGTGAACCTGAGGGGTGTCAGTCCTATCCCTCATGGTGCCCTGATGTTGCCCTTTCAGGCATGGTGTCGTATCTCAGCTGTAGCTGTTTGCTGTTGTAAAGGTGCCACAGGATGCATGTGATGTTGGAGGAGGTGCAAAAGAATTGTTTCCCCTTTTGTCTGCATCCTGTTTGCAGCAGTATGACTTCACCCCACCTCTTCTCGATGTCTGTTCCAGTTAATGGTATCATTACAAGATCCCTTTGGACTTGCTGTTGTCCTTATTACTTTATAACAAAACTTTCAAACCTTTGCTGTCATTTGTATTGATCTTTTAAGCATGTTGTAATTGCCGGACAGACAGAAGTGTTCCTGTTGTGAAACTGCAGCTGACCCCCCTCTCTGATTATATATTTCTGCTTGGCTGCTCTGCCAAGCATTAAGGTATTGAGTTTCAGGATCGGTGTGTTATGTGATAATGGTGTCTGCTACACATCGCCGTGACGACACCAACGACCCAGACAGACAGTGATAGCGCAAGTGATGCTAAAATTAGCATCACACTAAGTGAATTAACCAGGCTACTCTTTTGGAGCACTAAGTCATTGGTCTCTGTAAAACAATCGATTCTTCTGACTAATTCTGTAGACATGACAAGCACAACACCACAGTAATCTTTAGCGGTACTACTGAGTCAATTTATTGAACAGATGCGAATTCAACAGCTCAAGCTTAAGCCTTGCAAGTATCCACACAGCTCGGTCTGTCAGCACTAACAAAGCGCTATGAAAGGTGTTTGACGTGTTTAATCCAAAAACAGCTTTCATCTCTCGCCTCTCCTCGACCCTCTGCACCTCGCTCTGTGTATGCTCGCTGGTCCGTATATCCTGCCTGGCTCGACTTCCTGCCGTGAGCTGCCTGCCTTCTCCAGAGAAACTCCAACTCCAGCCCCATCCCACCGCAACACATCAGAAGGTCTATTTATATCCCTCTGCTGTGACGCTGCAGCTCACCCCCAGGGGAAGCTTATTTAAGTGTATTAGAGGTCATGCCTAGTCCCCCTCATCCTCAAACGGGCCCCTCAGTCCCTGTGCCGCTGTTCACGACATCTGTGCCAAGACAGTTCTGACATCTTCACTTTCACTATTTTTAAGGGCACATTGGATGTTACTCTAAAGCACTATCATTTCCATATACAGCCTGCACACAGCATAGAGCTTGGCATTTTGATCTATACAGTTAAAGCCTTGTTAAGACACTAAGTGAGAAGTTTAGTACCATTTCCCACACTTTTGACACAGGCAGTGAAAAGAGCAGCTTGTGAAATTCCCAGCTAAAGTGACTGAGGCTAATAGGGATGGGACAATAAATCGAAATTTGGTATATCGCGATGCAAATTTATTACGATCCATTTTGTGCCAGGGGATCTTGCAGCTTGTGGAGCAGTAAGACAGAAAATGATATCACAATATTTGCTACTTTGTATTGTCCCGGGATGCAAACTTGTCACCTTTTGGCGAAAA
Organism: Megalops atlanticus; assembly: GCA_019176425.1. Taxonomy (NCBI): domain Eukaryota; kingdom Metazoa; phylum Chordata; class Actinopteri; order Elopiformes; family Megalopidae; genus Megalops; species Megalops atlanticus. The sequence goes on along the minus strand of CM032885.1, from coordinate 8,803,995 downwards.
TCGCCAAAATAGGTCATTTGTGTGAGTCGTGTAGATCCGATGAGTTTTTGAAATTGGGGTGGGCAGGGAGGGGGTGTCTGGGTCCGCGAGGACAGAGTCAAGGGGGACTGAAATGAGAACCACGCCTTCTGAGTTGTCAAAAAAAAAGCTGGCTTCTGTGCTTGGCATGTGCAGTGCACCTGAGAAGAGTGAAGACTGAAGAGGGCCGTCTCTGGGAGGTCAGGGCATCACGCAAACCAAATTTGTGGGTGGGCACTATTTTCAGATGTGTTCAAAACCACACACAAGACATAAAAAATACACATATATTAATGTTCTTGAAGTGAAGTAAGCAAGTTTGGCAGTATAACATTTTGCTAGCTAGCTAGCTAGTTAACGTCAGCCAGAAAGTAGATCGCTAGATGTGTTCAAAATACGTGACATGGAGATGGAAAAGGCTATGTTGTGTTGGTGGCTAGCTAGCAAGCACTGATGGACAGTGTAATTGGTACAGGCAAAACTACAAACTGACAAAGGAGCTGTAGCTGGTCTGCCGTTATAACTAAGGATGGGAGACCTTGCTGGCTAACGTTAGCTAGCTAACATTAACATAAATTGATAACGCAGCTTCACAGTATATCTGTGCTAGCATATTGATTTAATAGCTAGCCAAGTAGACATGTGCGTGATATATTTTGACAGTTTTAGGCTACTGCAGCATATGTCTGTGGGACAACACAGGAACAATTCAGTTGCCTTCTTATTCTTGCAGCAGCACATTTGCTTGGCTAGCAATTTTCTTTATGCTAAGATAATATTAGCAAGGCTAATACTGTCATAACCACGATGTAATTAAACAGTTTGCTTTTGGATTCGTTTTGGAACATGAGACTAATTCATGAGACAACTGTGTTGACATTTAGCTAAAATGGACCTACATTACTTACAATGTAGTTAAATGGAACGCTTGTTACAGTAGCCTAATTATGTCACTTGAGAAGGGGGCAAATGCCAAGCTCACTGAAAACGACAGAAGCTGAATTGAAATTACCTTGTGACAGTTTTTCTTTTAGTTGTAGTGGTTGTGAAATCAATTTATAAACGTCACATCTAAGCCCCTCCTGCTGACCAAACAGCAGTTGTAATAGCTGTAAACAGCACCCAACCCCTGATGAGTTTGCATCTCTGAATTGTACCCTGGTGTTTAACCACAAACGACATGATAGAGTAGAGACAAAGTAGAGAACTTTATTCAAATGAGATTTTATTTTGTATTTTGCATCGCTAAAAATTAAATATCAATTCTGAATATTCATACTTTGTCACTGAACTGTTATTGGGCTCTATCGATTTGTGGTGATATCGAATCGCGACCCTGATATCGTATATCGAACTGAATTGTGAGATAACTATATTGTCCCATCCCTATAGGCTAAATGATCCCCTGGCACAAGCAGAAGGCTTCGCAGAAAGCCGCCTGGTCTCCAACCCAAAACTGCAGGGCAATTCAGAGTCACATCGGGCATCACAAGCCCAAAACATCTCCCCCCTGCTCTTACTGCAGCTATTTCTGCAAGCTTTGTGCCAACATATCCATCACAGTTATCCCAATCACTAGGGAGGAAATACCCTTTACTGCTTCAAGGATGAATCTACCTCACCCCCCACACCCCCGCCATCCTATCTTCCCTTTCCCCCTGTTGTTATTTGGTTAATTTGTTCATTTGGTGCCTGCAGGAGATTTGCAACCCCACCCTTGTTGGTTCTCTCTCCCCTCAGACTCCGCCTCCCTCCCAAAGGGATCATCCCAGGCTGGGTTGGCCTTCCCCGCCAGAGGGGCGGATCCCGGAAGATAAAGCATAAAGCTTCAGTCTATAAGTACATACCCTCATCCACCTATCAGCACAAAGCACAGGAATGTTATTACCCTCTATTATTTGTCTAGTAGAAGCCCTCAGCTGTGTCCATATTCTGATACCCTTAGCCACTGACATTAAGTCCCATCAACTACTTTGCGTAAGGGTATAACAGGAGCACCCCTCTTGGATTTGAACCTGTAGCCCTCAGACTCAAATTCACATATTCTATCCACCACACCACATGTTGCTTGAAAGAGCTGGAGCCCTGATGACCACTGCTTTTATCCTCACTGAGCCAGTTTGAGGGCATTACCTCCCCATCAAATGGCAGCACTGGCAGTACAACATTTATCAGAATGCCATCAGACATGGATGGTGACATAGCACACGTTAAGATGGTCCATATCTGCCATATGCACATCTTTATGAAAGTTTATGTGGTATTCATGGAACTGTTATGAAGTTTTGTTTTGTTTTATCTAGAGTTACCATTTTATCCCATAGACATGTTGACACATTATACTCGAAAGCTTAGCAGACCAGCTATAAACCAGGATATTTAGCTTTTAAAATGATGTAAGAGAAGTGAGTGCTCTTTTCCACAGATTATATTATTATTTTATATATCATATAAAATTCAATCATTATATTGTTGGTATGTTAACTATATTTTGTCTGTAGTGGAGTAAAAATCAGAGTGGAAGTAGAGTAGAATTCAAACACGTATTCTCCACATCGTAAATATGCAATCATAATGTCACCTTTGAAATGATGGTTAGACTGTTTTTGTGTTGTTAGAAAGCAGGTCATCTTGCTCCAGTAACACGTTCATGTTCACACTGTTGTGCGGACCGCAGAGTGCTGGACTCATGACCCGTGTTTACTGGGTTCATCTCCTGGGTAGGAGACTGATGTGGTTGGGGATGAGACCTTGTTGCTGTGTAATAACAACTATGTGGCTGGATAATACACTTGCAAACATGTTAACTGCCAGACATTTTGTTATTGGTGCACAGCCATGTACACTGTACATTTCTGCTTCAATGGAGTAATAGTTGTTCAGCTGAAGAGAAAAATGTGTAGTTACATCTCTTGCACACCAGATGGCTCCATTACCACACTGTTGTATTTCTTCATGGGCACCTCACCTGCTTTGACAAGTCTGTGAAGGACAGTTTGGTCCACTTAAGTATCATTAATAAAAGGATAATTGCTTTATATTCAGCTCAATTTTTGGGACAACACAGAGCCAATAAACAAATAAGACAAATAGATATTTAAAATAATAAATAAATCTGCTTAGAAGAATCAAACCAAATCAGACAACAATGATGCTTATAGCTGGTGTGAGAAAAAATGTCTAAAATAACAGTACACTGATGTGCATCCAGCATGGCCCCAGATTTTCTGTGGCTTTAGATGTGGATAAAAATATAAATGCATGATACACCTCCATTTTGTTTGTTTCAGTCATTGAGGACTATTTTTTGGTTCTGACACCCATCAAACTTCCTGCCTTACAGTATTAGACAGGGCGATTGACGTTAGGATCCTATAAGAAACTGGCCAAAATTCCATGGTTAATTAGCCTTATACTTCTCCAATTTTCATCAAAAGAGCTTGTCTGTGACTATTTTAGTCTAATTAGTCACCAGACACATTCCTCCTGGTTTGCAGTTTTAGAGTGTGGGAGTTAAAAGCTTGCATTTCGTATGTGCGGTAAACACTGGAGGATGTGTCATAATACCACCTGCTCTTTTCAAGAGCTCCTTTCTCATCATTTAGGCCTACAGCTGGTATGGGAAAACATGCACAAAGAAAGAGAGGACTGGCTGAATTATGTATAATAGTCTAGTATCTAAATATGAGGTTGTGGATGGATGTTCACATGGGGCATGGCTACCTGGGGCTCTGGAAGAGTGTCACACCCAGCCACTCTACAGAGTCTGCTCTCTCCTGTAAACCTTAACCTGTTCTAGTCAGCCTGTTTCTGTGTCTGAAGCCCCCACAGGAAGGAAAAGAGCCATGCATTGACTGTTTACCGTAGGTGACAGACTGAGAATGACTCTGGGGGAGACCCGGGCTCGTGACTACCACTGTGTGTGCCATGCAGTACATTCATACCGTGACCATGTGCGTATGGTGTGCGGCTCTGCTCTTATGCGCAACAACCGCAACAGCCTTTCTCATTCTCTCTGACCACCCATTTCCCAGCATCGGGGTTGATGATGAACGCATCTCTCAGAATGCAAAAAAAGAGCAACAGACTCTTTCTGCATGTCATTCCTCTGATCATTCACCTTGTTTCAGCTTCGGTGCTTAGCACCAGGGTTTACTGTAAAAACTGATCTGGACAACAGGAAAGGGTTTGTGTGCGTGTGTGTGTGTGTGTGTGCGTGTGTGTGTTTTGAAGATAGCTAGCAAATGTTTTTTTTTTTCTTCTTCTGAAGTTTTTGAAACTGAGATTAGATGGGTTTACAGGTACTTACACAGTATTGCAGTTGCCAGCCAAGTCTCACATTCCTTCAGTATCCCATCCCACGTTGTGACAGTTTATTATCATTGCGGTCATTAATGTGTCAAAGTAGTGGGATGATAGACTTGCTCAGAGTTGGATTATTTATCTTCCTTTGCAATGGTTGCTTTTCCCCTGCACTGCAGAACTTATCATTTTTGTTTCCTTGTTTGATCGTGGAATTTATTTGACATGCTTAGACTTTTAATATCATCGTACCATATGTAACTGGTCATTGACCAGTAACCTAGTCTTATAGAAAGAATGTACATCCTGTCAAAAGAAGTAGTGGGTCACTTCCAACTTAAATTCAATTTTTCAACAACAAGAGTAACTTGTAACATGGCATTACTGAATTACTAGCACTTTGTCCTACATGTTCATTTTGTAAAACCCCAGTTTATTACACAATGAATGTGTGGGGCATAAATAGTCTTTAAATTACTGTGCTTGTTTGACTCATCTAAATAAATAAAACGGCTGCCAAATGAAAGGTTATGGTATTGATAGACCTAATTAAAGTCATGAATAGGTTTCACCTGGCCCCCGTTCAGAATAGCTGTAAAATAAGCACTTGTCAAAAGCCCTGCCTAGATTCCCGATTACTCTCTTCCGCAAAGGGCAACAGCTTTTTGATTCAGCTAAAAGAGCTAAATCTTTAATCATTCTGCTGAGCCGCTTTACATGGCTGGGCTGCAGAGAAACATGAGATCGCACTCTCGCTGTGGTTGTATGCGTTTACTATAGCAACAGGGCGAACGCTGCGAAGATAAGACCACCGATAAGGAGAAGAAAAAAACCTCAGACAGCAACACGTTAGAGCAAACTGACATTTAGTTTTATTCTTAATTTTCTGCAATGCGCTTTGCAACACGTTATTGCAGATGGACGTCTTGTTTTATTCTTAATTTTCTGAAATGCGTATTGCTCTCGCCTGTAATATTAGGTACAAACAAAGATTATGGTGCATTTAACACATTGGGGAAATAAAAACATCTACCTCCGGTCACATTTCCAAGAAGAAAAAACATCCCGCTTCACATCAAACTAATATGTCTCCATTAGAGGACTATTCAGCCCACAAACCAAGGGAATAATTAAGCCGCGGCTATTTCAATTAAAAAGAGAACTTTAATTAGTGCCCCGGTTGTGTCCGAAGGCCTGGTTACTGTGCTGCACTCCATGGAAACGGGCCAAGGAAACGCTTTCCGTCTTCTCTCGAGGCACAGGCACTAATTAAAAAACATTTTTGCAAACACTTAGCCTAGTGTGCCTATGTGCTTATGTGTTTCATAAGATGCAAGTACCGGCTCAGGATATTGCGCTGAGTTCATTTTTAGTTTGATTGATTTTAAAAAGGAAAGGAAAACGATGGAGCTGATAATATTACTCCCAAGTTGATATGTTTTGCAGAATTAAAATTCTAATTCAGCCCTGGCTAAAACTAACTGATCCATAATGTAACAGCTTGAGGACCTTGAAGTGGTAATCGAATGCCTGGGTGTAGCCGGGGAGTGTTGGAGAGGCACTGCCAGACCCTTTTATCTGAGTGAGAAGAGTGGTGAAGTGACTCAAAACAATAATGCTGTTCTCAGTTCAGTTACACAGGGGAGAGAGAGGTGGACCCATATTAATGCCCCTCAGTCATATGGGAAGAACACAGGTGAAGAGACAGATTTTTTCCTTTCATTTTTCTGGCATATCCCCTTGTCTTTATCCAGGAAAACTGCCAAGTTTCACGTTCGCCACACGAATGCTGACCTGTCCGTATGTAAGATGTCTGAAACAGCAAGTCACTCTTCAACAGACACTGCAGAGCACAACTGAAAAGGAGAGTGTTCATTAAATACATGTAATACACTCCAGGCCAAGCTGAAGAACATAAGATCTCACATGCTTCACTGTTGCTAAAGCAGAATCATTCTAAATGTGTGCTTTATCATGCTTGCACTGTACACTTAGCCAGGTACAGTATGTCTTATACATATTTGTGATGTAGGTGAGTGCCTCACTCTTCTTCTGGCCATTATAGAAACCTTTGCTTTCACCAGCAGGACGCCAGGCACGAACTATTGCCCTGCAAAGTGAAAAATGTCACAGTTTCACAGCAAGGCCTGTCTCACATGCACTGACAGGAAGAGGCACAGCACCCCTCTCAAAATAGACCCCTTTCACGGCTCTGAAATGAAAAATTAAGCTAACCCCTGAAACCAATGATAAATCTCATCATATCGAGCACTTAAAAAACAGCAGATTAGACAGTAGAGCGTTCAGAGCCCAATTCGGCGGCAGTCTTGTTGCGGGTGGCCACAGAGGATTCCGTTGTGTGCATTAAGATGGCTGCTTGATCTCCGTGACAGTAGCTTAAACAAGACTCTACAAATATGACTGTCAGCAAGTGAAAGCCAAGAAGTGTGTCCCTGCTGAACAAGAAAGTCTTAGAGTGCTTTCAAGGGTAATTTGATGCTTATGTTTTCCCTGCTTTCCTAATTCAGTGGTTCATTGGCCAGAGATATCACTTAGAGCAGGTATCCTCACCTCCGTTCCTGCAAGGCAATGATCCAGCAGGCTCTCTCTTCAAACGCACCACAGCTGACACTCTAAGGAGCTGAGCTGGTGAGGTAATAAATGCTGCATGTTCGGAGAAGATAAGGATTTTGAAATCAGGTGCTTTAGGTCTCGGCGCTTCTGTCTTCTAGGCTCACAGTTCGAGCAGCCCTGCTCTTGACTGATTGGAAAACATGAAAGTTTGTGCTTTTTGTGATTAGAGGTCATATCTACAACCTGTCTGTTCAACTGCTATTAAACTGTATTTTTGTTTGGGACAATAGGAGGATTATGGGTTTAGCGTGACACAAGCGGACCTGCTTGACAATTCCCAGGGTTTTCTTCTCTCAGGGGCACAATAAACCCTGAATGAGACTAACACTAACACTGTCAGCACCCATGGCTTATACAGCCAAACAGACAGGTTGCAGCAAAGCTTGCAACCTCAACTTTTTGTTTTCAACAGGAAGCGCACAGATGCACGACCGCCGGGTGACGGCTCCTTGTTGATCTCTTTCTGCGAGGGCCTAGTTAGAAGCGAGCAGAAAGACACCTGCATCTGTGGATGCTGCAGGTCTGCGAGGCGGCGCCCGCGCCAGCCCCACGCTCTCGCTGCACTGCAAGCTGTGCAGCCTTCAGCCCCGCTAGTGCTCCTGTAACTTCAGCTAGCTTTCAATTTCCCAGACGGTGTATCACTGCCGAGAAGCTGTGATGTGGTATTTGAGTTTGTGACTCATCATTAACACGCGCACACACACACCGTAGGTATTCTGTCTGCGGTGTGCCGGAGCCAGGGACTGCTTTTTGAGTGCGAGTTTATCGCTTTGGGGGGCAGCTCTTCCCCCCCTCCCTGCTCCTGTCCTGTCAGGGACTGTCCACAGCATCCCCCACGGCCCCCTTCATGGAGGCCACGGGCCAGCAGGTGGCCTGGCTCTGCACTGGCCAAATGTTCAGTCGGCTCAGCCAAGCTAATGATGACTTCAGTCAGATCATTCATTTTATGGCTGGAATGAAATTCTGCAGACATTCTGCAGCTTTCCAACACTAGTGTTCCTGTGAAATGTAGGTTAATAAGGATGCGATATCTCTACCACACTTTACTGAGCTATGTCTATTTTTTTAAAAATCAGTGTGCAGAGCCTGTCTTGTGTTAGTATGAACTGGATTGGGTCAGTTGTTTTGGTTTGGAAAAGGCCTTTATGGGGATGTTGGCCTGTTATCCACCTGTGTTGCAGTACTGTATGCACTGGTCACTGGGCATTTATTCCTACATTTGGAAGATGGTCATTCCATGAAGTGTGATGAGTGTGACCGTAATGTTGTATGAAAGTCTGGTGTGCTGTTTGAGGTGAGAGATCCTGCTTCACCTTTTGTTTTTGTTTTCCTATTTTTAGTACTTTAACTTTGGAAAAGGTCTCTGAAATGTGTCATTTCCTACATCATTAAATTTATTTACAAGTTGAAGCCAAAAGATAATGCTTTCATTATAGCAATCCAAACTTCTTTTCATGGAAGTCACAGATGACAGTCATGCTATTAGGTCCATATGACACATTCATTGTGGTGAAGGGTAGATTGAACTCAACCTGTGTGATCTATGAGCTAGCCTTTATGCCTTGATGATCTACTAAAAATACACTCTGTAAATGTATTGTTTTAAGTGATGACCATGCAGCTCTATGATGGCTGCTTTATCATTAGCAAATTCATCGAATACCGGTTTTTATTTCTCTGAAATCTGTGTGAAATATCCCTTTGTGTGGGTTGCTTCTCCCTAGTGCGTTGGTTTGAGTTTGTCTGTCATTATAGCACCCACAAGCCTATTTCTCTCACAAGAGCTGTGACCCAACACGTGGCAACAGACCGCGGTGTGAACCTTCACCCTGAATGGAAGGCAGTCACATTGTGGTAGACATGTGTGCGTGCCAATGACCCCGCGTCCAGTGGGGGTCTGAGCTGAGGCACCTGCACCACTGTCCGTCTCTGCCCCACCAAAGACGGACAGGAGCCCATTTTGGGGTGAGCCAGCACCTCAGCAGGAGATTCAGGGGATTCACGCGTGATTAATTTGTGGTTTGGTCTGCGCTGCGATTGGTCACTCTGGCAGCCTGACCGAGCAGTGCCCCTGGTGGCCAAGATGCACCACTGCGCAGTGACAAGGAGGCGAACATGGGCCAACGGCCGAAAGGCAACCAGTACGGGAGATGTACAGTGTTTACCAATCAGAGCTCGACAGCTGGCTCCCGACTGGATGCTCGGGAGCAGACGACGCGGACCCTGCCGAATCGATTGTCTGCATGTCCCTCATCCGCTCACCCATGCGTTCTCTCTGTCCCCGGGCGTGCTGCGCTGAGCTGCGTGGCCCTTCTTTTTGAAGTCCCCCCGAGGCGCTCCGCTACCTCGTGATTCATGTCCTACCTGCTGCAGCTGCCACCACTTTGGACTGAGACCAGGGTCACTGTGAACCCCCAGCCCCCAGAGCTGCCAGTGCCTGACTCACTCATACACCCCCAACTCTAAGAGGAACAGAACAGAGAGAATACAGGCAGCAGGCAGGGACTTACCTGGGAGCTCAGCTCAGAAGAATTCCGTTGACTTCTCAGCTGTAAAAATACATTTGGTTGGCATTTTGTACATTTGCTTCGAGTGGTAAATCTTGCTTTAAAATGTTTGGGACCACCCTTGAATTGCATGTGGGTTTCTCTAAAAAGTGAGGCACGCTCTACTTCACTATTGCCATGTGTGTATCCAATTAGAGCCTGATAAAAATAGGATTATTTTGAGATTTAAAAATTACACTTGGGGAAAGTATTTGGATGCATCAAGTGTATATAAAGTTGATATATCTTTCAAGGCTCTATTTATACTTGATGCTTTCAGCCAAATGCTCTCACCACCTCTGTAATGTCACCTTGAAGGCCATATTGCACCTGTGAGCCACACCATGTGAGGAAAGAGACAGCCCCGGACGTGCACTTCCTGTCGATGAGCTTCCTCAGAATGCACTTCCTGTGACACCCCTTCCCCAGCAGCTACAGTGCTTGGAGCTCAGCAGCAGGTGGAAGCTGCGATGCCACATGTAGGCCTCTGCTGTGCCAATGTTTTCTAAAAAGAATATGTCCTCACAGTGAAAATATTACTTTGAATACACCATGTTTCTTGCTTAGTAACTGAATTCTGCAGAGACTCATAGACCTCTGGTATGCTGTACCCTGCACCATGCTGTGATTCTCAGAAAATGTCTTGCTTTGCATGTGTCTCCACAACAGACAGTCTGCAGAGGACTAAATTGTGAAATTTCTTGCCCTGTAAGATATCTGGTACTATTTTACTGGGAACAAAACAGTAGGTAGAGTTCACGAAGTGTGTGCTCAGTACTGATGGCAGTCGTACCTAGTACTTAGTAAGACTTAAGGGCATCACATGCAATATGTAGTGCAGTCTTTGCACAGCGCATTTCTCTCACTCTCATAATGAAATTCGGTAGATGGATGATAAGCAGTGATAGAAAGTGCCTTAGACTGGTGAAACCCTGATGAATTTTTTTATGCGTTAGCTATATATTCATCTTTATAGAGGCACATATTTAGTGTTTGTTGAGCATACATTAAGAATGTGTATATATATACTCAGCTGTTGTGCTTTGTTACTCAGCATGTCGTAGCAGACAGTTTACCTCAGGTAACTGTGAGCTTCGTGGCAGTGCTGCTACAAACATAACCTTTGGTTGTATTGAAAAGAAACGGAGGCGTGTGTTATCGTGTACTTTTTTTGAATAGAAGGCGATCAGCTGGAGTGACTGCATGTTATATGAGCCTGGCAGGCGGTCACCGCTGGGTGTGATGGAGATTTTTAGCAAGGCGATCCTACCCGTGGGGAATGTAATGAGCAGATTTGTGCATAATGAACCTTTTGCTGTGGTTTTACCTCCTGCAGTTTGTGCGATGAAAGCCACTACAGTCTCCCTTGCCGGAGGTGTTCTGGAAACGTTACCTAATTTATTTGCTTAGCAGAAGCCATTCAACAAAGACACGCATTGCTTACGTCATGTAAATTCCACAAACCATTCATCCGGCTGGATTTCTACTGAAACCTTGGAAAGTAACCATGCTCAAGGACAGAGCAGTAGTGTTCACCCCAGGATCCAGATCTGTGGACCAGTTCATCCCTATAATCATTAAACAACCAAATTCTAATCTGTTGCATCACTTGCTTCTTCAGGTGGCTTTCTAACAGAGCTTCACAGTGGCAGGCAGATCTCAGGGACAAGACGGATTTGCTAAACAGATATTATTCGGCAGTCTCTTTGACAAACAGAGATATGTTTCTGTGGGCCTCAAAGCAGATGTGGCCTCCACATATAATGGATGGGATTAGAGGTGCATTGTTAATTAACAACATGAATACAGGACATTGATGTCCCTGCCTCCTTCAGCGTACTCCCACTGAGTTCCAGTGTGTGACTGACATCTGTGACTCAGAGTTTGCAGTGGGGGTAGAGTGCTGCTAAGGGTATACTTCAGTTTAGACCCAAAGTAGTCTGGTGTTTGAACTGTTATGTTAATAAGGGCTTGATCACCAAGGAGGTCATCTAAACTAGCTGCCACTGTGCTTTGCCCATGAGTTTCACCAGTGCATTTTCAGCAAAGTGTTTTAATCATGTCATTACTGTACTGGACATTTCTCAGTAATGTCAGTGACTGTTGAACGTGCGGTGTGGTATAAGACTTAAGTTCATAAGCACAGTAGAAAGATTTCAGTTAGTCTGAACATCCCCTGAAGGTATTCTGGCTTCCCTCCTAAAGTGTTGTCTTATCGTAGCCTCAGCACTCCACAGAAACCACAGAGAGGGTGAGAAGAGCGGGGACGGCCTGTTATTCTTCAGTAGGATCAGCGGCTGAGGTAGGCTGTGCTCTAATGCATGGGGCTGCAGTGTGGTGTGGTGGTAAGGAGCAGGACCTGTTCGCTACAGGTTGCCGGTTCTATTCACTGGTAGGTTACAGCTGCTGTACCATTGAGCAAGATGCTTCAGTAAATATCTAGCCATATAAGTGGACAATATTTAATTTGTGTAAGACACTCTGGAGAGTAGTGTCTGCTAAGGAATTAAGGTGAGGGATTATTAGCCTTAGGTTGTGCACGTGGAGATCAGTGTCACCATTCTTCACCAATGAGAAGGCTAATTGAATTCAGCTGCTTTATTTCAGTGGGCAGCATGAGCGTGTGTAAGAGAGAGGGGGGGGTGGGATAGAAAGAGAGCATGCTAGTGTGTGTGGTAGAACAGGTGAAAGAGTCGAGGGGTTTGGTGAAAAAGGGGAAGAGGGCGGGAGTGAGTTTGCTTGTGAGTGTGCTTGTGAGTGTGCAGGAGAAGGCGCCAGGGTCAGGGCAACTCCGAATGCAGTTGCTGTAGAGACAGAGGCTGGAGTTAATCTGTGGGTTGGACTTACGGTGCAGATGGGTTTGTGCATGTGCGCATGCATCTGCCAATGTGTGTGTGTGTGTGTGTGTGTGTGTGCAGCGCGCGCGCGCGCGTGTGTGTGTGTGCACACGCCCTCTCTAGCTTATAGAGGAAGTGTGCTCCGCTACCAGCCCAGGAGCTATTTTGATACCGGTGCTCAGGCAGTCTCCCTCTGCAACTCTGGCTTCCCCGCTGCATCAAGGCTGAGAGCGTGGGCTGGCTCTGTCACCTGCTAGATCATTACCCTCCTTCAACTTTCTCTCTGTGTCACACGGAGTTACAGTGCAGCCACAGCAGCCGAGCAGGAGGAAGCTTGGATGATACACTGCCTGCATCTCTCAGGTTGTATACAAATGGCTTATTTCTGCTTGTTATGAGTCTTCTCTCGCTGTGATTTTAGTTCTGTACCGGAATGCAGCACTGTTCCTTTTTGACATTTTGAGTGAAATGCCTCAGAATGAACATTGGTATCTTATCTGAAGTTTGATGTTGTGTGTGAGGCTGTGCAATAGGCAATCAGAGGAGCTAACTGCTTATGGTTTGCAGACAGAAACGGGAAATTTCACTGACAAAACATTTTTTTTTTTAGGCTGTAAAGCCACCGTTTTTTGGAGGCTGTTCCCCCTCTGCTCAGAGAAACTTGGATTTTGCTTCCCTCCCTTAATCCAAGAAGTGATCCTAATTTTTGAAAAGATAATCCCAAGAGATCAAGCTTGCTTTTATAGCTTATCAGGCACATGTTGCTTTTCCAGCTTGTAAAGCAACATTTGTCAACATGGTCATCTGATATTAATAAACGAAGTTTTCCTTTGCTATTAGCCTTGGTTCAAAGAATTTGAAATGTCAGATGAACTCATTTTTAGTTTCCCTTTCCCATGATCCCCTGTTTATACTGTGCATATGTGCGTAAAATCTGCGTCACGACTTTGCTATTGTGTTTTGCTTTGAACCATGCAGAACAATGTGTATGCTGACAAAATGATGTGGCATTGCGACCGTGCAGAGAGAAATGATTTGCACCCAGACGTGTGACTGCCTGTCTAAAAGCTCAGCCTGTGCTCTGTATCAGACTTTAACCATGAAAACCACACAGGCAGAGGCTGCATGCATACAGCAATTTAATTAAAAAAAGATTGATGGGCTGAGTAAAAGAAGTTATGTGACACCAAGATTTTTCAAAGAGTTAAAAAAAAGTTATTTCAGATCAGGCAGAAGCAGAAGGTAGGATTACTGTGTTCAGTTTTAATGTAGACAGCCAATTAAAATTTCCACTGACTGCATGAGCATTAGAAAAGAGATGCTGTAAGAATGCTTCCTCTCTCCCCCAGGGAAAGTCTCTCTGCGATTACACTGCTTTGTGTGGGGGAGAGGGGAGGCAGACAGAGCTGTGTATTAATAGCTGTTTTTATTTCCTAAGTTATTCCAGCAAGACTCAGTCAGAGGGGTAAACTTCCAGTTATTCTCCACCTTCTGAAACAACACATAGTATCTGCTGGGAATTATGTAGGATAGAGGAACAACTGCTGTGGTGTTAAAGACTGAAATGAAATTTTAAAATAATTAATGAAACAGGTTTCCAGTTCTACAGGGAGGAACTTAGTGGACACGTAGTGTGGTTTAGTGGTTAGGAGCAAGGCTCATAACCCACAGGCTGCTGGATTAATTCTTAGGTGTAGTTCTTAGTGTAGTTGTTCAACCCCCTGGACAAGTTGCTTCAGTAAATGTCCAGCTGTGCAAGTGAGTAATATGTTTTAAATCAAGTTATCTGAGCTTCCCTGGATACGAGCATCTGCTAAGCAAATGTGATGCATGTCATAACAGAAATAAATACAGATATCTGAGCATTTAATTAATATCCATCATTGCAAATGTTCAGTTTTCATAGTATATAATTGTCCTCAGGTGTTAATCATGGCTAATATTGTTAGAAGAGGTTAATACATGAGGGGTCTCTCCCCATGTGCACCACAGCTGTCTGAACTTAACACAGACAGAAGGGGAACATTAGGTTGCGACCATGCATTGTCTTTGATGTCCACCGTTTAAAACACATTGAAGTCTCCAGGTTATGGGCTTCTATGATTGCAGTAATATCACTTTATTGATCTAGACTTGCATAAATAGTTTGTGAGTGGAGGAAACCTGGGCATCAGACCAGGTGGAGAGGTGTTTGAATGACAGAGCAGCAGGCATGGCTAACACCATCTCTACGCTGCTGGGAACAGTCAGCTGCCATGTCATTTGTCATATGCTTCAAGTTACTCTGAAAAATTATTTTCCAATGTAAACCTATTGTCTCATAGCTTCATTGTGGATATTCTGTATGAGTTACCAGATTTGCTGTCAGAGCTCAGGCAAGGACTCAAGCACAGACCCGAGGGCTTCAGGTTCCAAGAGCTTTATTGAGGACGTCAGGCGAAGTAGCAAAACCAGAAAAGGCAGTGTCGGTAACAGGCAGGCAGTCCATGGGCAAGCCAGGGTCGAAAACAGGAACAGGCAGGGTCGGAAACCAGGCAGGCAGATAATCAGGCGAACAGAGCAAGGCGGCGAGCAGAATCAAGGTCGAGGAACAGGCAGGAACAACAATGGCAAGACTTACAGGAAAAAGCACAGCGGGAACGAAACGGGAAACACTGCAACAATCTGGCAAACAGGACAGAGACAAGCAGGGTAGATATAGGGTAGGGCTGATGAGGTGATGGGAAGCAGGTGTGCAGGCAGGCAGGTGGAGATGATCAGGTGGGCGGAGACAGGGCGGAGAGCAGGGCAGGGCTGGAACACAAGGAAAAACAAAAGCACATGGACACAATGACAGATGGGGAGAACATAAACACAACAGCTAGGGGGCCGGAGTACTGACAATTTGCATTCCAGAAGTTTATATGGATTTTACAATGGAGCATCACAGCCACATTTGAGCAAGGATAATAAAACATTGTATGAAATAGCTCAATAAGCCATGCAGAGCTAGTCAGGTAAACATCCTGCATGTAATACTACGTGAAAATCAGATCAAGTGATCAGAGTGTACACACGTTGTGTATGCTGTTAGAAAGAGTGAAAGGCATTTGCTTTGAATGATCCTATCTCTGCACTTATGTGTCGCGCCATTTTTGTCTGGAGTCAGTCATTTCAGTGCATTTAGTGTCACTCCAGAGGCCGTGGGGAGTGACTAAGAGGAATGATGGAGGGGAAGCATTACCCTGGAGGCTCTCTGTGACGCCTTCCCATTACAGCTCTGCTGTCTCTCCGTCTCAAAGCACTGCGAAGTGGTTTAGGGTCAGCCAAGCTGTCACACAGAACTGGGTGATCCGCGCTGTACAGCATACCCAAGCCCACTCAAGGACAGAGAGTGGCATTTATTTTTTGATTACTCTAGGGTGACATTTACAGTGATTTGTGTGTAAGCGTGGTATTACAGTCACTAACATTTACAGTCAGACAAACCCCATTATCCTGTCTGTTCTGAGTACAAGAGGACACTGTTGTACTTTCCACTGACTGCCTCGCCTAAGACTTGGAGGTAAATATCTGGCTGCTGAGTAATGTGGGGTTTTTTTCTGAAGCTGGTGGAGGAGTTGGGAATAGTCTCCCTCCACTGAAGTGCACTTTACCACGGAAAACAGGCAACAGGCTGCTTGATGCTGCCACCATGCTTCTCCATGCTCTGAGCCAACAGCAAAGCCTTTAATGAGTAACTCCAGCAGCTTCTCGCTCACAGCCCTCTTCTCACACCTGAGCCAATTTCACTGGCACTCCCTGCTGCCAGAGCAGTTTTTGGTGTCTCTGTGTCCCTGTTGTGGCCTGCCCTTGGTTCCTTTATTCCCCATTCATAATGAATACAGTAAACAGTGTCCCTCTCCGCTCTGCAATCCAGCTGACGAACTGACCCCAGGCTACTTTTTTTTTCCACATCCCTCTGCAGTTGTGGTTAAGGCTGAGTGCCGCTCTCATTTAAGCATTGAATTTGGTATTACAGGAAGATCAACTAGGTATAGAATAGGTCTTACTTGTCACTACCTGTGGGTAGCAGAGTCCAGATGTGACTATGTTTGTTAAATCTGCAGTATGAAAGGGGACCAGTGGCACACTAGGAGGCATTGATGTATCAGTAGAGTATGATAATGAGTTTGGTTAAAGAAGAGGCTTTTGTTCCTAATGCCATTGTGTGATGGCATATACACTTTATACACTAAGCAAACAGTAAAAATAATCATAACCAATGCAATGTCATCTGATTCTCTGCATGCAGGAATCAGCTGCTTGTAAGTGGTAGATGCACATAACCCTTAAGAACTGATTGCGGTGTGTAAGTAAATTCTGAAGCATAAGAGCTGTAAGTGTGTAAATGGCCTTAACCTGAAAATTCATTTTTTGCAAGCTCAATAAATGATAGGCTGTATTGGTATCTAGTGAACCAGATAATAACCCGAGTTTTTATCTATATAATCTGATACGCTCAAAAGCTTCTACGCACCTAAGAAGAAGCCTTTTATCTTTCGTTCTTGAAGAAAAATTAAGATAAGATGAGTTATGATATTGTTGGTTATCACAGAAATATGCTGTATGGCCTACAGTTGCTTGCATATCATCCTAACATATAGCTTACAGATCACAAAATATACTTTTGTAACAATGTATGAAAAATGTTATTCATACTACTAAACACACTGTTAACCAGTGTGCCCCATTGCAACTATAAATGCATACTGCCCAGGTACATTGTAACTGAATTTATCATGCACTGAACATATGGAACTGTTGCAGGACTAAGAGCAACTGCAGAGAGATGCATCGAGGTATAACCACAAGGGTAAAGCATGGTAAATACACACTCTCAAACCTGAACCCCCCATAGTAAGAACACATACTGCCGGGCTACCCTGGCATGGACACTGTGCCCACTGTTTGACTTCATGGGCATCTGGATCACCTTCAATCTCCATTCGGTAAGAGAGCCTGATAATTGATGAAAATGGGGGAAAAAGCTGATTAGTGACAGATGCTGTGGGCTTAAGGCTGCCCTGAGTGTCCTGATGGATGCTGGGAAAAGGGCAGAAGTGTTCATATCCAGATTCATTTATTTTTCTGCTGACACTAGTCAAGTATTTCTCTTCTGGTTTCTACCTTATTGGAATGCAATACGAAAGTGCCCACGACATCTCTGCCATCCCAGCGTGTGGCTGCAGCCTTTATTCATAGCAATTTAGAGCAGTTGAGTTGAATTTTAGGAT
Source organism: Megalops atlanticus (assembly GCA_019176425.1). Classification (NCBI taxonomy): domain Eukaryota; kingdom Metazoa; phylum Chordata; class Actinopteri; order Elopiformes; family Megalopidae; genus Megalops; species Megalops atlanticus. The sequence continues at coordinate 8,786,403 of CM032885.1, read as the reverse complement.
TTTAATGTAGTGTCCCTATTTTAATGCAATGTCCCTCAACCCAGCAATGAGATGAGAAATATGCACTCTCTATTTGCTTCAGAGAGAATTATATCACCATGGTGACAGGAGGTATAGCGTTGACATGCGTTCGCAATAAGCATGCCTGTTTCAGGGTGAATTCAGAAATTAATGATCTGTCCTTTCAGAAGCTTTGTTTGATTACATCCACAGCAACACTATTTTAAAGCCCATTGTGTGGCAAACAATCACTTACCTCTGCCTTGGTGAGGGTAAGTCCTTTGAATGGAAATTTGCAATTCATCAGAGCTTGCTTAACGAGAACTTTCTAAATTATTCCGTCTTTAAACTTATCAGCTTGAAGGAAGGGTACAAAAAGCCACCCATTTGAAGTGAACATTGGCCATTAACAGAGTGTTCCTAAACATTTTCTTTTAAATATTTGCATCAAAGGTGATGGGCACTTGTTTGTCTGACACTCTTTGGCTGCAGTAGAGCATTTGATTCCTTTTATCATGCCTGTTTACCAGCCAGGATAATACAGGACACTCTGTCCACACGTCACGTTGTCAAGGCACACTGACCGTGAGCAAACTTCATTTGGCAACATCAGAGCACCCTCTCTAATTTCAGGAACAAGATTAACCCACAGTCTCCTTGATGCTGTCATCCCCTCCTGACATGGATATTAGCACTCAGTGTGCACTGTTAAAATAAAGTGCTTTAGTAGCAACTAAGATGCCACCAATTTGGAGAAAGTGGAACACCATCTTTGAAAAACCTTTTTCAGAGTGCTGAAAAAACTGAAGATTTGAAACATTGATGAAATCATTCACCAGAACATTGAATATTCATTCAAATGGACTGCAGAATATTAATTTACATCATTCATTGAATGCTTTTTCAACTCAGGAGCTCTAAATGAAATGCTAGTGTTGGGAGAGTCAGATTTTTTGATCCAAATAAAGGGGAGAGCTGTACTATATGCTGTCAGTTCCTGGCTTGTTTGAAACAATTAAAAGGTTTTCCTCTCCAAAGCCTAGCAGAATGATTCACTAAAATCAATGAGTCACTGATAATATAGCTCCAGACATTTCATTCTCACCTCACTGGTGCTACCAAATGCTTCTTCATTACTTTACAGTGATAATACTGCTACGCTAGACTCATTCACTATTGAAACACTTTTCCACACAACCTTTGTTTGCTAACAAGTTAACACACAATTACACTGGTAATGCCAAGAAAAACCTCTGAATTTAAGTGAAACAAATTATGAACATTCAACTTTGAGGTTAACAAGAGGACAGTTTTTCCATGGTAATGCAGGCTGGGCATGCATTTTAGGGTTACATGAATTTCTGTCGGCAACTACAACTTCAGCTACACACACCCAAACTTGTGTTTCACACAGCAATTTAAGTCAAAAAAATACTGCTTTGAAACACATCCATAACTGACACTGTCAGTTCTGAAACCCCTCCTGTGGAATTTTGGAACACTGGGAATGAGTATTTTTTCAATGGCTCAGAGTAGCTGACCTGTTCTAAAGCAAAGCCAGAGGGCTGCGGTTGACTCTGGTTTTCAGACTACCAAGCAGAGATGGAGAGGCAGTTGTGGGTAGCGACTGGGACGTCTGTAAACAGCAGAGCTTCTAAAAATAGCGCACCCTCCCCATCACGGGTCAAATGAGCCATACTAATCTCCTTTCGCACACTTCCATGTCACTGTTTAATTGTAAACCATGGCAGCGTTACTCATTTAAATTGCAGTAATCTTACAGTTTTCCTGCAATGTTTAAGCAATGATGTAATTTAACAAAAAGAATATTATATGTGTTTAAATTGATGATAGACTGTTCAGGCTGTAAATCTTTCTGCTTTCTGATCTTTGATTCCGACATGCACTGCGGTCTCGTGCCTTTTGCACAGGAGTCTGCAGGGATATCAGGGAGGTACATTTGAATATGCAAAGCAGCTTCATGGTCTGTGGAACATGTGCAAGTGTACCATGGGTAATATCTAAGGAAAGCAGAGTCTTAGATTGCATGTAGAATATGTTACATCTCAACCTAACAGGATTCACTTTTAGATATTAAAGGTTCATTGTGCCAGCCTTCATTTGTCAAGAGAATGAATAATCCAGGGTTTTAAAATCTGTTTTCATGACAAGGATGGATTCCAGCTGTTTTCCCTCTATGATTCATTTTCCAGGCATGCACCATAAATCTTTTGTGTTTTGGTATTAGAATTCACAGTCTTTAGGCATAGCAGAGATGATTAGTTATGCAAGAGTCAATTTCAGGTTAGTGTCTGGTGTTAGTAAATTGGACAGTAATCCTGTTCCACACTGAATGTGACAATGTTTTGTGTCTTCTAACTCTAACAGTGACAGTGAGATTGTGTGTATGTGTGTGTATGTGTGTGTATGTGTATGTTCATGGGTACCACCATGAGTGCTGTATCTACATACAACAGGAGAGCTTCTTGGCAGTAGCAGACTGTCTTCTACCAGGACCACATCATGTGGCAACACAAGTGTCAAGGTTGTGTCACTTACATGTCAATCTAGACACACTCAATCTAAGCACACTCATAGTGTGATCTCAACATTATGTTTAGCACTGACACTTGTTCGTGTGTGGTTAGTGGTGTGCTGTTTGTGGAACTTTTCATGCCGCTTTCTTAGATGCACTGAGTAAGTTGCTCTGGATAAGAACGTCTGTGAAATGACAATTATGTAAAAATATGGGTGACACAGTAGTAAGGAGCAGGGCTTGTAACTGAAAGGTTGCTGGTTCAGTTCCCCACTGGGACACTGCTGCCCACTTAACCCTGAATTGCCTCAGTAAATATACAGCTGTATAAATGGATAACATGAAAAAAATTGTTGCCTAAATGAGTCACTCTATACAAGAGGGTCTGCTAAATGCCTGTAATGCAATGTAATGAGAGTGGGAAATGAATTCATGAATTCAAACTGGATAGTAGTAGGAGTTTAGTCTTATTTTCTGTTCCCTTTGACACCTACAACATAATGATTTGTTTTAAATGTCCTGACTGTAAATTACTCTCTGGAAGTGTAATGGAGCTGCCTTAAGAGCTGTTGACAAACGTTCTGAATTTAACAAATTCTCAGTGCATGAGCAAAACTACTGTATGACTGCTACGTGTTGCTGTGACTGGAGTAATTCCGGGAACTGAACTGACTTCTCAGACAGGCGTCGGGGCTGGTGTTTTCCAAGCAGTCAACCCAGTGACATTGATACAGAGCTAAAAATAACTGTCGCTTTAGAGCGGCTCTCAAAGGATAATTATACTGTCCATATCAGTTGTCCAATTCAGACATCATTGCAGAGGGTAGCATGTGCACATGCTGGAGATGGATGCAGAGCCTAATTTGTTATTTGGTAAGGAACCTGCAACTGCATATGTACATGTATTAGGGCTGTCAATATTAACATAAATTTCAATATCACAATCACATTCTGCGATACATAGGAAACGAAGGATTTAATGGAGTCAGGGGTTTAACATAGAATTTGTTAAATGGAGGAATCACTGTTAATTCCTTCTGGCCAATGCCACAAACATTTTGTAAATCCCGAATGCCCTGACAATATCATCCCTGCCCCCGATTACAGAAGTGAAGCGTGGGTCTTTGAAGGGCTCAGTTACTCAGCAACAGCGTTGCATGATGGAGAGATGTTAATTTGCCGTGTGCAGCCAGTATGTACGTAGCAAGCTAGCTAGTAACTTTAGTCAGGTCTACAAGAAATTCTAATGTCTAAAGAAAGCAGTCAAGAAACTCAGAAACACAGCTCCGTTGGCAAAGTTCAGGGCAGATGACTATCTCAGTCATTTCATATCTCGGGTGGGGGGGGGATGTTATTGTTCTGTGCATAGAAACACTTAAATTTATATCGTTAAGACTGCAGGAATAAACAGATACAGTGCATTACAATTCAGAACAATGCTATGTGTATATTTTTCTAATTTTAATTCTGTTCTTAATATCAATTCTTCTTTCCTAAATTTAAGCACTTTAATAGATGTAATAATTGACATGTAGTCTATTATTTTTCGAGGAGATGAAATTCTGGACATTTTTACAATGAAAATGGAAGTGTGATTGTTAAAACTGAGAAAACGGTATCAAGAAAACAGCCTTGATTTCATGTGTAACCTATCATGCAACTAGTCCATCACTTGAAATGTCAAGAGTGCTACTGAATCTTGACTACACTGTGAATATATACAATAGAGGGCATTTACAATAGTTAAAATGGTTACTTTATAATGTCATGCCCAAAAAACTAAATTGTGCCATGACATTGTGCCTGTTACAAGGAAATACCTAGCTAACTAATCAAGTGATGCTTAACAGGCATGATAAACATAGTAGGAACAGGCGGATATTGGCACGCCCCATTATGAATATTTATGATGTGGTATATTTTCAGTACCACTCTTGTCCCGTGTCAGTGCGATTAGGATTGCAAACCTTTCAATTTACGAATCATTTCCATGTGGTGTACTCAAAGGGGTCAATTCCATTTCAATTCCAGTGCAATAAAAGGAACAGACAAGCACCCCTTTTTATAATGAAATTCCAATTTGATTACCAAAGTCAGTGAATTGAAATGGAATTGACCCCAACTCTGATTCAAAGTGACCGTTTCATCTCATTGTGCTTGTGAGTTTCTTAAAGGAGACCGTTAAACATTAGCAAGTATCTAATCTGTTGCAGCCAATTTTTTCTAGAGTTGTGAGTTCATCTTCAGTGTAAAGAACTGAATTAGGATTTAAAAAATACAGTGTTGAACTCGACTTGGAAAAACTTTTATGTTGGCTAAATTCTTTGTTTTGAATTTCATTGTGTATGTTGAATGCATCTCGTAACATGCAGTAAAAACTGTGATTGATTGTGCGCTCAATGTTTAAAATCCTTCAATTGATCTTCATTTTTTTAATGGTCAGTTTTAAATCATATTTACATATGTAGCCTACTGACAGGAAGGTAGATGCACACAGTGCTTTTGAGTGACATATTTTCAGAGATGGTAAGGCATGCTTATGGAGCTTAAGCCTAAGAGAGTCAGAGCTCTTTGAGGGATTCCACAGGAGACGGGTTGATGATTGAGGACTGCCGGTGGAGTGCTGTGATTTGCTGGGCATTTCCTGGTCTGGTAAAGGGCAGTGCTGAAGTGGAGACTCACCCCATGACCCACAGCTGTGGCAGATCAATGCAACACTGACGCAGTGTCACTGTGGATTCACTGGTGTGGTGGAAAAGGCCTCATGGGGGATCTGAATCCTGATTTCCTCTGTCCTGCTTCAACTGAATGGATGAAGGTCTTATTTGAGCCAAAATGGCTGTTTCCATTTAGCTTATCACATCTCACGCTTCCCTAATCCTGGAATGTCTTCGGAGTTTAACCTCTGGTATCACCTACACTTATCTATCTTCTGTCTGGCTGCAAATAGATGAATGAGAATGCTTCCCTGTGTGTGCAGTTGCTCATTATCGGATGATGGTGATGCTAGTACTTGTGTTTTTGAATGTCAAAACTATGAATTGATGGTATCTGTCTTGGGGATCCACAGTAGCAGCTGGTTTTTTGTCTGCTCTGAGTTGTTTCATTGGTCACACAAAGTTAACTCATAGCAATGTTCCAGGAGTAAAATCATAGCTGTACCGTAGAGTCAGGAATATAGTACATGATTTCTGCCATGACTAGATGTCTACAATTGCTTTTTTCATCTGTTTTTTTTTCCAAAATCAGTGCATACATGCTGACAATGTTATGGTATGAGCCATGTAGTTTATTAGATTCTGAAGAGCTTGATGACAGCTTGCAAATAGATGCCCAATAGGCCAATAAGTTCTTGACAGAACTGTGCAATGTGGCCTTAGAAGCTGACCCAAAAAAAAACATTTTTACAACCTAATGCTCTAGTAGCTTTTTATGGTAAATTATTTTCTGTAGAAGTACAAAATTACAAGCTTGTGAGGAAGCACTTGTACACACGAGCCATTCTTCTTCTTGTCTTGCGATAATTATGTTTTATGTGGGGGCAGTACAGGTGCTATATTGCTTACAACAGTAGTAATGCCAAGATCCCAGTTCCTATGCTGGACTCAGATGGAGGGTGTGCCATGTGGTGCTGTGGATAAACTCATCTGCATGACCTGCTGCACCATGACTGACAGCAGGAGTTTCACCTTCCCTAAAATGGCAACACTGTTATTGGCATGCACAGGGATTTCTTTGAGAGTCTTTTCACTTCCAGTTCCAGAAATGCAGAGTGTACACCACAACTAGGCTGAGTTTGTGCCCAGTTCATGTCACAGTTTCATTGAGTATGTGCCTTGTTTACTTTACAATTGGGCTGAGCATGTGCCTAGTTTACTTCATGTTTGGGGTGAATATGTGCCTAGTTTACATCATATTTGGGGTGAATATGTGCCTAGATTACTTTACAATTGGGCTGAGTATGTGCCTAGTTTACTTCATATTTGGGGTGAATATGTGCCTAGTTTACTTCACAGTTGTATTGTGCGCGTGCCTAGTTCACTTTGCAATTGGAGTGAGTGTGTGCTTGGTTACCTGGTATTGCTGTGATGTATTAGAACTGGGTTGTAACTGAAAATATTTTGCACGCAAGCTTGTGAGCTATTGCTGATGCCTTTGATGTCCAGAATGCAGGCAGGTTCTCAGCAGATAATCTCCCTCTGAGCTGTGAATGCTCTAGTCTCTGCCTTTGATTCACACTGCAGCTCTAATTTTACCATGTTTGAGTTCTGTTGAATAAAAAGTGAAACCTTCACACTGGCTCTCTGTGGCACCCGTAAAAAAAAACAAAAAAAACAAAGACGTGCCTTTTTCAACAGGCGGTGTCTTGAATCTTAGATACAACCTCCTTCCGCAGCCACACACCACCACAGAGTAACATTCATCTGTCATGTGACTCATCATTCTCTGTGTTTAAGGCGTCTGAGTGAAAGTGTTGGAGGCTGTGCAGCAAACAGAAGAAGTTCAGCTCCGTCTCTGCGATTAAAACAAAACGGGATCATTAAATGGCAACGGAGCCAGAAACTGGCGTCGTTGCACTCTTGCATAAACATCGTGTCTATTTGCTCCTCATCTGAGGCTCATTTATTCCTTTCATGTATTTCTAATTCTCACCTGCGGCCCCGTCCTCCGCGGGCTCTATTACCAATCAATTAATTCTCTGTGTGCAGCGGAAACAATCTCCTCTCCGCCTTTTCTTATTATTCACAGCTCTCGTCGCGCTTGCCCCCCCACCAGCCCCCCGCCCATGTTTTTTTGTTTCCTGGACATTTTTTTATTTTTATATTTTCTCAGTAGAATAAATGATGAGTCAGATCAAAGACCCTCGGCGCGGTTTAGTGTTCGATTTAGATTTAAATGAAGATGGAGGTTTTGTGGGAGGTGGTCAGGGGACTGAGCGTGACAGGGAGAGGACATAATGGAGGAGGGACGAATGGCTCTGTGTCCTGGTGGGTCCCACGCTGGTTTAAGGCTCGCCATCAGCAAAGCCATTCATGCCAATTCTGTTTGCTAAGTAAGTGCTTGTGATAATCTCCACAGTTAAACCCATCTCTAGACATGCTTTTAATTCGATCTTACAAGGGAAACATTTTGATTGCACATTTAATATTCCTACCCCTGCTTTTGGTCTTTTTATTTGAAAAAAAAAAAAAAAACCTGACAGCAGCACTCAGTGGCATTGCACAAAGTGCAGACAGTTGTCAAAATGTTGATATACCTTCACAGCAAGGTTGTGAGAATGTTGAAAGCTTGTGAAAGTGCTCCATGACCGGAGGCGTTCCTGGTCTCAGACACCCAATCTGCTGTTGTGTAAGTGACCTTTATTCACGGGCAGCCTGTGGGAGTGGAAGGCTGCCGTCGGGAAGCAGTGAAAGTCTCTGTGGAGTGGCGCCCTGGCCTGAAGGGGCCTCCTACTGTCTCTCACACTCAGTGCTTGTTAACCACTCCGCAAAGTTAGCATGTGGGCTGTATGACCTTTAAATGTGTCCTAGAAATGCCAGGGGCTTGCTCTCTTGGTGAGGTGTTCCAGTTATGGGCGTGATATTTCAGTAACATTGTTCAATGACTTGATGGCGGTACTCCATTTAATGTTCTATATGGTGTATTTTTACTTCTGTAGCCATTGTAATAGTTTATATCTCTGTAAATGCACTACTGATACATGTTTTGTAGTTCCACATGCAGCCTCATAAACAGCATGTAACTGTCTGCACCAGGGATGCCACCATCGGTCTAACAGTGGTATGGCAGAAAGTAGGGTGCACCCCAGTATGGTAACCCCCCCCCACCACCACAACAGACCACCTCACCCAAGTTAGCAAACCCCACCATTCCCACCCCAAATAAAGAACAATTTTTACAAATAGTTACAAATGTATTTTTCAAAACCACAACAGCGAGAGGCAACACATTGTCAAACATGATCACGTTACAAATATGAGATTTAAGCATTTCATGACAACTAAAAATTAGCATGTCGATCTGTTTAATGAAAGAAATAATACACTCATTATTGTGACTCGTTATTGTGATTGCACTCTACAGATAAGTAGCATACATCCTCTCGTTTAATGTTGTTTGCTATTAATTAGGAAAGTCATGTTTCTGCAAACCTAAGAGAATTTTATGCGGATGTTTTATAATATTGCCTGTCAACAAAAACTGATGTGGGCATACTACAACTAAATAAAAAGGTGGTATTTGCTGTGATGGCTGTGATCTATACAATAGTCATACAGATTCCTTATAGTATAGACCTACATATTATTATTCATTATTATTTTGAATATTTCCATCACATATTCTTTGTAAGGGTTGAATGTCCAGCGTTTAAAACCTGCATGGATCCCTTAGAATTACCTGTAAATTTGCTCTGGTGATATGGTAGTTAGCTCATAAGCATAGGGTACGAGGTTATTAAAGCAGAGCTGGCCTTGCTACTTTTCCGTGAGCGCTGTACCTCAGGGGTGAGCATGCGTGACATCGCACAGACTGGAGAGTATTGGTGGAGCTGCACTTTCACCAAGACACATAATACCAGAGAAGAGAGGTGTATAAGCTTACAGGTGCGGTGCTACCTTTGCTGTGGTAACAAAGCTGGGCTGAGCTGCAGTTTGACGTGCTTAGAGAATGGATCTGTTATCAGATCAGCTCATTTGTTTTCAGGTTTAAATTAGGTACTGGTCTCAGCACGTTGCTGTATTCAGTGGGAACACTTTTCTTCTGGTAATTCAAGTCTGAGGACTGAGTTAGCCCTTTGGTTTGTTTTCAGCAGCCAGAATGCTTTCCTTTGTGGTGCTTTATCCGGCCTCTTCAAAGGCATCACCTCTCTTTTTCCGTTATGAAGTCAAAAGAACAGTGCTGCATTCCATGAGAGGGTAGGAGGCAGTGCTCAGACATCTAACCCATGCTGACAGGCTGATTTCTGCACCAACAGCCACCACAGAGGCAAAAAGGCAGGACCTTAGCTGCTTCCTGTGGGCACCATGGACACCTTTTTTCGAAGGCATTTTAAGAGGAAGGAAGCGGGCGGGGCTTCGGGAGGGGGCGGGCCAGAGTACTGTCGGCACAGACGGCCAAGCGTGGCGGTGCCCACCAGCAAGGCGCGGAGGCGGTCTAGCGCGGGACTCCCCTCGGCCATCCTCACCCAGCGCCGTCGCTCCAGCGTGCAAGCGCAGGGTATCCTCCCAGTCGCCGGGGGGCGCTGCCCGGGCGGTGACCGGCCGGGAAAGGCTCACTACTCCCGTCGGCGTTCCAGCACCACCACGCCCAGCCTGAACCCGCGCTTCGCCGTGCGGCGCCACCAGGCGGGCAAGCTGCGCACCATCGACACCCACCTGCTCGGGCCCTCCATGCTGCTCGCTAGCCTCATCCAGATGACGGAGGAGGACGAGAGCGAGGCCCCGCCCACAGGGGAGCCGCAGGAGCAGCGGAAGGGCCACAAGGGATCCCGCTCCTTCTCTGACTCGGACGGCGACGGTAATAGCCAGTGCTCAAGCAGCGAGTCCGAGGAGAGCGAGAGCGAACACTCAGGGCCAGACGGCTGGAGCGAGGTGGAGGTGTCGGACAGGGAGTTCGAGGACACCTCCCTGTGGTGGAGTAAAGATGTGTCCCGGGGAGCGGCAGCAGGAAGCATCCAACCCAGGCCTCTGATCCGTGCCCCCCGCTGCCTGCGCCGCAACTCCTCCCACCTGCTGCCTGCCGAGGCCGTCTACTACGGCAAAAGCTCCTATGGTCTTTACGGCCGCTACCGGCGCACCAGCCAGGGCCGGCGGCGCGTTTCCACCATCTCCAAGGCAGGCAGCCCCTGGCCTGGGAGAGGGGTGCCCCTGCCCAGCCGTAGGAACTCAGTGGCGGCGCGCCGGGCCTCCCTCTCCCTCTACAGGAACTGCTCGGCCTGTTGGAGGCCACCCGGCCGCCGGGGGTCCCTCAGCCCCTTGCAGAGTACATACTACGACCCCCGACTGGAAACATGGAGTGGGTTCCTCTCGTATGTAGACCATTATTTTCATCAGGGTCTCAGGCTGTGGTCCAGCATTTGCTATGTACAGAGGGAGGGACATTCGCAAATGTAGATCTTTGCAATGCTTTTTGGGATATCTAATCTGATTCAGCACCATGTTAACAGATGAAGAGATTCCTAATTTGGGTTTATGAGGTTGATGTCAAGAACATTCCCAAATGCAGCCAACAAATGAATATTATTACAGGGGAGGTGTGAGCATCTTATTATGGCTTTAATCACTAATTCTCTGAAAGTCATTAACCTGAGACACTGTAAATTTTTGTGCAGGTCATTTATAATTTTACTGTACTGTTATCATGCAAGCATCTCTGAAGATATTCCAAGACGGTCTCGGCATAGAATAGATGAGGGAGTGAAGGTACTGTGTGCAGTAAATTAGACTCACCAACAGAATGCAAAGACCCCGGGAATGTACTAAATGCAAGTTAGCCAGTGAATGAATGTCTGAACTGACACAGCAGTGAATGATTTAAGAAGATTGTCTCCTTGGTATACTGGTATAATGTACCAGAATGCTTTGCAGGTGTTGGATCTTCAGTACTATTTTGAAAGTGTCCTGAGGTGAAAGGAAACAGTGAACAATGAATGACCATGAGGAGCATTGGCTGAGATGTCATTGGTGGTGTTCTGTGCATGATATCCAACTGTTCCACAGTGAGGAAAGGGGAGTGTCTGTGAAAGAAAGCTTTGTGTTAGTAAACCTAGTCTCCTGTTGATACTTCTGCCTATTTCATCTGCCTGCATACCCGGCCTGCTTTGTGTATAGATCTTTAGGATATTGGCAGACATGATTGAAAAACATGGTAAAAATAAGTTGACCCCTTTGCAGTAAAAAACAGGCTCTACAAATGAAAATTTTAGGAAGGTGTGGAAACACGTTTGTGTTTCAACAATATCTTGAATACAGGAAATAATTATCTTTGAGCTGAGTACAGTACAGGCTCCTCTTAGTCTGTAACTTTAATTTCCTGTTGAATGGTGCATTGTTATACATCCCTCCCCTTTTGTTATAAACCTTTGTTATTTTTTTCTGCCCTCAGTGCTTCCAGCTACTGAATAAAGTAGCCTACTGTACAACAGTGTCAGATACTATGCCCAGAACAGCAAAAGCAGGGAACCCCTTTAGTTTGCTATTAGATACCTATGTTCTGTACAAAGAATTAGTGACTGGCATGTGATACACACATGATCAATACCTCTGAATCAATTAATTCAGAGGTATGTGCAAGAAGTATTCAAAGAATAATTTTATTTGATGCACCAATTGTTCTTTTTGTTCTCAGACACCCCCAGTTAGTCCACTTGACTCCTTAGATGGAGGACTCATTAGCTGAGCACACCTGTGTATGAGAACATGGTAGTGAGCACATAGCATGTCACTAGTGACATTGATCAGCCAATCAGCAGGCTACACATCTGTAGCTCATCTAAAATGATGCTAGGGCAGTTTGTATGACTGTGAATAATGATGTCTTAGCTTGAATGTGGCATTTCCTCATACTGTACTGTATTGTCATAGTATGACAGCAGTGGTGTAAAGTGTTGGCTGTTGTAGTTTCCACTTACCACAAGCCATGTGCCATTTTTCCTGTTTTTTGTGTTTTTGTCCTATGCTTGTTTGGAGTGTATGTATGCAAATTCAAACTCTGAGTGCCACTTATATGTACGTTTTGAAGAAATGTCCAAAGTAGTGCCATCACAACACTGTAAATATCCCAATGAGGCATGTATGGGCTTGTAGCACATAGATAAGTATGTGCATGAAACATGGTACTGTGGGCTTCAATTTCACATGGTCCACTGCATATTATTTGCTAGTAATTACATAATGCCACTGTGCTGAATTATTTTCATACACCATATCAGTAACAATGTTCCTTGAAGTCTTACTCAAATACCTGAATATAATTACCTTAAGTAATTTTATGCTTGCTGTAACTCTGTATATAGTGTCATTTCCCCACTAACCTGGTCAGTAAGGCTGAGAGAGATCAGAAGTGAAGTGTCTACTTTGAGCAATTGCCACTTAACTGTGACCACAATGTTCACAAACATATCATGTCTATTTTACAAAATTATGGCCTCTGTAGAACCAACTGTACTTTTGTTGTATTTATTGACTTAAACTGAATGGTAAGTTATGGATTATATGTGCTTGAATTAGACACCATTTTGGCAACATTTAGTCGAGCTTTTCCATATTTTCAAAAAAGCCAGTCTGAAAGACTGTTTGTGTCATTGCACCTTTAGATATGAACTGATGCTTTAAAAGCTGCTTTGTATGAGGCTATTAAAAGGTGTTGGATTTTTGTCTTTTCAGAAAAGCCATAGCAAAATCAGGCCTGCAGCACCTGGCAGCCCAACCCAGCACGTCAGCCATCGCAAAGAGCGACCTAGACCGAGAGATCCAGAGCACCGTGGACTGGACTGTGAGTTATCTCCACCTGAAAAGCACCCCTCCTCTTCCCAACATGAACACCAATGCAGGGCAGTCCAAATCCAGTCCTGCGTGCCAGCAAACATTAAGTTATCCAAATAAATACAGTACATGTTTTTATGAAAATGACCAGCCATAATAAATACAGATTGGCATACATTGACACTGTCTGATGGGCAATAGTAACACTGTTCATCAGTGCAAAGACATGATTTCACAAGGCGGCAGTGTGGTGTGATGGTAAGGAGCAGGTCTCACAACTGAAAAGGATGCTGGTTCAATTCACCGCAGAGGCATTGCCTCACTAAATATCCAGCTGTATAAATGGATAATATGTAACATGGTAACCTGTGTAAGTCCCTCTGGATAAGAGCATTCAGTTTCACTGTCAGAATGACATATGGGTCCTGAGAGGTTCAGTCAGTAAGGTGTTCATTTTAGCGCAGACTAAGTTCTACAGCCCAGGTTCAAACCTGCCAGTGTTATTTGCCTGAGCTCATAGTAATGGGACAAATTGGTGTTGTTCTTCTAGGGATAGAGGTGGCTCAATGAGCCAAGGCTTCCTTATCTCATGATTTTCTGGCACCCTGTGATTTGTCAGTTGACTGAGAGTTGCTTGATGATGTTAGTGGATCGGCACCTATCCTGCAGTTGGAACCCACTTCACTGGAGAGTACTGTGTGACTTGTAGTGTTGAAAAATAACCAGTGTATAGGAGGCGAGTGTATAGGAGGATTCCATTTGTCTTGCCAGATCTCTGCACAAGAGGAGCCTAGGGTACACCTGGCAATTCTAAAAAAAGGGGGCATTAAAAAAGAATGAGAAAGGGGGGTGAGATATGTCACCAAAAACATCCAGGAAACCAACCCTTTTATACCAATGGCAAAATCCCCTTTCAGATTTGGAAACTGCCGTATAGATGCTAAGCGTCTCTACAGAACCTTATTAAACAGGGATTGTAAAGGGATTAATATACAGTATGTCTGGGGTTTTGTTTTCTATGACAACTTGTCTTAAAATATTATAATGTAATTAAAACTAATTAAAATGCAATTGCATTCTGATTCTGCGACCAATGTAGTTCTGGCAGCAGACATGCGACAGTTAGCATGCTGTCCTTCCACTGGTGCAAAAAATATGAAGCAACTAAGCAAATGAGAAAGTAAATACAAGCAATGTAATTGGGTGGTAACAATACTAAGTGTGACAGTTAATTATATTAATGCGCTTCAGAATGAAAGGATAATAAAAGAGTCACATTTCTTTTTTGTTTTGTTTTCAGCAGGACCAACGAGCCAGAAAGTTCATTTATTTTGTTTACCTGATTTTTCAATTACCACAGACATACTCAAATGGTCCTTTCCACAGAATCTAGTGTGTGAGTCTATTAGTCAGGTATGTTAATCAGTGCAGACTTTTAAACACAACTACATTCAGGGAAACACCACTGAAATTAACTGGCATATTAGTCTACCTCCAGAAGATGCTGAAAAAATAAGCTTTCACATTTAGTGAGTCATGGTAAAAGATTAGATCTGACATTAACTGCAGCCCATGAGGCCAAAGGGGACTCAGCACACTGCAATGGTAAGCCATTCATACAGGCTTCTAACAATCCTATAAGGTCTCTAGCAGCTTTTGCTTGGCCATACAGTGTTTGGTTGGTGTTACTTAACAAGTCAGTGACATAAGATCTTCGTGGTGACAACACAGTTTCCTCTTCCTTTCTTGTGTAGAACCACAGATAAAGAATTTGACTGATTTTGAATGGCTTTCTAATTATTTTTATTTTAGAGTTTTGTGCAGTGCAGAAAAAAGTTCAACCTATCTTGAGTTTATTATATATGAAAGTATTGGATAGTCTTTTGTGGTGTGCGCATATGTGTGTATGTGTGTGTGTGTGTGTGTGTTTGTGTGTATGTGTTTTTGTGTGTCTATGTCTGTGTGTTTGGTGATAACCAATGATCTCCCCTTTTCTCTGCTGGTCTTCCAGTCAAGCTATCTTTCTTCACCACAGAAACAACTTTCTCTGTAAACATTATGCGTGCATATTGGCAATATGTGTTGTGGATATTGCACCATCAAGATGGATGTTTTTTTAAATAGTCTAGTCTTTGCTTTGACAGGTTGTTATTAAGTGACATTTTCAGGAAGAGTCTATTTGAGAATGAGAATTTGAGAATTGGCGCTTGGAAATTTGCATCAGAGTACATTACTCTGAAACAACTTCAAAGGAATCAGACAGTGAATTCAGACAAGCCTTTCTTTGAATAATGTATTTGGAAACAATCACATATAGTGCATGATCTGAAATAAAAAGTATTCGCATTTTATTTTGTACTGTGGAATTCAACCAGTACCTCAGCATACATACATGACCCAGATGTTTGTTTTTGGTTTGAAATGTGTTCCTTGTAGAAAATAACACTTCCCTTTGGAATCTTTACCTGAAGTTTGGTAAGGATGAAGGTCAGTAAAGACTGATATGTTGAATTATAATTCCATTCAGATGTACAGAGTGTGTCTACTTTAGCCGAAATGAACAGGAACCCCCCCCGGATTGCTAAGACTGTTCTTTTTTATCCGCTTGCTTCAGGAGAGCGCCCTGTATGGAGATCACATCTGGTTCGAGACCAATGTCTCTGGGGACTTCTGTTACGTGGGAGAGCAGCACTGCATCGCCAAGACACTGGTGAGCCCCCATCCCGCTGCAGCTGATGTCATCTTGACCCCTTCCTTTTACAGAGAGTAGTGCTTGCTGTCTGGGCTACAGTGACACCAAGGGGAGGAGAAAGAGGAGGAAAGAGGAGAGGAGACAGAGGAGGTGGCAAAGGGGGGAGCACCAAAAGGAGAGGCCATTAAAATGGATATGTGTTCAAAACTGGTAGTATCCACACTATTCCAAAGAGGAGGAAAGAGGAGAGGAGACAGAGGAGGTGGCAAAGGGGGGAGCACCAAAAGGAGAGGCCATTAAAATGGATATGTGTTCAAAACTGGTAGTATCCACACTATTCCAAACAAGAGCGGTGAGGTGTAGTGGTAAGGAGCAGGGTAGTAATCAAAGGTCACTGGTTCACTTTCATGCTGGGATACTGCTGTTGTAGCCTTGGGCAAGGTACTTAACCCACAATTGCCTCAGCACTTACCCAGCTGTATAGATTGATGAAATTGTCAGTTGCTCTGCTAAATGACAATAATGCAATGTGATATGGATCACATTGAAATCCTACAATAAATGACAAAATAATAAAATCCAAAATACATAATTTTTTGGGCTTATGAGAAAACTTCTCCAAGCTCTCATTTTTCTATCACAATTATTTATGTTTGTTTTGCTGAATTTTCTTATGGTATACAAAATTATAGGGACATTCTGTTCATGAGAACTATCAGTCATACAAATAATGAAACCGTCAGAAAATAAAATAGAATGCTCTCTTTAAGTGCCATTCAACCTGCTGCTAACCCTGTACTATCTTGGCTTTGCTCTCCATATTACGGCCAGTTTGCATTTAATGGTAGGTCATGGAAGAAATCCTCTGTGTTGGATCAAAGCAACAAAGCAGGACATCAGATAGCATTCTGTTAGAGAGAATATGCAATTATATAAAATCCTGCCAAATCATTCTGACAAAAAAAAAAAAATTAATAAAAACATATTACATCATTGTGTGACCATCTGCCAGCATTTTGAAATTTGAATGATTGAAAATTTTCAGTGTGGATAAAAGTACAATCTCGGAATTGAGCCATTTTCAAAAACTAAAATGAGCCTGGCAATTCAAAACCAACAGCAGGAAGCACCACAGACGTGTTTTGCTCAGTAACAATAGTTGTTGGTACAAAATGTGTCATACTGTTTCTGGTATGAGAGCTCTCTCTAGTGGTAAACTGGTATGACTGCAGAATTTACTTGCTGTCTTTTTTGCAGGGAGAACATGAATAGAACATTCACAAAATGGCACCACCTAGAGGCTTGGGTGTTCTTTGTATATCCATAGGTGCACTCAGTTTCAAGGCAGGTTAACAGCTGGAGTAAAGCTATTGAGCATATATAGCATGGTACATTTACAAAAGGGTTGGGTTCTGTATAACATATTATGACATACAGCATATTATGAAATGTTGTAAAATTGTGTCTCATTTATTCAGATATTAAAATTAGATTTCTGTCCTGTGGTCTGTCACTGGGATGTGATCATACTTCAAGACAGTCAAATCCATAGCAAAGTCTTAAGTTTTAAGTCAAGTGTAAAGTTATTTTAACTACTGGATTCATCCCACCTCCTCAATGACCTGCTGGATGTATTTTGGAAGTGAAGTCGTGACCTCATTGTTGGGATCAGAATGTGGAGGATAGAAAATGTTTTGAATGGTATGTACAGTGTGGAGTCTAAATGGGAGTCATATAAGTATCAGTGAAAACATTATTATGGTATTTTGATGATGATGATGATTGTGATGACAACAGTGATAATGATAATGATGATGGTGGTGGTGATGATGATTATGATTATTATTATAGAGGCAGTATTGTTACTATTATTATTTTAGGGATGAAATGTTATCAACATACTGACTGTATATATGTTGTCTGAATCAAACCCATACAAAGTACTGTACTAGATAGCAAAACATGTTGTGTAAGGAAAAGATTGTCATAACAGGCTCTTGTTTACTGTTACTCTTAACTTAAAGTGTAGTGTTATTGTCTGCCTTTGATGTAGAGATGCAATGGGTCTTGCTTATGGCACCCGATCAATATCTCTGATTATGCAGGTGTTTAAATGCGGGGATACCAGTGAAAACAGTATCTGGCATGGGTCTGTCTGTGTTTTCTGCTGTTCATATTGACAGGTTTTTTTTCTCTCCCTGCAATAATGTCACAACAGCAAAAATCAGTTGCTCGGAAGAAATGTGCAGCCTGCAAGATAGTGGTGCACACCATCTGCATTGAGCAGCTGGAAAAGGTATGTGTTACAGCAATCACCACTGCCACCTGAAAGAATGTAAGATGTGAGTGCTCTGTGAAAGTGAGGCCGCAGTTGCCATGACAACATATAAAATCATATAGTCAAATGACATGCCCATCAGTGGCTCATCTGTGTACCCTGCTATCCTGCTGGACTGCCCCTGAACAGTCGCAGGCCCTCCTATGGAATGTGGGTATTCAAATTCAGCTCTTTTAATTCATCTTTAAAAAAAACCTTTTCTTTTTGGAGGGTTGACCTTTGGGGCTAGGGAGCTAGTCTTGCTCAAGATCCTTGATTTCTTATTTGTCAAGCAGCAACACTGATCAGGGCTGGTGTAAGTTGAGTGTCAGGTCTATGTGTGCTCTCATATCTTAAGGGTTTAGCATCTGATAAAATACCTTCATCTTAGCTACCAGTGATTGTATCTCCTTTGCTAGTGATTACACTTAGAATAAACAGAATAAACAGAATGGCTGATACACAGGGCATGTAGCTCTAGGGAGGATTTATTCAAATATTTATCCAGATCTTAATGGTAATCTGGAATGTGTTATCTGTTATCTAGGAACCCAAAAGTTAGTTTATTGTAGCTCCAAGCAAGAAGAGAGAAGACAAAATACACAGACAGGGTGGAACCAATGTCACGATTTCAAATATGCTGATTAATAAAATCCATCTCCCAAAAACAGGCCTGGATGGGTATGAGTCCTTATGCACAGTAATGTCTGGATAGTACAGGCCCATATGGACAGTAAGGCCTGGATATTATCACCAAGTACATCTTAAGGGCATTGTCTATTTCATGGATCATCAAAGTCTTGACAAGATCTCTGGTTGAAAAACTCAACTTGGTCATTGTCAGACCCATTTCACTTGGAAAAGGTTGTTGGTGACAGTGATTCACTTGCCAAGTTGGATGGTTTCAGTGTGTACTTTGAATGAACTTCAGTGTTACATCTGATAATATTATATTTAGAAAGTAATAATTCACAAAAATTTGGTTTTCTCTCTTTAGATTAATTTTAGGTGTAAACCATCATTCAGGGAATCAGGATCGAGGAATGTACGGGAGGTAAATACCTTTTCTTTGACTGAATTTTAAACCAGCACTTTTGTACCGTTTTGTACCAGCAGAGGGAGATGTAAACACTTGTTTCATTCCTTTCATGTAATTTCACTTCACTCTCAGAAAGCACTGCTTCCCACACACTGGTTATCTGTGATTGACCCGGCATCGGCTTTTTCTACCGTTGCTTTATAATATCGTGTTCTATGTCTGTTAATGCTCCCATATAATGTGTATATCTGAAAGTTTTTAAAATGGATTTCAGCTCTCCAGAAGTTAGGATGTAACATATTCAAAACTTTAATGTGCTCAACAACAGATTGATTGCAGCCAAAGCCAGTTTCATGAAATGTATTCTACTTTACTGGGTAAATTTCTTGTTGACTCATAGTAATATAATAGTAATTTGGGGTTTTCATTTTAACTTTAATATGTACATTCTGAACTACTTAAATTTTTAGAGTGTAGTACTGTTGTGCATGCTCAAAGTACACATATCTGTAATTGATGTAAAAAGTATGCTTGAAGATGATAGTATAGTTACTGTTTCAAGTGTTTGAGAGCAACCAATGGAAAGAATTAGACTGGATGTATTTCATTTAATTTATTGATTCTTTATCAATTATTTGACAGCTGTTGATGCGATAAAATATGGAAACAGTATGTAAAGATCACTCACATAGCAATATTTATGATTTTATCTTTGTCTACATTATGCCCAGTTCATCTTTAATTTCTCCTTCAACTTTACCTCCTATAGCCACATTACCTTTATCTTTGTTTGGTTTACTTTCCTGTACCTTTCCTTCGCTTTTCAGTTATTTTCCACGTTTTATCCTTTCCCTTTCTTCTCCATCTCACCTGAAACCTCTGAACCCTCCGAACCCTCTGAACCCTCGGCCCCCTGTCTCCCATCATGCCTCGCTCTTGTTAGCCAGTCCGTGGCCGAAGAGCTATAAAAAAACCCCAGCACATTGTGAGCCACGTAGGGGTGGCTAACCGCATGGCAAGAGCATGCGTGGCCCAGACCAAGGTACCTCATCTCCATCAAGCACTCTACAAACTGTGTAGACAACAGCAAGCATGTCTGTGGGTTGCTTTTTCTGGCCTGTTAAAGCAACTCAAATTTGTCACTCAAAGACTTGCAGCCCATAACATCACCTCATTGGTTGAGTCATTCCGCTACCCTTTTCCTTTTTGTCCTGTTTCTTTTCTCCTCACTGGCCATTCTGACAAGTCCTCATGAACCTGATGTGTGTATCGATTTGAAGCTGAGCGCATCAGTTTTAGAGATTATATTTAGGGCATGTAAGCTCTCCCAAATTTAGTTATGAGATATAGACAGCCTGGAGGTCATGTCTCTCAAAATTGTATTAGGCAGAGGTGAACTCATGCATACTGTAGGGTTCTTGTTTGAAGGACCAAATTAAACGAGTGGGTGCTCTGAAAATAACATCTCAAGGTTAATTCTTAGGAATTCAAGGGTTTGATGGTCTGATGACTAACTGAATCCTGTGGAGAATGTATGCTGCTGTATAGTCAGTTCTGTACTTCACATGTCAGGAGTGAAATGAAGATGTAAGCAGGGAAGTGATGTTATTGTCAGAATGAATTTAAACCAGTTTGGCGGGGGGGGGGGGGTGGTCATGGAGTTTTTCCTGGGAGTGCATCATTCTAGAGGATTTACTCATGTGAGCCTATTGATTTCAGCCCACCATCGTCCGACACCACTGGGTCCACCGGAGGCGACAGGAAGGGAAATGTCGACAGTGTGGGAAGGTGAGGACGGGTCACTCAGACAGCTTTATATAACGCTGAGTTATGTAAAGTGGAAAACACTCAGCTGAGCCATCATAACACCCTCATAGCATGCGGCTGCCAGAGCCTCTAATTGCCATTTCAGTTGTAAATATCCTTTTTGTTTTTACAGGGTTTCCAACAGAAGTTTGCTTTTCACAGTAAGGAAATAGTGGCCATCAGCTGTTCCTGGTGCAAGCAGGCTGTAAGTCACAGTGGTTGAATGGTTTGGCAGGGTTCTGGTCTTTTTAGGGGTGTCACTGATTCGGTACTACATTGGCTACTCATTGGGAGTGGAGTAAACACAGTAAAACACTCTTTAGGTTTATGACGGGTGCTATATACAAATACTAGTATTTCATTGCACTCCACTTTGAGAGTCACATCCATCCACAATATTTTCATTCTTAGAGGTGATTTAGTCACAAAAGCTGAACTTCCAAGAAATGTAAAAAAAAATGGACATTAATGTTTTTCTCTTATTTATTTGAGTAATGTCCTCAGCTGAAATCTCCAACATGGATGAAAACATATAAACACTGAAATATAGAGCAATTCTGTACAATACTTTATCAATAATGTAACATGAGTCCAGTCACTGTTTTTAATTACTTCATGTGCACTGGCTTATTATCATTATTACATAGCTGTATGTGTTAAAAGTGCTGCTGCTCTACTTGTGCATGCATTTAAGGACCTTCTCAGGAACAGACATTCTCTTAATCAAGGCATTCAGATTTAGTGGCTGCTGGATGTGTGGTAGCTGACTGGTGTCTACTCTCTCTGCGTGGTGTCACAAGGTGACATGATCTTTGTTGTGTGAGTGTGTGTGTTTGTGTGTATGTGTGTGTGTGCAGGAGGAAGAGATCTCCACTGCATAGCTGACTGGTATCTGCTCTTTCCGCAGTATCATAACAAGGTGACATGCTTCATGCTGCAGCAGATTGAGGAGGCTTGCTCACTGGGGGCACACGCTGGGGCACACGCGTGACCTCAGGTACCCTGTCATTCAGGTGCCCCCACCTGGACCCTGTCATACAGGTACCCTGTCCCAGACCTCAGACCTCAGGTACCCTGTCACAGAGCTCAGGAACCCTGTGTCAGAACTCAGGTACCCAACCTCAGAGCTCAGGTACTCTTCCTCAGAGCTCATGTACCCTGTCTCAGACTTCAGGTACTCTTTCACAGACTTAAGGTACTCTAATCACTGAAATCCCCAGGTATACCTATGGGAATATTAACATGCCCAGTGATTTCTTCATCTTCATTTACAAAACGTTTCCTTATCACTGTTTCCAGTCGATCCCTTCTGTCTCTGTGGTAGTAAAATACACAATCACACAATTTTTACTGAGGTCTCTGCTGTCATGGTGATGAGTTGAGAATTATTTTATACACTCCACTGAAAAGAGCAGTGCACTTTCACTGCTAAATATAGTGCCTGTCAAAGCCGTTTCCATGAAGGTAGAGAGATATTTTACCAGTGCAATAGCCCAATTTTCTGGAAAATTACTTCTTAAGAAGGGCATATGCTTTACATACTCATTTATTTAAAAGGGTAATTTGTTAGGGGTGGTTTAATCTTCTGTTGTGATGACAAATTGAAAAATGTCGCTGTTTGAACACAATACCATGTTCTGTTGTCAGTTAATGACTTTATCTATATTCTTTGCCTAGACTTCACTAAAGTCAAGTAAAAAGAAGAAACGGACCTCATTCAAGCGCAAGTCCAGCAAAAAGGGTGTAGAGGTAAGATATAATGTAGTATTGCAATGAAGGATAGATGTCAATTCATATTATCTGTTCACATTCAGTGCTGTTATATTTCAAATCTGTACAAAAATAAATATATTGTGGGAAGACAATACTGTGTATGAGCTAGCACATCACTTCTTCTGGGTGCTTGTCATGGCTCAAATAGGGTAGGTTGTATCTCCTCCCAATGACAACACTGATGATTGTAAGTGCCCTTTAAGATAGAGAGTCTAACAATCACATCAGTAATGGTATAAAAACAATTTTGTGAATAACTCTGGATTGTGTGACCTCTGTTGACCAGCAGTACTGCTTTGTGGCATTTATTTGACCTCCAGAAGAAACACTGAAATGTATTGATTTGTTCTCAACACAGACAACCTCACAGGTTCCTGGCATGGAGGTTTAGGGAGTGTCTAAAATTACAAGACAAAAGAAGCTGCTAAAGGAGACAGTTAAAGTTGTAAATAACCTGCATCCCTGTTTTGGACACATAAGATAAACATATGTTGGTCACCTCCTCAGAGTACCATCTGAGCTCAAATTTAAATACTCCAATATGTCACTAAGAAAAATAGAAACTTGCCATAGCCATGCCAACTGTAGTGAGATGATATCTTAAATACCTATTTGTACTTTTATTTTTTATAGCTGACAGAAATTTTGACACATCTCCAGTAGTTGTAATAATTTAATAATAACACACCTCCTATACTTCTGCAAAGTGCATTTTTTACAAATGTAAATAAGGAAATATTTTAACAGTTTATATCCCTGTAACATTTATATTTTGTAGAGACTTAGTATTCCTTTATAGACATAGACCCACATCCATGGTGGTCTGTACTTCGCCATAAATGTTGTGATAGTGTTTTTTTTTTTTTTTTTGCTGGGTCTTGCAAAAGACTACTGGCAGTGTATCTTAAATAGTTTCTTTACACTATTGGGCCATCCTCGATCTTGTGGGGCAGCAGAGTGGCATAGTGGTAAAGGAGCAGCGCTCGGAACCAAAAGGTTGTTGGTTTGATTTCCCACAGGGGCACTTCTGTTGTATCCTTAGGCAAAGGGCTTAACCCACAATTGCCTCAGTAAGTAACTGTATCATAATAAATCA
Source organism: Megalops atlanticus (assembly GCA_019176425.1). NCBI lineage: Eukaryota > Metazoa > Chordata > Actinopteri > Elopiformes > Megalopidae > Megalops > Megalops atlanticus. The sequence goes on along the minus strand of CM032885.1, from coordinate 8,762,660 downwards.
GCTGTATAAATGGATAAAACTGTAACCTAAGTAAGTTGCTCTGGATAAGAGGGTCTGCTAAATGACAATGTAATCTTAGCTGTGTAATCAGCAGTCCTTCATGCATTTCAGTGCCTGCAGATATAAACCCTTTCAACTGGGCAAGCATATAGCTACCTTTTTATAGCAGCAATACTGGAGCTAGTTATCCATGTTTTTGTAATTTCATAGTGATATCTAGGGGATATTACTATTTGAAAAAAAAGGTTTTTTTGTGCAGTAACTAAGAAATTTTATTGTGTTAACAATGCCATGTATTGACATGGCTTGATAAACCCCCCAAGATATAAAAAAACAAAATACTAAATTTAAAACCTACCACACAGGAGCGGTGAGTAATGTGATAACTTGAATGGATACATTTCTGTTCACTTGTGCTAGAAGTCACTCTGGATAAGAGCTTCTGCTAAATGAATATAATGTAATGGAAAGGTAAATGAAATTTTTTGTCATTATGTCAGTCATAAATTGTAATTTTATGACCTCGTCTGGACCTTGGGACGACTCATGATTTGAGCACCACTGATAGATATCATGGATCTTAAAGTATATAAATATATTCAGGTGAAGTCATAGAACATATACGGTTGTGCTGTCAAATATAGTACAGGACAATCCAAGGGAATGGCAAATATTACACACGTCCTCAAATTCTGTCATACTGTAATGTATGTAATCATCAAACCACGGTTTGTGGCAGAGGAAGATGGTGGAAAACCATTTTACTTCAAATACTTAATAATATACAGGGTCAATAGCCCTGTAAACAGATTCCTGCAATAACAGGTGCCCTGCTTGTTTATCATCAGTTCAGAGTAGTTGTGTTGCCAGTGTGCTGATTTTTATCTTATAAGGATGTGGTAATCTATTCACCTGTGGCCTCTGATAGGTCTGGTTTAAATATCAGTTTATAGCACTGTGCCTGCTATGCAAAATGCTGCTCTGAAGGAAAAGCCTGATTAATCAGCAGACAGACTTAGATGAATCCAGGAAAGAGAGTCTTTTAGGGGTCATTTTTAGAAAAGTGGAATGTACAGTGACAGAGAGACTGAAATAATCCTTGTGATTCAAGCAGTCATGCTTGAACCCTTGAACCCTTGAACACACACATGCGTACATACACACATGCTTGAACACACACACACACACACACACACACACACACACACACATCTCTGTCTGCTGGTTTTTGTTTTATACCACATGGGCCTTGCATTGGCGCTCTATTGCTTGAGTAAATCAGAAACTGGCACTTGGGAAATGTTAACGCAGTCAGATAAAATGAAGAGTATCCCCAGCTGTCTTTTGACTGACAGAAAGGGGTTTACTGTGCTGAAAAGAATAAAAAATGGAGCTGAAGATTCAGGACATATTTGACAGTTTGTGTCTCACATATTGTGGGCATCCCTCCCTAGTTGTACAAGTAGTATTTCGCTGGTCCCCAAAGAAAATTGCACATAGAGTAACGTTAAATCTATATAAGATTGTGGGTGAGTGTGGGTTGCTGTGCTGCAAATACCACTGAATGTGAGTGGGAGTGTTAAAGGCACTGACGGCAGTGCTGTAGCCTAAAGTGATGCGTCCTACAATATGTACAGTCATAGTAGCAGAGCTTACAAAGGTGTCTGGTAACAAAAAGAGAGCTCTCATGCTGACTTGTGCCATGATATTTCTTTATTATGTCTCTTCTGTAATCTTATTACGGCTCAGCACCATTTGCTTTTCAGATCTCATTATATACAAACATTAGTGGTCTGCTCTCTTGGCCTTTCTCCCTCTGCTCCAGGAGGCCAGATGGAAGCCTTTCATTGTGAAGCCTATTCCCTCCCAGCTCATGAAGCCCGTGCTGGTGTTCGTTAACCCAAAGAGTGGGGGAAATCAGGTGAGTCCCCTGCCCAACCCACATTCACAGGCAGCAGTACTTCACAAAACTATTGACCAAAAACACCCAAAAACTAGATGGCCAACACCAGACCCATACAGCCTGTGAGGTCACCTTACAGTGACATGTAGTTGCAGATGCTCCCAGTCCAGTCTGCTGTCTCTTTCCACTTTTTCTGCTTGGTTCACTTTTGCTCTGAGCTGATTCTTTTTTTCATTTGTCCAGGTTCTGCTTAGTTCTTAGTAAATGACATGTAACACTTGTACAGGAGTAAAGGATTTAGAGTGTTTTTACTGTGGATCTCTGATGCATGCTATAGCACCATTCTTCAGTTTGATGGAACAGCCTATTCACTAAAGTAGCACTGCTGTTCTAAGCGTTGGGAGCAGAACCAATTCCATTTATGATACCTCACTGTTTGTCTCACAGGAATGATGCTGCATGCCTTTTGAGGTTCAAATGTTCAAATTGACTGTATCTTTGTCATACATCACAGCAGAGTTTGTGTTGAGGGACCTGTTTCACAAAGTAGTTTTACAATGTAATCTGATTTCTTTGCTCTGTCTCTCATTTAAGGGAGCAAAGATAATCCAGTCTTTCATGTGGTACCTCAATCCCCGGCAAGTCTTCGATCTGAGTCAGGGAGGACCCAAAGAAGGGTGAGATTTCACAGAGTTAGTGAAAGAAAATGTAAAATGGATGGCATTGTCATTAAAGTTACTCCTGCCAAGTTCTGTGGGGCATACCCCAAACCTTTAAAACCCTGGGCATGAAGCCTTTTTTGGAATGTTACAGAAATAGATATACAGAGAGATATACATAGAATTCAAGTTTAGATTTACATGGTCACACAATTATTGGCAAAATGACAGTGGTATGGCCTGATGTATGAATGGATATGATGTAATGCATAATAATAATAATAATAATAATAATAATAATAATATGTTAGGCAAGGTAAATTATGAAAGGCAGCACTTATGATCTGGTGACTTCTCATCCTCATAAATTCAGTGGCACTATCTTTATTTGCACTCCTCAGTATGCTTCTGTCTGTTACACCAGGGTAAGAATGGAAACACAAAAATAATAGACAGAAAATAGAGACAGTGCTCCATTATTTTCTGTTGTAGACGTGCTCCTCAGTGCTTATATTGGATGCTCATTAAGACTTTATGGAGGGAATGCTTCACATAATGGCCCAAGAAATTGGTTCAGGAAACATTTTTTGCATGAATTTGTAAAGATTAATGGAAGTCTGCATACTGTGTTACATATAGCATTATAATAGCCATAATAATAATATTTCATTTTTCTTGGCATATTTATTTTCGATTTTCTTTTCAAGGTTAGAAATGTACCGCAAAGTGCACAACCTGCGGATTTTGGCGTGTGGTGGGGATGGAACGGTGAGTATAAACAAATTTTTTTCTTTGTTTGACTTAATTATGGCCTTGTGTTTCTCTGAACAGCAAGTGAAAGCTATTGCTGCCTCTTTATCTTTAATGTAGTATGTCCTTTTATGTCAAGGTGAAACAAAGGTGCGAACATGTGATCATGAAAAATGCGATGATTCCTTTACGTTTGTCAAAGTCACAGTAAAAACTGCAAGAAGGGATTGAATTCTGTCTGAAACCAATTGAAGTCTGTCTGAGTGCAACAAAGTTTGAGATAAAATAATCATAATAGGGCCGTATTCTCCCATTCGCACGTAAGTCCTTTTTTGCGCGCCTCCAGTTACGCACATTTCTGTTACGCATATTCTCCCCTACACGCTCCGATCATGCCCACAGCGCTTAACTTCAGAATGAAGGCGGGCTCATGAAAGAGGTGTGATTTATTTAAAATAGAAGTAGAATGAGTCACAACCTCGTTTATTTCACCTGTCAGGAAAACGTGGAATGTGGACTTACGCATTTACCATGTGAGTGTCATTGAAATCCATTCAAACCATAAACCAGACTCTGATTTTGAAAATAAATGCAAAGGGGGAGCTGTATTACGAATCACCTCAAAGGAAAGCATTTGTTTCTATGTATGACATAAACCCAAAAATAAAGTAGATGTACCAAACGACACGTGTCGGGCCTATGTATAAAGACATGTTTGACGTGTGGAGATTCATTAATAAAAACATACTATTAAAGAAAAGGTGCAACAAAATGCATGTTCCAATGTTCACGCTTGAACTCATGCTGAGTAGTCTATTATTAAAAATTCATTATTAAAAATTTAGCCACCCTCTGAAACGACCCAGATGCAAGAACAGACAGAGCACTGGTGATTTTGATGAGGACTGGTAGGGAATGCGGGTGATTACTGTGGCTGGAAATCCAGGAGTCTGCACAGGTGGATGATGGCTTCATGGTCGAGACGAAATCACCGAAATCACTGGATGCAGTGAGCCCCAGTATATCCAAACAAGGCTGGAATACTCGTGGCCATCTTCTTTGCGCTTGGCAAGCTCTTCTCCATCTTTCCCACTCTCTCAGGAGCACAAGCAAATGCAGAGCAGGCATTTTGGTTTAGGATTTTTAAGGCTTACTAGAAGATTGGTCCTATTTATACTCATCTTAATTGATATTTCTGTTTTATTCTAATTGAACTAATAAAACGTTTTTTTTTCTGTATAACAATGTAATATAGGGTTACAAGAAATGTTATTGTAGTTTAAAAATAATGACACACGAATATTGTAAATTTTGAACTTTATTTGTACATATATAATAATGTTAATGTTAAAGTAGGCCTACCACTGACTTAAAAGGCAATATGGTGTTTTGCCATGTAGTGGCGCTTGACTTACTACAGCCCTCAGAAGCGCGTAGCTGAAAAGAGCATAAGTCAAGGGCAGAATATGTGTAAATGGTGTTTACATAAGAAACGCCCAGATTTTGGGGTTGCTCCACCCGAAGCGCGTAACTGCCTTCATGGCGCGCAAATCATAGACTTAAGGGGAGAATATGTGTAAGCTGAGAAGTGCATAGCGGCACGCTTTTTTTGACTTACACGCATGGGAGAATACAGCCCTTATAGATTAAAAAAAGAACCGTATTTGAAATGTCATAAGTGGCTGAGAAAAGACTATTACCAAAGGTGATCATGAGCCATTTGTATCCTCTTCTCATTTCATTTCATTTGCAACAATAAATCAGGAGATGAACCATCATATGATTTATACCTTTTCCACTGAATACCTTTTTCAAGGGAATGCTATTTAATCATAAATTGTAGAATGAAAGCTAAACTAGATATGTATGTTAAATATGTATATTTTTAGGTAAAAGTTTTTATGTGTGATACAGAGTTTTCCTGTTATTCTTATTCCTTGTGTACGTTGACGTGAGAATGCCAGTCTCTCCCCACATCATTCATCTCCTCAGTCTGTGGATCAGTGATCCGTACTCTCCCCTTGTGCAGTGAATATTCGTTGCAATAACCAGTTGGCTTTGTCAGTCTCTGCAGGCTTTTAGAGACGTCCATCAGCTTTGCTAGCTCTCCCTTTAGAACCGATAATCATGGCGTAACGCTTCCGATCTAACGTGTGGACACCAGCGCAGCAGACGCCATTGCCTGGGGGAGCTGGACAGGCATGCGACAGACAAACATTATCAGACCATGCATTCCAGTGACGCTTCTTGCTGTACTTTCCAATAAAGCCTGCAGCTGCCTGATAAGCCTTGATGCCATCCAGTGAGATTTCAATCTCTTCATGTTTTTATGTTATTAGTTAACACCAACAGGTTTTAGTCTCATCCAGTAACATTCGATTCTCTGTTTGATCTTTTCTGAAAGCGCTGGGTGCTATCTTTGTCCTCTCTGACAGAGAAATTGTGTTTGAAGATGAGCACAAAATCGTGACATAAAAGGCTTTAAATCATTGAGCCAGTTGTATACAGGCGCTTATATAAGAAGTTAACCTTTCACCTCCGCCTCAGCTATGCTTGTCTCCTGAGTTTCTTTGTATCAGTCTATTAGCAGATGCTCTCTGCTGCAGTTAGGTTATTTTTAGCCTAATCTTTTGACCCTGCCATCCTTTGTTAACAGGCGTGAATTCTGTACACACGTCTGATGTGATGTGTGTGTTCAGACTAATTAACGCAGGTCGAGCCTGGCCGGGAAAAGTCCAGCAGTGTGACTACAGTAATAATCTTCAGAGAGGAGTGTGGTGGGGCTCAGAGAGGGGATCTGATTCATTTGTCTGAGCCTAAGGAAGGCTGTGTCTGTGGGGAAAAGGGTGTGACACTGCACTCAAGATTTGTCCTCCTCTCAGAGGTCTCTCCTGTAATGAAGGGATTGATCTGAAGCAATATATGTACTCTGGCAAAGACATTTCCTGTGGTGTTATTACTGTCTGACACATGCTTGCAGATTTCAGGGGAAGGGGGAAATAGGTCTGCTGGTAGTCCTAAAGGCGTATATTACAAGTGCTGAGCATGCGTCTCTCCTGTCCCCCACAACAACTGCTCCTGGGTGGAGAATGCTTGGTGAAGGCTGCTTCCCAGAGTGGTGTATACCTCTGCTGTTTGAGTGGATGCCATGCAATAGCTTTTACAGGCATCTTTGGTCTAGCATACTCTGCATGCAATGGAGCATGAGTAATTCTACTAATTTTACTCATAATGATAATGCTGTGGAGCTGTACTGCTAAGTTTGACTAAGGACCTCACGATACTTCACCTCAAGTGAACCTCACCTCACTGGACACCCTTTCACATTTAACAGTGTTTCACACCGGCAGTGTGTTAATGAGAATGGAAGGCTTAGCATATTGAAGGTGATGGCCCTCTTCCTTGGTTGTGCAGGTGGGCTGGATCCTCTCCACCCTGGACCAGCTGCAGCTGAAACCACAACCCGCCGTAGCCGTCCTGCCGCTTGGAACTGGGAACGATCTGGCCAGGACCCTCAACTGGGGTGGGGTGAGTCTGGGGGCTTTTTAATGCTTCTTACTCCTTATGTAACCCTATTTTGGAATCAACAATTGCGTATTTGGCTCTTCTCGCCAAGACAACCTCTGCACTTGCAAAAGAGCACTGAGGTGAGATTATTGCAATCCTCAGATACACTCTCATGCAGCCAATGGCTGTTTTTTGTACTACAAGTCACACAGAGCACTGCAGTGGAGTGGCACTGCTTCACTGTAGCCATCCAATCAGCTTGTAGGTAACTGATGAATTGGAAGGCGTCTTAGAACAGTGAGAAGTTAGTTCTCCTGCTGTAGGATTCTGGTCATCATCAGCAAATGACACAGCTGGTTTAAAACCCAGGCCATAGGGCTCAGCCTGTTCTCAAAGCTAACGTCTTGCTGAATGAGCCACTCAGATCACCTTTAAAGGGAATGTTTAGTGTAACACAGCAGCCATCTTTCCCCTAGGGATCACAAAGACATTGTATTTAATTGTTCTAGAATGGAATGCGAAGAGATAAATGTGTCGTGCTGTTTGTTACCCTTAGAGTTCTTGAGGCATTCTTTTTAAATAAGAGATGATATTCATGTTTGCACGAATGTTAGCCCTTTGGTGTTTCAATGTGCAACATTAGGATAATGAATAAACATAAACATGATGACAATGATTTTGTGGGTGAAACTTGCTAATTAAGATCCTTTTTGGAAATGTGCATGCTTGGGGCCATTTAAAAATGCAGTGAACCTGTATTTTGGAAATACACAAAAATAACAGACTTTTGAAGTATATGTCTATATGTTGTATTTTGCAAGCTTGGTAAAGGGGAGCTCTTTCTCCAGGGGTACACAGATGAGCCAGTGTCCAAGATTCTCTCCCATGTCGAGGATGGGAACATCGTCCAGCTTGACCGATGGAACCTCGTTGTGGAGCCCAACCTGGAGGCCAACCTGGAGGAGAAGGACGAGCAGACAACAGACAAGGTGAGGGGATTCGGCCTACCCAGTCCCCAGCAGCCACAAACAGACATGGGGAGAGAGAATACCATATTCATAACATATGTTTCCTATTCGTTCAGCAGGAAGCAGTATGGTACATTGGTACAATAGGTAATAGGTAAAAAGGATTTTTCTTTGTGCAAAAGAGATAACTATGTAGATATGTTTCAAAACTTGTACATTTTAAAAGTCTAGAATATTACTATTAAATATCTTAAATTAATATTTTAATCAGATTTTCTGTGGCTTGAATGTAAAAAGGTGTTTAAAAGAATGTATAACACATCATGTGCTTTTTTAAACCCCAGGGGCTCTTATCATAAATCTAAATTTTCTGTCATAAAACAGTCAATGGTGATATTTTCTAAATAGGAACTAGCTTTATGGGACTTAGTTAGCTATTTATTACTTGGCAGTAAAAAATAGCATGTTGCTAAGCCACATGTGTTTGCATGTGATCTCTCTGTTACTGGTACTGCCTGCACTGGCCTGGTAATCTCATACATTTAAGACCCCAGTAATGCAACACAATATCAAAGATGTTTACCATCGACTCAAAGTGTATTGAATTGATAAAAGTGTGAAAAATAGATTGTAGCATACTTTATGGACATTTTGCAAGTCTGATTCTGTAGATGACTATCTGGCTAACTTTACAGGGGACAGTGTGTATCCGGATAGTGCTAAATTCTTCAGAATTAAGATTATATCAGAACTGAGATTACAGGATTTCAGTGCAAGACTGGAAAAAGACAAGGATCGTTTGACTCATAACCATCCATGTTTTCTCCTGCTGATGAAAACGTGACATTGTAGTTATTTAAAAGTCTGTAGAAATCTTACACTTGGCCACAGACCTCACTAGGTCAACACACCATGTTGTTACATGTACAGTAGATCATCATTATCTGAAAGGACACATTCATCTGACCAGTCACTTTTAAATGAGTATTGTGGTGCTACTGTGCTTACTCAGTCTTACAATCGACAGACTCATAGCAGCATATAATATGTGTGCAAGCATTTCAGCCCTCAAATGTAGCTGCACATCATCATAACAATATCATATACATTATAATACATCATAAACACTATGAAAAATCTAAATTTGCATGAAATGGGACTGTGTTTTTCAGCTAACATTATGAAAATAGTGTTTGATATCTGTAAAGTGTGTTTGTGTATAACAGTAAAGAACAGCATAAAGTGGGGTGCAGTATAGTCATTCTAGTTGTATATCCAAAAGAACAACTGCAGTCAGATTTTTCATGGGAAATTGATAATTGAAAACACAGTTGTTTTGTGAAATGAATGATTAATTTTACAGGCGTACTTACTATTATCATTTACCCATGCATTTCACTATATATTCTAAAAATCAAACCCACAAATTGAACAGAAACCAATATGTGAAATATGTGAAGATATCCCAGTAAATGTCTCTGTGAGAACATGGTGGTAGATATAGCCGGTGGTGAGCTAGTTTGCTAATAACCACGAAGAGATAAGCTACGATGCCTTGTGCAGTGAAGGGCTGAGAGGTGAGAGACGATGGCCAATAGGATCTAAAATACAGTACGCTACATTTACAGAATTTAACCCTCTTACCACACTAATATATTACCTTTCAATGCAATTACTATGTATTCTCTAATGTCTTTTTTAAAGCTGATTTTGTGGTTGTGATCAGACATGCTATGCTCAGTTTTCCTGGCTGGACTCCGTGTTTCTGTACGTTTTCCCGGCAGAGATTGCATGGGGCCCTAAATAACCTAGCCCCAGAATGGCAGAAAATTGCTCAATATCTGTGTCTGGTGATAAGCCTTATCAGTAGCCTGCAAGAGGAATGAGAAGATGATGGGTCCCTCTGCAGCGAGGGTATCACTACGGGAGACACTGTAGTAGTGATGGGCAGACAATATGAACTAGACGTCTAACTGTGTCCTGGCAGCTTGCCGTCCAGCTGCCCCTCGCCCCTGTACCCATAAGCCCCCAGTAGCCTTCCTCCGTCTCTGCTCCACTGATGAAACACAGGGGGTGTGTGAGGGCAAGGGGGTGGCCTGCTGGCTGATTCAGTGAGACAGCGGGAGTGATGGAGGCCACGATAGCTCAGGATGTGTTATTGACTCCAGCCTGACCTGCAATTAATAACCTGCCGTCTCAGATTGGAGCCGAACCACTATAGACAACCGGAGCGAGGGTGGAAATGAGGTGTTTGTACTGCCAAACAGCTTCAATTATTATCATTATGAAATCTCGTGGAAGCCATGGAGTTAATTGCAGCAGGAGCCCCTTTTCAGGTATAGAGCTGCACATCATGCAGTAGGTCTGGGCATTCTGTGCAGATTCTTTGCACTGATATTGTGACAGGGCTTAACCACACTTAGCTCACTGTTTGAGAAAAATATGTCTGATGTCTTGTGTGTGGCTGTACAAAATGTTAGCTGTTAGAGACCTTGAAAAGCCTCCCACTTCCCATCCAAGGTGTAGGTCATTGCACCTACTTTTTGAGAAAAGGAAGAGTATGCATGTTTTTCTGTTTTCTGACCTCATGGCCTGTGTGTACTCTGTTTAGCTTCCCCTTGATGTCTTCAACAACTACTTCAGCCTTGGCTTCGACGCCCATGTAACACTGGAGTTTCACGAGTCAAGAGGTCTGTTTGTTCTTTTGCCGTGTTGACAAGGGGTTGCCCTAGTGTCCTTCCATCCTTCCATTGTTCTGTGTTTCTGTCACAAGAGGTTTTCCTCATTTTTATGTTTCCAGTTATGCGTGCATTTTGAACAACCTGAAATATTGTTGTCATTGTTCCCCAGACCCCTATTTATGTCTAGGTCAAGAGGTGAGAGTTAAAGGGGAGGGGAGACTCCTGATAAATATTTTAATTAGAAGTTTCTCTTGCAGTCATAATTCTCCTGCAACATGGCCATCCATTATATACTTGTGTACTCTTTTTATACAGTAGAACATATACGTTTTCCACCACCTAAATGTGAATAAATTCATAGGTGTCTTACTTACACCTTCCACTTCCCTGTATTACATTAAAGTGGTATTCATACATTTCATAGTCCTGCTTCCTATCAAGCAGTTTTCATTTGTGTGGGTATATGTGTTCTGCTTCATGTGGAACATTTCTAGCCTTACAGGGCATAGCAGTTCATATCGCATCTTCTCAAAGATCACTTCTCATTAATACCAGTAACTCATTTCAATCATGCAGCAGGGTAGCATAGCGGTTAAGCAGCAAGACTCATGAGCGAAAGGTTGCTGGTTTGATTCCCTGCTGGGGCACTGCTGTTGTACCCTTGGGCAAGGTACTTAATCCACAATTGCCTCAGTAAATATCCAGCTGTGTAAAATGGATAACATTGTAAAAAAAAAAGTGTAACCTATGTAAATCTCTCTGGATAAGAGCGTCTGCTAAATGCCAAAAATGTAATGTAAAAAAATAATCATGTGTCGTATCAACATGCTACACGCATGTTTTAAAAACATGTCACTTCTTAAGCTTAAATTGAACCAATCAAAATTCAATCACCTGGCAAAATGGTAGCCTCTACTATGAATTAGAATTGCCACCAGTGATAGTGGTTTAAACTGTATATACTATAAAAACATTACAATACCAGCCCAATGCCTTTAATAAGTACAAAAACAGTTCTATGAAAGGATTTATGCAAAGCTGGAGCCAAAACACCAAGCTATTACATATTATAATGGATGTAGTTTCCTGGGGGATATCACATTTGATGTTTTATAATTTCCATATCCCCAGTAAAGGTTTCCCAACACAGTAAAGGACTCTCATTTCCGTATTTGAGACAGATTTTTGTTTGTATGCGACAGTTTTATTGAAATATATATCAGAGCTGGTGACACAATCTGAAATTGTGTCTCTCTTCGTCTCCTCAGAGGCCAACCCAGAGAAATTCAATAGCCGATTTCGGAACAAGATGTTCTATGCGGGGGTGAGTACTGCTGTCACCTGTAGTAGGTCCTGATGGAAACAGACAATTAAGCCATTCTTTTCATCTCTGCAATGAATGTCTTTTATCGCTTTGTTCTCTTTCGGCGCTTTGTCTCCAGACGGCCTTCTCTGACTTTCTGATGGGCAGTTCCAAAGACTTGGCAAAACACATCAAAGTTGTGGTGAGTAGATCTACCTTCCATCAGAGGAACACAGCTTGCTCCAAGTGGTGCCATACTCTAGCTAACTATTAGCAGGAGATCTGTGTCAGAAGGTTTTTGAGTTAAGATCCCCACAGAGGATGAAATGATTAAGCAAGGAGTATGGTAATTCAAGCTTCATCCCTCTCTTAGTTCAACTGAGCTGTTTCAAGAAGTAAAGCATGTATGATAGGCTGGCATACAGTTCACCCAGGATGGGTTATCTAAGCTTTTTTTGGTACTTCTGTAAGCAACCAAGCTCAAGGTGGTGCCAGGAAAGCTGAAACCTCAGAGGACAAGCTGAGCAGTGCTTACTGAGAAAACCTTAGTGAGGCCAGCTGTCATATGTGGCCCTTTGTCCATGTTTAATTGATTTCTTTTGTTTTCCATTTTTCATATGTATGTAGTTTCATGAAGTGTCATTTGCCTTATAGGGCATGAGAGTGCTAAGCTTCATTGTAGTCAGAAGCATGCTATTTGTGAAGCTTCAAGTTAAAGGAAGACTTTGCAAATTTCTCTAAGCATAGACTTAAACCATAAAGTTTGACACCCACAGACCTTCTGTAATGATTTGATTGCGGTAATCAGCACCGGAGGCTAAGTGGGTCACCCTGTTGACTGCTGTGACCATTAGTGCATATCCGTTTATCATTTAGAGCTTGTTAAACAGACCAAGCCCTCTGCTGACATTTAATTGGCCCATGTAACCTTCAAAGATGCTTCTGCATGGAAGCGCAGAGCCCTCCTTATCCCTGATGTGTTTGTGCGTAACCTTCCTTTCTTCCTTTCTTCCTGTCTTTCCCCCCTCATTAGTGCGATGGCACGGATCTTACCTCAAAGGTCCAGGATCTGAAGCTGCAGTGCCTTGTGTTCCTGAACATTCCCAGGTAAGCAATGCCACCCAGCCCTGCTTAAATATGCTACTGTATTCCCCTGTAGAATATTCACAGTAGAATATATTTGACATAAAAGCACCTCCTGTATTAAATAGAAATACTGCATCCTACCGCATCACAGGTGCAGCACATATTGAAAGGAACAGCAGCAGTTGTATGGGCATGAAACAGCAATGAGGGTATAGGCTAGGACACTAAGCTGTGGTCTGCAGCCTCTCAGGTTCGTATCCTGGGTTGTGCTGCAGTGGTACTATTATTTACCATGTAAAATGACACTGTAGTTACATGGAGTGGGCACAGTATACACAGTATGTATGGTAAAACACACTTAGAATTATTACACTGAGAAAGACTATTTATTGCTGTAGTTGGTAACAATGTGATCTGATGAATGTTGTTTGATATTCTGACTGAATACCCCATTTGTTTTGCTCCACACTCTCCTGTGAGTCATTAAGGTCACATTCGAAGAAACTAGCCAAATTATCTAGATCAATATGTTTACTTGTCTACTACACCTGTAACTGTTGCAATATTTCTGTCAACTGTCACTGCCATTTAATATATATATGCTGAGTTGATTAAGTCATAACCTCATTGTCTCCCAATTTAGTGACTATGTGAGCCAAAGCAGGCCCCAGCATATTGTGACATTGCTATATCAACCTTCTAATGGCTATTGATCCAGAGTCAGCATTGATAACCTTGTGTTACCCCACACCGCTTGTATTGACTGAGTTCGCCTTTGTGTGTCACAGGTACTGTGCCGGTACAATGCCCTGGGGTAACCCCAGTGAGCACCACGACTTTGAGCCTCAGAGACATGATGACGGCTACATCGAAGTCATTGGATTCACAATGACCTCACTGGTATGGGAAACAGACCTTCTGTACACATGCTGGCTATGTCTGTCAGTGTAAACCAGAGAGCAGAGCTGCCTTTCACTTTGTCTCTAAATTACCATAGTCATGCACAAGCTAATAGTTACGTTCAAGCATAACTAAATGGTGTTTGAAGATTTGTTTTTGGGAGAGATTTTAGGTGAGAGAGGGTTCAACACTGTACCACACACTGTGGAAATGGCTTACTGAACTTACTTTTTATTGATTTTCAAATGAACTATACACTAAACTATATGTTGAAAATAATTTCAGCTTTTTTTTCATTCACAGTTTCACAGTACAGAAGTTGCACTGTGTCTGTGTTGCTTGAATTCTCGTTCATTTTTTTTAAATTGAAAGTGAATTAAAATGGATTCATTTAAATTTAAAAAGGCAAGATGTGGTTGCATTGACTTATATTTCAAGCATATTTCTATGCTGTGTCCACCATTTATCACAAGCACCTCTAACTCTAAAAAGACATTTTTACATTTCCAGTGTTAAATCACTACTTATATACCACGTCTTCTCCTCCCCTGGCTGGCACCATTCCTCCCCCGAATGACATTGTGCTCAAATGTCTCTTAGGGACAGCTACATCCCATATGATTTAATCCCCCCTTCCTCTTTTGCTTAAGGCAACACTGCAAGTCGGAGGTCATGGTGAGAGGCTGAACCAGTGCCGAGAGGTGACCTTGACCACCTACAAGTCCATCCCCATGCAGGTGGATGGGGAGCCCTGCAAGCTGGCTCCCTCAGTCATCCGCATCTCACTGAGGAACCAGGCCAACATGGTGCAGAAGACCAAGAGGAGAACTTCTATACCCCTGCTGAATGAGTGAGTGCAGTCTCTCCTACTCTCTGTCTCGGTGGCACCCTCTGCACAAACACTAACACTTTGCAGGTGTGTTCCTCTCTTGCTCTGCTGACTCGCAGAGACCTTAAAGCACTTAGTCCTTACCCCACATTCTTAGCACATTCTTAGCTAAACTGGTATAGGGAATACACCTAGTGTATGTGTGCCACCATCAGTATTGAGTGGACAGTCCATCTCAAGTCATTGTGAATCTGATTGCTTGACAACATTGCATTCCTTTTAGAATTCTTTACAACCCTCAGTACATGATAACTGGCAGCTAACCTTACCCCAGTATAGAAATCTGGTTTATTTGGACCCAATGAATGGTCTTTCTTGCATGTCTTTCCAGCACTGGATGGCATTCAAATAGCCATTCAAAGTCCCCCAGATAATCCCAGAGATTTTTCAGTAGCCCACATCTGGTACATTTTAATGCTTACTGTGTCTAGCCTAGTGTTAAACACCCATACCATTATGGCTGTCATACTAATGAACTGTTTTTACCCATGTTTTAGTGTGTTGTTTTTCATATTCTCTGTACAACAGGCATAAATAATGAAAGGGCTATCATGGCAGAAGGCAATTAGAGAACATTACAGGGAAATTAAAGAATTAAAAATTAGCATAATGTTGTAAACAGAGATGATTTCTTTCTCAGCATAGCCTCATGACCCAAGTCATATCATTATACTTGAACTATAGATACAGAGAAGACAGAGTCAGATTATTAAACCCATGGGACTTGTGAGTCATGCCTTTTGTAATCATGTTTATTAGATACTGGATTTAATATGAAAAATGGTTTTGTAATGAAATCTGCTCAGCTGTGGTAAAGGTCACATTTAAGTTTTTGCTTTGTGATTTAATGGCACACTGGAGTGTGAGCCTGACAGTCAAAACAAGAAAGGATTGATCAGGATTCACCTGAGTCTTAAAGTGATCACAGAGAGAAGCCTATGGGGTGTGAAGAGCCAACTTTCTAATTCCTACTGAAAAGGGAAAATAGGCAAAACCTTAGACAAATTTATGGTCTCCAAACCTTTTCCTACATTGTAGTTTGTATACTTGGGTTACCCTGCAGATGGTTCAGAACTACTGTATTGACTACTGGCTTTTGGTCAACTATAAAATCTCTATTTGTATAAGTGGTTGTAGTGGAGACACACTGTGTTTGGGAGAACCCTGTTTGGGAGAGTTTGATGTACTGTACTGTTACAGTGTACTGTAACATATAACATCTAACATACAACTGTAGCTGCATATTTTTTCTTTGAGACATGTATCACTTTGTTCCATCTTTTAGAATCTTTCACACAGAGTTGTCCTTCTTTCCTGTCAGAGTTCTGTGTGAGCATGTAAATGTAAACAGTAGCTCTGGCACTTTGGGTCACAAGTCAAAACTTGATGATTCAAGTGAAATATTTACATATTTCACATATTTACAAGAAAACAAAAGGTTGCAACTTAAAAAAAGCTATTCAAAACAGTCGACAGTCAGGGTTAAAAATCTACTGGACTTCTCGTTGTTAATCTTGTTTACTGTTTCATCCAGAGGTCATAGTAGCTTTGTTGCCTCTTGAACTGCTCCTGGGGATATGGGGAGTCACAGATTGATTTATAGAACATGAGCGTAGTTCAGATGGTACACTGGGTATTTACACGTGACTTGCCAGTTGTTCAGTAATTCATGTTTTCAGCGGATGGGGGGGCATGCCCCCTCCCTGGGCTGTTGTCCTAGTCTATCCAGCTCATCAGTCACCTCTACAGTGCTCAGTCATCTAGTTGCTATGCGATGAACAGGCCCTCCCTGATGCTTATTACACATCAAAAAGCCTTTAAAGCACATTTTCCACTGGAAAACCATATTAGCAGCTGATGAGAAGGCAAGGTAAAACATCTGGATTCCCTCCTGAGACCTGGATGTGAGCCTCTCTGATTGTACCCTGAGGTCTCAGGGGGCAGCTAGAGGTCGGTCTCTTTCACTTTGATTTTCCACAATTTCTGCATGCCAGTAAAAGATTAAACAAATACTTTGTATCATTGCAAGCAAAAGAACTGGTCGACTTCCCATTTTTTGAAGCAGAATATGTAGAAATATGTCAGTACTTATAATAACTGTCAAAACACAAGTAATGATTCTGTTCACCTTTGTCAGTTCAATTTTGCTTGTCATTTCATACTTTTATTACTAGCCTGTGAAAAAATTCTATTCATGTCTTACTTGTTGTTTTGTGGTGCTCTCCTGGAGATGACAATACTTATTGAAAGCAGTGCTTCAAATACTATTGAGTAGGATATTCTGAATCTGAGTTTGAGTTCTTCTGCAAATAAAAGCCATTATTGAATGTTGAAAGCTCATCGTAGCACAAGGGACAGCAGGGCCACCATATGTACAACATCCAGGTCAGAGGGGAAGGTGTCGAGTGAGTCTTCAATAAGATCTAGTGTAACGATGTTAATTAATGG
This sequence comes from Megalops atlanticus, assembly GCA_019176425.1. Classification (NCBI taxonomy): domain Eukaryota; kingdom Metazoa; phylum Chordata; class Actinopteri; order Elopiformes; family Megalopidae; genus Megalops; species Megalops atlanticus. Next base: position 8,745,566 of record CM032885.1, on the reverse strand, counting down.
CAACTATTTTGTCTACCTAAGTTAAGTTGCAATACAAATGATTTTTACTTCAGTGCCATCTGACTATTCTAACTTAAGTGATTAGCTTGCCGGTTTATTGGGTAGTTTGATTGTATTGTCAGAATTAGCTCAAGTGCTTGCTAACAGGATTCAGCAAACATATATGACAACTTGTTCATATGTGAGAAAAGATTGTTTAAATTTTGGTAGAAGCAAAGATGAAACTATCTGTGAAAAATATTTGATGGAACAAATAGCAAATTTTCAAATGTTTAATTAATCTGTCTCTCTGTGTGTCTAATATGCATAGCCATAGCAACAGCCAGTTGTATGTGTAGCTATAGCTACCTTTTTCAGTTTGTTCTATGCAGTCTGAAGACCCACCTGTCTAGATTGCAGCTTGACTCCCCTAAAGCTGAATCCCCTTTCCTGTTACTAGTACAGTCATCATTTAGTGTAGTCCTATTTTTTAGATTATGGCCTTCATTATGGCCTTATGTTCTTCAGTCACTGAGCTTTTCTTGATTCTGTAGCACTGTAGAATAGCACTGCAGTGATTATAGTACTGTTAAACACCCCCACTTCAATGTGTTACTGCTGTTTTCTGGATATGCTCTGTTCCTGCATCTTTCACCAATATTCACTAATATTCACCTATGTATTTTACCTTTTATTGTAAGTTGCTCTGGAATACGCTATCTGCCAAATGAGTACATTTTTTAAAAATGTAAAAATACTGTTCTTTTAGGTCTTCCAGCTCACTCTTCATCATTCCTGGTTTAATGCATCTTGACCTTTCACCTTTATGACCCCAATGAAAAGTCTTTTCTTGTCAACTTGTAGTTTGTTGGTGTAATAGCTGCTGGTCTCCTGTTGTGTCCCCACAGCCAGCAGCCCATTCCCGAGAGGCTGCGAATCCGCGTCAGCCGCATCAGCATGCACGACTATGAGGCCTTACATTATGACAAGGAGAAGCTGAAGGAGGCCTGTGAGTAGCCTTGCTCTCTGGCTCACGCACTCCCACAACCTCACACCACATACAGCCCCTCCTCGTCTGCTCCGCACATGTTCCCACTAATGCTGTAAGGCAAAAGATGAACATAATAATAATAATAATGAGCATTATTGGACATTAACAACACTGAACATTAATGATTATTACATTACATTCATTTTGCAGAGCAACTTCCAGCACAAGAGAGCAAGTGTATCCGTCCAAATTAAATGAGGAACAGTGTCAGATCAGGCTAACAACATTCCCAATCTATTGAAGCACTACCACAAGTTAGTTTGTACTAATCTGGAACTAGACAGCCTAGAAAACCATGGGAACTCAAGTACATACAGTATTATAAATTTCCATGTAACCAGATTGCAATATCCATAACTACAAGTAAATAAGCAGAAAGTAACAGTAGTACAAGAAGCCAAAACATAATTAGGTATTAAAAATCAAGCAGTCAAGAAGCTTGAAAAATGTCATGCTTTCAAAGTATATTTTGTACTGTGAGGTTTTTGTTGTTAGCTCTGTGCAACTTTCAGACAACATGCCACTGCCCAAAACAACAGTTTGACTGACCTGATGTGACCCCAGCAGACAGATCAATCTGATTGCCAGGGCACACATCGATTTGAATGTGTAATGCAGTCCCCCAAACATCAGAGCAGGCTGTTCACTGTGGGAAGGCTGAATGTCACCATCAGCCTGTCGGCGAGCATGAAGGTGATCCAAAATCTCTGTTAGGAGCACATCTCTTTCATTCACTGTCAGACGTACATTAGTACAGATACATCATAATTGTGGAAGGACACTTCTTGGCTCAGGATGGTGTTTAAATGGTGCAGCCATTCATTATGTCAGCTAATTTAGTATGGACAAGGAAGTCCCTTTGATTTATTCGGTGCTTAGCAGCTTCCTCATGGATACTGACGCCTTTCAGTTCGCCTGGCTCTGTTTTTGTCCCCCTCCTCTGCAGCTGTTGGTCTAACATGCGGGATGCAGATTGATGTAACTGGCCAGACATCAAGGCAGTAATGTGCTAATGAGAGAACAGCTCCTCGCTGTCACTAATTGATGCCCTGAGACACTATATTGGCAACCCAGGTCTTTCAGATATTACACCTGTGTCAGGACAACAGGGTAACTGCCTCTGTAAACCAGCAGGGTATGCTCCTCCTAAAAGACGACAACATCTGATTACCAACACAAATACGCCACCTAACTTTTCCAGACAGCTTTCCAGACAGTTTGTTCTGTGCCTAAAAGCAAGTTTGTTTGTTTGCATTCCCGTTAAATGTCAGCAGGAGCAGTTGTTTGGTCTGGTCTTTGAAGCTGGTTGCCCTTGGTTTTGCAGCAGCGTATGACAACAGCCTCCCAAAACATGGCAAACCAAGGCTGCTGAGAGACCATCTTACATAAACAGCATGAGAGGCTTCCAGAGGCCAAATGAGTCCGTTCTGTTTCATAGCTCAAGGCTCCCACCCTTTCGAATTTTTTCACAGTGCTGGAGCTCTGATCATGCCACACTTCAGTGATAATTAAGCGATTGCTTACGCTATCGTTCACACCTTTTGTAAGAGTCTGGTGTGAAGAGGTCTTAAAATAATGAGTAGATGAGCGATGATGGTGAGTTTATGCTGGCTTGTTGCATAATCAAAGTGTCTGAAAATAGAGCATGGAGACATTTTCTTGAGCTGAAGCATCAAGCTCTAAACACAAATCTCAACACTAGAGGTCAGCACACACAAAAGTGTGTTTGGTCTCTAGATGTGGTTCTGACTGATTAATTGGTGCAGTAGACAGAACAATTCATAACTATTCATCTGTGTTTATTTTGTGTGCACACTTACAGTTAGTCACAGGTAACTCTCATATTTGTGAGACTGCCATGATAATGCCTTGCAGTGATAATCTGATATAGACTCAAATCAAGTGTAGATATGCATTCCTGTTGTTCATTTACCAAAGCAATGCCACTATCCAAGGAAACTGTGGGGTTTATATTTAACATATTATCCCATTTTACACTTGGATACTTACTGAAACAATTCAGGGGACAGAACCGTCCACCTGGGAAATAAACTGCACGTTTATGATTATAAGCTCAGCTTTCCAATCTCCACACCACACCACTGCCCCATATAATGTTGCATGAAGACCATCCTAATTTGCTTACATTACAGTTATCACAAGCTAATTTGAAATAATTTGAAACCCACTTTAGGCCATTTACCCCTCATGCAAAGCTCAAAATGCATTAGATCTCATCTTTGCTTTGTTGATTTTTGCAAATTACATTTGTGAAGCACTTTGTTGCATCTAATTCATTGCCTTTTACCTAAATTTGAACATTTTGGCAGTGTGCTAGCCATGTGTAAACAAAGACACAGCCAGCGCTGCATTCTAGGGAATGGAGATAGACAGAAATTAAGTAAGAGTATACCTGAAGGCAACTAGAATTTAGAGAAATATAAAAATTAAAATAATAAAATAAATAGCTTTGATCTTTTGGGATAGCCATCTGTACATGCTTTGAAGGCTTGTACGGAAAAAAAACTAACCAAGTTATAAATTATAAAGTATCCATTCATTGCTCATATTTAAAAAGAGGCCAGAGTGAAAAAAAAAGTGTGGAAAGAAATTCATATTTCTCCACTGTGAATTCAGTTCTTTGCTTCTCAAAATGCCTGTCTACTAAGCTGTAAAGTGAGGAACAACATAATACATTTTCAGATAAGTTTTTCTTTAGGGTGTAAACAAGACCAACTGTCTTAGCTGAACTTTACAGTTCCACTTCCCTGTGAGCCAAAAATATAACACTTTAGAGTATGCTACCTGCTCTATAGCTGTCTGAGTTGTCTAACACCTATACAGAGCACAGTTAATGGGGGTACTGCTGAGAAAAAACAGAAAATACCAAGAAGAAAAGAGAGAAAAGCTGGACTGAATGAGAAACTGCATGTTCCAGGGTTGCTAGGTAACAGTAGATTCTACAATGAAGTCTGCCATCTCTGTGCCTGGGAAACTCTGAGGCACCCCCACACTGGGGGTTTCATTCATATGTATTGGTCCATCCTTCTGCCTTCCATTCAATTATTAATTAATTATTTAATGTCAGGTGACACAAATGTACCCCAGAGCCCTACTGAGTTTGATAACAAGGTCAAAGAGTGAAGTCACAGATGCTCCACATAGGTTTCTTCTCAGCCAAATCCTGCTGATTTTAATTAAACCAGAAACATGCATCATATTTACTGTTCTCTGTGCCACAAGGTTAGAGTTCAGTGTCATTGAGGTTTGTTATATGTTTTTGATGTATAGTCAGTTTTGCATGGATGTCAAAGAAAAATTGCCAAAATGTTCTGCCTGGTCCCTTGAACAAGAAAGTTCAAGCGCATATGTGCCTGTTCTAGACTGTCTCAAATCGAATTTCACGTCTGGTGGGGCATCTTAATTCATGTTGAATGTTGTTTTTTCATGCATTTAGAGAAACTGCCTCTAAAAATGGTGAGCCCACTGTCTCTGCCTGTGCCATAATGGTGTCTGTCTACAGTGTAATACATTCTAACAGAATCCCATCTCTCATTGCCTCTCCTTTAGCAATCCCCTTGGGTCTTATTGTCATCCCAGGAGACAGTGACCTGGAAACATGCAGATCTCACATCGAGAGGCTCCAAGAGGTAAGGATGGGGTGGAGGAGTTAAAGAGAAGAGAGAAAATGTGAATAAAAATAATGAAAGAATATGAGGGAAAGGTCAGAATGGGATTGTGACAGAGTCAATGAGAGAGAGAGAGAGAGAGAGAGAGAGAGAGAGAGAGAGAGAGAGAGAGAGACTAATTTCAGATCACCCTCGGCCATGCATGCTGCCGTTCCTGACTGACTCTTATCACTCAGGTCTTTATGATTTAAAAGCACAAATGCTGATGTTTACCCACAAATGCAGCTGAATTTTGCCACAAAGCTCATTTGTCTGCCCCGGACCCCTCTCCGTTTTTCTTTTAATGAAATATATAATGCATGAAATAGGGCATGAAATTTTTGAGCAGTGAAAGGCCCAGACTGCTGTACAGCTGTGCAATCACTGGCTCTCTGTTTTAAATCCTGAAATCCGTCTCCTCTTTGGCTGGTTTAAAATGATACAAGGTTTCTGGAATTCAAATATATTTCTGGAGTAAAATTCATTACTTGCAAACAAGATGACATTTTTTGCGGCAATGACATTACGGAAAAATAAGCATAATAAATGAATAATGATCTCTTTCTTAGTGACTCAACAAACATTAATCCCTTATATTATTTGAAGTGGGTTATGGTTTCTGATCCCATCCAAGATTGACATCAAGGTCGTTCTTAGTGCGCACCATGTTCTCAAAACCAGTAACTCACAGTGCTCCCTGTGCATAATCGGTGGCACTATTTTGGCCCCTTTTGGTTCACTATATGGTGCTTTTCCACAGGACTTCATCTCTTGTCATCCTTCCTTCCAACGACTGGTGCTCCAGGTGTGTAAATGTGTCTGGAGCTACCATCACTGTTGTGAACATGTGTGAAAAAATTCTCTCATCAGATAGCTGCAGACAGTCTCTCGAGACAAAATGAACTGCCGTGATTGAGCTCTAAAGGACAGTCCATGTGTCTTGCAGCACTGGGATAGTACTTTATTAAGTGATTTCACTATGCTGGAAGAGGAGAAGATATGCAGGCAGATGTTGCCAGATGAAACCCCCTTCCCCCCTATCCATTGTATCTCTTCTTCAGTAAAGTCTTGTTTACAGATTTCAGTCTTAAATTATTAATGAGCCACTCAGAAGCTTCAGTTCTTCCTGCCTCAGTACAGTGAACCTGTAACTGCCCATTTATGAACATGAAAGACTTTTTCTTCTTGTTGCTCAGTGCTGCGGAGCATGGCTGTTTTTTGATGAGCATGACATGACACCAGAGAGCATGCATGGTGACAGTTGTGTGATGTCATGCTGTCAAATTTTCTTTTTCAACGCCAAGGCACCTTTGCTTGAGAAATCACATCAGTGGAATTGTGGAAGTTCTTGTCATGGTGGCACAGTCCAGTATTCTCCAACTGATCTCAACAAAGAATGAAAAAATACTACCTCTCTGTTTACAATATATTTTTTACTCTCTCCATTACCTTGAAGCAGAGCTTGTGCTTTCACAGTTATATGGAAACAACATTTTTTCTTTTATAATTGTGGCATTTAAGAAATCAACTTGGTCTTTGAGACAAGATGATGAATCCTGTCCTTAGGATAAAACAAGTATTGACTCACAGGTTCAGCAATCTCAGTTTCTACTACTCTTGGGAAGTTTGATGGGCGTAATGAAAGCTTTCCATTTTGTGTCAGCCATTTAGAAATGCAAGACCGATGTAAACTTATGAAACCCCAATGAAGTAGTTGGCTGGCTATAGCACACACCATAAAAAGCAATATTTAAAAGGTCTACTGCAAATGTACCCATCATACCATTATAGCTGGAGTCAGGGCTGACATGTCACACAAATGTTGATATCATAGTTTGTGTCACCACTTCAAGAAGGTGATGCTAATTTACTAAGAGAAGTATCATCACACTTGCTATTTTCTTACTAGCTTGCTCAGAGTACTGAATATAATGCTGAGACAAACAAAATCATGTCCTGTTTTCCCAAGCTTTCCACTGATAGTGCTTTTGTTGTTGTGATCTTTATGTGTCGGTCAAATAAATGATTATGTTTTGCCCACATATTATAAACTGCTCATTTTTGCCTGTGTACAACGCATGTTTTTGCTTGGGTCTTTGTTCTGTGTGTTTTTGCAATTGTGTTTTTTCTTTGTCCACAGCTGCCTCCATGCATTTTGCAGGAAACAGCCGCTGGAATAATACGCTGTTGAATGGTCATGCTTTATTGTTTGTTGGCTGTTTTTCCCATCATTTTATCTTATGAACCCCGACACTAAATTCTGGAAAAAAAAATTGAGTCGCCAGAAACTGACATGCAGCTTGTAGGTGCTTGCAAGAGCAATCGCCATAGTTTGCAAACACCGGATAACGTTTAGTCAATGTATAATTTCCACATGTGCACACTGAGTTTCAGCTACAATCCCTCACTCCTAACAGCATCTTTTAGCATTGAATAGGAGGTACTATTGGTCTGTGTGTTCTGTGGCTGCAGGATCTCAGATATCACTTCTGGTTCCGTAGCAGTGTGCACTACAGTAGAGCCACTCTGATTGTTCACTTTTCTTCTCAGGAGGGGGACGGTACAAAATCGAAGACCCTATCCTCACAGAAGCTCTCACCAAAGTGGTGTTTTCTGGACTGTAAGTATTCCTTTCCAAGAAAATATTATTTCTGTAGACTTACAGTTCAGCCTTTACAATGAAGTATCAAAATAATCATTCCTCATAGTCCTGAGACTTACTCCCAATGTCAGATAGGATACCTCCACTTTAGCCCTCTCACAGAAGCTGAGCTTCTAGCCTAGTTTATGCCAGAGCTGTGTGTAGTGCATGCATATGACACCAGCCATGCATAGCTAATGCAACCTATTTTGTAAGTGTAGATACATATAAACATACTCTAAATTTAGTGCAAAAGATCTGGTTTATGTATATAGCAGTTTTCTAGTTGAATTGTCTTAGGATGTGGTCCTGTGCAAGTGATAAACATATACAATTTTAAAAAGCTGTGTGAAATATTTAAAGGCAAGCAAACCTTTTATTTCCTGTCTGATGTATTTGGTTATTATGCAGCTGTAGCCTTTCAAATGGTGTACTCAGTGATGGGGAAAAATTGTTGCATCTGTTGCCTGGTCAGATTTGAACTAGGTGGAGGTATGTAAACACAGGATAGTGCAGAGCAGTACTACAACTTGAAATCCAATCTGTTCAAACAGAGAAAGTGCACTACGAAGAAGGGGTAGCAGTGGGTATGAGCCATGGATGACGTCAGTAGCGCCTGATAAGATGCAATCATGAGCCAAAGCAGTGAAGTGCTCCAGCCTGATTGAATTTGAGGGCAGACAGACATGCAGCACCTAGGCTAGCCACCTAATACGTCGTGCTTCATACCAGAACACAAGGCAATAGAGCTTGAGTACAAAGGAAAATGGCTGGGGAGAACCGCAACAGGTATAAACAGCAGCATCACAAAATCAACAATAGGTTGATTGTCCACAGATTAATTCAAAGATGGTCCAGTCTCTAGAACAAAAAACTCCAAGAAAGGAAGGAAAGGAGGATTTGATAACATCATGGTTATATTTTGGAACGTATACAGGAATATGTGAATACGAGAATATTTTACTTGCAGAAATGTGATGGCATCTGGAAATATAATTTTCTGTGGAGGTGTCAAAGCAATATACTCTCCATTGGGGTTCTGACAGCCCCCATTGCCCTCACCCCCAAGTATTGTGTCTGGAATTCTCACAAGGCTGATCTATGTATGCCAGCTGGTCACTCTGACATAATCAGCCCTCCTAATTGAATCCCACAGCGGGGGTGTCTATGGGTATTAGGACAAATTCACCAACCATGAAGGAGGCCAGGCTCAAGCTCCAGAAACCACCCCACAGAGAGCCCTTTGAATGGTTATTAGTGTGGGAAACATGGCATGTTTAGAATACACTGTCCTCCAAGAAAAATGAAACCCTCTGAATTGTTATGTTCCCCACGTGTTAGCAAGAATCTTATGATTTATCTTGGCACATTTATAGAAACATGTTGTCATTTGAATTCTTAATGAGATTCACAGTCTCTGTGTGTAGGGTGAGTTTGACAACAGAGTGGGTTTATTCCATGCCATGGGTAAGAATCCTCTTCTCCAAGATTCTCCTTAATTGAGCCCCAGATAATTCTTGAGTTATGCAACATTTATTACATTTGCATTTTTCATAACATCAAGAGCACCATTTCCAGTGTGAAATTAGATCTTCCAATTAAATTAAAACAGGGCCCAGTAAATGTATCATGGTTTTAAATTAGATTGTTTAATCAGCTAACTCAATGCAACGAAAATGAGGTGATGAAGCATCCAGTAAACATATTCAAGAACACTCCAAACAATTGATTTCTTTTATATCTATGTTTTATATGCTAGTGTTCATCAGAGTGAAGAAACAACTCAAATAGCAATGTGACAGTTGTACTGCAGGTATTTATTTGAATATTATGGGAAGTCCTTTGCATGGTTTTGCCACATATTTTACTATTACATTTCAAGGTAGTTGTATTTCTGTTCCAACAGCATTGTATGCAATGACAATGGTAATCTTTCTTGATGTATCTCCAGCCTTTGCAGTGGAGTCAGATAGCTTGAGTAATGTTTTAGGATACCCATATAGTATTACTTCAGTAAATGGTGTAGTAGCCACAGTTTGTGACACAGCTGTAGGTAATGGACACACCATGTTTCATAGTCAAAGCTTAAGAAATCCTCTTCCTGCTTTTGTGAAATCAGGCTGATAAATGTGGACTCACCCTTCATAAAGGAACCATATTATGGAGGTTTGAGAGACCCAACTTAAAGACAATGTGTGTCATATATAGTATAAACATTTTTTTCTCCTCTGGGAGCAGTAATTAGGCCTTGACTACTACCATATGTCATAATTCATGTCACCTGGGCTCTCCACTGCTATACTAATTGGCTGCAGCATTAAACCACTTTAATATTTTTGGGTAGCAGGCATTAGTGGCAACAAGAGGACTGTAGATGGACAGAACAAACCCATTTTATATCCCAATCAAAGTGGTATCAAAGCAGGATCATTCGACTATTTCAATCCATAGTTCACGAGTTCACGAAACCCTCTGATCATGTGAAACACAGAATCGACTATTTTGGCTAATTTTGCTTTTGGTTATGTTCCGTGAGGCCCTGGCTGAAAATGAAGGCAGAGGAAAAAGGGGTAATCTTTGCCTTGGCAGCTCTTGGGGAGAGGAGGAGGCTGTGCAGTGCAGCCGTGCTGTCTCTCATCCGCTCCCACTGGGCAGGCCACAACTCATTTCTTTCACAGAGATGAATCAGCAGCTGGAAGTTAATTAGCAGGACAGTTAAACACAGCGCCTCTTAGCATAGGACTGCAGGGAAAAATCATCCCTCTGAACCAACTCAGATAGAGAAACTTTCCCCTAAATGGGCTCTTTCTGCATTATGTTTTGTTGACAAATCTTCCATTGCCGAAGTAATTAAACTATAGTCATTTTGTGTCTGAGAAAAGGCTGATCTCAGCATTTCCTTGCATTTTGTTTTCGATTGTCACAGAGGCAAACTACACCATCCCCCCCCCAGCGCATTATTCGGGAGGAGTTTCCCTCAGGCTACAGTTGTGTCTTATGTGGAAGAAGAAGCTGTATGCTCCCTCTATAATGGACTCTTTGTAAGGGATCTCTTATCACAGGGCTGTTAACCTGGTGCTCTTGTGCTTGTGCCATTATGTGATGACTGGCGTTACCTCAGGAGAGGAAGAGAGGGAGCCAGATGCAGTGGATTTGGCTTGATAATAAGCAGGACAGACAGTGCTGAAAGCTCTGCCAGACCCAACTCTCTTTCTCAACTTTCACTGAGGAGAGCTTACACATTATTTTAAATAAGCTACAATGTTTACATTAAACTTTCACCATTCCTTACTCTCTGTAAGCAATTTACAGACCTATAATTTTACTCAAGCAAATTCAGGCTGCTGGCATTTGAACCCAGTGCTCTGAATGTCAGTGGCATTATTAACCATGAGATCCTGGATTTTCACACCAGGCACTGCTCCCTTTTGACTATTGAAAGTGGGAAGAATGCTGTGTGCAGTCTATAGTGTGTGGCTATACAGGTGACAGCAGTGCATACAGCACTCACACACAGTCACGTGGTATAGCTATTCAGGAAAAGCTGATCTGAGGCAGAGATTTGATTTGGGTTAGCTCAGTAAATGGAATAAGTGAAAGATGAAAGTTTAATTCAAAGTTGTGATTGTTTGGTTCCTGCTTGACATACTTTCAGGCCAAAATTGTTTGCATTTATCATTACATTTACATTACATTATATTACATTGTGCAGGGAGATTAATAATAATAATAATAAAATAATAAATTAAGCAACATTTTCTGTTTTCTTTTTTTAATTTAAAGCCATGGGAAATTTCCCAGGTAATTTGTTTATAAATTCATTCAGTGTATACATTAACATTGCTGTCATGGATGAGAGTGTATTAAAATGAGACAAGTAAAATAGGACAAGCTCTGTGCATCATACTGCAGGTGCAACACTTTGTGTCTCTTTCAAAATCCCAGCAAAACACTTCACTTCACTTTAGTATGTGTCAAAAACTCATTATGAACAAAAGGCAAGCTAAACCATCAGGCTGATTATCAGCAGTAATTTCGCCTCTGTGCCCTGAATCACCCTTTCACCACTAATGCAGCTTTATTGTTCCTGTTAGTATGAATGTTATTTACCTTCTCTCCTCATAAAGGAACATGAACATGTGGCAAAGGCTGCTTTCAGAATGAAAACCAGGATGTGACTTTGATTAAGCCTCAGATACCTCTCTCAGGCCTCATTACAGGTGGCCTCAGTTCTCTGCTGTGCTTGTTGGTGGGCCATTAACTTTGTGGCATACAGATGAAGCCAAAAAGATGTTGGATAATTCACCAGTCAATTCCTCACCTAAACATTATCAGTTCACCTCATTTTCAGTGATAAATATAAGCATTGTGCATAGTGTCTTGATTGCATTAACCCTCATCCTTTCTATCTGCCCAGCTTGAACTTAATTTCATTCGCCAGCAGACTGGGTTGAGGCCTTCTAGTATGTCATAACAGGATCTTGTCATATGAGCCACATTTGCTGTGCCTAACAATGTCCTCTGGGAGAAGAACAACGAACTTCAAACCTGTAGCTGCCTGACATACTTATACTGGCATGCTGATTCGATGTCATGGAGGGTGCTCTGTAATATCAGACATCACACTGAGTGTTGACATCCTGTCCAATATGATGGTCAACTACATCATGCTCTCACCTGCAAATAAAACAGTTTTCATTTAAAGATGATGGCAGACAATGTTTTGAGTCATGTTCAAAGATTATGTTAATTGAAATAGGGGTCACTGGAATTTCCAAGCCAATAGAGCCTGCCCTCCAGTTTTAGGGTCCAGTTACTGCAAGAACAGTGTTCTGCAGTATGTTTTGTCTGGTTGCATTTAGTTTTGACTTATATTCTGACATAATAAAAGGTGTGCCCTTGGATTTGTTTCAAGTTGTCCTTATTTACTATTTGTTCCAGCTACCACTGCTGATCGATTTTACAGAATAGACCGCGCTCAGGTAAGCCTAGAGTTCATACATTATCTCTCACATAAAACACAATGACATGACATGTATGCCATTAGGGATGTTTTTGCCTGTCTTAACCATGTCTCTTCTCCAACTACATTATTGATGTAATCAAAGGTTTTCACCACAGGCCTAAGATAGATCATCTGTGTGCAGTTTGGGTCAGCTGGATCTTCAGCAGTCCCTAAATGTGAGGAGCTCACACGTGCCCCCTTTGTCTGTGAACCCCAGGAGCATTTACACTATGTGACAGAGATCTCCCAAGATGAGCTTTTCATCCTGGATCCAGAGCTGGTCGTCACTGAGACGGTGAGCACTTCCCCAGGGATGCCAGATCTGGTGGATTCATCTGGAGAGGCCCCGGCGGCAGCACGCCAGTTTGCCTTCCCGTCCTCCTCCTCCTCTCCACCCTCTTCCCCAGTCCCCAGGTGAGTGGAGGGAAACCATCTGAAAGCAAAGAACTAATCCCTTTCAATAGGCTTGAATGCCCCTGTGACTGTTTCCATTGTGTGCTGTCTTTGAATATGTGATTACGTTATATTATTCATCTTTCATTTTTCACCGGAGTATTTCTCCTTACTCCCGGCAACAAATTTGTGATGCGTGTTACTGCATACCTGATCTCCACTGTAGAATTGCACTTCTGCAGTTGTTATCATTATGAATTCAGTATTGAGCATTATAAGACTGTCAGTACACTCACAGGTCCATATGTCATATGCAGTTGCTGATGCTGTCAATTTTCTTCTAAGTGCATACTCCTAAGCTCCTCTTTTTTGATCTTTTTCACATGTGAGGCATTGTTTTGTCTTTGAAGTTTTGACATTGGGCATACTGCTTTAGAATCAGTCATGTGCAAATAGGAGATGGAACTAACTAGCTCATGTAGTGACAACAAGCAATACCACATTTATTAAAGAGTTTTCAAAATTCTATAGCTAAGTCTTGTCTGTATGTTATTTGCAATGGAAAATTTCCAAACACAAGATTTGCCCCTAAATTTAAGTAAGGTAAGCATGATTGTTTTATCTATGCTGCAGGAACTGCTTGTGTCAATGGAACTGTAGAATGTATTTATCTATCTAGCTATCAACATGCCATGAGCAAGGTTATGTTTAGCTGGCTGTTTAGCTGTATGAAAGAATGTAATTAAGTTTGTGCTTTATGAGTCATTTAGGGTTGTGAAATTTTAGGAGCATGGTGTTTTGTTTGTGGTGTGTGACAGGTCATTACTGCTCTTCATTAGCTATGCCAACTTCTCTGCAACAGTATAAATAATTATTGGGTTGTCCTCCGTTTTACTTTTTGCTTGAAGTTTGTATGGTATAGACATGGTCATGTCAGCTAAAGAGTGGCACATTACATACACAAATAGAACTACAAGTAAGTGCTGTAGAATTACAATTAGTATTAATATCTGTTTTTTAATCTGGTATACTGATGCTGTGGGAAGGAATGTGATTACTCACCCCAACACTGTACAATCTACAAAATTATCACAATCTATCTGTATTATATTACATAATATTACTATATATCTCACCTTGGGTCTATCTCAATAATTTCCTGTGGAGATCCTGCATACTCACCTTAGATCCCTATCATTAATCACTTCTAGAAACCCTCCATACTACCCTGACCTAATTACAGGTCAGTAATTACCTGTGGAGATCCAGCATACTTACCATGGCACCCTACCTATTGAGACACCTTATACTTCACCTTGGTTTGTATGAGGATGGCACATCCTCCCCATTCCTCTCTTGGTCACCCTGAGAAGCACACATTTTTGAGAAAATAAGCTTTTCTGGTTGGTTTATTACTTTCTCAGCTCAGCAAAGGGGCCTGCTCAATAACTGTCTGGGTGGGTTGTATAAAAATTGTGAATTATCTGCACAGTTTATTTATAGTTGCCTGAAAATGTATAATCACTGCTTTCTTTATATTTGTGGAGGCCTCACGCCATATGTATGCAGTAGGTTTTGTTTCATGTACAGTATGTTTTGGTGAAGTGTTCATTGATGTTTGTTTATTCATCTTGGAGAATAAGGATTAAAGTGATTTTGAAAGCAAAACAACAAGTTGACGCATCCTTGAATTTGTAAAATGCCTCCAGGAAATAGAGCAGTTTAAGCTGTTGATTGGAAAACTCTAGATGCAGCTGAGAAATGGTGATCCGTTTTGAGTGTCACACACATCTGTTACCAGGGTAATAAAAGGGACAGTGACCCTTCCTCTGTTGATGCTGGGTTGCAGCTGAGCACAGCTTTAATATGGGTCCTGTCTCTTCGTTAGCATAGTGTAGAGTGTCAGACGCACGGCTGGGAGGTGTTAATTTAGGAACGCCTTCTGTTCCTGACTCCTAAACTGACCTGGAAAGGGCTTGGATATAGGATTCCAGGAATAGGGGGTGTGCAAGTTGAGAGGTGGGATCACTGCCAGTTCCAGTACTCTGCCTCTCCTTTGGTAAACGATGGTAACACTAGCACCTCGCTGACTGTTCTCCATCTTGCCTCCTGAGGCAGGCACACACCTCACCATCGTCTGATGCCTTCAAAGCAGACGTCCCATTATTTCTGTACTCGCTCCTGCTGGGGCCTTGCCTGTGCTTGAAATGGAATTCCTAATAAAATCCCTTTGGATCCCCACAGCCTTCAAAGGTGAAGAGAGGGGGGGTTCAGGCATGCTGTGTGCTTTTTCACATCCTACCAGTGCTTTCCTTTACTGGGGCCAAACACTGCACCGTGCAACATGGGATGGCCTAGCCACACACATACTCGCATTTTCAAAATGCATCAAAGCTTGGGGTTGTGATGATTCATTGATAAGCGGTATGCCACCTTGCCCGAGGGTAACCTTTTCAACCCTTTGGAAATCATGTGCACCTAGACCGTGTATTTGGCTTTGACCCAGCAGGGGATAACATAACTGCAGTCATCGGGGTACCTGAGGACTCTGTGCGTGTTCTGGGCCATGATGCACCGCTGGTACCACAGTGGGCAGGGGAAGGTGATGCCCACAGCAGGGTGTCCTGTGTTCCCTTCATCTGCTCAACTGAAATATGTGCGGCTTGGAAAGGAATTGTTCACTGTGATATCAGAGAGTGGGTTTCTCACCAGCAGGGGGTACTGTAGAGGGAGGAGGGTCTACAGTGGTGTGCGCAAAGAAGACACTTAAAGCAGGATGACAAAAATCACACAGTGCTGTCCAACCGAACAACTCCATTATCTGCTCTATCCTGTTCCAGTCACTGTGTCTCCAAGATTTTGGGTCTCTCTCTGTTTTCCATGACTGAAATGTTCCTGTTTTTTCTCTTACCTTCCTTTCCCCCACCTGGCCCCTCCTCCCCCCTTCCCGCCCCGCACCCCCCGCACCAACCCCTCCCACCTCAACCCCCTGACTTCCAGTCCGACCAGCCCGCACTCGGACAGTGAGGCCCTGGCTCGGCGACACAAGAAGTCCCTCTTCTCTTCCCACTCCGGCTTCCCCTTTCCTGTAAAGAAGAGGTATCTCCTTCCAGCTTTCCTTCCTTCACTCCTCTCCCTCTCTCCTGCCTTATCTCATTCAGCCCGGCCCCCCGGCTTCACTTTCAGTCCAATCCACTTCCATATTATTCACACTGTACCCATCCTCCAGGAGCTTTGGACCAAAGTGATTGAGTGCCATCACCCATTTGTGGCTCCATGTCAGTGGTTTGCCCAAGTGTCTGATGTTTTGCTATGGAATTTGTGCCATTATGATTATGCAATTTCAGGTAGAACTTGGCTTTTAGGGAATGGATAAACAGAAAAGTAAACCAGAGAAGCCTTTTACTGGTGAACCTAGACTAGTCTTCCCATTAATTAATTGCAACACATTTACAAATGGATACATGTTGGACATATTGAAGGAGAAGAGAGCTGAATTAAAGCACCCTTCTGTTTAGCTGATTTGGTGGTTATAATGGTTATAAATTATTTTAATAAATAATCAGTAATAATAGTAATCATTATTAATTATAAGTAAAATCAGTAATAATAAATAATCAGTCCCTGCCAAGAGAAAATAACACCACCAGGTTACAGATTTACAGACCTGGTCCGGCTGTGGTCTAACTCAGTAGCAAATCTGAAGACTGCCATTTTTATTATCTATTCATTTATTTTTGGAATGCATTTATCTAGAACGCCTTACCAGGCTGTCGTGACATAAGTATAATGCATGGCAGAGAGAGCTGTGAGAACAATGGCATAGTTGCAAAATAACAAGCTACGCATCAATAATAAATCATCAAGAGACAAGCATATAACCAATCAGGTGCAAACATTCACATTGTGCTTAAATTAAGAAAACTCATCACATTCAATGGGTAAAGCGGGGGAAAAAGCAGACTCTGCTACATTTATGTGTTTATTTTTACAGCTCAATATTAGCATGGATTTTTTTGCTCATTGCTTTTTACTCCCGTCTACAGCTTTATTAAGTCCATATCTGTGGGAAATGGCTGCTGTGGAAGTAGGGGGTAGAGAAATGTTTTATCAAAACAAATTTAGATAGCTCCTGCTGAACCAATGATTAGAAGAGTCGTTTTCCATATTTACCACGGTGATTACCGTTATTTGAATTGCAAAGCGGGCTGTGTGGGACTGCTGGAGAGTGGCAGGTGGAGAGGGGAAAAAAATCAAAGCCTTGCGGTGGAAAATGCAGGCAGCGCGGCTCTGAGAAGGCCTGATAATGACATGCGTTAACAAGCAATACCCTGGCTGCAGAGACGGGGAGGGTCTGTGCTAGCTGTCA
Source organism: Megalops atlanticus (assembly GCA_019176425.1). NCBI lineage: Eukaryota > Metazoa > Chordata > Actinopteri > Elopiformes > Megalopidae > Megalops > Megalops atlanticus. The sequence goes on along the minus strand of CM032885.1, from coordinate 8,728,460 downwards.
CCCCCACTCTGGGGCTTCCTGAGATTTTCAGATTTTTACAGATATATAAAAATAGATACCTCTGTTATGATGAAAAAAAAATAATCCTAATGATTTCTTGTATATTTATCCAAACTCTTGGGAAAACTGTATCATGTTGCACTCTTCTCAGTTCTTCATGTAGTTTTCTAAGATGCTGGTATCGACAAAAGGAAGATACAGCAAAAAAGCAAAAGTGTCTTCAAAGGGGGCCTTTAGAGTGAAATTGAAAAAGAAATGAACTTTAGAGTGGGACAAGTATTCTGCTAAAAGTTATCTGTGTCCAAGTCTTTAACCCCCCCTGATTTAATCAACACTTTCATGTCATTATGACTCAAGTTAAGGAGGAATATTGATTCAATGCAGAGGCAAGTCTATTTGTAGATTATGCTTTCCTGACAACCTGTTCTTTTTTGAAGCTCTCACATGCTGTGATACATTGTGTATGATGAGCTCACGATTAGGTTTTTTCAACTGATTGCAGGTTCTTAAGTATCTTGTCCAGATTCAAGTCTCACCTGCGTGTGAGCAATTTGTTTGGCTAGACATATTAATTCAAACTAAATCACAATATTTCACCCAAACAAGCAATGAACAAGCAATGATTTACAAATGCTCCTTGAAGACTCTTCCAGCTTTTATCAGATCACAGGTCTGTGCTGTGAATACATATTTGTATTGCCAGTAAACTTTCAGAAAGCAGAATCTGTTGTTCGATTTTCTTATAGAAGTGTTAGGTTATTTCTCAGCTCTTTTGACTCTTTTCCACTGAAATCTTTTGAAATTCAGAATACTACGATGAATGTAAGTATGAAACCAGTTGGTCTTTGAAAGATTAATTTTTTTTTCACTGAGATCATTATACTCACGCAACCTTAGGGAAAGGAATAATGATCTAAAACCTTCTCTTAATTCTTCAGACAGAATTGAACATAAAAGGATTAACATTTTAAAAAGGCATAATGAGCCTTTATCATCTTTGTGATATTTAATTTATTATGTTTACTCTTTTAGTGTAATTTACTGAACCTTGTTAAGGACGGAGAGAGTAGAAACCTATGGGAAGGATGAAGGTGTTGGTGGTGATTCTCAGCAGGAATGAAGCTGTGCTCTTCACATCCCACCACTTCTGGAGTTTGTGTGAAGGAGACCTCCCAGAAGCCTCTCCCCCTCTTCCTCTTTCGCACCTTTTGGTTTTGTTCCCACACTGCTTGCCTCAGTAGCCCTACTCTGGTGCGGGGAGTTGTGGCCCTCTGGGGGTCCATCTGTCTCTGTCTTGTTTGAACCACACGTTTCTCTCCCGGAAGATGTTGTTTATACTGTCATCATTTGAGCAGAGCAAGTGCCCTGAGCCATGCTCAATGACGGGGAAACAGAGTAACCCTTTCTAGCTGAGAGTTGGGGTCTCACCTCCAGACCCCGATTTGTGTTTCGGAAGAGGGGGAACAGTGGCAGCGCGTTTTCTGGCTGCCTGATCTGGCAACAATGGCCTGGTTTGTTGCATGCTGCCACCCCCCCGCCTCTCTCACCGCTGCCCCTCTCTCTCCCGCCCCCACTGCAGGATCCTCGAGCTCCAGCGCGCCACGCAGAGGAAGCGCATTTCCAGCGACAGCTCCGTTGCCGAGGCGCTGGCGCACAGCGACTCTCTGAGATCCACAAAGCCCACTCTCAGCAGGTGAGAAGAGTCCACGGCAGGAGAGAGCCCTAAAGGAGGCCAATCACAGGCTTGTGGGCTTTTCATTCTGTGACTCAGAGCAGCACCACTCTCCCCCATACCCATAGAGAGATTTTCACCAGAGGTTTTCTCTCATGGTTGCCAGCAACTAGGCCAACCCCTCAGTAACAGCCATTGTGCTCTCCATGTTGTTAGAAAGAGAAGCAAAATTTAGCAGCTTATTTAGCAGGGAGGGGGAATGTCCAACAGAGCCAGGTGCTAAAGAACACACCACTGGGGCCTTCATTATCAGGGGACAACAGCACATGTCCTCGTGTTCCAAGCTGCAGCTCAGCTGAACCACCCCAATACAGGAAACTACTTCAACATGACCTGCTCATTGTGAAGGGGGTGCTGTAGGTACTGTTTATTTTTGGCATCAGGGTAGAGTTTCTCTAATTCATATCTACTTTATGTTCAACACAGGACAAGGTTTATTTGAGTTTTGGTTCCTCATTATGATGCAAATGTATTCAGCAGTAATGTTTCAGTGCAGATGTTACCTCGAGCTGCATGCAGCTCTCATACTGTACATCAAGGGAGGCATTCACCTGACACAGCTAACCCCAATGGTGCTGTGTCCAACCACTTTGAGAAGCATGTTTAAATCAGTGTAGGATTTTTTACAATTCATACATATCATTATGAGCTTGGCAGAATCTGAAATGAATAGTATACATACAAATTGACAAGCACAACCAAAATAAATCAAATCAAAATAACCTTTCCTGTACTTGCAAAGTACAGCTCTTGACTCTTGATTGTCCCATGCAATTGAGTCATTAAAAGGTCTTTTACCTTTTGGACACTTGTGTCTACAGTTACTTCTTTGCTTTATGGACTGACAAAATGATTCTGTTTTTTGTTTGTTTTTCCCCTTTATGCAACCCTATTTGGAATTGCCAATTGTACATTAGGCTGGTCTTGGTGCAGCAATCTCTGCACTCATGCAGGTGTGCTGGCGTGATAAGAATGCTAACCCACAATACACCTGCACACAATCAATGGCTGTTTTTCACACTGCAAGTCACACAGTACATGGCACCGATTGGAGGATATGCACTACTCCTCTGACATCATCCAGGTACCTGACGAATCACATGTGGCCTGAGATCAGTGAGGTGCAGAAACCCTGACAGACCTACCCTCCCTATCCAAAGCCAATTTGTTTCATCACTGTGGGCTCTTAGCCATTGTTGGCAGATGACACAGCCAGTGTCTAACCTGGGTTGATGGACTCAGCCTGCGTTCAAAATGAGTGCCATGCCAGCTGAGCCACCTGGGAGGCCCATGATTCTGTTTCTTATTCACATTTTAAAAATCGACAGGAAGGAGCAGAAAGTGCCTAGTGCTCTGCATAATGGCTGTACCAACCATGGCCTCTGATTCCAGAGCAGAATCTGCTGTGAAATATCAAGCTGTGAGGCCTCTCTATGATTTGCGGCTGTGCGAATGGCAGGTTGTGCGATGGGGAAAACATTGCTTGCAGCTGTTGTGGATACTGGCTTCTAAATATGATGTGAAGCCAGGAAACAAATTGCTGAAATTTCACAGAGGGCACAACACAGGTATATTGAAAGTATAAAAAAAAAACAGAAAATACCAAGGCTTGGCTGTTCCCATTTCTTGAACCTTGCTGTAAGTTTTTGTAGAAGAACAGATGTGAAATATGTCTCAGCTTGCCTTGTCAGTGGCCATAACTCCACCCCATAAATCATAAATTTGAAAAGCTTTCGCAACACAGTGGAGCTCCTACCCTGAGTGTGGCTTGTCATCCCTCTCCTGTCTGAGGTCAGTAATGGTGATTCTACCAGTGCCAGCTTCAGTAAATGGGGTGTGAAAACTGATTAGAAGCACAGCACTCTGACTTGTGTTTCATAAAAATATCAATTATTGGTGGCATGAAGCTCCACTCTGAGTATGTTTGTTATACACCCATCTTGTTATTTGGCTACATCTGACATGTAAGATTCTTTTTTGTTATTCTTTTTCCATATTTTGTCATTTATCATTTATTCATGTAGTTCTTTTGTCCATTTTGTTTTTGTGGTTGTTTTAAAGGAAGGGGGCAAAACCTGTCACTGTTCATCGATCTAACACAACTGCAGCTGATTTCAAACCTACAGTCAGGTGAGAGATAACACCCTTTCCCCCACTCACCAAAGTACTGTACAAGGTTTCCCCATACCTCTCTCTCCCTTCTGATCCTGAGGCTGAAAGTTTCCTGTCTTTCCTCACTTCCTGAACCAGTTAATACCTTTTTCTATTGTTTCACTCGGCAAAGTAAGACTTTCTTTCAACAAACATTTCACAGAACTCATTGTATTTTATGAGAAAATTTATGCCACAGTGTGTTGAATAGCTTTTTTAAAAAAGAGATCCTTGTTAAGATGTGTGTTTGCAGCATGTCCTCAGTGCTATTGCGTCACAGTATGCTCTTGGTACCGGAATTTTCCCTCTTATTGGTTGACACTTGATATGGTTTCACTCAAACTTGGATAGAACAATATTGGAACCCATATAGCTGTCACTGTAGCCTTAGCTCTTTGTATTAGTGGAGCCTAGGTGGCATCTATGAACAGCGTCATAGCTTGTGTGACACGAAGAGGTACTTTCCATCATAAGGGACACACATAACAACACTTCATTCTTCCAGCTCAACAGAGCAAGGCACAATCTTTCTAACGGTGACACAGACCTGTCCACCAGAGACCTTTAAGCAGGAGAATGACAGCTCTGCCTTCCCTCTGTCCTCCGCACATCCATGTCATGGAGGTTCCAGTTTTTCATGAGCAGATTCTGGGGCTTTCTGCTGCTGGTTGACCATGTTTTGTCATGATTATTCATTATGGAATATCAAATCAGAATGGGAGAGCAAACTGAACTGAACATTTTTTGCTCCAGAAATGGCAGAGATTGAATTTTCAATGTTAACATAAGAAGCATAGTGGAATTTCTGTCCAGTAAACAGAATATCTGTTTCCACCCAGTAAATTCATGTTTCCTATGGGCTTGTTTGGAGTTTGGAGTGGTACCGGAGACTTTCAAAGTGGGGCCCAATTAAACAGCATAACGTCAGCCAGCCATGGTGTAAGAAAACAGCAGCCAGCACTGCCCAAGGCATGGGGGAAAAATAAGCCCCACTCTACATACTGAAACTTTTCAATAAAATGGCCTCAGTGGCTTAAATAGCCAATGCAAGGGGCTTTTATGTGAAAGGGTAACAACCAACTGTATGATGCCACATTCACATTCCTGATGATTCCTGATTTCAGACATCTTAGCATACATAAAATGAAACTTGACTCACAATTGTAGAACCATTTACCATTTTGCACAGTATTAAGTTCCTGTGTGGTAAAACAAGACTCATCAAAATCATCATAGTATGATCAAAGTGTGAATACTTTTCTGCTTGGGAAAAGGGTATAAGAAGAAGTCATGTCAGATTCACAGAATGTGTGGAAACACCCAGTTTTGTTCTTTCCCTTGATCGGATGATGATGAATCCCAGCTGTTCTTAAATTAGATGCACATGCATTTCACCTGTAATTAGCATACTCAACATAAAAGGACATTCTGGCTTCCAAGTCACATGTACAAATGCTGCCGAAAGGTGAAAAAAAGGGAATATATTCTCTGATTTAGAGAGCAATACTGGCAGAGGTGGATGCAAGGAAAAAAAAACACACACACACACACGCACACACACACACACACACACACATTTCATAGTGTGAGCAGTGAAGTGGAATAAGCATGACTTTGAAAGGACTCCAATATCTAAATCAATTTTTAGATCAAAAAGTTTTATCTTTGTCTTTATGGTGTCTCGACTAACAATGAGTCACATAGATATGTCTGACACAGAGAGGGTATATCAGACTACTGATTAGATTAGTTACTTTGTATATTTATCCGTTTATGTATTCGAACTGTGAAAGGTAATTTTGTTCATATATAAATTTGATAGTTGTACAATTTTATCAGAATGAAAAAAACCTGTCTTGCTTAAAGCTGTATTCATATATATTGTACGAGTGGTCTTGAACAATTCTAAGATTTGATTATAGGTAAGAATAAATTTCGACTAAGAACAAATTGATTAATTTCAAAATGTTTGTCAGATTGATCATATGCACACTATTCATAAAAAAAATATTTGTACGCATGGCTTTTGAATCTGGTCCACTAACAGTACTGTATATAAATTCATAATCATAAATACATTTTTTCAGAGATGTTCACACAGTATCCTTTAGTTTGTGTGTGATGTTTTTTCTCTTTGGAGAATCTTACAGTGCTTTAAAAGAATCGAGGGTAACTTTCTGTGGAAACATGAACATCCTGCATGGCCATAATACATAGCCAAAAATACATAAGACATAAAACATGGACATAATCTTTGCCAAAACAGTTCACATTTGAGTCCCCCTTTTTATCACACCACATAATTGAATTCATCCTCTTTTGGCTTTGCTTTTGCTACATTTGTGTCCATTTCCTAAGCCCTGTCTCTCTTTTTTCTTCTCTTCTTTCCCATTCATTTTACTTTATGGTCTGCCTCAGTAATCCTGCATGGAGCTCTCTCTCCCTCTCTCTCTCTGCCAATAAAAGTATGGATGAGTTCCTGATCCATCACACACCAACCTTATAGGAAGCATACATCCATTCACTGGTACTGTACTCACCAGTTTGACATGGAACAGACAGAGGCTTCCTTGTGTGCGTTCAATACAACTTGCACAGCCATGCTTGCAAGTAGTCCCACATGGGACAAGGGAATGAGAGCACATTTTGGTTAGTCAAGAGGGCAAACTCTCTACCCTCGCCAAATTACTGCCAACACTCAGTTGAACAAAGGGCCAATCAGAGAAGAATAGATGCCAAAGTTAAATCGGGTCTGTGTGGATATTATGAATTTCCCAACATGCCATTCTGCATTCCCATCTCTCTCTCCAACCTTGATAAAATGTATGTTTCACTATGAAGAAAGCTTGCAATTCCACCTTCTCATGAAAAGGGACTATTCTTGTCCCTTCACCAGGGACAAGCGACAAGATGCTGACAGGGGCAGCCTGATTGCTGCCCGTCATTCAAAAGCCCCTCCCAATTCACTGTCAAATCTCTTCCTTTTTTACAGCTGACAGATTGAGCCTCAAGCTCTTCACAGGGCTTTTGCCTAAATTACCCAGTTCTCCCACACTAAATCCTCCACCAAACATGTGGCAGAGTACATTGAAGTGAATTTGATATTTTCCTGTGAAACATCCCTTTTGCAGTGCAGGAGGGGGTGGTAGCACTGTAAAACCATACATTTTTGAGTTAAAAGAAACAGACTTCTCTATCGTGATGGTGCCCATGGACTGGACTTGTATGTCTTGTTATGGGCATTTACTAATAAGCTGAATTCCAGGGAAAATGTCTTTCAAGTGATTATCAAATATGCAAAAGTAGGCTTGCATATAAAACCCTCACATTGGATAATTAATTATATTTAATATGGCCAGGGAGATGGAATCAAATCTAACTTTCCTCTGTCTTTTCAGTTCATTTGCCAGCTTTCTCATGATAGGGCTGTGCGATATGACCAAAATCTCATATCCCGATATAGGTCATTTCATATCCTGATAACGATACATATCACAATATAGCAAATTTTCTGTAAATTCAATCAATAAATAATTTATATAAAATGACCACATGGAAAGGCTTATTTCTTATTACACTTTGAATTATATACTCGACAAATAAAAGGTACTTACTCATATCTGATCATTTTTCTCCTTTTATTTAGAAACTTTGTGCAAATTTTCAATTAACCCTTTGGGTTAGTAGTTTAGCGCGTATGCTAAAACCTGTGCGATTAAAACACTAGAGTGGAAAAATTCTAGCTAATTTTAGCTTTGAGGAAACAGCGATTTAATGTTAAAAAATACAGCAAATGCTAACTGAAAATTATGAGAAGCTTAATAACGCTAATGAAAACATAACAAACCATGTACAGAATCATTTGTACAACACGACACATTGGCACACTGAGGGATCTCTATTGCTGAATTTCGTGACATTTCATCACATTATATAGGGTACCACCCGAAAATGATAGTAATATAGAAAATTAATCACGTCTTAATCTTACCTCAGGGATTTTCAAAATAAATTTCAGTCTTCGTCTTTCTTTAAAATTGCAACACATTGTCATTTGGCTTCCAGTTATAAATTGGCATGCGTGCAGTGATTGATGTGGAAGATTGTGTTTTTCTCTGCACGTCAGACAGAAGCTCAGTGTATTGGCGAAGCCTGTTTCTTTGTCCTTAATGGGATAATTACCTCCTAATCAGCTCAGCGTCAAAGAATTCCTCACAGAAAAGGGTCCTTTTTGAAAGAACACAACAGGGTTGTTTGAATTCTGTTTAATCAGATATTCTTTTGTTCAGGCAAATTAGACTTGTTAAAATGAGCAAAAATGTGCCTTGATACCCCATTTAATGATGAGGAGGGCTGACATTCTTAATGAAAAAACTATGAGCAGTGTGGCACTTTCATTTATATGGCAGCATACTTGAAAATGTAGTGCAGGTCCAGGAGGGCTGAAGGTTCTACAGGTTTTCATTTAGGAGCTTAACTGTCCTCTCTAACCAGTCATTGTTTTGGTTTGTAATTATTTTCTGCGACTTTTTATTATTTAGGGACAGTTGGAAAGGCTGTTGGAATGTGGCTTACTAAGACCAGAGTTAGAAGGCCTGACATAGTGTATCATCCTGTACTGACTTATGTAATCACCATTACAGCTGTTGAATCTCAGCTTGCAGTAGCACTTGCAGTATGTCCTCAAACTCAGTTTCACAGCACATTAAAAAACACATCAAGATATTTTGACTGGAGGTGTGAGAGGAACTATATTGTGAACTTGTTTTTCTACTCCTTTTGTTACCAGTTTGGGTTTTTTTTGGCATATAAAAACATGAATGAGTGCGCCATGAAAAGAATGAGTGTGGTTACTTCATGTAACAGTGTGGTTACTTCTCTAACACCATTTAGATGGCATGTCATCACTTGTTTGAGTGTAAATACACAGCCATGAAAGGATGTCAAGATGCAGGGAGGTTTTACCAGTAATTACATAATTATTTACAAAACACAGTGGCGGACCTAATTTTGTAGAAGAATCTGGAATTGTGACTCTTAGAGCCGAAGGGTGTTTTTTTTTGAAAACAGAGACACACATGAGGGTTAAATACGCTATTAAAAGTACGCTCAAGCACAGCATGGCCACCAATCACATCTTCCCACACTGGTTTGTAAAGCAACCCTGGAAGCTGTAATACTTCAGCACAGCAGCGCATCCAAGGCCTTAATCAATGCACTGCAAGTACTTTAGGATGAGACTGAAACTCATTAGCACTTAATGTGTATAAGCACTACTGTATGTCCCCAGACATCAAGGAAATGTATTTCAGAATGGAAAAACGATGGTGACAATTAGCCCTATATCATGTTTGGCAGGGCATTCTTTTCCCCTGGCAGCTATCAGCAAAGAGTACAGCAAAACAGTTGTATGCATGCGCATGTAAAAGAGTTCCTCCAGCAGATACTTAAGCCAGGTGGGTTTAAAGAACCTCTACAACCTTACCAATAAAGATTGCACATTGTCGGTCTATTGCATTGGAATTAGCCTAGCCATCCAAGCTGTCTATATTTGCACCCTTGCTATTACATTAATGGCTTTGTTAGTAAATTTACAACAAAGGTTTCCAGGCATCCACATCGTATTTCATGTAATGAAATGCCCAGCGTTCCCGTTGACCGGCAGGGTCCGATAATTGCTTATTAAATCTTGTTCAAAAGAGGCCATTTTCCACGCACATGTGGAAGTATACAAACATGTGGAGGCTGTTTGCATTAATGGTCTCAGGGGTGCCAAATTGCATCCATCTTGTGGTCAGGCTCTCTCTCAGCCCTTTCTATTGCAAATGGGGTCGGGGGAAACCCGTCCACAGGAGACGATTATGCTCAGCAAGGAATCGAACCCACTGACACTCTGCATGGCTTTAATGCTCTTCAGAATGTTAGCACCGAAGTATTCACAATCTCTTGCCTTTGCTGTTCATTTGCACACTTTTCTTATGTCTCTGAATGAGGGCTTCTCTTCTCTGTGACGAAGACCTTAGACAGCAATCACAAGTTTCCTGTCAAACTCTGGCACGCTCTTGCAGCCGAAAGAACCAGCAACTCTGCGATGGTTTTGCTGAAGTCATTTTGAGCTCAGCAGCACAAAGGACCCACTCCTCACAGGCAGGATCACTACTTTCTATCTCTTTAATAATTGAACAAAAAGAGAAAAAACCTGGTCTGAAAACCCCTATGTGTCTCATGACTCCAAGCTCTTGTAATGAGACCTGGATTCCTGGGGAGTGAGATAAATCTTCTGATCCCTAGCCCTGATGACCAGCCATAAAAAGTTGTGGTCTGAGCAATGACATTGCCTTGATCTGTTTCCAAGGTATTTCTCAGTATTTAAAGTGGCACTGTGAGTTTTTCTGAGGCTCAAGACACCGGTTTTGGGAAGATAATAATCGGTCAGAGATGGTCCCGTATAGCTTTTGTGTGTATGATCTGCCCTTATGTCTTTAACAATCTTACTGTTGTTTATCTTTTACTCAAAACCCAATTTAAATATTTAAACTTACGTTATCCTGTAAACTCTGTTCTGTTCCATGAATCTCTGAATCCTAACACAGAATCAACCTCCTGTTAAGTTTTCAGTTTCTGTGTTGATTGGCGTGAAAGGAGCTGATTGGATAAAGTGAATAAAATAAAGCTTTGCTGCAACTATGGTATAGTGCCATTCCTAATATAGCAATCTGCATGTTCAAATACCCTCCAACCACATTCATCTTCATTCTCTTCATTTATTTGGAACTATATGAGCAATGTTATCTGTGTGGCTCATCACAGTCCGACAGTGACATTATTTTTGTTATCTTGATCTTTTATTAGAACATTTCAGTGTTTTTAGTGTTGTGTTGCAGTGACTCAATGGAAAAAAAAACAATTATTTTCAGGATACTGATTCCCTTGTGTATTCAGATTCAAAACTAGTTGTCTGGGCCAGTAATGAGACTGGCAGGATACTCCTCTCAGAGTTCTCTGCTGGGATTCCATGTTCTTTCACAGGGTCTCACCAAACCTTGGGGCAGATGTGAAGGTGACAAGAAGATTTGGAAATGTGTCAGACATCTTGCATGGGGCCATAGATCCACACAATTGTAGGCCAAGTTTTAATGGACAGTAGAATTGCGTAAACCTTTCATTCGTGCCACTTTGCTTGTAGTTAGCCATCTTACTCTGTTAATGAGCAGCAGTGATATGCACAGAACAATCACTGTGCAATCGCTCAACAATCACTGATGAGGTCCACAGCACAACCTTGTCATTAGGGCTTGTTGATACAAAATGTGCAAGGGCACAACAGATGTCTTCACTGAAGATTTGACTCTGATTAACTCACCTCAAAACAAACACTTTGTCCAGCTATGTGCAAAGAAAAGGAATAGTGTTTGTCCATTCAGTAGCTGAGTTCTGCAAGCTCAGGAACTTCAGAGCACCCTCTACAAGCTGAGAATCAAAACTCTCTGCTGCTGGCTGCCTTGTTGCTCTCTGTTTCTGAAGCATAGACATGACAGCAAACAGCAGCCACTGGCTGTACATGTGCCCAGTGTAGAGGATTTGCTGTGATATTCAGCACATCTGGCCTAGATCAGATGCATTCTGCTTAGAAACACAAAAGATGGACAGATGAGCAGGGGACCTTATATGTGACTGTCACAACCCTTCAATTAAGCACCAATTGCTGGTCACATGTTGTTGATGTAATATGTCTGTTATTTCAGTGCTTCTCTTTAGGATGTCATGTATCCAGTGTTTAAAAATATATAGCCTTTTCATAGATGTTCAGACAGATCCTTTTATCTGACTTTGCTCCACTCGCAGTATAACACCCCTCAACAATCGGTGGTCCCAGCATCTCTGCCACAGATAAAAGAGGGTTGCCATGGTAACCAGGCTTGCCAAGCATCACACGCATTCTTTGACAGAGTGTTGTTGATATTGAAGCTGGGTCATCTGGCTTTAAAACACAATTGATATGCCTTACATCCCATATAGTTGTCATGGATAATAGTAAGTAGTGTTGCATAGTTCGCCCTGATGTCATAGGGGTCAGGCAGAATCTTGCACCTTTGAACAGTGAACTTCCCCTTTGGCAGGGCTGCACACATGGATTGCTTCCATTCCCGCTGCTGATTGTGCGTTTGTTGTACGTGCTCCAACCCAGGTAATAAGCACGATCACAGATTTATACCAGGGTCTGCAGGCTGCTTTGCAATCAAACACAGGTGAGGGTAGGCAATGAAGACAGGAGCTATTTGAAAAGAAAAAATGAAGAAGGCGCCCTTGGCTTTGATTAAATATTCATCTGAAATTTAATTCAAAATGAAAACCTGCCTCAGAAACAGGAGATGGGACACCGGGCTCCTGATCCACTCTTTAATTACCCTAACAGGATAATGTCCCATTAGCAGTGCTGATAGACAGGTGATACTGCAATGTGCTTGGTCTTATTTTATCAGCAGTTTACTGGGATCAGATCATGCAGCTTTCAGGGGCAGGTTCAGTGTGTATAGACCATCTGCCCCGAAGTCACAGCTAAGTCTCTGCCAAAGCATCCCAATTGCAAGAGCAGCTTCTCACAGATGAAAACCGTGGCTAAAATTCTGTGATGATCCCAAGTACATCTGATAACAACCATAGAATTCTGCAGCAGAACCTGATAATCACTGTCAGGTCCCAGATTAGTTAAATCTCATCTCCCAGCTGATTTTCTCCCACATGTGCAGACTGCTGTTCACCTCTTTCTTTATGACTTTGCACAGTTGGCATGTCTAGGAAACCTACAAGGCCAAGGAAGGATTTGAGGTGATTGACTGCATGATTTTCAGTAGTTTCAGAGGGCTTTTAAATTTCAGGACAGTTACTATTAAAACTTTTTTAGCTCCAAGTCCTGGCTGGGGATGGTTTATAAGATAGACATGTGAGGAAGTAGCTTTTTTAAATGGCCTCTAACAAGGACCATGTTTTCAATGTTTAAATATTTTACCGAAATTTATCCTTAACGTGAAAAGAAACATTGTATGTCTCCTGTGTCTATGCTATTAATATTATATTATCAATATGTTGGATATGTCTTTCATTAAAGGCATCATAGAGTTCTCAAGTTTGTGTCCAATACACACATTAAAGATTCCATTTGCATAGGTGCAGTGTCTGAGCAGGATCTTATGCAGAGAAAAAATGAGTGCTTCAAAAAGGGAGTGAGTTACACTATATGGCCAAAAGTATGTGGACACATGACCATCACACCTATATGAGCTTATTGGACTTCCCATTCCAAAACCACAGGCATTAATATGGAGTTGCCCCCCCCGCAGCTATAACAGTCTCCACTCTTCTTGGAAGGCTTCCCACAAGATTTTGGAGTGTGTCTGTGGGAATTTGTGCCCATTCAGCCAAAAGAGCGTTTGTGAGGTCAGGCACTGATGTTGGACGAGAAGGCCTGGCTTGCATTTGGCGTTCTAATTCATCCCAGAGGTGTTCAATGGGGTTGAGGTCAGGGCTCTGTGCAGGCCACTGGAGTTCCTCCACACCAAACTCGTCAAACGTCAAATGTCTTTATGGATGTTGCTTTGTGCACAGGGGCACTGCTGGAACAGGAAAGGGCCTTCCCCAAACTGTTACCACAAAGTTGATAGCATACAATTGTCTAAAATGTCTTTGTATGCTGTAGCATTAATGTTACCCTTCACTGGAACTAAAGGGCCTAACCCAAACCCTGAAAAACAGCCCCAGACCATTATCCCACCTCCGCCAAACTTTACAGTAGGCACTGTGCATTCTGGTAGGTAGCGCTCTCCTGACATCCACCAAACCCAGATTCGTCCATCAGACTGCCAGATAGTGAAGCGTGATTCATCACTCCAGAGAACGCGTTTCCACTGCTCCAGAGTCCAGTGGTGGCGTGCGTTGCACCAGTCCAGCCATCGCTTGGCATTGCGCATAGTGATGTTGGGCTTGTGTGCAGCTGCTCGGCCATGGAAACCCATTTCATGAAGCTCCCGATGCACAGTTCTTGTGCTGATGTTGCAGCCAGAGACAGTTTGGAACTCTGTGAGTAATTCAACAGAGGATAGGCGGTTTTTATGTGCTACACACTTCAGCACTTGGCGGCCCCGCCCTGTAAGTTTGCGTCGTCGACCACTTCGTGGCTGAGCTGTTGTTGCTCCTAGACGCTTCCCCTTGACAATAATAGCACTTACAGCTGACCGGGGCAGATCTAGTAGGGCAGAAATTTCGTGAACTGACTTGTGGCAAAGATGGCATCCTATGACAGTGCCACGTTTAAAGTGACTGACCTCTCCAGTATGACCCATTCTACTTCCAAGGTTTGTCTATGGAGATTGCATGGCTATGAGCTTGATTTTATGCACCTGTTAACAATTGGTGTGGCTGAAACACCTGAACTCAATAATTAGGAGGGGTGTCCCTATCAGCTGTAGAAGTGGGTCTGAGGCCCCAGGAGCTACAGACCACCCCCAACCCCCTCTCAGCCTTCTCTGCATTGTCTCAGCATTATCCTAGCATTGTCCCAATGTTATCCCAGCATCTTGGCACTCAGAGGATTACTTGCAGGAATTGCCTCTAGGCAAGTTGACAGTTGGTACTGAAGGGTGCCTAACCAGCTGTGATAGAATTGAGATTCAGTTTCTGGGCCTGTTCAGAGAGCCACCCTGCCACTTGATAGGAAAGGTAGGAGTCCAGGGTGTGTGTGGATGTGTGTGTGTGTGTGTGTGTGTGTGTGTGTGTGTGTGTGTGTGTGTGTGTGTGCGCGGATGTGTATGTGTGTGTTTGTGTGTGTGTGTGTGTCTGTGTGTCTGTGTGTCTGTGTGTCCGTGTCTGTGTGTGTGTGTGTGTGTGTGTGTGTGTGTGTGTGTGTGTGTGTGTGTGTTCAAGCAACAGAGTAGAGGGGAAGCAGTCCGAACTTCACACACTACCATCTGTCTTAGCTACCTTCCGCACAAAGGTGAGGAGGGGGAGGCCTCAAAAACTCCCAGCATCCTCAGGTCCATCTAATTACTCAGACCTCCATTCTTTGAAGCCCGCCTTTTTCCTGTCTGCACTGGAAACAAACTGATTGCAGGCTGTCGCTTTGGTTGGGTTTTATTTGTTGGTTTTTTAGCTTGGAAGTATGCTGTCAGTCTTCACAAAGCCTGCTGAGGTGCTTTTGACGAGAGAAATGGTTTTCTGAAGAAAAGATGTCAGGGCTCCCAGGCTGGCTAATTAAACAGAGAGAAGCTGGGTATCAGCAGGACAGAACTCACAGCTAACACACTGCAGTTCCTCATCTGTTAACATAGCATTTCTGCTTTTACTGAGTTTTTTAAAAGTGTTTTTTTTGGAATTTATATTTCAAGGTGTCCCAAGAGAACAAAGATACATGTGGATCAAGCCCCAACACACACACACATGCACACACATATATATAGAGAGTAGAGTGTATATGTATATATGGAGTGTGTGTGTACAGACAGAGAGAAAGAGAGAGAGAGAGTGAGAAAGAGAGAGAGAGAGAGAGACATGCATTCAACATGCTGCTTTTAACAGTTATTGTACTGGTAAATATTTAATGCATTTTTTTTCCACAGGTCTGAGAAGACTGCCTTGTGTAACACAGATAAAGGTAAAGCCAGAATTTCAGCTGACTTGGAGGGAAGGGGAATTATAAGTAAACAAACTAATTATGAGTCATGAAAATTCAACACCTGCTGTTGTTTAATTTTACTTTTAACATCTCATGGATGTAACAGAATCAGGAGTCGTTGAGCAAGCACTGAGTTGTTCTGTGAACAATCTGCTCCTTTGGAAAGAAGTCTCCTCTTTTAGTTTGAACGTGTGAAGAATGAGTCAAGAGGTGGCGTGGACTCCCTGCTCCCTCTTTAACCAGTGTACCTGAATCTGCAGCTTGATGATACTTGAGATATGCTTTTCTTGACATTTAACCTGGGAGCTGCAGTGGTGCTTACCACTGCCCTCATTAGTATTCTGGGCCAGGACTGGCCAGATTCTCTTCTGAGTCAAAGAGGAACACATTACTAAAATCCAACCTGACTGTAAAGAAATCTCTCAGACTTTATAGAAGTTAATCATTCTCATTTCGAATGCAGAAAGAGTGTTCTCAAAAGCATTTGCCATAGAATCCATATGGCTGTTAAACCAGGATAGATGGGATTTATGAAATTCTGTATGGGAAAAGGAATGAGTTTTCTGTGTGTATATTTTCTGGGAATACATGCATATTTTTGGATTAGGAAATTAATCTAAAGAGGGCATTCAGGCACGTTAATAAGGATTTATGAATGAATTCAGAGAATTCAAGAAGCTGTAATATGATAACCTCTATAAATTAAATATTTTACTGTTTTTTTTGTTTTCAAATATCAAATTTGAGGTTTTGCTAAAAATGTTATAAAAATATTTAAAAATCAAGGCTTTCATAAATATGAGGCTTTGCTATTAGTCTGCTTGTTTGAAAACCATTTTCTGTGTCATGTCATAATTATGTTTTTGTTGTGAGTACAAAAATACACCAAGTAAATATCTCTAATTGCAAGGATACGGTGGCCAGTTTTAACATTAAATTATACCTGAGTCACCAAATTTCCCAATCTAAACTCTAAATGGAATCTCCCAGAGGAAAGTCTCTCAGTAAAATACAAATTTCTGACAGAATTAAGCCAATTATGTAAAAATGTAACTACATGCAATTACATTTCCTTTCAGTTTCAGCAGAGGTGCTTATTGAGTGTGTGAAGAACAAAGACCTTCAAAAGGTGAGTAAGGAATGAACATACTATTTGACTGACGCTTTTAAGAAGAGAGTCATGTTACTGGATACATTTAGGAGAAGAACCTTGAGGTTATGGAAGAAGTGGATGAAACACTGAGGTCTGCTACTACCAAATCAATTAACAGCCAGGTTGAAATGTATGATCAGATGAATCAACTTTTTTCAGCATTTTATGGTTTCTCAGCATGTGGTTTTTAGTTGGGCCAATCTTATTGGTTATGTTAATTAAAAAAAATCTTTTACAGCCTTGGTCACTGTTCTCACCTGCTGTTGTATGTGTTCGTATCTAGGTTACACAATACTTCAACTTTTTCCCACACAGAATGCTAATTAAATAATTAAATATTAAAGCCAAACTTTGGACAGTCCAAATGGTCCTAAATTGGTGAATCTCGTGTGATGAATGATCCGTCCTGTGGCGTGACCTAAGATCAGAGCCCTGATAAGGCAATGAGTGCGACAGAGCACCTCACCCCACACAGAATGAAGAGTACAAATGGCTTCCATCAGGACCATGGGGAAGTGGTCTGCTTTCCTCTCACGCAGAATTTATCATACAAACGGCACCACTGCTCAAGGGCTACTCATTTGGGCCTAACAGTGAGGACCACATTTCCAGTGAGATCAAGAATTGTGTTCTCATTGCAGGAAACCTCACAGCATGCACAAGTGAGATAGCGTCATGAGTGATATTAGCTTAGCATTTTATTAAATAGGTAATGAACAGGATACCAAGGGCAATATAGTGTCTGCTTGCTACACACACATGTATGGCCCATGTTCATGGTCACATTATACCATTACGATTACCTTTCGTTGGTCTTCGGTCAAATAAACAGCTGTTCCACAGTATTATATTATATTATATTATATTATATTATATTATATTGTCATTTAGCAGATGGTCTTATCCAGGGAGGTTTACATAGGTTACAATTTTATCCATTTATACAGTTGAATATTACTGAGGCGATTCTGGAATAAGTACCTTGCCCAAGAGTACAGCAGCAGTGCCTCAGCAGGGAATCGAACCAGCAACCTTTTGGTTAGAATCCCTGCTGCTTTCTACTACACCACGTGCTGCCTGCTGTACGTCCTGTTGATAGCATTGCTGGTTGAGTTCTGTCAGTTCATCTTCTGTGTAGTATAAACTGCAGGTGACACTGAGGTGACGTTGAGCTGGAGAGCAGGAGACGTTTTGTCTGGTGTTGCGCAGGCATTGGAGTGACCAGCAGGGGAAATGTTGGGCTAACGCTTGGGTGTGCATTGCGCAGCTGTTAGACACTGGGTTGGACGTTGGGTTCAGTCATGGAAGCAGAGGCTGAAGGTGTGATGGCATCACGTGACAGCTGCTGCTTGCTTTTCCCACAGCTGAGGGATCTTCACAGGCTGGGGGCAGACCTGTGCGTGCAGGACTCCTCTGGCCGTACCTTGCTGCACCACGCTGTGGATGTCAGCAGCAAAGAGATCGTCAAGTATATAATCGACAATGGTAGGGCCATCATCTACACGGCCTGGTGTCTGGAGGCCAGTTTGATTGTGTGACTCTGTATTGTACATGCAGAAGTATGATGTTAATTTGTTATCTGTGTTCATTTTATTTAGCCCACTAGAACACCAAATGGCATTGCACGCAAAATAAATTACATTAAGAGCTGTGTATTTGGCATGATCTTAAGACACAATACTGTAATCTTTACCTGTGGTGTAATCATGACATGATACTGTGAGAAGTAAATGTTGAATCTTAAAGACAAACATATCATGAGGTTTACAGAGACTGTGCCTGCACCTCAGGGTGTTTCATTTCTTCCTATGTGGAGGACTCTGTATTGTGTATCATCAATAACCTTTTCTACCACAGTGAAAAACAATTAGTTAGAGGCCAGTGATCATGGAAGGCTACATGTCCAGGTCTGGTCTGAGTTTGGTATAATGAAAGCAGCTGATGACCTTGGGGACAGTGTGAGGGGGTTTGTAACATGCACTGATTGCTCTCTTTATTCCCCTCTTTAAAAACAGCTCCTACCGATATCTTGGATGTAACAGAAAAAGAAAAGTATGTAACTGTTTTTATTACCATTTTACTTGTTATTACCATTTTAGGATATTTGATTTGCATATTGTGAGGAGCAGGTACTGTTCATGTTGTGTTTCTGTAATGTTTGCTTTTTGTTTCTAGTCATGGTCATTGCAACATATCAAATACACAGCCTCATAAATTCAGTCCAGCTACATATCATAGTTTGAGGTTAGGCCTCAAAATTATGTGGTCTGTGGGTTTGGATTGCACTTACCACACTGTTGCATCAGTAAAACACCATCATTATCCAGAATTTTGGTAAGAGTTCGAAATTATTGCCCAAGCGAGAACAGGTTTTTATGGCAGTATGCTGTGGATTTGGTTATGCATTCAAATTTGTAAAAACTCTGTAAACAGTTTACTTAATCAGACCCTAATGGAAACCCATCGGTAGATATGTAAATGTGTATATTCATTACATATGTATGATCTACTCATGTCTAAGAAATGTACGTACACAGCCATCCTGTATACACACAGGAAAGAGACACCTGCTCATTCAGCTCTACAGAAGTGATGTCAATCCCATGTACATTGTGACTCCACTTCTCTGTGTTGCAGTGGGGAAACAGTCTTGCACAAGGCCGCATCCCTGTGTCAGAGGACCATTTGCCATTACCTGGTGGAGGCCGGGGCATCTCTCATGAAGACTGACCTGCAGGTGAGGTTGGGCAGAAAGAGGCTAGCACCAGTGGTCACCGTGAACGTCAGGCCCCTTCTTACCACAGATACATTGATTGTGGGGGCAGGGCATTGTGGGTACAGCAGCTGTGAACATGGTGACTTCCACAGCTGTAATCTCTGTGTTGAGTATGATTTACCCTTCAAGGATAAGCTTACAATTCCAAGTTTATACCCTCCTAACAGTCACATGGATATTGGAAATTATAATGTTATAAAGGAGTAGATGGTATGGCACATCCCCAGTAGTATTTATGGTAATGACCCATGCTCAGATACTATCAGCATCTGGAAATGAGCCTCTCTCTTTTATCAAATTCAACATCCGATGATCAGGCTGCAATGAAATTCTCTGACATAATTACCGCCGTCATCATATAAAAGCATGTCAAAACGTCCTTTATCTCTAAACTGAAAGGCCAGGCCCCAATCAAGCAAATGAAAGCAGCGGAGTAAATGCCCCCCTGCATGGAGATGTCTGACTCGTTTACTCAGATTAGGCTCTCCTGCAGAGATGAAGAAGTGCTCCGCAGCCGCAGAAGCTGTGAGATCAGGCGTCTTGAAGGCCAAGGCCTTCTTTTACAAAAAAAAAAATGAACCATGTCAATGCCAAGCCTGTCAACCAAATTTGCTGTTCATGCACGTTTCCATGCTAGAGGATCCAGACACAGATGTTTAGACTCTTGGAACTCAATTTAAGTTAAGTTTAGACAACCACCAGTAATCACTTATAGTTTTCATCTTAAAAACAGGCATTGGTCCCATGAAAACCTCTCTCCATGTAATAAATCACAGAGGTATATTGAAAGTGCTCAGCTGAGATTCTGCCTTCCCACCCCCACACCGCCTTGTCCTCAGTTCACTAGAAGACTATAAAAAATCCTGACATGATGCCCTGTGAGTCATTTAAGATTAAGAAATATTTCTTTTTCCGGTCTCTTCCGCTCCCATTCAGTTGTCACTCCCCTGGCTTTCTCCAGAGTGAAAGTGTCCAGTCAGCACTCCACAGCGTGCCCGTGCGCTCCTCCTCCTCCTCTGTGCCTCCTGTTTCCTGACACCTCTGAGCTAGGTGGCCGTGAGCGCTGGCAATGATGAATGTTCGCCATCAGTGAATAATGTAATCCTGCAGGATACTGGACAAGCATGATTTATCCCCCAATGGCCTCAGGATCCTGTGCAGCCTTGTACCTCTCTCTGTCTATCTGTGTCTCTGGACGAGACGAGAATGGGAACTGCTAACAGCAACAGCGCACATTATTTTTCATGACTATTTCCTGCGACACACAGGGCTGCATGCAGTAGGCTGAACATCCCGCTATCCCAGAGACCGGGAGGACTATCTCAGCCTGACTAGGGAAATCAAGGTCCTACACTGCACCAGGAGGCAAAAGCCATTAAAGGATCGGCGCCTCCCCCCAACGCTATCTGAGTAACTCATAGGCACCTGAGTGTGTCGCAGGGTGCAACTGTCTGTAGTCAACCATTAAAACACCCCCAACCCTCATTTCACACCAGCATTTTCCCCTTTTTTCCTGTTTCCTAATGCTGAATTGAAGCACTGCAACAGAGAAGAGGCTGGAATACCTTCCACCGAACTCATGCTAAAAATGGGAGAGAGGCTGGCAGAAACACAGAGCAGGCTCATTCATTTGAATGAGCAGGTTTTGTTTTTATGAAGTGACAGACCTCATTAGTGGACAATGACCAGCTGGCAGGTGGAACCAATTAAAACCAGAGAAAACCAGAGAGCAAGGGAGAGAGCTGGAGTCAGACATCCAGTGTAATCTTAACTCTTTATTACAACCCCAGAAAAAAATTCAGATCTAATTGTACCCCTGAAACAAGATTGTTAGATACATCTCATACTTCTTTAAAAATACAGCTACACACAACTGCAAATTCTAATATTATTAGGAGCTGGCAAGAGAAAATCTGATTGCTGATCAGCTGTGGAAGGTGAATTTGTTCCCAAATGATGCATGCACAGAGCTGATTAGATGGCCTGCCCATTCTGTCATTAGCTGATGTTGAGAGGCAGACTCAGTGAGTATGTACAATTGTTACTGTAGGTAGTTATAGTAGTAGATAATTATCACTTTGGATCATGTTTCAGATATATACTTAGTAACATAGCTGTACATTAACCTGATTATATTACATCATTGTAGCCGTGGCACCTCACTCACTGGTCAAGCCACTTACCCTCCAAAACAGAGATGTCAATCTATGTCTGTTAAGAGCTCTGCTACAGTTCTGCACTGCACAAACAAGATCAAGATTTATGTGACCTCTAGGATTACGTTTGTAACCAGCAAGCAGTCCTGTTGAATTATCTACTTTTAGATAAATGCTCAATGCATGCATATTATATCAACTGGTTATCAAGGTCTGGTATGGTATGTCTTCACTGGGGAAAAGGTGCTTGCCAATTAGAACTTATTCTATTTTCATTTGCTTGTATATCTGTGTGTGTGTGTGTATATATATATATATATATATATATATATATATATATATATATATATATATATATATATATATATATATATAGCTGGGACAGTGAGAATATGGATTGTAGGAGGCGACTGATCATTTGGCCCAGTTGGAATGTTAGTTCTGCTGTTTGTTTCTCTCATGAAAGAAAGCAGGGAAGGCCCAGACTATGTCAATCAATCAGACACTGTGGGAAGTTAGGTATTGATCGTGTCCAGGAAGGCGGGCTCCATGTTCTCGTTACCCACAGGCTCTTTAGAGCAGAACAGCAGAGAGTGCTTTGTCTGGTCATTTGGAAACATTCCCCCAAAAAACTGTTTCAGTCAGAGATTCTGCAGCAGCTGGTATATGTTTGTGGAACTCACTCCTGTTTGACATTAGGTGGCTTAAATTTAACAAGTCACCCTCTCACCACAGCAGATGTTCATGGTCCTCTTCACCTGCCTAAATTAATGAAGTTACACTTCCCTCTCGCTCTTTCTTCCCAGGGTGACACACCAAAACATCGGGCGGAGAAGGCCAAGGACCAGGAACTGGCCGCATACCTGGAGAACCGACAGCACTACCAGATGATCCAGAGGGAGGACCAGGAGACTGCTGTGTGAACAGCCGTCCCGTTCCTACACGTGCCAAATCACCCTCAACCAAATAGAAAATGTTGCTGAGGTCTATAGTTAGAGTGCGCTTTTCACACATTTTAGTGCTGGTTCTACTGGCCAGTGCTCTGCCAATAGTAGGCTCTTAGGGTTATGAGTAAGGCCTTGACTATGGGGGGATTTTTTTCCTTTTATCTTCAATGCACTGCCAAAAGTCAGAGTGTTCTAATGATAAACATGTCAGAATGCATTCTGTTGTGCTGTTAGCTCCGTGGCGCCAGACCCACAGAGACTGAATGTTAGACAAATGCAAAGGGAGTTTAAAGAGGTTTTGATACTGGGACAAGGATATTTGAATGTTACAGTGGTTCCATTGTTCTTCAACTAAATGAAGCTAAACAACAGAGAATCTGTCCTCATACAGCATACAGTGTGAATGGCAGTGAACAAAAATTCTATCACTCTAAGGGTGATTTATTGTAGGGAATGAAGGTTACCATATTCAAATACGGCCAACAATGCTATTTCATATGAGTGAATGTTGCTTCAAGAGACATAAAAGATGGACACAGGAAATTTTTATAAGACTGCTGTAGTTTTATTTGTAATTACATTTGAAGTGATTTGCTGACCGATTTGTTTACTCACACAGTATGTCGGTTCAGCCTTCAGTCTAAGTTAGAAGGGATATTTACACTGAAAGCTTTTGCTGTAGAATTTCAATATTGAAGAATGCTGTTCTACTGAGAACTGTGATTTGTATTGTTTGAGACCTGTACTACTCTAGCTAGGGTAGATGTTGGACTTCTAATGAGAGCATTTGGTACTGTAAACTCATCTTAGTAGGTTCCTGTCAGAGCAGTTTTACACTTGCCTTGAGTCTTTTTTCTTTTTTGCCTGAGTGTTTGAATTTTTAATTGATGTACTAAAATTGTGGTATATTTCTTATTATAACTGAAAGTAAATAGATATTTATATAATGCATAGCTGTAAAAATGGGATTTGTGTTGTCTTGTTTGTATTATAAAAATGTACATTTGATATATATTTTTTTCAGAAGTAGCTTCCTATCTTCTTGTTTACTATTACATATAACCTGCCTTGCAAGGCTTTGCTGTGCTTATTTGTATGATTGTCTCGGGAGGAGCTGCCCACTTTGGAAGAGTATTTATTTAGTTTGGGAAGTTAAACATGGTCTTTCTGGATTCAAATATTTCTCATCTGATGAATATAGGTGGTTAACAAATATATAACTGTAAATGTTTAGATTGTAAATTCTGAAAGAGAACAGTGTATTATTTTGCTGTATCATAACAATTCAACCAGTTTGTCAAACATAAAACTTTAATTTTCTTTTTTTTCGTTTTGTGTTTAGTATAAAGTACAATTGGCATTTAAAACCAAGAATATTTCATCAAACATTTTCAATTTATCAAGTAGAGCTTATTAAAATAGTTGTCATATTTTTGAAAATGGCACTTCCTTTACGCTAAACGCTCCCCCATTTTTTTACGCTGTCTGAATGCAGTTTTTCTGGATATGCAGTTTTTCTGGATATCTAGCAGCATGAAAGTGTAAGAATCTGCTGTATCTGTTACCTTTAGTAATACTTATTTGATTTAAATATATAGCTATATATGTAATATATACATACAAACATATTCTGATGTTCAAATGTGATTAGGAAAAACCGTGCAGTTGAAAATATTTTTCCAAAAAAAGACATCTCAACCTGTCCTGACACTGTTGTCACTGATGTCCATGCTAACATC
The DNA here is from genome assembly GCA_019176425.1 of Megalops atlanticus. Lineage (NCBI taxonomy): Eukaryota > Metazoa > Chordata > Actinopteri > Elopiformes > Megalopidae > Megalops > Megalops atlanticus. The sequence continues at coordinate 8,704,138 of CM032885.1, read as the reverse complement.
AAGACAGATTTCTTGTCACTTTTGTCAACAATTGGCTTTCTGTAGGTCACCATCTGAGCAAGTTTTTAGTAATAGACAAAATAGATTTTTTTAAAAATCATGTTGAAACAACAAACCCAATATTATCTCTCAGAAAATTGTAATCTCTCAGAACATTTTGAAATCATTTCACATTCGGTTTAGCACAGGTGACTGAAATGGAAGTCCTAAAACACCATATGTATGCAATTTTTTCCATAAAATTTGCTTTCAGTAATGCACTTAGCCCTCTCAGTGTTTTTGACAAGTTGAAAAATCACATTGGAAGATTAGTAATACTTTACAGCTGTGTATTTTGGGAAATGCATAAGTGTAAATATATAAGTCTGTAAGATCTAATTCCTATTGAATCAAATCAGAACAATTTTTGGAATGGAAACCAGCATACCCATAGCCCACCAGGAAATTAACCTGACGCTTCATTACCATCTGCCACAGTATTACCATAAAACACCTGGCAGTGTCCGATCTTAAGCAGGTAGAGTGTGTAAAACAATAAATTCTAATAAATATAAATAACACTTATGTATTACTGACTATAGATTTCCAAGGTGTTTTATATTAAACAACACCGAAACACAACACCCAACACATGAAAAAAATATAAATAAACAATGATTGCATTGTTGCGCTCTCTCAAGATGATGGTAATGGTGATAGCATTACCACTGTGGCAGAGCACTAACCATTGAACATTAGCTGGCTATTGCTACTTAATTTATAGTCGACTATGTGATTTACATACTCTTAATACAAAGAATGGGTTACCAGAATCATAGCTGGTTCTTTTATGGTGGTCTTATTTCCAACCACAACGAGACAGGGCGATTATTTTTATGAATTCCATGTTTAAAGTAATGGAAAGTAAGATCTTTGGTGGCTAGGTAGGTAGCTTTTCTGGATACATATATTTATATACTTAAGTCCCATTATCTCTCAAAAGTGCCAGCTGGTTGAAGACTAAAAGAAGAAAACAGGTCATTAGTTGTATACAGCCAAGTGTATGCAAGTACATGTGTATGCTCCTGTATTTCAGTCCATTTATAGATATTGGCTCAACACCCATACACTTTTTTTCTTTTTAATAACTTTAATTACTCTTAATAACTTAAGGAAATATGATATTTTGTGAGAAGACTGCTGTTATAATCAGATCTTTTAAAGATTGCTTTGTTATATTCTCCTTAGATGCTATTTTCTTTATCTTTATCTTTATGCATAAGAATATTTGCAAGATTTATTGAAGCAAATACTCTTAATATTTTTCAAGTATGGTTTTTGCCTCGTGTGTTTAAGGCCTTGTTCTGGGATATATAGGGTCTCTTAATGCTCTCACTCTGTGAGTCATGTAGTCAAAACAACACCAATAACTGGTGAACAGCAGTGAGTGGTTTTGGGATTATCCTGTTCCACACATACATATAGAAAGTTATAACATTTACATTTACATTTTGTTGCTTAGCAGTGGCTCTTATCCAGAGCAAAGCACATACATTGTTGACATCCAGCAGGCGCTCTTATCCCAAACGACTCCAGAAGTCAAGTAAAAACACAAAACATTACACGGACAAGGACACCACCATCCACACACAAACAAGAGCTAGGGACAAGGCTGAAATCACAAATGCGCACCTGGCCCAACACACAAGTGCAGCACAATATACCTGACAGGAGTGCACTATTCCAGCACAATACCAACACATACCCAGGGCCCCCAAGTGGCCCAGTCAGCAAGACACTCATCCTGAGTACAGGGTCAAACCCCCAACTGAGGGTGAAAACCAGCTATGCCATCTCCCAACACTGAGCAAAAGTCCACAGCAGCGGAACTAATTGGCTTCATTCTGCCGGGGATAGGGGTGGGCAGGTCGGCCAGGTTTACCTCATCTCACTGCTTTCAGGCGTCCTATAATTCATCAGGCGCCTGTCAGTTGCTTGGATGACTTCCGTGGAATAGCGCACTGTGATGCACTGTGGGACTTGTAGTGTGAAAATAGTAGTTGGCTGTTTGTGAGTGTGTTGGAGGTTTGCATTAAACTCATTTTGGTGCTCCTTAAAAAGTGCAGGAGGTTGTCGCAGTGAGACAAGTGGGCAATTCGAAAAACAGGGTTGCACAGGGAAAAGGCACAAAAAAGATTATGTGCATTCTGGAGGTCCTAATACCTAGAGAATATCAAGCCTTAACCTTATTCCCATGAATGTATCTATGAAGGATAATTCCCTCCATAGGTCAAAATTGTGGTAGTAATGCCTGTCATACATTATAACCTTAATTTGCAGAACTGCACACAATGAGTGTCTGAAATAAGCTTATGCCAAAATTTAGCACAGACATGGGCAATCTGTGTAACCTTACAACATACATAAATTAATCATGCGACGTAGCGCTTCCCTCTGAAAAAGTAGGTTATTTTACCAACAGCAACATTACTAGATTCATAAATCATATCTGTATGACATGCCTGTTAATATTAAAGCAATAATGTCTCCTGTGAACCATGAAGCCACCATTCCATTCCAACAACAGGCATAGAATTCAGACAGAATCTCAGACTGAAATTCTGAACAAATGTTAATAATGGATTGCATACAGTCCCTTGTAACACTCTAGCACTGCAGTATTATTTTCACACTAAATATTTTTATCTGGGCATTCCAAAGACACCCTTCCATTGTTCCTCTTTAATGGGATACATTCTCTTAGACTATTACACAATATTCAAAACTGTATCATCAATATCATTTTCAGGACTCATCTGAGTATGGTAGACAATATAACAATTATGAGTGACATAATATAAAATTGTTTATATCCTAATATAGTTTGTTTTAATTACCAAGAACACAGTATGGACTATTTAAATTTCATTATTTCCCTCATTTTTCATTGCAAAACTTTAAAACATCTTGGTTTACTTGTTGTCATTCCTTATAGCTTTAGACAGTATGATATTTAACCTAAAGTCATTCACAAGCTGAAGATTCAGCTTCAAATGGAACTGTATTAGATCTGAAAATTCTAAACATACAGAGGCTGTGTGTCGTAGTCTGGACTGTTGAATTAGCTCTGAGCTATGGGTCTTGTAATATGCTCATGTTAATGTGATTATGTTTTGGTTTCTCTTTGGACAGATGCATTATGTGGGGTCATTGACATATCCATATATACTTTAAGTGGGTTTGAGAATGATTCATACTGTACATTTACAAAATGTTTCAAAATGGTTGCTTATAAGTATGTCAAGAAATATGTCAAGAAGTAGAGCCCGCCATTTTGGCTGATGATAACCTGTTTCGTACAGTTTTTTAATGGTGAGATATAGCCTCCTGAAAGTCAGAGAGGTTGAAACACTGTTTTGTAGCTGTGTCTTCTGTTTAGCTGGGTGCATGTAGTGACAAAGTGGACTGAGGAGACAAATTTGTGGTTAAAGTCCTTGAAACGTAGCATGTGTGAATAAGAATTCAGGAGTTCCGTTTTACATTAAACCAGAGATAATCTGTTCCATTGGAGACTGAAGGCATTTCATAATGTCACCACTGTTGTCTGCATTGACCTTTCTCTAAGACAGATCATGCATTGTTTAACTTAATATGTCAGCCAGTGTTTAACTTCAGGACTTTTGGGATGTGCAGTACCTGATATAAATAAGGAAATTAACAACTTCTTAAAATTGCAGCTTTGTCATTTACAGGGAACATATTTAATGCTTTGGATGTTTTTACATGCATATTTAATGTATTATATATATATATATATATATATATATATATATATATATATATATATATATATATATATATATATATATATATATATATATATACACACACACACACATCTGTTGAAACAAAATGATGCCTAATAAGAATAACCTATGGTCTAAAGCTTTATTTTCCATTTTAAGCAATTTATCCATAGTTTAAATTAATATTACAATGCAGATTTCCAACATGTATGACCGAATGCAGTGAGGCCATTCTATTCTTACATTCTCAAGGAGTTGGGAATCTTAGTTGTGTATATTTTTCATGATTTTTTTGTTTTGCTTTGATTTTGTTTTTTGTTTTGTTTTGGTTTTTTGAGTTGCTGTGCAATTCAGGGTTAGAATACAGATATTTAAAAGGAAACGTGTGATTTAAAGTGCAATATACAGTTTCTGTAATTAGGAAAAAAATCTACTTATATGGTGACCAAAACAATGAATAAACCATTGTGTAGTTTAAACAATATTGAGCTGTATGTTTGTTCTATTGGCTGCTTTTGTTGCTGTTTGGAAAAAAATAAATATTTCATAAATGCGTGTGTGTTTACACTTATGTCCGAATTACATCAACATGAAAATAATGGGTAATTTTTTTCTGCTTTAAAAATTGTATCTCTGGACCTATGTCTGAAGAAGAAATAAAAGCAATGAAAACCAGTTTAAAGAATACTAAAAGCCCAGGATCTGATGGCTGTAGAAATACATTGTGTAAATTTTTACAGTGATGAAATCTCCTCTTCATTAAATTTCTTATACAATGACCACAGGAGTGGAGTACTCCTACTTTGAGTGATTCAATCAGTACAGTTATTCCAAAATAGCTAACTGAATGACTAACTGAATGTTCCCCCTTTTGTCCCATATGATTACAGGACATGGAGATACAAACTCTAATATTAGAGAAAAAACTCAAGATTGTCATTACTAAAATAATACACCCAGCCCAAACAGCTAGAACTCCTAGCTCCAAGGATAAGGAATAGCACAGATATCAAATGGATAGAGCTGGGTGGAGAAATGCATGGTATTTCTCTGTATCTAGAAAATGCTTCTTTATATATATCTGACCCCTTGACATCAAGTCCAGAACTAATTAAATGTTTCAAACTTTTTTTACTCAGGGTATAAGATAAGCATGAAAAAGAGAGATACATTAGATATAAATTGACTTATCTCTCATGAGGTAAAACCTTCCTTTCTGTTCAGATGGCCAGAAGAAGGAATTAAGTATCTAGGGGTTACTATACATCCCTCACGTGATCTTTTAAACTAAGCCTATTATGTAGGATTAATTGGGAAAATAAAAAAGACCTCAATCTCTGGTCTACCCCTGACATTAATTGGGAGAGTAGAAACAATTAGAATGAACATACCTCCTGATCCATTTTCAGACTTTACCAGTGCCAATACCCACCACCACCTTTACTTGATTATCTCTCCCCAACATTCATTTGGCAAGGAAAATGGCCTAGAATATGTTTAAAAACTTTTCAATCACAAAAATCACTTGGTGGACTCAGTGTACCAAATTTTAAATACTATGATTGTATTATTTTATTTCACTAACAAAATAGTGGCAATAATAGTGTGGTTGAATAAAAGCATAAACACTGGGTGGCTTAATATTGAAAAATAAAAGTGTACACAAGTGCCTCTGCAGTTTTTTTTTTTTTTTTTTTTTGAGGGGAGGGGAAAAAGGCTATTGATTATCTACCCCATTTTCACACAAAAGCATGTTGATTTACAAAGGATGTTCAGTCTTGCCACTGGAATGTCCTCTTTAACATCAAGCATCCATTTAAGAGAGGTGGTCTCCCTTGAAGTGTTATACCCTAAGGCTGGCTGAAGTGGTTCACTGTAGGCTGAACCTTCTAATTAAAAGTCTTCAGTCATCTGACCTGTGGCCACATGAGGCAAGGTGTGGAGCCCAACACTATATTCAGTGTAGTATGTTATGTTTCAATGCAAGTTAAGTTAAATGCATGTGTAATCTCAAATGTTCTGAATGTTATGTTTTAAATAATCTAGCAAGAATGTACATTTTGGACTTCAGTGCAAGTGATTTGGCATTTGGGCCACCATTTTATGACTCTTGGGTCTCTACACATTATACTCTAGAGTATCTAAGGCTGTTGTGGTGGACTGCAGCAATTGTTTACAGATGATTAAGAGCAAAATGAATGTATGATTTTTATGAGGTCATTGCTGTGAACACAACACAGAAATCTGAAATACCGGAATTAAAAGCTTTGCAAAAATTGTACATCTCTTCTATAGCAAAAAGTCTATCTTTAAAAGACATGTGCAATTTGTCTGCAATCACTTTAAGTAATGGATTGTTATCATATTGCTTAGGGATGAGCAGAAGTAATTAGTAAGTAGAATATATTATGATTTTCTTTTTCATAGTTGCAGGCGATCTGAGCGTGAACATGACGAATCCGATTATTTTTTATCAAGTACTTTAAATTCCCTTTGTGCATAAAAGGAGTCTTCTTATGAAGTGGGGCTGATGATGTCAAATTTGTGAGGTGATTTAATTATGCATCATCTGAGTTCTGTTTGATTTGTGCCAGTAGCTACTGTTTACATGTACTACAACATGTCAAGTTTGAATGCCATCTTTTTCTAGGCTTTTTTCTTCTGATGGTTTAGTCTTAATGGAAATATTTATCTCAACATACAATGAGGACCACACAGTCTGAATGCATAAGGTATTAATAACAAAGATGTCATACCAAGAATAACTGTTGCATTATTTCTGTGATCTGACAGGCATAGGCACAGTACTCGGTTAGTTTTTATATGTTTTTATATGTCAGTTCGTTTTTATATGAGTTTTACAAGGATCAGTTTTAGGCCCCTTGCTATTTAGATGTGTAAGAACTTCCCCCAGCGTTACAAAAACAAGGCAGATTTTTAATTGTTGAATCAAAAAAAGGAAAACATCAGTTATGACCAAAACTCCTTGGCACTAAATGTTAAATCAGAGATGAGAAACGTAGGTGAGATTCTAGAGTCAGACTTAAGCACCCAGCTCCATATAAGAAACTCCACCAAAGTGCACTTTTTCACCTGGGAACATAGCCAGCGCTAGACCACTTCTGTCACAGTCTGATACTAAAAAAATTAATACGCACCTTTGTTTGCATCAGACTAGTTTATGGTAATGCATTCTGGACTTCCAAAGCATAGTGTTGAAAGATTGCAATTAGTTCAAAGCTGCTGTTGCAAGAATACTAACCAAAACAAGGAAGAACGCTCATATCACCCCCAGCACTAGCATCTCTCTGCCTTTTTGTTTTAGAGCTGATTTTAAAGTTCTTTTCCTTTTTTTAAAGCCCTTAATGGCTTGGCTCCCGATCATATTGCTGACGTTCTGGAAACACATCAGCCCAAGCGTGCCCTTTGACCTGCAGAGGCTAAACTTCTCTGTATTCCAAAAGTAAATTACAAAAGAATGAGTGAAGCTTCATTTTGCTTTCATCCTCCCAGGCTGTGAAATAGCCTGCCTCTGCAGAGTGGACATGCAAACAGTCAATTAAAAGTAATTTCAAAACACATCTTCCTCAGGTAGCTTTCAGTTGATATGGGCTACTTTCATTTCTTTTATTTTGGATTTATAATTTTATTTTATACTTTTCATCTTCTTATTCATTCTTGTTTAATTTGTTCTTGACCATTTCAGTGTTTCTATTTTCTGGAGTATGTTGACATTTTATTCTAATACAAATGTTTTTGTTGTAGTTATGGGTTGTTTTTACAATGTCACATTTGTCATACTTCTTTTATCATCTTTGTGAAGCACAATTAGGCTACAATGAGTATATTAAAATAGCTATATAATACTAGTACTACTACTACAATTATTATAGCATGTGTTAAATAAATTGTCACATTGAATCCTGCCAACAGTGTCACATGGCATCTATGACACAGTTTTAATTTTTAAGAATATATTAGCTATTAGCTCTTAAAACTCTCTAGCTATCTTATAAGGAGCTAGCTTGCTATTGAACTAGGTGTCTGGCAGTATAATTAGCATGCTGGCTGTAATACTGTAATATTCAGTTTGCTATAATAAGTACCTAGCTACAGGTAAATAAACAATCAGTTACAGCTATAACTTTACATTGTTTTTCTCCCTTTTCCTCCCAAGCTGGAATATACAGCTATGCCATTAGACTGCAGTTTGTTGCTGCAAACACTGATAACATCCAGGAGAGTGCAGCTAAACACGTACTCTCCTCCAGAATACATGATGTCACCACTTTTTTCACTTCACAGCTCCCATGCCATGGCTGACACAAACAGAGCCTCTTTACATACAGCTTTATACACAGGCAGGCTGTGGGTGCCCATTTGGGGTCACTGGTTAGATGGACAAACCTTGCCTACCCTAGGTCGTAGTCATCGTTGGCTGATGAAACAGCTGGACTCAAACCCAGGCTATTCAGGTCAGCTTGAGTTCAAAGCGAATGCCTTGACCACTGAGCTACTTAGGAGCCCAGATTTACATTGTATCAGTATCCTGCAAGAAAAACTGACTGTCTGTTAGCTCATATCACCATGCTGTTGACACCATTCTGTGGCCCTGATAAGAAACTGTCAAAGGGTCACAGCCAAGATTCAGACAGTAATATGAATCATGATCAAAAATGATTAAAAAAAAACACTACCTTCATTTTCACAGCATATGCAAGTATGGCATCTGCATGTAAATGTACTCATTTATATAAGATTATTATTAGAATTTAAATACATCTGTATTAGCTGGTGGCCAACTTGGAAGATCTTGCAGCCCATCAGTGGCCGGTGGCTGGTGGGCCAAATTTGAGGATCACGTCATGTAACATTTAAGATGCTTTTATGGGTCTGTCCTCCAATATAGAGGTTGAATGCAGATTACATTTTGCAGTTTGAGTTTACATTGCTCTTTTTTGACACTTTGTATAACTAGCTACGACTTGCTTATAACAGGACATCAATAGAGCATAAAGACCCCTTGTTTCCAGTTTGTTTTTATTGTGTTTTGCTTCACTGCACCTAGAGGACAAGAACAAGATGGAAAATCTGCTCAGAGAAAAACAAAATGCCTTTAGGTTGGTGAACAGCAGATAGCCCAGCATACCCCATACACATGCTAGTTAGTGCACAAACAATGAATGGATGCACCTGGCAATCCTTTTTTCCTTCAAAAATAAAGTCAGGCTGCTTAAGAGCCAACTCCACCACACATCCGTGCCCCACTGGCCAATCATTTCATGGTTTGTTTGAAGGAGAGAGATGCAGGGCGCAGGGCAAAGGGAAAGACTTCCTCGCTCGGCTTGGCCTCAATGTGAATTTTCCGGCCTACAGGGCTTTGCTGCTCTGGTGGGTGGCAGGCAAACAATTCCCCCACGCATGACTGATCCATTCCGTCACGAGGAGGGGTTGCGGGAGGTTAGGGGGAGTCAGTTCCTCTTCAAGAGGCGACAGCAGACAAAGACAATGCCAGCCAGAGATATAAATCTCCACCTCTGGGCCTTTTTGCCCTTCTTATTCTTTCTTTTCTCAGGGTGCTTTATCCCTCAACCTTGAAACTTTTCACATTGTAGGGTGCCTCTGTCACCCTGTCCTGCCCCCTAATGCTTCCCAGAACAGACCCACAGCTCCTTTGCTCACCAGAGAGGATACAAAAAACAACAAATAATGATGTGCTACAGTTTACCAAAACAGACAAAATAATACATGCTGCTATGTGGGTCAACTAAATGGGTATGAAGAATTTCAATAGGACTCTTCATGTAAAAGTTCTCTGGCCCCAAAACAGGACAGCTTCCATGAAATTAAGAAATTATACCAATTATATATAGGGTTGTAAAAATAACATGTTAATTTCGATTAATAATTATAGAAAAAAATAACACGTCAAAAAAATTAACGCAGATTAATCGCACGCTATGATGCCCCTTGACGCCATACGTCACTTTGCATTTAAGCAATATCACATGAGTGCTGTTATACTGAATATCAGCACGGCTGTGATTCGGTCGTAGGTATGAGGCCGCAAGCCAAGTGCAGAAGATAATCACAGCCGTGCTGATATTCAGTATAACAGCACAACCTCGAGTGTGATATTGCTTTTATACAACAGTTCTGCAAACAAGGCTGCTTATCAAGTAACAATAATTTGAGACAACAAACTATGTTTTTTTGTCATTTATTCAGCTCCACCGTCAAAAATAGTTCCTTCAGGATTACATTTACACGTGTTGTCAAGCAACACATAAACAGTTTCTTGACTGCAGGTTAGTTAGCTAGCTAGCTTCCTGCCTTTTATCATACACGAAAAGGCTAGCTAGCTACTTTCTTTCATACCCGTACTTTTTATCATACACGTAAAGGTTAGCTATACGGGAGGCAAGCAAGCCAGTTTTAATCATAGCCCACAACAGGCTAGTGAGCTACTTTTTAGCATACATGGACAGGCTAGATATAGGTGGGCTTGCTAGAACAGTGAAAAAAAATGTTTTGAATGTATGGGAAATAAAAGAGATGTTGACCTTTAAAGTTTATGATGTCTATTATCATTGACGCAGTCACCTACCAAAATCCATTTGAAATGAAATATTTTTAAGTGCTTCTCACAGCAAATATTGATATATGTGATTAATTTAGATTAATTAATCACAAAGCATGTAATTAGTTTGATTAATTTTTTTAATTACTCAACAGCCCTAATATATACCAATTGCACTTTTCATATATTTTTTGTTTATTGTTTTCGCCATTTGCTAGAAGACTTTTAGAGGGACGGACTAAATTGAGAGAAGTGTGGGTGCAGTATCCTGCTTCAGAATGAGGGCTGGGCACAGCTTGGGCTCAGGCTGGGTGCTTTTTCTCTCACTGCCACTTCAGCCCCCCCTGTTGTTTTTTTCATCAGGTGAATGAGATTAATAAATAGTAAGGGCAGGTTGGAATTTTTCACCAGTAACAAAGCAAAGGGGGGACTCTGTCTAGCTGCCATGGCGCCTTGTGCTTGACTTTGAGCAAAAGATTTAAACAAGTGTTACATTTTGATTCAAGATTTACACATCATTATGCATTTGGCAGTGAATGAAATTAAAGATAAATATTATGTGAGAGTCTAAAAATTAATACTTTCTTAAATATGTTGCTCAGATTGGCTCACTCTAAGGGATTGATTGGATACCCTCTCAGGAACAAGAAGAGGCAGATTCCTTTGCAGATTGGGAAGGCAGGTATGCCATCTGCTACTCTAAGTTACAGGTTGGCAGGTCATGCCACATATCTATACAATATTAAGAGTTAAGTTTTTTTGAGGTACCCCAAAGAAATAACCATAATGACCGTCAGGTCTGTCTCCTTACAGACATTTGATTCTGCACTGTTTATTTTCATTTGAAAGCACACGATTCAGACAGAACACAATACGGCCACAGAATAACATGGCCAACCTTGCGCCATTCTGTCCCACCTTCGTCATCTCCACATTAACAGTGTTATTTCTGTTGATTGTATCTTTCATGGACGTACCTCCAGTTTTGGCTGACTTTGGCACTTGCTTTGCTAGCTATTATGTCCAAGATAGCTAGCTTACTGAACAATAATGATGTTAGCAGAGCAAATTGTAACAGAGAAATTTGTAGTTGCATTTGCTAATAACAAAGTAAAATAAATTTCACTTTTGATGAAAGGATTTATTTGCCATTTCTTTAAAAAATAAGTCACAGAATTTGTTTCATAATTTCATAGACTGCATTCCACCACTAAGGCTCTTATTCAGATCACCTCCTACATCTGCAGTAGCTTTCCCTCTACAGTACAGCACTGTCTGCTTGTTAATTCCTATTGCTTCACCTTGATGGAGATGATGCAATTATTTCTTGAGATGAACTTCAATCTTAAACCTTGCCAAATCTAACCTCATGCCTATCTCTTCATGCCCTTATTTATTATCTCTCCTTTCCCTTATTCTAAAAACAAGACTCCTCTCTGGCCTCTATAACCATATTCATATTTGAATTTCTCTTTCTGATTGTTTTCATTGAGTATTCATAGAACACTCGTCTTTAATGAAATTGCACAAATACATGTGTCATTTCTTGTCTTGACTATTATAACTCTCATTTGTTAGACCTTTGCTCTTATGCCCTTTGTCCTCTTCAATTCTCTCAGGGTTTTTTTGCCTGGCTTGTGCTCTCTCTCCTGCTTTCTCTTATTGTACTATACTGATCACTTACATCTACTGCCATCAATTGTTCTTCCTTAGTGCTACATTAAGCCTTGGTGCTTTCTAAATCCAGAATTTCTTTGTCTGTCTGTCTCAATCTCTGCCATTATCAGCTACTGATGAAGCTGATACTACATGCTGTATTCCACCTGATAAATATGCCTGGTCTCCCTAAAACAACAACAGCAATAGTAATAATAATAATAATAATATAAAATTTTATAATATTACTCTTCCCTTGATTTAGATGTTGTATGAGAGGAAGCTAATAATGGGCAACTATGTGCACACCTAACCATTTTCATATCATCCAGAAAATGTTGAAAGTTCTCAAGCATTAGGGAAATACATATTGATATTATGGTAAATGTCTGTTGCCGCTGAGTTGTCTTTATTGTATAATAGTGGGCAGCTTGTCATAGTAAGAAATCATCTCATTGTACTTCTGTTAGAGGAATGTTTTGGTCTCAGGACCCAGACAGGACAATGTGCTGGACACTGTTTTTTGTATTCCACTATGAACATGGCAAATGCTTTTTTATCTATATATATATATATATATGAACATCTTCATAATTATATTGATATCAGGGAAAAAAAGGATAAGAGCTCTCCATGTTGTGCTTTTGAAGGAAACAGCTGGCAATTTAGCAGCCACAAAATCTTATCGGTTATTAAAACATAAAGAGTAGTTTTACCATTTAAATAAAGGTGAAGTACTCTAGCATTTGAGAAGGAGCTAGCAGGCCACAATGTGGGACTAACAAGGGTCTTGGTCTGGTTTCAGTTGAATGAAAACGTGTCATTCAGCCATTACGATGCCTCACAGCATTCAGTACTGGACCAATCGCTGGACATCACAGTGTTGTGGAACAATGTCAGAGCACCGCCTGGGGCAGAGGCACTGGGCACAGGGAACCCTGTGGAAAACGGAAACTAGAAACACATTTGCTTCAGCTATTGAAACTGAAAATGGAGTCCATAAAATTATTCTTTAAAATACATGTAAAGCCCACTAATCAGGTAGACAGTTCAGTCTCTTTAGTTGATTCTGGTGATTTCAATCATCTTGTTACTCACTGCTTTTGCAAATGGTGACTCAAGCAATAAACGACCGGTGAACACAGATATGTGCGGCGTGGTTCAGTATCTGCAAAAAACAGACGATGGCTCATTTGATATTGTGAAATACTTCAACCACTTTAACTACAGGGAGTGTTGGAACAAATTCTATAGTATAGTATTTTTCCTACAAAAATCTGCTTTAAAGCTTGGGCCATGTTTTTTTTTTTTTTTTAAGTCTTGGATGTGTAAGATTGGCTATTCAGATTGGATTGGATGTTGCCAGGGTGGAAGGTGGAAATCTCTTTTAAGGCCTATAAGTGTCTTTGCTGCTTATGTCACAATCACTTACCAAGGCCTGTTTGTATGAAGAGCCAGTCTCTGTGGCAAGTGTTGTGATTCAGGCTGGGAAATGGAGTTCCCCATTCCCATACACCCACTTTCCCCCAAATTATAAACAATTATGACACTAGTGTGAGTATTATAGTTGCATTATGAAAACTTTATGAAAACAATTGGCAAATGTACATGGAATTAAAAAACCAAATGGTATGAATGCAAATATGTAATAGGTAGAATACATATTGGAAATACAAAAATCAAAAATTGTTAATGAATTCTTTATACAGGCATTATTTACTGTATATTAATGTTTTGTATTAATTCAGATGTTATTTTTCTTATACACATTACCCTGTTTCTGCCTGTAAAATCGAATTCCTCCCCTATTTGTCAGTTTTTGGTTGTCGTCTTTGTAAACACTGATCTGAAATATAACAGGGAAAGGCTTAACAGTATCAGTATAATATTAGGTGTCAAGAACACAAAATGCAGTGGTTTCCTCATTATTATACAATCAAATTTAGGCTTGCCAGACATAACAGTTTTAAAGTCACGAAATTACTACTTACTGAATTGTTAAGTTGTAATATCTACAACAAAGCAGACAGCGTTTGGATCGTAATCGAAGTGTTTATTTCACCCAGCAGGGTTTTAAAGTTTTTATCACGTGGGCGAATGATGTCACCGGGTGATTAATTTAAATGTTGCCCATATGTGACCAGCTCAAACTAGTTTTGAGAAACAAAGACTGGGGCAACCGATAAGAGAAAGCATTCTTGGAGTACTGGCGAGGACAGAGTGAACAAAAGCGTGAGTGGCTTGGAGCAAGGAGTTTATTCGTGAGACACGATCTACCAAGTAAGTTAAGATAATTTGTTTTGTAAGATAAAGCAGACTTTGGATAATATTATAAAATATTATTTTTACAATATTGAATTTAAATGAATTTAAAATTGCGTAAAAATGAAATCAGGTCATGAAACTCAACTGTCATAACGATGAGATTCTGAAAAGTGTTAAAGGACCTAATCATATAGTGTGAGTTAGAAATGTAATAACTTTGGGTAAAAATTCCGGAATATATTTTACTATTTCATATATTAGGACTACTTAATGGCTGTTGTGTTTTGTACGTCTGGTTAGGCTGATGATGGACACTGAGAGGATGCTAAAAAGATTACATTAAAATGTGCACCAACTTATAATGAAGACTGGGTTGATGTCTGTATTTTAATAACTAAGAGCCACTACATTATGCGGATTCTCCCCCAATGCATAATATTAATATAAACAGGATCACATCTGATAAATTACCCAAACCGTACAGCATATAAGGAGTATTTATTTGATGCGAAGACCACGGTCAGTTGAGGGTGAAGTCTCGGACAGCAGCGCACTTCAGGTTCTCTAGTCTCCCATTTCCGGGCAACAGTTACTTTTAACTGTTGAATTAAACTCATTTTACACATCTTGTCAGTTTATAAATTTTCCTACAGATGATGTATCTGACCTGCTGGAAGTCCGAGACATTTCAACGATACTTTAGAAGTTGACAGCAGCGGTTTCCTACCGCTGTTCTAAGCTTTTACACTTCTTTCCTGTATTAGCTTTTCCTAAAAAGCTCTTAAAACAAAACTCGTATAAGATATATTAAGGATGTATCTAGGAAGTTGGAGTACACAGATTAACCAAAGTTTATTTCTACCAAATTGAGTGTTAAAAAGAAACGCTAACCTAAGTGAGATAATTATCTAGAAATGCAGCGCACATGGGTACCAGTCATTAATACGGCGCTTTTTTCGATCTTAAAGCCTCCGTGACATTTATCACCCTAAGTGGAGTAGGGAAAATCCTCGTGTATCTGTTTTGTGCATACTGTAAAAGAGAACAGTGACGTATTTAGCATCAGCATCCGATGCTATTGTGGTACAGTGAATATGCTGTACCGAAATCCTTAACATTTCAGTATACACTTTGGGCCAGCGAGAATCTGCTGGAATAACTGCGCAAATTTTCCTGTCCTAAGCACTTCTATTGAATACCATTGATGTTTCCACCGCGTTTTGCTTCCCTGTCGAAACTAAACAATTAACAGGACAACAGTACTTTTTAGCACAATACACAGACCACCTTTTCACCAAGTGGAGATAGAACATTTAAGCTATAATTAAAGGTAGGTTAACCTTTATAAATATCATGGTTAATGGTATGTGCATTTTCCGCAAATAACATTAACCCCTTCCTTAGCAATGTTAGTGTACTGAATGACATAAACCTTTCACCCTCCCTTAGTAAACACTGAGCCAGGTGGTAGAGAACAACCTGAACTTTTACCCACTGATCCCTGTAATATCCTTGCTGTGAGGCAGTGTGGAAGAGCGGCTGTTGAATATATAAGCAGAAGTTTGTAGGTTTGGGTCCAAGTTAGGACATTGCTGCATCCCAATACTACTATATCATGTTTTCTGTGTAAAAATCCTTATGTATAAATGAATAGTATTTAATATTTCAACCAGCTGAGTTGCCATAGATAATGGCATCTGCTGAGCATATTAATATAAGGTACTTGCTTCACTGACAGATTGGTGTACATTTCGACAGGTATGATTAAGCTTAGGAAGTGGCAGTACTTGACTTATTTTGGGATTTGATGAAACTGTCTGGGATATAAGAGCAATACTGTCTCCATTTAAGATGCTAATAATCTGAAATTGTGCTGCAGTCTTCTTTGTGTGATGGATAGCAGGATGACAGTCTTATTTGAAATGCAAGCAGTACAGTGGATTTTAGTGCTGTGTTCTCTTGAATCATCAGTGGGGCACAGGGGTTACAGCAGTCAGTGTAAATTACTGTGTTTTTCTAAACCTGGTACACACCCATAAAATGCATGGTAGTGTATGTTGACATTGTAGTGTCAGTGTAGGTTCAGTGAGACATGGACATGTCGCAGCTTATCCTTTGGAGCAAATATTGCCTTTCCTTTTTTCTCAGCACTCTTCTGCAAGACGTCCTGTGATCACTGCTTTGAGAGGGTTCTTCAGTGTTTTGTGTGTTAACATTCTTCATGTCTTTCTCCTGGTGGACTGAATAAGCAGATAAAAACTGCCAGGATCACACAGTTAGAATGTAAAGGACCAGCCTTTAAGAGCTTTTCTCCTTTTACTGGCTGTGACCTTTTCACCTGCCCCTTTTTGTTAGTCTGTCTTCCATTCTCTCTCCTTTCCCTTCAGATGCAAAGTAGCACTTTTTTGGCTGCTAAGAAAATCGCTTTAGATAGCACAGACGCTGCACTTGTAGTTGTGGATTACAATTCATGTGGTAGCATGTCAAGGTCTACAAATAACCTTCATTTTGTTGTTGCCGTTGCTGCATTTTGAGGACAATTCTGAGAAAGGTGTGCTTTGTGATATGCTCGGTAAGGTCGTGGTACCCCTTGGGTATGTCAAAAGAAAGAAATCTCTCCAGAGCGATGTCAGCTTGGCAGACAGACCTCAAGTGCAAAATAACAGTTAACAAGAGAAAAAAGAGCAGCTTTGGAACAAACAGGCAACTTTTTCAAGCTGCTATTCAGTGAGATTTTCAATCATCTGGCCTTGCAGAGCCATGTTATTCATGAATTGCTGCTTTCTGTATACCAGGCTTTGTTCCTCCATCACATTTCAATACTCATCTTATTCTGACTCAGCAGGAAGCTGAGAAATAGTGGTGCCCTCATGCAGTGACTGTATTTTCTTCAGTAAAACTTTGGCTCAGACATTTTTGTTTGACTGATGTATTTTTATGTGGGGAGAATTATAATGTAATGTAGCAGCTAACTAGGAGAGAAGATATTTATTTCAGTTCCAGATTTACTCTTCATCATATACATATACATTATATATATAATATATAATATAACCAATACATTTAAATTAAAATTAAGCCATAGAGTTAGTCGGAAGGAATGTATTTCCTTCTACTGACAAAATTTATTTTTTGTTATCCTCTTATACCCCAATGTCTTTATCTCTGTGTTCTAATAAAACACTTTCAAGGCAGTCTAAAGTACATTTGTGCCACGTGTTGATATGCTTTTTATCTCCTTTGACTTTGGCAGCCTCAGCATTGATGTATGCCACTTGCAACTGTAAGGCAGAGTTTGAGAAGGCAAAGGATTGGAAATATTGCCCCCTGATCTTTCACATATCAATTAAACCAATTTCCAGGATATGAGTTTCCAGCATGCTTGTAGATTGTTTGCATCTAACATGCAGCTTTGGTCAATGATGGAACCAGGAAAAGCTTTTTGTTTTCCTTCCCCCTTGGATCTTCCTGTCCCTGGTGGTGGTTGACAGAATGGTTTTTCAACTTGTCTGGTACTGCCAGCATTGCCAGCATTCACACAACTTTTCATGCCGAAAAGGACCCATAGCGATGGCATTTACACTGTCCCACAAGTGACCAAAGGTTCAGGTCTGAAAAAAGTTTGAATGAACAGTTCATGGAAGTTCAACCCTTAAGGGCAACTCCTGTTGGGTCAAGCTTATACAAAAGCAAAACAAATTTTATTTTCTTGGGGGTGGGGGTGGATTCAAAAGTAAATGCTTCATGCAACTGCCTTAGGGAAACATCTATAGGCAGAAGTGCTCTTCTTAGATAGAAAATGAGATTACCCAACACATATGTACTTCTCTCCACGGAAAGGATTTGATCCAGTCTTCCTTGCAAGTTGTAAGCCAGCATGCAGAACCATGGCATGTATTTCAAAGCGGACATCACTGATGCATACAATTGGTCATTGTCTGCTGATGCCTAAGGAAATCTGCTGGTTCCTGAAGTGCTCATGGGGGCTCACAGCTGACAGGACCTTTGTTTCCTGAGTCCCTTTGAGAGCACTTGTACCCTGAGGCCCCTCTACAGGCTCACTCTGTGAGCCTTTGCCTTTTTTTTTGTCAGTGGATTTTCTGCGAAAAGGAGACGAAAATGTGGTAAAAGAACCCTTTATTAATTTTTGAGCTGTAATTTTATGCTCTCCCACCTAAATGTGATGTCATCGGGCAAATTATAACAGTCAGGGTTTAAATGACTTCAGATCTGTTGCTTTGTCATTGGGCTGTTAGTCCTTTTTTATGTTTAAAACCAGACCTGACACAGTGAGGATATTTCTTGCCACACAAGGAAAGCAGACAAGTAATTATATTTAGTAGATTCATTTGGGGCAAAGTTAAAGTCCATTGTGGTGGTTTTAAGCTCATCTCTGTGAGTCACTTTGGTCAGTGGCTGAATTCCAATCTTCAGTAAGTAAATGAGTCCATACGTCATGAAATATAAGCACTCACCTGAGGACAGAGGGGGAGGGTGTTATTTAGCAGCACATTCTCAGCAACATGCTCTGTTATCATAATTTCAGTGCAATTTTGGCTCATGGCAGTTCAAAAGCAACTTAAATAAATAAAGGCTACATTAAAACTGTAAATGTAGTGTTTGGTAATCGAGCGACTACATGACTATTTCTGTCTCAATGAAGTAACTTAAATACTAGAAACAGCTCGATACAAAAACTTACTTTAACACAAGTCATGCATTGGCATTAATTTTCCATTGTAACAATTTAAATGCTGCATTGTTTATAACTTAAGTCAGTGGACTACATATGTAACAGGCTGTTTCAGAGTAGATTGAGCCTAAAAATCCAGTCTGTCTGTTACATAATTAACTCTAATTAAAATGCAGAGGAATCAAAGAGCCTATAAAATCTACTATTTCCTGATTGTGTGGGAGAAATGCTCATACATATAGTAAAACTGAATACCATGTGTGATCTTTTTAGCAATGGTTGAGTGGGACTTGTAAAATGAATAAAAGGCATACTCCTGTATCATGACAGGGATCCTGGAATATCGGATCAAGGTGAAGTTTACACTTGTTCAAAGGGATCAATCAAGGGCAAGTGAAAGTTCCTCCACTGGGACACCCTCGACCACATGGCATGGCACCATTTCGAGGGGAAGTGAGCAAAAATGCCATTTGGAATAAAACCGGTGTTTGCAATGAGATGCAGGTATCACAAGATGTGCTTGTCTAAGCCTGAGGCAATGTTTCCACTCATGGAAGGAGATAAAACCAGGCTGCCCTTAGATCAGATGCTGGTGGGAGTTTTATCTTTTCAAAAGGAAAGCTGAGTGGTAACAACTCTCCTAGGAAGAGGGAGCATGACCCATATCCCAGTTTGGGGATTTGTCTCAATTTGCAGAATAAACTCTGCAGTTACTCTCAGCATTCTGATACCTTGTCAAGTTTTCCTCAGGAGACTGTGCATAAAGTAAATGTAATGGTGACAGTGGATAACCATGCTGCACTTATCTTTCAGTTTTGGCCAACCACATGTTAAATTACTGCATTTGGCTGGATTCTGCTCATTAGTTATCCATGAAAATGATTTAGTTTACTGTACATAAACGATTGAATAGATTTAGACTGACCACAGAGGGATATGGGTTCTGAGTAGTTTAAAGGTTAAAATCTCTTTTAATAATGGAAATAAAGGCTATTTTAAAAAGACGTCTTGCTAGGACACAGGGACTTTAAACACTGTGCACCTAAAAAAGGATGACTAAATTTATTCACACTAAGAACAGCACAAAGTCTGTCACTGGAAAAGCTGCTGAATAATTTACCAATGTTTGTGTTATATATGGAGCACATGATTCCTGTGCATCTGCAGCTTTTCATTTTTGTATGCAGGAAGTGTTCTTCGCAGAGTTTACATTTATGAAAGGAGCATAATGCTATCCTAGATCATTTACGCATTTAAGTTTAAATTCAGATGGACAGAGGAAAGGCTGGCCTCTGAGGCACGGCATGGGATGTTTGAGTCTTTAAAGAGAAATAAAAAGAGGCAAGAAAAGACCTTGTTTTGAACCAAGGAATCTGTATTCCTCGCAGAGGGTAATAAAAGCTATTCAGAAGGAGCTAGGCCTCACTCTCGGCAGGGCCTGGTGGCTGAGATGAAGCCTGCTGAGTGCTGTTTCTGTTCAGACAAAAGTGTTGCCTGGAGAAGCCTTCAATGTCTACGGCCAAGAGAAGAATGTCATTGGTGTGGAAAAAAAACTTTGAGAGCCTGCCTTTCTCAAAAA
The DNA here is from genome assembly GCA_019176425.1 of Megalops atlanticus. Classification (NCBI taxonomy): domain Eukaryota; kingdom Metazoa; phylum Chordata; class Actinopteri; order Elopiformes; family Megalopidae; genus Megalops; species Megalops atlanticus. The sequence goes on along the minus strand of CM032885.1, from coordinate 8,683,580 downwards.
AAAGATTTGTCCGTAATTTTTAACAGCAATACAAAAAGGGAGAGGGAAAGATTTATGGGGTCGAGACTGCTTTATGTGGTCTGCCTGGTTGCTGGTGCTTAATTATGTTTGTTGCGGAGCAGCGAGCTTTAGTGGGTCAACAGAATATTTTATGAACTTGCTTTAGAGAGTGTTAAGTGAACACTCAGTCAGCAAGGTTGCCTTTGCCTTTGTTAGACTGGTGCTTTAATTTGCTGTGCATTCTGCTGGAGGACTTGCCAAATAAGTTAGAAGTGCTTTATCACTGGAGGTAAAATTGTCCAATGAATGTGTGGCATTTCAGTAGTGTGAAACTCAGGTAGCCAAGCCAGATTCTCTCTCATACGTGGATGGCATATGGGATTGCACATTTAGCAGCTGAGAATATGTCTTTCTCTCCCTTAATTTCCAAACTCTGGAGAGCACCATATTCTTGCTCTGCGGGAGCTCTTCTAGCATATCAGCTTGACTTTTGAGAGGAGAAACTCTGCAAGAAGAGTTGATTTGCCCCTGGTAGATGACCTTTACAGTAGCAGCAGTGGGGGGCAGTATGCAAGGATGATTAAGATTAAAAGTGAGTTTGCTGTTATATGTGCATATGGGACAGCTGCTAAAGACCCCCTTTGTATCTGTTTACCGGTGACTTAGACATTTGAAGAGGAAAACCAGTGTGGTGAACACTGTTACACAGCTTTCACCCTCAAGTATGATCACAGAACACTACTAGGTTGCTTTATTTTGCAGGCTTCAGGATAGCCTCTGAATAGCAGTAGTAAGAAAGGAGCACGGATGATTCTCTTACCTTATAGTTAAGATGTTGTTATGGAGTATTAGTTTGCATATAGTATAAATGAAGGGGTAGAACACTACTTTTGAAACCTTAGGCAAGTTGTGTCAAATGGGTTGCTAAAATGTAGACCCAACAGCATGAATCATCACAAATTATATGTGATATGGAGTATAAATTCATTGCAAGGTGTTAAAAAGTCTGTCATCCAGATCACATATATTTACACAAGTACTGCAGAAATCTGAGCAGTTTTTTTTTCACTGGTATATTTTCTAGTTGTACAACTTTTAATATCTCAGAAGCAACATTGTCCAACTCCCCCTGCATATTCTTCTTCATTTCTGTGTTTAGGCAGTAGCTGTGAATGTGGGAAAAGAAGAGAAAGGCTGGATTAGCACACTTGCTCTTTGCTAATCCTGTCCAGTGTCCTCTCTGATAAGTAGCGCTTGGATGGTGTCCAGGGGTACACTGCTAGGATTTTAAATAAGAGCCCCTGAAGGAATAAAATTAATCGAATCTCCATTGACGGTGGTCTGGTTCATCTCACAAATGAATTAAAAGGAAAACAGGTTTGGCTTGGATGTGCACTGAAAAACATACTCTTATAAAGGATGTTTTCTTTCCTTTCAGAGAGGATTATGCTACCTTGTTTGGCCTCTTTTCCAGGAATAATAAGAATGACTCTTTTTCCAGTTTCCATAGTGTTTGCTGGAAGAATGTCATCCCACAAGTTAATGCTATTTCACTTGGCAACACAGTTGCTGTTGTTTCACAGTAGGTTGAACATTTACCATGGTAATTCCCAACCTGCTGTCAAAGATTAAAAGATGCACCAAAACAATGGTCATGAGTAATTGTGAATATTACTGCGCTGTTTCCCCTCGGATTTCCACCAGCCATTGTGTTAAAGCTGTGGGAGCCATGAGAGCCACACAGGCGGAGGGGTGTTATGGCCTTTATCTGCTTCTGGAAAATAGCACTCTATTTTCTTCTCTTTTTGCGTTATTTTCTTCTGAATCAGTTGTCTCTCAGACTGATCAAACCTTGGCATGTAGGGGAGAAATTTCACAGCCAAGCACAAGCCACTTATTTTAATATCAGTTGCAATCATATCAATGTCAGAGGAATTATAGTTTCTTTGCATGTGCTGCATGTTTTGAAGTTACCGGCTTGGCACTGTGCTTTGCCCATAAAGCACCAGGGAGCACACTGCACTGTGGAGTCATAAGGTTTGACCATATTAGAAACTTTATTACTATAAACTTTATTATTCCATTATATGAATTAACCAATATCAATTCATTAAAACATGGCCTCCACCTGATCTGAAGTGATAGGGAGCATTTGAAGCAAGTCTTCTCTCTGAGGTTTTCCTGTTAATCCACCTGGAACCCAGTGACAGTAGATAAGGTGTCCACAGCCAACTCATAGTAAAGATGTGTTCATCATCATATAATCATTAAAGTCACAGAACACTGTCTTTCAAAGGAAGCTGACATATGGCAAATCTGTCGAGGATGCATATCAGCTGTGCTGTTTTTCTCATTTGTAGTTTGGTGTGAAGGACGGCACGTGGCCAGTGAAGCCTGCTGCTGATCAACACTGTTGTCTGTGATGTGTTTTTCACAGCTTGGCTCATTACCATACTTGGTTCATGGAAAAATCAATCTGTTTTTTCAATGCTCACATGTTGGGTTGAGTGTAGCCCCAAGTGCTTATGTTGATATCCACAGATGACCTTTGGAAAGCATAACATTCTACATTTTCTGAACTTTATGTTAGGTGTTCTTTCAAGACACATAATTCACATATTTCAACTTCCAGTAGTGCATTTAACTGTTTAATACCCCCATTTCCATCTTAATTTAACTAATACAAGTACTGGGTAATTCTGAGCATTAGTGATAAACAGATTACAGAAAACCCAGGATAAGGGTTGTATTATTTATATGTATATTTGTATTGCCAAATTTAAAAAACTTATCTGAAAAAAAACTGCATAGACACATTCACCTATTCATCTGACATTAAAGTGGAGGGCTCCATATTCTCAAGAGTAGCTTAGTGCTGTGCTGAAGAACTGGAATTTCACCAGGCAAATGCATGAGCAAGTCATTGTTGGAACATCTCTGCTGTGAATTGAGATGTCACTGTTGCCATGGAAACAAAAAGAAGTTAATAAACTGTGAAAGTTAGTGCCTTACAACTTACAGCTCTCTGTCAATGTTGTTAGGTCTGCTAGCTTCAGGAGTAAACCAGCAATAATCATGTATTTTATGATCGCATGAGGGATTTTCAGCTTCCATAGCTACAAGTTAAAACAAGTTCCAAAACGATTACCTGATAAATGCTACAGATTTTTTTTTTTTTGAATGCACACTGTATTAGCCACAAATACTGATGACCATGGCACTGGGAAGGGCTATTCAGTAGGAATGGCCTGCTGCTTGTTTAGTGGTACTAAAAATAAGGAGTCCTATGTCCTTTAGATCAAGTGAAAACAAATCTATACAGTGTACTGAAATGCCTGGAGTTAAGAAGGCAATGCTTTTTTTAGGACACAGTGTAATGACTTGCATATAACCATAGTATTTTAAATTACCTTTAATAGCTAAATATTAAATGAAACTATTTAAATTTTTAATTGATATTGACTTGCTCATTATCATCTAAATTTGATTTACTACTTCAGTCATAATAAAAAAAAATCACCCAATCTTGTCTTCACAAACATAGTGATAGCTTCCTTTATCAATAGGATGGCATTACAATATTTTAGGGTTGCAGGCTCACCAGATAAAGAGTTAATAAGGAAGAGAACAGAAATAAGCTATACCACTCAGAACCATTTCGATTTCCCTCTCTGGACTTTTAACTGTTAGATGCTTCTCTTGGCCTGGGCTATACCATGACTCCCAGTCCCCCATTAGTTAGTTTTGTGTCTGCTTTGCCTCAGGAATGAAAATGTCCTGGAGGTCAACGTAATTGAAGCAGAGCTGACATTAATATCTCTAAGCAATTTGTGTCATTTTCATAATCAGTCAGAGATGATAGCATAATTGTTGGAACTCTGTATTGTTTTTCCTGTTTCTGAAATGACAGTTTCCCTGTGACGCTCTCTCTCTCTCTCTTCCAGAATGCAGCGTGTATTCTCAGTGATCGTGGTGGTGCTGCTGGCCTTGATGATGGTGACCACAGAAGCAGGCAAAAACAAGAAAGGTAATCTGCACTGTTTGACTCCTTTCCATGACCCCAGACTATTGGATAAACCCATAAAATACACCATTTTTTCTGGTGTTTAACTGAGATTTATTTTAGCACAGGACCAAGGTGTGATGTGTTGGTGTATGTGACATTTAATTCTCCTTTGGGTTTTTTTGAGTACAGAGAGGGGGAAAAGTCCTAAGGGTACATCGGACTGCACAGAGTGGCGCTACGGCAACTGCGTGCCCAACAATGGAGACTGTGGGGTTGGCGTGAGAGAAGGCACCTGCAACGATCAGACCAAGAAGCTCAAGTGCAAAGTGCCCTGCAACTGGAAAAAGGAGTTTGGTGGTAAGTCAAGGCAGTCTGGCATTCACACGAAAATGAACTTGAATACATTGTGATCATTGAAAAAGACATGGGGTCTCATTCATCAAAATGTTTGCAGACTCTAGTGTATTTCATGTTTGGGAAAAGTACGAAAAAAAGTCACATCAGATTGATGGCCAGTGATGATGGGATGTGATGATTAATCCCAGCTGTTCATAAATTAAAAAGATGCTTGTGCATGTCACTTGTAATTAGCCCTAACAATCCCTTATAAGGACTCTCTGGCTTCCAAGTCACAGGTATTGCCAAACTTCTGCCAAAAGGAAAAAAGGTATTCTCAGTAATTCACAGATGTTAGCGATCCTGACAGAGGTGGATGCCATAATTTTTTTTTTTTTTTTTTTTTTTTTTTGTAGTGTTAGCAGTGGAGAGTGTGGGTCTGAGTCTGGTAAATCGCTGTTCAAAATAAGCATGCCTTGAAAGGACACCAATATCTAAATCAATCTGTAGATCAAAAAGTTTGTTGTCTTGTCCAACAATGAAATTTGTACTTAACACAAAAAGTATGTAGATATTACAGGTGTAAGCCAAAGGTAAGAAGTTGCACGGTTATATGCATTTCATACCTTGACTCAAAGATGCTCACTTAATTCTATTTGAGTTCAGTGTTTGCTTATAGGTGCAGAATCAAACCTTTCAGCACATAATCTAAGTCACCTACAGCATAGGCATATTTGCAATTATAATTTCACAAGTGAGTTATTTTCGGTAATGTTGCCTGAGTAGATTATTTATTATTTTTGTTTATTGCAAACTGAAATGGATTTTATGTATTTCAGCTTCAAAAGGTCAAACTACATTTTCACTGTATGTGCACTATATGCACAAAAACGTTCATACGCATGAATAATGAATGTGGCCCATTATGTGTACATTTTCTGTAGTACTTGCTGAAGCTCAAAATTCTGTATGGCACATTGCTCCTAAGCTAAAACTATACACTGCAATTTATCAGAGTTTCCCCAGGAGGTCATGCTGCTCAGCAGGCTCTACACTCAGCTCATATTGTTTAGCAGTTGTTTTGTTTTGTTTAATACTTGACCTTTTGCTTTCACTGTCTCAGTAATGCCTTATCTGTGAAATATATACTGTCCCAGTTTTATAAATTGAAAATTGAAATAGAAAGTTCTTCTTAATAGCCAGGTTTTCAGTATTCTGTCAAGCAGGTTCCACACAAAAGGTGCTGTTTATCTGAAAAAAAATCCCACTCACATTCACCTCTGTGAATAATGTTTTCATGTGGGTGGAGTGTTTTGCTTTTAACTTGTTACAATACCAGAAATTGTACTGCAGGGCCTCGCTGAAAAGTTGGCATGTATAGTCTTTCCACCTGACCCAAGCTAATTGATTTGGTTAATTTGTGTATTAACATGCAAATGAGCCTGTCTCCTTCACTGTTTGGTCAATTGTTTTCAAACACTGTTCCAGATTGAACACAATTCACTAAAATATAAATACCACCAGCAGGTGAAAATTTAACTTTTTTGGGAGAGCATGGCAGTATTAAAGTTATTTTTTGTATTTCCAATACTCCATCAATTCACATTACTTGGAGGCCAATGTGTCCTGAAAAAATGTAGTTACTTTGTAACTTAGGTAACTTATGCAACAGATTACAGCAAGAAGGAGCAGAGTGAAATTAGAAAAATGCAACCAAGCACCCAAACGACTAAATTCTACCTGCGCTTCTTTCAGCTGACTGCAAGTACAAGTTTGGTAGCTGGGGGGAGTGTGACACAACCACTGGCACAAAGAACCGGTCTGGAACCCTGAAGAAAGCGCTGTACAATGCTGAATGCCAGACAACCATTAAAGTGTCAAAGCCGTGCCCCCCAAAGACCAAGACAAAGGCCAAAGGTAAGCTGATTGCAGGTGTATATATAGATCTGGAAGACTAGATGCTAGCTAGCTAACATTCAGATTAGGCTGCATCTAATTAGATGTCAAGCCTAGTTATCTACCTTGCCTGAATGGCTTGCTACAACGGAAGATAGCTAGCTTAATTAACTAAAAAATACTCTGAAATGTGGCTAGCTGGCTATCATAAAGACGTCATAAAGACTGCAGAGTGATATTATTGAAGTTATGTCTAGCTATGTGTGTGTCCGCTGTATCTAATTTTGCTTAGCTGGCTGACTAGCTGACTAGCTACTATAGCAACATGTTTCCTATTCCTGTTGAAAAAAATATTGTTTTCAGCTAGTAAAAGCTAAGCTTTCCTTGATGTGATATCTGGCCAAATGTCAAACATAAAAATGTCGACATCACTTACATAAACTTTGTGACCCCCTGGTTAATCAGGCCATTTCTTTAATAAGGAACATGACTGATGAAAGCCCTTAATTTCCATTGTGATAATAAAACTAATAACTGACATTCATCTTGTTTTAGTGGAGCAGACCACAGTGACTAGGACACTGAACTATCATAAGTTATCATGGATATTTAAATAATTGGAGAGAATGATGGAAACATTAATTATGATCATATGATTGATTTTCTGTTTTTTGAAGTTGGCTCACTATTGAACTAAAGACATATTTTTTCCTTTTCTAATATACTTTAAGTGAATGGAAATGTACCTTATTCTAAGAGAGTTCCAGGTGACTCATGGCTCAGTAAAAAGGCTAGACTGTCAGTTTAAGAGGCATTTTATAGCATGAACAAACATTTTTTCTGACTACTTTTCAGGGTTCAACTCTCAAGTGACAGCTCTGACCAATGTTTCCTGTATGTTTTAAATTGAGTATATATACACAGTCATATAGATGATATAGGTGAACTCCATGTGTTTGCTTGTGATTTTGATGAAAGGTAATCACTCCCCTCCACAAAGTCATGGGTCATGAAATTATGTCACTTCCTTTGAACCTGATGGAAGCTGCATTATTCCTCCACAGGAAAGAAGGGGAAAGGGAAGGAGAATTGAGGAGAGCTTGAACGTTGCAATGGAACTCGCATCGCCTCCGGAATACAGCACCAGCACAATCTCCCCTTCTTTGCCAAACATTTCGGACTACACTCAGGGTGTCACATCAGCTGTAAGTGATGCCTCTCTAAAAACAAACAAAACAATTTTCCGTTTTTTTGGAACCAGTGTTTGTAATGTACAGTACTTTTTCATTTTTTCTTCCATCTTAGAGCAAGCTGAAAGATATAATCAAAGGGAAGAACAGGTCCCTTATTTGCTACTGATGAAAATGTAAAGATTGTTTTAAAAAAACTTTAAAAGGCAGATCCATCCAAGGATTATATGATTCTGAATGAAAATGTCAATGCTATATGACTGTGTTTTTGTTTTTCTTTTCTGACTACCAGGTAGAGCTACTAACAGAACTGAACATGTTTCTTAAGTGAATTTGAATTGTGTGCCAATTACTAAACTGGTAGGGCCCAAATCATCTAATTATTTTAGTGTATGCCTATGTGCATTTCATGTATGAGAAGGATGTAGGGTTTGAATGGTCAAGGAAGTAATAGGATTTGGATTGTACAAAAAGATGTGTTGTTAGTGAAGTAGACTATTGGCTTTGCAATATATAAGGTTTGTTTGGAACAAAACATATGGTTCAGCATTAAGTGTATTTGTGGAAGACTTAAGAGCCTATTTGAGTGTGCTTGTATAATCTGTATACACACAGATCCTTGAATGGTACATTTTATCCTATTCACAAATGCTGTCAGCAATAAAATGAACCTCTCCCAATAAATAAACTTTCTTAAAACAACTTTTCAGAGCCTGTGTTGTTGGTGAGTGCTATTAGTACTCCGTCTATACCCATGGAATTTGTCCTGACATTACTGTAAGGTTGACTTTAACCACACTTTGAGATGATAGTATTTATTTACAAAAAGCAATCAAGAGATAGCCACCCTTTATAAATGTGGTAAAAGTGGGTAGCCTTAGTAGAGCATTTGAGCCAAGACTGTTTCCCCACCACATTCTCTAACAGCTCTTGAAATAGAGCTAGTAGTTTGACATGTGCTTATGCAGATGTTAAGTAACAGCATAATTCAAGCATTTACCACAGTTAATGTAAATGTTGATACATTTTTAAATGTTTTAAACATTAAAAACATAAAATGTTATATAATAATACTATGTATTTAATATATAATATTCTTATGCTGTTATTTAACTCATACAAGTTTTTACAGATCAAGTAAAGATGTGTATTCTTGTGGCTCAATGGTTAAGGCATTCACCTTGAATGTAAGCTGCACTGTAGGACCTGGGTTAGGCCTGTTGTCAATATACAATATAAAACCAGGCAATCTAAATTCATGTTATTTTATTACAATAAACTGACAGACATACAATTAATATTGTGAAAATTTCATACCATTTCAGCCTTAAAATATATTTTATACACAGTGGATCTAGAAAGTCTACACACCTTTCAAAATTTCTTGTTTTTATTGCACTTAGGCCTGAAATAAAAGCCTATTAAATCAGTTTTTCTACTTCCTCATAGACATAGTAACCCACAACACCCACAACAAGTAAAAAAAATGCAACACATTAAATTTCTACATTTAAAGTAGAAAAACTAAAACACCTTGGTTACATACACTTACACACCCTTTATAATGGTAGTTGTAACTGTGCTCAGGCAACTGTAATCATTCACCATACAAATCATGCCCAAAGCTAACTGACTTTTCCTGTAACCAGTTTAAGTGATTCTGATTAGTTCAGGATAAAATCAGATGCTCCTGTAGGTTTTCTCAGCAGGGTTCTTTTTGTTTAGTGCATGCCAGTGTAAGGAAACAACTATGGCCAACAAGGAGCTACCAAAACATCTCTAGGATCAAACTGTTGAAAGGTTTAGATCAGGAGAGGGTTATAAAAAGATATCAAATGGATTAAATATAGGATGGAACACAGTAAAAACCATAATCAAGAAATAGATTAAATATGGCACCACCAGGACCTTGCCTAGATCATGCCATCCCTCTTAGATGGGTGAATGTGCAAATAATCTCATCACGGGGGCCACCAAGAGGCCAAAAGGAACATTCAGGGATCTGCAGGACTTCATGGCAGCCATGCACACAGCAACAACTTCATGTGTTCTCCACAATTCTGAGCTGTGCGGTTGGGTACCAGGAAGAACATACAGTCTTGTCTGAATTCTGCAATAAGACACTCAGGATCTCTTGTCATTTGCAGAAAGGTCTTGTGGTCAGATGAGACTAAGGTATAATTTTTTGGCCCGTCAGACTAAGAACACTCCTTATTGTCAAGCATGGCAATGGCAGCATCATGCTATGGGGCTGTTTCTCTTCAGCAGGGACAGGGGCTCTGGTGAGGATGGTGGGGAAAATGAGGGGGAAAGATTTAATTTCATTTCATAGAGGAGAAAATACCAAATGATTTAAGGAAAAACCTGCTATTCTCTGCGAAAAAGCTGAAGGTAGGGAAGAATTTTACCTTTCAGGATGACAATGACCCAAAGCACACAGCCAGAACCTACAGTGAAATGGATGGTAAAAAGGAATATCAATGTCCTGAAATTTAAGAGAAGTCACAATTTAAGTGACGTTGAACTCTACTGCAATGAAGAATGGGAGAAAATAGTAAAATGTAGATGTGAAATGTTGGTAGAGAAGCAGATTGACTGCAGTTATCTAACCAAAAGTTGCTTCTACCAAGTATTAATTTAAGGGTGTGCAGACCTATGCAACCAGGTCCAAAGTTTTTCCTTTTAAATACGTTTTTGAAAAACAGACGCCTCTGAATTTCACTTAGATATTGCTGGTTTTATGTGTAAATAAAGCTAAAGAAGTCTAGCTTCACTCGTCTTGATTTAAGCCTTTAAGGCACAAAACAAAAAAATTTAAAGTATGTTTAGACCTTCTAGGTCCACTGTATATTAACAAAAATACATTTTTTATTTTCAAGTTTAATGCTGGCAGAAGCCACAGAAGAATGTCTATGAAATTACCTCTGCATTAAACTCAGCCTGCATACTGCTGAGACTTCAGCACACTGGTTTGATACATGATATGATACCTTAGCTATACTGGGTTACTTCACACAACATATAACCAATAATGTTGATCGCATCAGCAATAATACTGCTGCTGAAGACTCAAACGTTATCTCAAACAGCAGAAAATATGGTCATCAGTAGACAAGATGTATAATGTTGACCTAAGCCTTGTCCTGTTATGCTGAAAACATACTATTTTAGACAGATGCATTGCTACAGGGCCTTAAAACAAGTAACAAATGCTCAGAAGTTTGAGGCATCCCACTTTCTTCAGAAATGTTTGCTGACACTGGATTATAATTCTTATCTTCCTTATGCCTTCGGAGAGGGGGGAATTTCATGTGACTATTCACTGACATCCTGGCAGTACGCACTTGGCTGCTAAGGAAGCAAAGAGGGTTGCATTAGTCACACACTTTAGCCTCTTCATTGTAATGGGGAAAAAAGGAATAGATGAGACTTTTCCATTTAGGATTCAAGACCGTGACAATATATTCTTTCAGGTCCAGTCCAGGTTCATTAACCAGGACTCTGCAGTTGTCCAGAATAATCTAGAATAATGTATTTTTTAACAGTGAAAAGGGCATCACCATGTACCTATTGATAGCCCTGGACCTGACACTATGTATGCAGGGAAAGAATTAAATGTTTCAAGCAAGGTCCTCAACTTACTTTACCTAATCATTCTTTGTAATCTTTGCAAATCCAAAATTGCATTCCTTCTGCATATTTACATTTACAGTAGTTAGGTGAGAGTCAACACGTTTCAGTGTGACTTAGTTGTATATACGTCAGTCATAGGATTAATAATAAAACTGAAAGTAAAAAATATACAGTATCCCCCAAAAGTATGTTAACGATAGAGTGGAAATTGATATTTTTGCAACTTTAGGCATTTGCTTTTGAGATCAAAAAATGACCAAATGAGACCAAAGTAGAGACTAGCTTTCAGCTTTTATTTCATGCTATTTACATGCACGTATGTTTTTATCATTTTATAGAAAGAGCCATTTTAATGTTGAGTCTCTTTTTTCAGATGTGCAAAAGTAAGTTAACAGATGAATTTCAAAACAAATCAAAGTGATGAGGTCTAATATTTGGTTGCATAGCCCTTTGATGCAATGACTGCATCAAGTCTACGACCCATTGACATTACCAAACGTGTGGCATCTTCTTTGGAAATGCTTTTCCAGGCCTTCACTGCAGCTGCTTTCAGTTGATGTTTGTTACAGGGGCTCTCTGTCTTCAGTCTCCTCTTCAGCGAGTAAAATGCATGCTCAATTGGATTTAGATCTGGTGAATGACTTGGCCAGTCTAAAACTTTCCACTTTTTGTCATTGATAAAAGCTTTGGTTGCACGGGCAGTGTGTTTGGGGTCATTGTCTTGTTGTAGGATGAAGCGCCAGCCAATGCGATTGGAGGAATTGCTTTGTACATAGCCAGACAAAATCCATCTGTACACTTCTGAATTCATCCTGCTGCTGCCATCATCTGTTACATCATCAACAAAGATGAGAAGCAGCCATACATGCCCAGGCCATGACATTACCTCCTCCATGTTTCACAGATGAGGTGGAATGGTTTGGATCATGGGCAGTTCCTATCTTTCTCCACACTTTTGGCTTTCCATCACTTTGGTGAAGGTTTATTTTGGTCTCATCTGTCCATAAAACTTTGCTCCAGAACTCTTCTGGCTTGTCTCTGTATTTTTTAAATTCTAATCTAGCCTTTCGACTCTTGCTGCTGATAAGAGGTTTGCATCTTGCAGTACACCCTCTATCATTCTGCTGTCAAAGTCTTATGTGAACAGTAGATTGTGATACTTTCACACCTGCACTCTGTAGACTGGCAGTGATGTCACTGACTGTTGTTTTAGGGTTTTCTTCACAGCTCTTAGGATGAAAAGATCTGAAATCAAGGCTAGACACCCACTGCCCTTTTATGTGTGAACAATCCATGCAAAAGGAAACACCTGAGCAATGAGTTACACCTGTCAGTCATTCGTTAACTTACTTTTGCACACCTGAAAATGGGAGCATGCAACACAAAAAGAGCCATTTCTCTAAAATGGTAAAATGTATATGCATGTGAAGACCATTAAATAAAAGTTGATAGTTTCTTCTTTTATTTCACATTTATCTTTTCATTTCAAATCCAAACACCTTAAGTTAATGGCAAAAATTACACATTCCATTCTACCGTTAACATACTTTTGGAGGGCACTGTAATAATGGGAAAAGTAAACCATCCACATGTTTTGGAAGAGTCATTGCTTTTTGAAGGTGCGGCAGAAACAGTAGTAAATGACAAGCAGTAAATGACAATATGTTCTGACAGTTACAGTAGTGGTTAGTGCGCTTAAAATGGACTCTATCCATATAAATGCACAATCCTAAATGTAAACTCTAAAAACTTTATAACTGGTATATACAGTAGTTTCAGTATAATCAGTTATAACTTCTGATTATTATGATTTTTGTCAGGTTCAGTGGAATGCAAATAACATTTCTTATTTGTATGTAAAAAGAGAAAGAAAGAGAAACGCACCCCCACATTTTGATATCGATAAACAGATTCAATAAGTACAGGTTCTTCATAACTACAAGATATTTATTTAGCATTTGGCAATAAAAACAATACAATCTTCTGTACACGGTCCAGGTATTTTAGGGAAAATAACATGGACTATCCGAATGGCCACTGTGATGGTTTTATCCACTGCATGAACATAATGCCAATACAACATGTTTATGCACAATCTGTCCATTATTTCTCCACATGTTAAATATGGCCTAGCTCAATTATGTGAAATTACTATGGCCTGAACTGATGAAGTGACAGCTGTTGGTTTCTCTTTGTCAGTATAATGCATGAGCTCTTAATAATTGCATGCTTTATACCTAGTTTCAGCATGGGATGTTCCAGTCTGTTGGTTGAATAAGGCAACAAGGTAACACTTTATATTGAGAAATCTGTTCTATGTAATTGTTACATAGTATAACCACTATGTAAGTACACATTACTATCCAGTTACCAATGTAGATGAAGTCATTTGAAAAACCTTAGCTTTACCTCAAAACCACAGCATTGTCTACTCCAAACCTAAACTCAACCCTAAAAAATTGTCAAACCAACCCCAACACTTTAATTACATACATTTTGTTACAATGCAAGACATATTACAGTTCCACACAGTAATTGTTTTCACTTATATCATACATCTTCATTTAACAACCAATTGCATAGCTATATTGATTCCTTAATATAAAGTGTTATAGGCAAGGAATATGACAACAGCATGAAGTAGGTCAAATGAACACTAGCTGACAGTCAGATCCTTTTAGTTTCATTTAACATTAGGAACTGTCCACAGCATGGTCTATCACAGTTCAAAACTGAACTTTGGGATGGAAAGGTTGTGTAAGTAAACCCCCACATTCTAAAGAAATTGACTTAAATGAAATGAAAAATATATCCTTTTCATAACATTTTTTGCATACAGGCAGCGAAATAGTTTATACTGTTTGTAAAATTATTTGTAAATTAATATCACTTTTAGATAGATAACAATGAACCAAATACAAGAGAAGTACGAACATCCAGATATTAAATACATGAGACAAATTGACTCCTTTTTCCATGTACCATACTTTATGCATACATTGGCCTAGTATTTACAACTCTTTGAACAAGAAAACTAAATGTAAAACTTATTTACTCAGATCTTTCATTAGAGGTCCCATATGCAAAACGTTTTGCTTCGCAGTTCCATACATAAGCAATGCATTTGTTCTAAATGGGCACAACATCCATATCTTTGTAGTAAAAAAAAAAAGAAAATCTCACCATGATTTTAAAGGATAAATGAGAGAGCAACATTTAAAACAGGAACATTTTTCTTCATTGTCTTTGCTTGAAGCATAACATCCAAACATTTACAGTACTATAGCAAGAAGCAACTGGGATGGAGGCAGCAGATTGGGTTAGGAGCATGTGGCTTCACTCAATCATCATCTGAAAGGGTTCAGAGTACTTTCCAGCAGTGTAAACATCAGTTGAAATGTGAATTTTTTTCCTCAAAAATTAGTGTTTGCAAATCCTGACTTTTTAAACTGGTAAACTGAAATATTAGTGTAATTTTTCTCCTAAAACACTACTACATTTTTGCCATACTGTATAAATATGTCTTCCTTTGTCCAGCTTTCACTGTTGTGTGCAACATGTTCATGATTTAATTACCTTTACTTCCAAATGCTACATCCTTGGCTCTTTTTTGTTTCAGTACATGCCACTTCAATTAGTTCAAGACACTGGATCTTAATTTCTCTGAAGAGAGAATAGTCTGTGGAGAAGAATGCCAAAATGCTTAAAAAGCTCTAAATGAACAGATCTATATGAATGACCAGTGTTTTAACCACTTTCTTAATCACTGACGTGAGTATAGGAATATATAACCATATATATGACCATATGTATATTGTATATATACTGTATTTATACATATATATGATTGGTAATTAAGGGAATACTCTCTATCTTATCTTTCTCTTTCAGAGAAACATATGACCAGTTATTTGTAGAATCATTACTACAGTTATTTGTTGTAATGTTTTTCATTGTGAATTGAAGGCTTGATGACTTAACACCAATTCGCTGTGCTTTGTTTGAAGATTGTCACCACATTTCTGTTGATCTATAGATATTCTGTAGGTCCAGCATGGCCTTGCCAGTCTATCACAGACCAATAGCTGAAATAATACTGCTGAAGGCTCTGGCATCAAACCAGACAATATTTCGCTATCAGCATGTAACGAATGCCTGGCTTGGCCAGCATTCCTATTTTCAAAGTGAAAGTTCCTTCCGTTGTGCACCTCTACAATGTATGAAAAAATCACAAGGTGCCTCTTGGGATTCTCTACCATCACAGCCATTATATGAGGGTTAAATCCACAAACAGGTGCCCTGTCAGAAGTCTCTGTCACACACGTGCAAGCTAGTCCCTCAGGTTTACCTTGTGCCAATGTTTTTATATTGACACATGAGGAGGTTCTTGAAGGTCTTTTTGAATGTCACATTGCAGAGAGCGTAACATGCAGGATTGATGGTGCTATTGACGTAGCATAGCCAGTAGCCTATTGCCCACACTGTGTCTGGGACACAGGAGTGGCAGAAAGTGCTGATGAGAACCATTACGTTGTAAGGCGTCCATGTGATAATGAAAGCCAGAAGGATTGCAAAAATGGTCTTGGTCACCTTCTTCTCCCTGGCTGCCATCTGTCGCTTTCGCTTGACTTGGCTCCTGGCAATGCTAGCAAACTTCCGCGCTACCGTCCTGGGCCGGCTGACAGGGATGGAGTTGTTTTCAGCGCTCGGGGGGACAATCTCAATGGCAGTGATGCACTCGTCCCCTGTTTGTTTGGTGACAATCTTGATCTTTGACCACTTGGAGGCAGGGTTTAGTCTGACGGGTGCAGGGTTGGGGGCAGGGCCCTCGGAGGTGGCCACACTGTTGGCCCGCTCCTTGGTGTCTTTGGGGGCAATGCTAGCTGTGCTGGAGTCATTGGAACTGTCCTTCTCTTCTGGCTGGACGCTGGAGTCTGCTTTCGTGGAGACCGTCTCATCCAGCTTGCCGTTCTTCACTCCTTCAGCGCTGGACTCCGTGCTGGGCTTGGAGGAGTTATTGTTGTTCTGCTTCAGGATGTGGCTCTTCAGCAGGCTGGTAGACTTGAGGGCCTTCTCTTTCTTGGTCTCGGGTTTCTGCTTGGACACACGGCTGCGGCTGGCCAGAGAGATGTGGATGTAGAGGACAGTCATGATGATGACGGGCAGGTAGAAAGCAGCAATGGCTGTGCCAAAGGTCACGGCAGGGTTGGAGAGGAACTGTATGTAGCACTCCCCCTCTGGGACTGTGCGCTCCCCCACAATGAACTGCCAGAAGAGGATGGCAGGTGCCCAGAGGATGAAGGAGAGGATCCAGGCTGCGGCGATCATCAGCCCAGCCATCTTAGTCGTGCGTCTGGTTGGGTAAGTCAGGGGCTTAGTCACGCAGAAGTACCGGTCAAAGCTGATGATCAGAAGGTTCATGACAGAGGCATTGCTGACCACATAGTCCAGAGCCAGCCACAGATCACATACCACAGGTCCAAGAGGCCAGTAGCCCTTGATGATGTAGACAGTATAGAGGTTCATGGAAAAGACCCCGATTATAAGGTCTGCACATGCCAGGCTAAAAAGGAAATAATTGTTGACCGTTTGTAGATGTCGGTTTACTTTGATGGAAAGCATCACCAGGATGTTTCCCACTACGGTGACAAAACTGAGGGACCCAGTTACCAATGCGATGAAGACCATCTCCACTGTCTTGTAGGGGCTCCCCTCCATCTGTCCCCCTGAGCAGGAGCTGTTGCTCCTGGGACTGTTGCAGCTGATGTTGGCTGAATCTGCACTGCCAGACACATTGTACATGGAGCCTAGAGGAAAAACAAAATTGAAAATAAAATTTAAAACAAAGTAATATATTGATAATCTCAGCCTTCAACAGACCAATTTCAAATCTTAGCTTTAATTAAATATGTAAGATCTATAATTAATATGTAACTGTAAGAAAACCTGAAATGGCTCATTTGTTGTGATGCCCTCAATATAAGCTCTGGCACTGTTTCAAGTTGTTGGAATACTGTAGAAATAATTTACAAACAAGAATTCATGCGATGAAAACATTCTGTGAGGTTTCAGTCAATCTGTAAGCTATTCTTTCATGTTTTCTTTATTATGGATAATGTATTCTTTCATTATCTTTTCCACTGGTGTGTATTTATCCATCTGCCAACTAAGTCCTATTTTTATTCTGTACTTTCTGATGCAACTTAAAATAAGACATTCCCGTACATCTTCCAGAAAGGCCAAAAACAGTACCATTGTGATCTAGAAGATATATGCATTATCCACTGCCACCTGTAGCGGAGCGAGCGTAGGGGGGGCGATGGTGTGGCTGACCCGGGCCCACGGTTCTTCCAGTTACAAAGGGGCCCACCTTGGGCCCAATCTGCCTGACTGAACATGCATTTTTGTTGTTTAGTTGAATAGTTTGAATAAAGTTTGTTTGTGTATCTTGATTGCGACAAAAAATAAAAAGTCAGACCGAGGGCGTAATGGTTTCGACTGACCCCTAGCTATAGCTTCTCACAGCACGAGCTTGGCGATCGCCTGCTCCTTTTTATTTCCCATCGCCACCTCTGCTGACAGAGCCGCGATATTTATTTTAAATGAGCAGAGACACAACAGAGTTACAGAAAACTTTATTCGCTGTCCAGTAGGTATCCTTGTGTAAGTGTACAAACAGAAAAATTACGCCCTCTGTTCCACTCCCAAAGTAGGAACTAGGCGATCGCCAGCTGTCTTGTTTTATTTCCCATCGCTGTCACTGCTGACGGACCCGTGGTATTTAAAAATGGTCTCACGCAATGAGGTGTGCTGACATAGCACACCTACATTTACATTTATTTATTTAGCAGATGCTTTTATCCAAAGCGACAGTACGGGGACAGGATGTGTACAGTTCCACAATGAGACAGTAGTTCTCAGTTGAGAGCAAAGTCAGTTTGAGGACGCAGTACTAGGTAATTTATACAACTACAGGGTGTAGGGCAACTAACAAGATCCGAATTCAAAAACAGCGCAATGAGTGCCAAAGTAAAGACGATAACAAAAGACACAGCAGTTTTTAACACCTAATCCACATTTCTCTCCGTTCCGCCCTTCCGGAATGGTTTCCCCTTGGATATGTCTTGAATCTCCATACAGCCTATAATAGGATGTATAAGGGCCCACTACAGGTCCTAGCCCCGTCTGCAATGAGCCATTGGCTCTGCCCCTGACTGCCACAAATGATTATTACACATCTTGGGGTTATTAAGGAATGGACAGTCTTCACAATGTCCTGGAGCTGGATAGCAATTAAATATCTGTTCCACATTATGACCTTTTCTCATATTCCTCAGTAACCAGTGGTCCTCTGGATATATGTTCATTAAGCTTGAAAAGTTGTTGACATTACAGATATTGAATTCAAACATACTGTAATAATTCAAGGCCTCTATTAATATGCATTGAATTCTTGCCATGATTTTGATTAATTATTTAAGTGTGTCATTATTACTTTAATGCTGTAAAACTGAAGAGGAAGAGATCATCTTATGAGAACAAAAATTTTTTGCATTTCCCATGTACACTGATGATAAAATGTAAGGTATATTGGAGAAATAGGATTAAATAAGGATTAAATATTCATGTATACTATTACACTGCCATGACAGCACATGACATCCAGCACTGATTATGCATAACAACCATAGGTTGAATATTAATGTTGTTCCATGTATAATTGTGGTACTGCCAAATTAAATGTTGAATATTTTCATCCTTTTCATGCCACATGAAAAGTGTGTTTCTGCAGGTTTCATCATATCCCTTCAATTTAATAATTCTTTGTGTATATTTTTTTACAGTACAGGAACAGGAGCATTGTAATATAAACTAAATAGAGAAGCCACTGGTGCAACCTGAGTACCTCTGTGCTCTGGTTTCAGCTTTTTAAAGGAGGTGATTTCTAATCAGTGGTTTTAAAATTATTATACCTCAACTCTCCCAGGGCAGAGAGCAATTTGAAAGTGATGTCTGCATGAGCATCATGTTACATGTCTCAAAAGGTGTTTGTGAATGCTGTTAAAATAGGAGAAAAGAGAGCTCTTCCGCTATTGAATTAAGTAATGATGAATGTTATCAATATCAGTAGATCCTAACAACTCATCATAGAAAAATGACGTTAATGTTAGCACATTGCAATTGTTTGTATACCTTTGTATCCATTAGCTCATATTAACAGATTTCAGTGACACTTTCAGGTAGTCATTTTCCCAGTTTGGGGAATTTCAAGTAAGTTGTTACAATGTAAATTAACCAAAACAAGCAAAGCAATTTTCCTAATATTAAGTGGTTAGCTACACTGACAAATAACATTAATGTTTACCATACCAAATATCCTGTAGCTAGAGAGGTTACATTAGATTACATATGACAAGGTTACAAATTACAAGTCGATAGAAAGCTATATTTATTTAACATAACTTCTTATTAGCACTCAACATTCAAATTATGGCACAGTTAATTCTAAAAAATACAAACAATTATTGTGTAAATTCATAATTCGTAACAATATACTTCAGCAGTATCCTCTAGAAACATACGTTTCATAGGGCAACCATTTTGTCTGGACTCAGTCTAATAGATTTAGTTTAGCCATCTAACCGTACTCGATTAGTTCCAATAAAAGGCTAGTAAATATTTTCGGTTCAGTCAGTGAAAATTTACAATATTAACGAATACATTGGCAAAGCAACTCTTGAATATTTGACGGTGTAATCAAACAATTTTATCATGCTCTTCAACATTACAATCCTGTTAAAACAGGAGAGGATTAGACAGTAGACAAACTGAGAAACTGAAATACTATTACATGTAGGATTGATTTTTCAGAAGTGCTGTTTCCGCATTAGTGATGTGCAGTTTGTGAATGTTCATTTCTTTTGAATGAATTTGTTTGGTGAATCAATCTAATCAAACATTATCATGAGTGAATCAAAATTTAATTAAGGTAATCAAGCCTGAAGAGCAACTGAGTCAGGGCTAAAAACACTCAATTCATAATATGTGCACCCTAGCATCAGATTACAATTTTGACTAAAGGGTGTTGTGCATGCAGTGGACCTGTGGGGGTATTGCATCCGGTGAAATAGGTCACAGCACAAAAAAAAAAGTTTAAATGGTCTGTGAAATTATATGCACTAATATCCTTAGTTCTGTGCCAGAAATGAGGGACTGTGTCATTTTTCAGTAAAGCATTCATATTGTTTGGAGAACACACCTTTCAGTGTAAATATAATAGTCTGTAGGAACACATTTGTCATCTGACCTGATAACACATAACTCAGATGTGCTGAATTAATGCAAAGAAAGACACAACTCAAGTGTACTGAATGAACTCAAGGAATAATACAACTTAAGTGTGCTGAACTGCTTGAAGGACAATGCAACTGAAGCATGCTGAACTACTCAAATAACGATGCAATTCAAGTGTGCTAAACTACTCGAAGAATGAATCAACTCAGAGCTGCTGAACTAACTCAAAGAACATTACAACTTGAAGCTACTGAACCAAGGTTATAATAGTTTTCCATTTTCAAATGCATTTTTATTTTGATAACATGTTTGTATTCAATCTGAATTCCTGTTTAGTTTTAAGCCATGTCCAAATGTACACGGGTATTTTTGAAAACGGGGGTTTTCCCTCCTTCGTTCTTAAAAAAAACGAAAACGCAAACACACGCTGTCGAGAGCATGCCAAACCAACAGGCGACGATATAACCCTAACCGTAAAGCCATGTTGGCCAATCAGAAGCCTGAAAAAAAAGTTATTACGGCCCACACTCTGACGTCACGAGCCAAAAACTCCGTTTTCCCTGTCTATACGTGAACACTGAAAACGGAGTTTCTGAAAATCTTCACCCTGGAAGGCGTTTTGCAAAAGATCCGTTTTCAGTGACCTAAAACGCCGTTTGCGTGTGGACGAAAGGCCAAAACGCATAGAAAAGGCTACGTTTTTAAAAATATCCACGTACGTGTGGACAGGGCCTTAGTTAGTTTCACCAGTGGTTTCATTAGTTTCAGTTTAGTTTTTATTTCATGGACTCATTTCTATTTTGTTTTAGTTTATTATGGTATCATTTTTAGTTTTAGTAATTTTAGTTAAGGACAAAAATTGTCAAGGATTAGTGCAGCGTGAAAAATAATCTGCTTATCATTGAAGATATCAACATTTCAAGACTAAATTTAACATATGCGATACATCTGTTTCAGACAGAATTTTATTCGCATATGTTAAATTGGTCTGGAGTGTTACCAGTGGCGGCTCCTGCCACATCTCTCCATATTGGAGTGGTCAAGATCCACTAGTAAATAAGTACAGTGTGTATTGAGAGATGCAGACTTCTCTACAAAATCGACTGTAACTAGCTAAATTCTGAACCGATTTTCATGGAATTTGGTTTGTTATAAAAGTGAGAAATTGAACTTGATACTGGTTACTTATTGGAAGTCAGTTACTGAGGGCGGATCTAATCAGCTATATGCTAAAACATTAGCCTAACCTTTTGAATAGCCACAACTTCCTCTGGGACATGCAGGCTCCGATCTATGAATACGCAACATCAAGTGTAAATTATTTGGAATTTCAGCTTTGTGACTTTCTCCAAAAATGTAGATTTCTATATCACTGTAAAACTATACTATTTTAAGGATATTAATCCTTACAACAAAAGGTGTTCACATGTTGCTGAAAAGTGTGAGATTGAGAGGAATGAGTTTGTCCAAGACAGGGAACTACTTTGACTCTTACCTAGTTGCTCTAGAGCCCAATTATTTTATGTTTACATATGACTACATTTTATATCTGAACATTGGTCTCAAACACTTAACACAATACATTGTATGTAGTATTGTATTATTAAATTATATTATAGTATTGTATTGTACTATTATATTGTATCATTTAGGGGTGCAACGGATCACAAAACTCACGGTTCGGATCGTATCATGGTTTTGAGTCACGGATCGGATCATTTTTCGGATCAGCAAAAAAAAAAAAGGGAGACAAATATAACTTTGCTTTCCATTTATTACTTAAAGAACTTAAAGAACACTTACAGCAAGGAACTTTTGCCTATGGTCTTAAATTAAAACAACATTCAAGATGGTGTGGGTGTAGGAACCAGCTTCAACTGCAACGTAAATTCCGAGCGCTTGTTATGCTGTTCTCTGGCTGTGTCTGAAATCGCTCCCTATTCACTATCTAGTGCAGCGTTTCCCAACCCTCTCCTGGAGTACCCCTTGTCCTGCATGTTTTAGATCTCTCCCTGCTCTAACACAGCTGAATCAAATGATCAGTTTGTTATTAAGCAGCTTCAGGAGTTCATAACGAGTTTATCGTTTGAATCAGCTGTTGGAGCAGGAGAGATCTAAACCACGCAGGACAAGGTGTCCTCCTGGAGAGGACTGGGAAACACTGATCTAGTGCAAATGAATACATTTTACACTTGATCATTGGACTTAACTGCCAGCTAGCTAGCTTACGTTAGTTTCGACTAATTTGAACAGATGAAGCTGTGCTAGTTCTTTCATTAAGTTAGCTAGTGATAGCTAGATAGGTAGTGGTATTATCTAGCTAGCAGTGTCAGTTGCAACTAGCTAGTCACTTAGCTAGCTAGTTGGCACAGTTAGACACAAAGATGCTCAAACAAATGTTCGAATAAAAACTATATCCAGAAAATAGTTAAATTATTGTATGACTGTGAATAGTGAGTGAGTGAACGAGTGAGCGATTTTGGACGCAGGCTTCGTCTTCGCAACACTTGTGCTAAGGAGGCTAAGGTTGCTGGTTTTTAAAATGGCGCTTGTATCTTTTCACTTTATACTTATCTTTTCACTTTATATTATATTATGTGTCTAAAATGAATTAATGAAGATGAAAATAAAATATTTGAGATTAACAATATTTGTGACATTGTTTGTGTAAAGGCAACTGTCCAGCCTGCAGAAGTGGACTTATCATATGTGTCTCGGGGTGTACGGATGAACTGACAGGATGTTCTTCTCTTAACTGATGTTGCCTATTCATAGATCGGAGCCTCCATGTCCCAGAGGAAGTTGTGGTTATTCAGAAGGTTAATGTTTTGGCATATAGCTCATTAGATCCGCCCCCAGTAACTGACTTAAGATTCCAATAAGTAGGCTAACTAGTATCATGTTCAAAATCGGTTCAGAATTAAGCGAGTTACACACTGTAGCCTACTTATTTATTAGCGGATCTTGACCGCTCCAATACGGCGGACGTTCAGACACATAGCGGCGACATACAGCAGCAGCCAATGAGGTATCTACGTATCTATGTGACCGTCAAGCTCCTGGAGCAACTTCCGGGTCACGACAAAAAAAAAAAAAAAAAATCAATGCAAAATTGAGAAAGAAGATTTCCACACACATATTTTAATTCCCGATTTCCATTTATAAGCACATCAAAGAAAATCGGATAACGGGTCGTTTTTTGTTTTCTATTATCAAAACAAAAATCGGAAAATGGGTCGTTTTCCGTTTTTTGTTTCCCTGTTTTCAAATGGTAGTTGGGAAACAGCTGGTTTCCCGATTTTGGTTTTCTTATTTCAAAACAAAAATCCGTTGGCCGCCAAGTACACGGACCATTTCCACACACATATTTTAATTCCCGATTTCCATTTATATAAGCACATCAAAGAAAATCAGATAACGGGTTGTTTTTTCGTTTTCTATTATCAAAACAAAAATCAGAAAATGGGTTGTTTTCCGTTTCCCTATTTCTAAATGGTAGTCGGGAAACAGCTCGTTTCCCGATTTTGGTTTTCTCATTTCAAAACGAAAATCCGTTGGCTGCCAAGTACACGGACCCATTAGCCATGTTGACCTTCGATGTGACAAGACCGCTGGCTGCCCTGGCGATCCCTACACCAGGTTACGTATGATGAAAGCACTTTAGTGGAAGCCCGCCCGGAACCCATACAGATTGCATTGCAGCGCGTGCAGTTCGAAAAAAACTTCTTTAACATGAGTCCATCAGAGCGATCTGGGCGATTTTCAACCAGACCGAAATTGCCCGAAAGGGGCGGTACTCCACGGAACACGACTTGACGCTGATTGGACTATGATATTCAGAGGCTAGCGTAACACTGTGGTAGGATGTTATAGAAAAAATCCATCCCTTTCCCCCTTTGGTGGTGCATCGCCCGATCGCCCTAAGGAACAAACCGCCCCTGAGTGTGATACCCGCCGCCTTGAATGAATACGACGTCCGCCGTCTTGAAACTATAACGACATTTTTTTTGTCTTTTCTTATTTTATTTTTGTTAGTTTTTTTTTTAGCAATCATTATTAGTTTAGTTTAGTTTTAGTTTTACATTTTCTTTGGGTAAATTATTTTATTTCAGTTTATGAAAATGTCTCAAAACCATTAGTTTTCATCTTAGTTTTAGTTTGAGTATATGATAATAACCCTGTACTGAATTTGAGGAGCATCCCAATAATTTAGAGTTGTCCTTCAGAATGTCCCACTGGATTTTGAGATCATTTTCCCACAATAATTCTGCAGTTTTTTCCTGTATAATTTGAATTTGAAACATTTTCATCATTAGGAAATGCACATTTTATTATAAATTTAACATATACAATTTATTTCCCCTTTAACAGACAACCAACATAAAAGGGACTGATACTCCTACATTTTAGGATTGCACCCTTTAATTATAGCAACCAATAAAATATGTGTGGCAGCCTAGGGGGACTCTTCACATGGTGAAAGTTTCACATTAGATTTTTTTTCTTGGTCTGAAAACTACAACCTCTCCCAAACTCAAATATGTTTGAATAATTGAAATGTCCAGAATCCAAGTTAGGACATTTTGAAATGAACTTATTTCCAAAAGAAAAAAAAAATGCTACAACTCAGTTTGTAATTATTCATTATTTAAAAAATTTAATTGAAAATATCACTATGCTAAGCAGAACCTGAGGTGGAATTTGTGGAGCAGGAGTATCAATATCGCTATCATCCTCATTTGGTTAAATTGGTACTGCTAGCAGTATTGGTATTGGTAAGGTAACCTGGCCAAATGATATTAACTAATGTTTGCTAGTTTAGTTGACTGACAGTCTGCACCAATGCTAATGTTAGCTATGAGGAAGATTACGTTTCATGACAGTGTCAGTGACAGTGAAAATAAAACAATTTTGCTCAGTGTTCATGAAATATGTTTTATTTTTGCATACCCTACCTTGTTTAAAGTATCTATTTAATTAAAAAAAAATTCTGACAAATATAATTTTCAATCTTTTGTGGCTTTGTCATCCAACAGGTTTTTGTAGGCTGCCCTACATGTTTTCAATGAAAGTATTTGGAGGACTCAACATTTAGACATAACTTGTCACAGCCTTTAAAAATAAAATTAGTTAAGATGCACAGTGTTACTGTTTTTTTGTATGGTCTCTAGCATAACAGCTGGGCTGGCATAAGCGTTGTGCCATACTCCGCTACTGTATTGACTGCAGTGGGAACTTGAAATAATTGCTGGCCTAGCATATGGTAGGTGAACATTTGCCTTAGTGTTCTGTCTAAAGTAGATCTCCAAGGTTGCAGATGTAAGATCTAATAACCTGTCCTTGGTCAGTCTGCCTCATCCTCCTCAGTCATTCTTTCCTCCTCTGGCAGATGGGCTCCTCTGTGTGGGACTCCTCAATGGCATAGAGGTACACTGGGCAATTCTTGTATTTTGTTCGCTGTGCACTCTTAACCAGGACTGACTGGCCGCAGAAGCATCATCTGATTCTGCCTCATCTCATCTCTCCAGCACCAGTTTCCCCTTTTGCCATCTAAGATTCTTGTCAGAATCTCTACAGAAAGGTCATTTATCAGTAATAGTAAGTAGTGCCTGAATCCCTGGTTCCCATGACTTGGGCTGTATTCTAAAGCTGTGAATCTATTCTGTTATCTTGTAAATGGCCTGCCCCCAGTAGGATCTCAGCTTTCATGGTCTCCAGGACTCCAAGTTGAAAAACTACTCCTTGCTTTTGTTGATCATAGTGTGTTGTGTCGCCATTTGAGTAGTGTTGGATGTTCTCATTAATGTCTCTCCTTTGTGTAGGACCAGTAAAACTGACCTCTTGCCAGGCTTGTTGGAGCAGCTTCTTGTGTGGCTAAACATCCCCTTCTCAATTTGCTGGAATTATGAATTCTGTTCATTTCTTTTAGTCTCTATACCTCCTTACAACGTACATCCTTTCTCTGTGCAATCTTGCGTTCATCTGGGCAGTGGTTCATGGATGTGACTCTCCTCTGCCTGGTCTCGAGTGCAAATGGTTATGAATGTGGCTAACTGCACATCATTTAGGCTATGTTGTTTCTTTCCCATGCTGCTTTGTTTGGACATCCACTGGCATCTCCTTCCTGCATTCCGTCACAAGTTTGCTGATATTGAAGCGGCAAAGGGGCAACATATCAGCATTGGCATTGACTTTCCCTGGCTTGTACTTGATGTCCAACCTGAATTAAATACGTTCACTAGCCCAGAGATGACCTATACCATTCTAGTCTGCTGCTCATGATGTATAGTATGTCAATGGGTTGTGATCTTTGTAGATCTTCAGATTTCTTGGAAACCACCCTCTTAAAGGTTTCCTGATTACAGTTTCACTTGGTGTTAATGTTAGCGGCCCATAGCCTATGCCCGTCAGGCTCCCATTCTTCTGTTGGTAAAAGACAGCACCCAGACCTTCCACAGAGACATCTGCATTGTCCTCCCCTTCACCTGCAGCAGCTCATATGTCAGCTTGGAAAAGTCTTAGCTCTAGGTGCGGAAGAGTTTACGGACTATGCCCATCATTTCAACATTTGTGTGCTTCACGATCATACAGAAACATTGATTGTTATCCGTGTAAATGCAATCTATTCCTTCAAAAGAAAATATCATTCAGTTTCTTTGCATTTATGCAAAACGTTGCACTTATGCAAAACATACATGAACAGATAAGCTTCCCTGTCATGGTATATTCGAAAGCAGCATTTATTTGTAGTTAATGGCTCACCTGGATGGAATTATTACTTTGGAGGGCTGACCTCTACTGGTGAAATGCTAGATTTCAAAAAAAAAGCATTGTAAAAAACATTACAACATTTTTTGTAATGCTGCTGATCTAACAAATAAGACATTACTACAGTTTAAAAATATTTGTGTCACCATATACTTGGATCATAGCAGCACGCTTCTTAGGGAATTTTGTGTGAATTAGAAGCATTGCAAACAAAATTAGAATTCATGATGCTGTTGCATCAAAAATGATGCACGATTTGTCATTCGTAGCCGTAGGGGGCATTCAACATAATAGAGAAAACTGGAAAACACAAGTTATGTACAGTATTTTCATTTTCTTTGGAGTACTACTTTAATTGGCCCTGTTACTGATTATATATCTATCTCAACATTTGTATCCATTTCTCCAAATTTACAGCTATACGGTGTTTACTGTGTGGTGGACTCAAATACAATTTTCAGATTTAATGTAGAATTTTTAAAAATGATGAAATACTCAAACCTAGTAAATTAAATACATGGGATTACATTACATTCAAATGAAATATGATGAACAAATGAAAATGTAAGTTTGAGAAGAGGTTGGAGTAAATGAGCACAGTGACTTTAAATTGCAATTGGTGTAAAAGGTATGGAGAAACCAAAAGCAACTGGAAACAACAAATCATTTAAAATGTGATGTGTTTAGCAGCAAATGGATGGAATATGAAAATTCAGTCCAGCTCATGGAGTCCAGTAATATGTATGTCCCTGGACTTGACTGATATATGGAAAGAAAGAATATTAAAGATGTTCCTCCTATTATTAAATCTCTGTGTTTGTTGCTGGAAGGACAGGTATATCTCAAATAGCACAGACATTCTACAACTTTATGTTCTCATGTTATTGATGGACTCATCATAGTGGAAAAAAATACAACCCTTTTAGCATCAACATTGCCTTCTCTGTGTCAAAGAGAAGCTTGTTGTTTTTCCTATTTAAAGGCAGTATCTAGGTTTCTAGTGAGAGATACATCTAAAGAGATCTGTCTGTTTAAATCCATATTTCATTCTAGTGGGCTTGCTGAAAATAACCTATTCTTTCTGAAACTCATCTGATATAAATATCATCATCTTACTCTTTCCTCAGAGCACCCTCGAGTAATGTCTGTCTTTCGGTCCAGACTGATCTGAATTTTCTGAGATGTCTTTGGATGCAAGCTGGTGGCAGGCTCATTTCTTTCATACATGAAAGACAGCTAATAATTATATCGCCTGTAAGTCAGCTCTGATTTTGACAAAAAGTGCCTGCATTTTGTTCCCCATCAAATATTAATTTTCCCCATAGCCTTCTGATATAACCCTGATGAAAACCACTGATATGGAGTCAGCTTAGGGGCTGACCACACTAAATTCCACTGACAATGGAGTGCACTTTGAATTAACTGTGGTGTCTTTTGAGGTGAAAAGACTTAGTAGACAGACATTTAAGATTTAAGTCACATCTATTGAGCATTTCAGAAGCTTTGGTCCAATTCCTTATTGTGGTCACACTACAGTCACTGGTAAATTGTAAGAAACATGTGTTATTCTTAGTATTATGATACAAAGGTACAGGATGAAGGTAAGGCACTGTATTAAAAACTAATAACTCCATGCTTACAGCAGCTATATCATTACTATTTTCAGAATGGACATTAATTAAAAAATAATACCTGCACCTAAACCAATACCTGTGTCTTTTCTTTTGTGAAAACTATATGTTGTCTGATATAATTCAAATCCTGACAACAGCTCTATCAATATTACTACTGTAGCATATCTGACAGCTGCACGCAAGAATGGAACTTTGACAATGGCTATGGCACAATACTTTTTAAGATACCTCTTGTAAACAACCTTCATAATTGAAATGCAAAACAATGTTCCATATATACATCAAACAAAAGGCATTGCTCTGTTTTTCTCAAAGCACACATGCAAATCAAGTACACTGATTTTTACATGTTGAGGAAATGGTTTTGACATTAATATAGTTAATTCATAAATCAAGAATAATCATGATGTTCTCCATGCACTTTGGCTGCTGTATAATCACTGCATCATCTCTGTATCATCAGGGAGGTAGAAGGGCTTAGGTGGTTTAAACTGTGAACACCAAGCCTGGGGAAAATCAAGAGAACACAGAAAAGAACAAGTAACTTTTTATAATTTATAACTTGGGAAAATTGGTAGAGCAAAACACAATCTGCCAATAATAGGCCACAATCTGGGAAACTAAAAGTCACAAGATCTTGCTGAGGCATCATCATGTTCCATCCTCACCATATTTTTTAGCACTGCCAGTTCCACAGGAAAACCCAGGTCACAAGAAAGTGCTCATCAGTCTGCAATGTAGTCATGGTACCAAAAAGTGCAGTTGCGTAATGAATATACACTTCTGCCAAGAGCATTACACTTGGACCTCTCTATCAATTGGTCTGTTGTCAGAATTAGCATATTGTTTTCCTGTTCTCCGTCACATTTACTGGTGCTCATCAGGATAAGCTGAATAAAAGTTTGATTTGTCACTTATAAGTGATGAGTGCCATTACTGGTGAGCAATCACTGTGTTAACGCATCCTTACAGCTCACCTGAAGATTTGTGGATTATTATGACCTGGCTTTGCCGATACAGTAGAGCTTGCAGTGCAAAGGCAGCCATGGGGATGGAGAATGATAATGTCTTGATTTTGGTGTAATGTTGTGACGTGTGGTGTCCCAGACTGTAGCCCCATCACACCATTGACAGTCATTAGCTGAAATGTTCTCCCAGGCAGAAATGTGTGGACTGTAAACACTCTAGATGGCAATAAGCACTGGGTTTTAATCAACATTTGCCCTTAACTGGCTCATAATTAATTGAAAAGCTTTTTTCTTTGCTAACACAGTTCAGCAAGTTCAATGATCACCAAAGTTAAGTAAATAAATTTTGTTTCAGGTAAAAACTCTAGCATTTATTTGAGAAACAAAGTTGATTTAAGCCAGGCCATAATCTTAGTCTCCAACATAACTGGTGACAAAAGGATTAGAAGTCTTAAAAGGCATATTTCTTCCTTTGTATGTGTATTTTTTAATTTCAATTAATCAAATTAACAAAAAGTCTGTATCTTTTTACTTCATTGGAAATGTATTTTTTTAAAGATATACATAAACAAAGCAAGGTTCTTTAGGGATTTTAAACACTTTTTTGTATCAGACATCTCTCCACCAGCAGGGGTCAGCATAGAGCCCAGAGCCAACTACAAGCTTTTATGAGACTACTTTCTTCAAATCTATGAGAAATAAGCACATCTAGAAAGAATGGGCTTTAAGGATTTCATGGAAATTCCTAATTTAGATGATGTTGAACTAGTAGTTTATCCACCCACTGATTATCTGTCCATAATTACTGCCTTGACAAACAATTCTAATCTCTTCCATTTATCCATTTGTTCACTCATTAGTTCATTTTTTCTTACCATGACTGTTTAATGTATGAGAACTGAGGGGGCAGTTCTCATGGAAATGGGTAAACAAGTCAATGACGGATAAACAGCAGCACTCACATGACAAGATCAAAGAGTGCTTGGATTCTCAGGACCTGCCAAGAATCAAATAAACCTGACTTTGACGGAGTTTGTTTAAATACCAAACAGACTGACTTGGCCTATTTTGACCTTCTTCACTGTGTAGCACGGTGCACATAAGGTCAGCAGTGTTTGTTAGTATTTAGTGAAATTCTCTGAGGAGAAATTAAACGTGCTGGGTGATCAATGGCGAAGCTTCTTGCCTTTTCCGCTCATACTTCAGTTTGAACATCGTAACATCACAAGAAGATCCTGGAATGAAAAATAAACTTGAGTGTGATTGTGACTGTGAGTGTGATGATTGAAATTCCTCAGAAATTTCCTCAGATTTCTCCTGTGTCAGGATCTGAGCTCTCAAATGCATACAATTTCCTGAGGCAATTTCATTGTTTTTCAAGGGCAAATTCAAGCAAAATGCATATGAGCTTCTTCACCTGCACAACAGAGATTGTCTCAGTCTCCTGATTAGATCTGAGAGGCTTATTAGAGTGCAGGGTTTGATGAGTTTGTACTTAAAGGCCAGTCCTTTGCGTGACTGACTGACAAGCCTTAGGGATATGTTAGTGGTGGGTGGATAGGGAGCTGCTCCACCACAGATGGCATTGCACTTGAAACATATGAAGAATGACGCTTGTGGTGTCTTGAGAGCAGAAGTAATCCAGATCCCTCTCATAGGAGGAGGCAGCTCTTTGAGCAAACCACCATCTTATAAGTGCAAGCAAATGTCAACAGGCCCTTTCTGTTGTTGCCGTCCTCCTATGAACCCCACTGTTACTTGATCACATTTGCCAGGAAACCTTTTTAGGGAACTATATATATATATAAATAAAAATATATTCTTCTGAACTTCCAAAATAAATGACTTGGTTCTCCACATAAGGGTCCTCCTATTGCAATAGATGTCTAGGGTAGTGTTATTAGGTACTGAAGCATATGAAAGGCTTCTTAGATCCTAAATTAATTACAACATGAAAATGATTGAAAAAAGGAATGCCTTGAGCAGTGAGCAGTTGCAAAAATCAGGCTAATTTAAGATAACAATATCAGACACCTTTTTCAGTAGTGATGCCAGATTCTCTTAAAGTAAAAGTGCAACAAAAATGTGCACTGGTGTATCTGAGTGTGTACTATATAATGTGCTGTAATTATATTTCAATAACTGTGAGAGGCACAGTTAAACTGTTAATTGACTAAATAAAATATTATTCCAGTTTCTGTATGTCTGTCATTTACATCTGTGCACTCAGTGAAGTTAAGTCCTACAGGCCAGTCCATCTATTGCATGATAGCTGTTGAGTATACAGCTGTTTGGTGCATAGCCACTTGCAAGCCTCTGTTAAGAAATGTAGCTGGAGGTGTGTTCACTTCCCTCATCAAAACCCCACCAGCTGCAGAGCACAGGCAGTTTCTTCTTTCATTATGCTGACCACTTCTCCTCTCTGTCAATATACAACTATTAATGACCTCGTCATTTATTAATGCAGTGCTTTTGTTTTTTGAGGTCCATAATAAGACATTATGAAATATGACCTATAAACACCACAAATAGTGAGGACTCCAACTTGATTATGCATTAATAATTCTAATATACTGTGAAATACAGAGCCATGGTCACAGAGAGTAGGCTATCAAAAGCGCATTCTGCTCAGACAGATTTCAGTGGGTGTGGAACGCGATCATGGTTCAGAGGTTGCCAGCACAGAGCAGCAGGATGCAACAGACAGCAGATGTTTCTGATAACTAAATGCAGCTATGCCAGCAATAAAAATTCGGTAAGCACCAAAAAAACTACAGGATCACAATATTTATGTTCTATGCATATCCGAGCAGTTAGCTTTAATATGCAGCCCCTTAATCTGAAGCAACACATTTTTCATACTTATTTAAAGCTACATTATGAATAAATAAAATAGTGGTTTATTCCCCCAGTGGGGTAAAGAAAAGACTATGCATGGTTTTGACTATTTTTATACATACCAGGAGAATAAGTTTTCAAAAGTGGTCATTGTAAAACTGTCCCTACCTTCAATCCAAGTTCTTGTCAAATACCAATGGCCGGGTTTCAAATATTTCATCAATTAGTGACGTTCTTTAATTCCGCTCCAATGCATACAGTTTCGAGCTCAGTGTGAAACCAGACGGTGCATGAAAACATGTCAAAGATGAGTTCTGAACTCGTTTTTGTGGATTGTTAGAAGTGGGGCAATCCCAGCATGCTTGGTTCTCACTTTAATTCTGCGTGCTCATTAGTTCAGGCCCTGTACTGTGCTGTGTGACTTTCCTGGTAACTTTTCAACTTTGTTTTCCCTCTAATGAGAGAGGCCCTGGTGCTGATGTGCCACCATAATGAGCAAAAGGATGTCACGAAACAAGTTGGGAATTATGACCTTTTTACAATCTGCCAAAAAGATTATTTTTCATTCATGTTTAAAAAAACTAGGCAGCTAAATAGGGCACTGAACAACATTCAGAACACCATACACATTTGGAGGGCTGAATGTTGTATTAAAAACCTTTTTGTACTCTGTATGTATTCAGGTGAGACTTGTGGTGTTCCTATTAATTTATAATAATTAGTTATGCTTTTCTCACTGTTTTGGATTTGCTCATTGTACACTGCGACAACCTCTGCACTCATGCAGGAACGCTGAGGCAAGGTGAACGCAAACCCCCAAAACACCTGCACGCGATCAGCGGCTATTTTTTCACACAAGGAATCGCAGAGTACACTGCAATGAATTAGCCACTCATTGAAGGATAGGCGCTACACCTCTGACGTCATCTGAGAAATTTGCTGGTGCCTGACGAATCACAGGGTACCTGACAGCAGTGATACGGGGAAACCCTGTGCAACCTTACCCATCCCTATCCCCGGCAGAAATCCAGATGGTACCGCTATTGTGGGCTCCCAGTCGTTGCCAGCAGAGGACAGAGCTGGGTTCTAACCCAGGCCATAGGGCTTAGCCTGCGCTCAAGATGGCATCTGGCTGACTGAGACACTCAAGCATTAAGCACATTAAGCTCAATTTTTGTGTAAGTGTTAATCTACCATGTTCAACTTGCTTGAAGCACATGTAGATATTGAAAACAAGCCCCCTGCACCCAACTTTCTACCATATGACCAGGATGTTCAAGAGCACACAGCATATTCCCTGAAACAATACTGCATAGCATAAATCTGCTTTAGCACAGGTTACTGTCTTTCAGTACAGCATTGTTGCAGCCTGTGCTTAGCCTTCAGACCCCCCATCTTAATGGGACAAATGGCTCTGTTTCAGTGGCTAATTAAACCACTTAATTCCCAGGATAAATAAAACTGCCTGGTGTGATTTTGTTTATAGCTGCATTAACTAAAACCAGGGGTCTAAGGACAACAGCCTAGAGACCTGGTTTATGCTCCCTAAGCGGTCAGGCAAGTCCCCTAAGAGCAAGCTGCTGAATTGATCCATTATTCCTTGTATGTTTTTGTTCCTCTTGAGTAGAATTGGTGGGATGCACACAGCTAATGGCATCGGAGGTGTCTGATAAATGGTGAAATCTCCTGGGGAAAGAGAGGAGTGTGCCTTGGGGGTAGATGAGATGGGAGACATAAATAGCAACATCTCTACATGACAATACGACGCTGAGGACCGCTGAGATGGACGCCGTAATGTGGTGGGAAATATTAACCATGACACATTTCATCAAACCATCCATTAACAAGGCAGAGGGCTCAGTGACATTCAGTGTGATTGGTCTTCCTGCTCCTGCAGGGGGGTCACTGAAGGGAACACAAAAAAGACTCCTCAAATGTCACTCTGAGAAAAAGTATGGTTCAGCATTTAATGCATTTAATTTGATAACCCAGGCTCAGTTGGTGCCAGTAGTGTATAACGTCTATATATTCTCCACTGTAAGCAATCAACGTTACATCACATGAAGCATACCAATCCTGCACATGTGAATTAGTGCCTCTACATTGACTCTCAGCTGTGGCATTGAATCCTGTCTGGCAATGCTTCTAGGCAAAAAAGAGAGCAGTAGATTATAACTGAATGGACCTGTCCATGGGGGACCCCTTCATCAGCTGTAAGAGGCAATGATAAAATCTTTTTTGCATTGAAGAAATAGCAGCAAACCCCTGAAGAATTGGAATAAAAATCAATAATGTTGAAAAAGAGTCACTTAATCCTTCCTTTGTTTTTCAATAATGAAACAGAACTGCTCAGCGCTGTGATAACTATAGGGGTAAAAAAAGAATAGCATTTGCCAACTTAAGTGCTATAAAGTACCAAGCTAAAGGGAAACAGTTTGTGATTCCACTGTTCACAGAGTCCTAAGCCTCCATAATCATGGGTGTTTAAGCGCTTCCTCTCCCAAAAGGAGCTGCGTTTCTGAAGCTCACTGGGCTGTTGAGGGAGTGTGATTTCCCCCCAGGCCCCCTGCACCGTGTGAGCTCGCAGCATCTGTGCCTGGCACTGGCGCAATGAGCCGCTACAGTGACGGCACATTAGCACCCCAAAACTGGGTTAGCACGCAGGCGCGGCGGGGCGCTGAACTGGAGGGCGTGCGCTAACACGATAAGAGAGTGAAACACGCTCACCCCCACCCCCCCGCCTCTCATCCCTCGGACAGACTCTTTCTACAGCTTTGTCCGCCACACCACCCGACATAGTCGGTCGGGCTTACCCACCTGCATGGTGGACGACCAATTCACCTGCAACGTTGCCACAATGTTTCCATTATGTTTCCATTTTGTGATGCACCAGCAGAAAGGCTGTACTACAGCACCTTTCTCCAGCGTGCCTCCAGACCTCTCCATAGACTCACCACATTAAAATGTGAAAATACATGTTTGTGATGTTTCTGGAGTACAGTCTGGATTAACCACTTGCAGGATGAATACCATGCTAACATGATGTGTTCCAATAACATTCTGTAACACATTTTGCAGAACAAAAGAGCATTTTTAAAACATTATGTACCAGCATAAAAAAACCTATCATATCTATACAGCAAGGCTTATAAGTGAGAATAAGTCCAGAACAGAAGGCAATGTCAGGACGAGATTCATTTGGTCATAGAGGGGCAGATCCAGACATTTAAAAATCAAGGTGCAAGAAAATGATTGTTTCCGATTGCTAAGTTAGCATGGATAATTAACTCATGTCATTCGTTGGAGCTGCGCTATGTGGTTCTGAGGGTTCAGGTCCCCTTTCAGACCAGTGGCATTGGTGTTGTGTAACTTGGATGCTGTAGTCTAAAGCCTGATGGGTAATCATAGTGAGCAGTGTGGTTGTTTAGAGGAGGGGTATGTAGCAGAGCTCAGAAGGGCACATCAGTCTGCTACAGAGGATGATGTCATTCTGTAAAGTCAGGACCATACCGTGATTAGTTCCCTCAGCTTAGATTGTTGTGTGTTGTGCTGCGTGGTTCAATTCCATGGTTCAGCTCCAATGTTAAAATGAGTACAGGTTTCACCCTTTCCTCCAAATCCTTAAATAAATGTGTCACATTTAAAGATAGAGCGACTTTTTTCCCTAACAAATCTAGGTCACAGCCAGTCTTAGGAGAATGTGTTTTTTGTGTTTTAGAAAGGAAGGGGGTGGGGGGTTCGATGATGACAAGCCTTTTTATTTTGAATTTGATGTCATGAGGAACATTATCCAGTTCTGAAACAACAGAGAATGCCGTCATTTTAACAGAATGTGTGTCCCTGAACTGTTGCTATCCCTGGTTCCACTTTCCAATGCTGTACATAGCCATAACTGTGTCACATCTACTGATGAAAAGATGTTAAAACGTTGCTGAGTATCTGACTATTCCTGCTGTACATTTTTTATTATGATCCTGCATTTTTAATCAGCAGCAAGTCATACTTGATCCCCTCTCTCGCTGCCTCTGAGACATACTGTGTCAAATGGGGAATTTACAGATCTGTCATCCAGGTGTCAGGAAAGACGACTGGAGATTTCTTCTCTTCTTTCCAATTAGTTTTGGCTATTGCAACAGAGCCACACGCCCTCCTCGTCTTTCAATTTATCAGCTGCATATCACCTGCATCAACGGTAATAGATCCAGCAGAACTGGGCTCTTCTGGAGGACATCATTGAACCTTGTGTCTCAACAAGGCATTGGGGTTGAATTGTACTAGAATGGATAATGAACCTATTGCACATAATGATAAGGATAGTCTTAAGGGCTAAACACAGAACTGGAAGATTGAGTCCCTGCCCCTGTCCGCAAAGCTGCCTTGGATTGATATATGCGGTCCGACTGCTACCGAGAGCTCTGCCGCTTGTAATTATTCACTTAGATCAGGGAGCCTTATTTTGCATGCCTTTGATAACTGTGGAACTGACACAAATCCCAGCAGTCAAAATGTTAATTTCTGCTTACACTCAGAAGGGAAAGCTTTGCATTTCATTAAGGATGGAAGTCCCACAGCTTAAAGCAACATTTCAGGAATGTAACATATTAAATGTGTCTTCATTACCCTGTGGTGAAATAACATACAGCATACAGCAAAATGGAAGGACTCTAAGACAGGTTGAATGTGATTTATAGTGACGCAGTGAGATACACAAGGTAATGAGGGCACCCAATGAGTTTGAAATGTTAAATATGCGAATAATAAGAGGACATTAGTGGAACAGTGTGGTTGCACTCCTCATGCAGAACATTAATACATGCATTTACGTTAAGAGCTAATTGCGAGCAATATCATGACTGATATTGCATCGGGCCAACACAGTCAGTTCTGCATGGATTATCAAGCTCACTATTAGTTGGCTGATGTAATGCAGGCACTTCCAACCCACAGCATTACTGCTTGTAAATACATTTATTGAAAATAATCTAAATTGCATTTTCATGAATAAAGCAGAAGAAATTTGACACCAGCGAGGAAGCTAAACACAAGCAGTACAAATGCAGGGGAAATTCGTGTTTCCCAGATCATACAGAAAGCCTAGGAACTTTCAAAATCAGCGTTGCCGTAAGCCATCCGATTGGACGTTGTAGGTGTTTATATGCCATTTTCTTGCCAAAAGGGGAAAGTTCTCAAATTACCCAGACCAGTAATCACAAAATGTCACAATGTGCTCCTCTGGTGGCTCATGTCAAAAAGATTTGTCACCTAAGAAATAAGAACACATGCAGCTGTTAGACCAAGCTCCACTGTCAAAAGATAGCGCACAGGCATGGTCTAGTGAAATGCAATTTTCATTTTGTAGGTCCAAAGCTTCCAGAAAAAAATGGCAAATTTTCTTATTTGAAGTGGTTTCTTGCTGCTGTTTCTGCTGAAAGATTAAACATGCTTAAGTTTTACCACTAAAAGACAATGGATTGTTACATCCAATAAAATGTCACTAACAGCAGTATGGCAAATGGATTATCAGCAACTACTTTCTGAACAGCCAGTACAGTTAATTATTAAAAAATGCATCTTTATGAAACATTAATGTTGGGGTGTCACTTTTTAAAATATATTTATTATTTCATTCATTTACTACTTTAAATGAATTCTGGGACTTGAGCTTTATGTGCTTTCTTATGTAATTTGAGGAAAAATAACCTTGTTACAAAAAACACATTTTAAAATTTCATTTCAAATTCTGAACGACACACTTTATAAGAAAAGGTCATCACAACCATTGTATATTTGCTAAGGCCAGTAATCTCTAAACAAATTTCCTGCCATTATGTCTAGGCTATGTATGCCTGTGTGCCTATGGGTTCCTCTTTCAAAAGTGTACATACACTGGACAGGATCCAAAGTAAACACAGTAGCCATATAGCCACAAGTCAACAGATGCTATTCATATCCCATGGCACATCATTAGTATTCCGTGTGATGGAATGATTCCATAATTCATACCAAAGTATATGTGGGATATTAAGGCCTAATCTTCAATTCTGATCATTTGGAATCAGCTCAAGTGTTTCACGGTTTTCAGTTTTCTTGCTTGTGATTATTAGTACCTTGGTATGTATGTTTTCATCCGCGTTTCTCTGTGCGGGACTGTTACCCACTGTCAATTCCGACTATGAAGACAGGCGCAATCAAGATACCGGTGGATAATGGTGGAGTTATTTCGTATTTCTTGTATGCACACGTAAATCTTTTCATCTTGTCCAACACATTTCTGCGCTGGTTTACGCCACCTCTCCCCAATTAAATATTCTAAATTTGGAATGGATATCATATGTTTATAGTTATCCCATCATTTTTAATTGAAACTAGCCGTTACAACTGTAAAATTTTCACATTCTTACTTCCATAACGCAAGGTATATATTTCAGACAGTTAATACTTCCACTATTTTTGACAGCCAAGGATAGCTATTACTTTAGTTTCTAACATTTAATAC
The DNA here is from genome assembly GCA_019176425.1 of Megalops atlanticus. Lineage (NCBI taxonomy): Eukaryota > Metazoa > Chordata > Actinopteri > Elopiformes > Megalopidae > Megalops > Megalops atlanticus. The sequence goes on along the minus strand of CM032885.1, from coordinate 8,644,521 downwards.
ACCAAATCTCCTTCATGGAGACTTTCAAAGTGGTGAGAGAAAAAGACAAAAGTTCTAATTCTGAAAGCGTCAGTTTTGTGACGCTACTATAGAGATTATGTGAAAGTGACTTACATTGGATAACGTGCAATTGGTAACTAATATTAACGATAACAACATAAAAAAAATCTCCTCAGCCAATATGAAAACAACATCTTGTCCATTGTTGTAATGTCTGCAACCTTTTAATGTTTTGTTTGCCTAATGTGGTCTCTCAAAACTATTCATGTAGCCTATCTTCTTTAAAGTATATACCACATCAGACGATCGTTTCTGCTTTGTAGATTACAACGCAGTTCGCGGCAAGTGTACCAAATTAAACTGATGCGTGGTTCTGAAAATGTATGTTGGAAATAAAGTAGCTGCGCAAGGGTCGAAATTAAAATGCAAAGATGTAAGAGCAATCCCTTGTTCTTAAAATAGGAAATACAATTATATTCACTGACAATTTCTTTTGATGTTTGTATATCAAAAGAAGGACAGCGCATTTTTAATGGATAATATAGAATCGCTACATCAAATTCCCTCATACAATAGAGTATAACGATAACACAAAGGTAACTATTATATTCTTTATATATCGGCGAAAGTTTATCTCTAGCTGTATTACTTGGAGTATACAAGTATAAACAGTATCAGTATCAGGAAGCAACGTGGTTCAGTTTACTTGATTCACACATCTATAACATCATTTAAATCAGGTGCTTTAAAAAACATTAAGTCATAACTAAGTTTCAATACGGTGTATGAATTATCTTTTTTCTTCAAACGTACTTTAAGTCATCCCTATGACAAAAACACAACCGCATTTCACTAAGTCGTACATTCATACAAACAAACATACGCTGGGACATCATCTAAAGTAACTTACCATTGAAGTTCCAGGACGCAAGCCAGTCACCTCCTGTGATGTTAGTGCCACTCATGTTTCATGGTTTTCCAGTTGCTTAAACAAGCAGAAAAAAACCTTCTCAAATATTACTCTAAAAAGTTAGCCCTCACTCATGTTAAATGGGCTGTCTTCATTTTGCATGATTTTTGCTTCTGTCTCACTTTACATCACATCAGACGCTCTCATTTTAAAACGCCCCTCACCACAATGTTAATGTCTTGTTAAAGAAATCACCGTTCCAAGTTACTGTTCACTGAAACGCCTCGAGCGGAAGACCCAACTTCTTTTTAAGAAGGAGGTACTTTAAACGCCGCCAGATGTGCCCCTCATCTGCAAGGAACTGATTTTTTACAGTTTACAGACACCGAAGCAGCGGAGTGCAAGTGATGTCATATAAATCTAACCAATCACCTGTCCGCTACTGTTTCGTCTCGCTCCGAATCTCGGATTCAACCTGAAGTAAAACGGTGTAGTTATTCAGAGCAATGTTAAATACTGTCTGGTTGTTTTAGTTGTCTGTCGGATTCTTATGTCATTGGCATTACAATGTTAATCAGTAGATTTGCTTCATATGACGGGGCGTCGCCTAAGCGTTACAAGGAGAAGCCCCGGGAGCAGTGGAGTAACGTGTAGTCCACAGCTATTTCAGGGCTGTACACAAGTCTTAAAGGTGGGGATAAGCAGTGGATCAAGTCTCGTTTTGATTTTCAATATTAGAATGTATTGTAAAAACTCTTTGTAGAAAGTTACCAAGGGATTATGAGCTGGTTTTTGTTCCAAGTCAAATTATTTCAGTGTGTGCTGAAAATATTGAAGCGATGTGTTAAGAAGTAAATATTTAAATGTACGCCAACGCCTCCGTTAAATACGTAATAGTTAACTACATGGTTAATATGATCAACTTCTGCCGTGTGTCTCGTTCTATGTCACATCAGGGAAAGAACATTTTGCCCTCGATCTCGAAGCAGAGTGCTCGTTTCAGCACCGCTGTCGCTGAACAGCTCCATCAAACAGAGGTGTCTTAGCTCATTGCAGCGAGAGCTGTTTTCTGCACTTCAAAAGCCGTGGAAAATTTATTTTGTAAACGGCAAGTCACATAAAATCAGAAAAAAAATCTGATTTAGTGTGACACCCTGCATACATTTACTCTTGACATAAAGTGAGTTGAGGGTTGGCTTCATTTACTCTGACCTGCAGATATTTATTGGGGGAATCAGAAGGATGCCTCCCCCCCAACACACACACACACACACACACACACACACACACACACACACACACACACACACACACACACACACACGTGGCAGCAGAGAGCCAGTCTATTAAAAAGTATTACTCACGTGGATTCAATGATGGGATATGATGCACTTCCGTACAATCTAATCATCGATTACATGCATTGGACTTAAATATGGCAATGACAAAGGCTGGAACTAGACAGGACCGATAAGAAATGCACTGCAGCATAAATGCATGTGAAATCATACATACCTTCAATGTATTACTGGTTGACATCTTACAATCTTAGACATGTTCCTATTTGTAATGCTCCGATAACATGGGAATAGTATGTTTTATGACAATATTTAATAGTTATTCTATCATCAAAGACAGTAAGAGGATTATAGCAGGGGTTAGCAAACACAAGCATCGCTTTACAAATGCAAGTATTCTCAGTGAGAATCACATTTTTTTCCAGATCAGTGCTGAAAGCTTTGTCTCAACTCCACAGACTAATCCATGCCCCTCGCCCCACCCCTCTTGGCAATGACCCACAATGGCAATGGCTGTTTCTTAGCAACCAAATATTAGATAGATGTAAACCGAAAACATGGAACATGGGTCAGAATCATTTCAACAGAAGCACTGAACAGAAACAGAAAGTCGATCCACCGACTCCTCACAGCCCAATGTGAAAAAACAGAAATAAATGCAAGCAGAATATTTCATGTTTATGTTGTTGATAGCTTAAAATATTACTTAATGTATGTACAAACTAATATGAAAGTTTAAGGACTTTTACATAAACAAATGTTGTTACTCTCTTGATCTAACTTTGCAGCCCTAATTTCAGTGGGAAAAAATATAGTTAAGCCAAAACAAACTTACCTGAAGAATAGGTGCTTCTGTAAGATGAAATAAGTATTATGATTTCAATATGTAGCACCCACTTTAGTGATACTGGCAGCCATAATGTGGCATAATGCTGGCCACAGAGGTAAGGAGTGATCTAGACACTTACTTCGGGGGTGTGACTGATTCAATCAGATTGAGAGATACAAAGTTAGCAAGGACATTGGGATAACAGCTTTTGTCTATGCCATAAGCATTATGGTAAAAACTACATGACCTCGGTTTCACAGGAAAGAGCCATGAAAGAACCTTCCACGTGTCAGTACAGAAGTATACCTACTGGTCACAAAATAACCCCTTCAATAGGCATCTGGTTTTCCTCAATTGCAGCATTGATTAGACCCTGAAATTTTCCACATTAAAGATAAAAGGCACATCAAATACATTTGTATTTTACTAGGTGGCTTTGCATAAGCAAAGCAGCCTCTCACCAATTCTAAATAAAGTCAATACAACATTCAACAGACCAAGTCATGGTTTTAGTTCATCACCACAATGCAAAACATCCCTCAGTTGGTATTAAGTGTGTGAAATATTTCCACTTTCTGGTAAATTAGGCTATATTAACAGTTAAGTGTCTGCAGGGTGTGCAGTGGAAAGAACTCTGCCCTCCTATTGGCTCAGTGTTTCATATAAAAGTGTTGTGATGGTCAGTCTGGGGATTCCAGCAGTAACAGTGTGGCTGCAAAGACTATGTTAATGAAGCGCCACCACAGGTGGATTTTCTCTCACAAAATAAGCCAGGTCTGCATTGGTTTCAATTCCAACCAGCTACTCAGGATTCAATGTTATATCAAGCGGGTAAGAAGCAATTCTTTACTGTCTGTCTTAAGCAGACACATGACAAAGAGTATGTACTATATAGTTTTGTTTTGAGGAGCTGAGTAAAGATAAAATAGAGCTGGAGCTTTATTAAGTTTGTTGAATATGGTCCCTAGACTGAGAACCGCATCATGTAATATGAAGCTATTTATTTTGCTGCTCTGGATTACTAATATATGCAGAGGAAATGTCAATGGTGAGTAACAGTAACAGCAGAGCAAAGGCTGAAGTGGTGTGAGGGTGGGGAGATGTTTTTCCTCATGATGGGCATGGACTGGTGACCTTTAGAAACTCACAGTATACATCTTCAGTAAAAAAAAGCAAAAGGAAAACCCATCTTTAACCACAGGCAACTGGCCACTTACCAGCTGACTCTGAGGGGAATCATCACAGGCTTTAATGTGCTAATTATAACAATGAACCCTGGAATGGATGGAAACAGTCTGGCTTCTATTAAAAGTTTTCACTTTCATTTGACTAATAGTGCTGGAGGTGACAGCTGTGGAAAAATGCTGATGACCAAATTACCTGTGAAAGTCAAACCTTTAGAGTCAAACTGTTGTACTCTCAGGCTCAGGCTCCCTGTGTCATTTCTTTAATATCCCATGCATTTACTTTCACTGTACAGCTACAATCCTCATAACCTCTGTCTGAAGACAATGCTAATGTACAAAAATTCAATTACCAATCTGCATGGTTCAGTCTCAGGGCTCCTTACAGCTTCATGTTGTGCAGAGCACAGACATAGAGTCACCACTGTTGTACTCACTGAAATACACAGGAAGTGGCTGGGTCACATAGCAGGTTTATAAACCTGTTATCTGAAGAGATGACAGAGAATGCAGCCATATCTTCCACAATTAATCATGTAATTTTGCTTGGATCCTGACTTACGTTGTAGATGATTGTACATAATCTCGCATATCAAGATACCACAGGGATAATGTCCGGCATGAAATAACCAAGCTACAGGACCACAGCGTGCAGCATTTCTGAATCCTCTCCCTTGCCTCCCTCATCTAAGAAATACAATATTTCCCAAAAATATGTCTGTGTCATTTTTTACAAGCTTATATGCATGAGCAATTGTTCCAGAGCATGTAAACATGATTAACTTGGATTTACTTTGCATATAAACCGTGGAAATTGTTGCAGAGGGGCATTGTATGCATACATGAATAGATTAAGTGCAGCACAGGTATAAACTGCTTGTTTTGTTGCCAAGGAAAAACAATATCTGTTCAATACTTAACAGCTAAAAACACTGGTAACTGGACACTGCTGCACAAATGTTGTTATGCCACACAATGTACATTATAGCAATCTGATATAGTGTTTATATAACCTTGCAGCAAATACAGAGTCAGGTTCTCAAAGTAGCAACAACAAAATGTAACCTGTCCATACTGAATTTTTTTGTGGATTACAAGCAGTGTGTGATAGATACTGTTAGTTAATGCAACTGAGCAGTTCATGTTTCTCACAGGTACACAAGGCTGTTATCATAAATACACATACCCATTGAGGGATAGCTGGTAAAACAGGCAGGCATTCATTCCCCTCAGAGGTCTATTTCTGTGCACCTCAGAAGATATGCTACATGCACACACAAAGATAGCTACAGACATTTGCCAGAGAAGCTAAAAACTTATAGATAAACTTGATTCAGTGGCAGAGTCTTTTGTTAGTTGTTAAGAAGAGGAACCCGGATGCAGTTTCACATTTCTCACTGAAACAGCTGTGATCATTGTTAAGTGTGCATCTGCTCCAAGTTTAGATGAAGGTGTACATGTAAACCACAAGCACACAGTGGCCAGCACATGAAGCTTTTCCATACATCCATTGGTTGGATGTTTTTTTTTTCAAATGTATTTTTTTGCCTGGGGGCCACTTTCCAACTGATTTAACCCTTCTCTAGTAATCAGCTCTCTGTTCCATGTGAGTGGCCTAGGCCTCAGGTCAGGATGATAGGGACTTGTGGCTAACCGATGTATAACTAATAGTCCTCCTAACAACGAGTAATACTGCAGAATCATTTTTAGAGAGGAAAATACCAGTAATCAGTATCATACAGAGAAATCATGGACCATATGACAATATGACAATATGTTTTCTTGAAATATTCAAATTCACTAATCTCATACATTTTTTAGATGAAAAAGATAAAAATGATTCTTTGAAGAAAATACTTTTTTGCAGTGTGAGAATACATCTTTACCAGGATATAGGTTACTTCACCAGCTTTTGAAAATAAGGTAGAAGAGATGAAAAAATGCCCTTACAATGAGTTTCTGTTCCTAGCCCAGGGCTTGCCTGAATAGCTTACACTTTCACTTAGCATAGGCATACAATAATATCACTTCTTAATTGATCAAGTTGTGCTTTTCCTCACTGGTTATCCATGACTTATGGCTTCCTTGTGGCCCTCCATCCCTCAGGAAAAAATTCTGCTGGCCTTGCCACTTACAGGGAGAAATAGATGTCAGATGTCAGTTTCATATCATCTACTTTATACCTAAAATCATGCTCTGTGTTAGGACAGGAAGGTCATTCTAATTATATACCTTTCTGTTTAGAGAGTGGAACCAGTTACTTCTAATGAAGTCACTTTGTTTACCAATAGGCCTCCATTCATTGTCTGTCTTCTTCTTATATAATGCTATTACTTGAGAGACAGGATGATCAGACATTAGAGATGACTACTAGTGCTTCGTAATGTGATCTGAATCAATGAAACTGCAAAAAGAGTCTCATGTGGTACACAAGAATAACACACACTTTGGACACACAACAGCACCAATACATATATTATTCCAATTGTTAACGTATAGACAGTATTTAGCCCTGTAGCAAATGGACCCTAAGTTAGCTTGTGAAATTAAGCAACCTGCTCATCTGAATTTGTTGATCACTATTATGGCCCTAAAACCTTTATTTCCCCCGGCATTGCTACTTTCATGACAGAGGCAGGCCTTTGATATATTGTTCAAAGGTTGGGAAGATGAGTCACAGATGAAATGCTGTCAGCGCCATGCTTTATTTAATTAAGTCTCTGTTTAACCTGGGCTTATCAAAGTCAGGTATGTAGTTTGCTTTTGGAGCTGTGTGTGATAAATCCTCATAAGACAGATAGCTTCATGACAGTGAACAGACATCATCCTTTAAGCCTGAAGAACATGCATTGCACTTAAATCTGCATTAAACTCTGAAAAGCATATGCTTATTGTTACTGTAAATGAAATTGTTACTCCCTCAAGGAATAGACTTCTTTTTAACAGTACAAAGACATTTCAGCTGGTTATATAAGCACTTCAGGGGTTTCAGCACCATGTCATGAAATATAACATTAAGGTGTATAATAAAACAGGCATTAGCAAACACCTACATTTCCAGTTATCTTGTCAAAAAGGTAATATGGCACAGTGGTTATAAGGAGGAACAGGCAGTCAAGAATATTACCAAAAATGGTTAGGTGATATATTAATTAAAAGTGCATAGGTGATAGTTTTAATTAATATAGTCATGCCCCCTTCCCAAAACAAAGAATAAGACACACAAAAAAACAACAAATTAAATACGTAATGCAGAGAGACACAAACTGCTAGCACTACTGTCTGATACCATTGCCACAAGAAAAACAGTGTGCACTCAGACTCACATACACACTCAGGGAAAGATCAAGAAATTGCAAAACAGCCCCCCTCCTAAAATCTCTGTAAACATGGAAATGTTTTAAACTGTGTGCTGAGGTCTGTAAACATTAGTTCCAGTCATCTTAAAAATTAAACCCCAAAACTAATGAATATAGAATGATGTAGCTATGATAGCAACAGAAGGTACTGTATGGAATAGTGATACTGTATGCTCATATGTACAGCAGATTTACAGCAGATTTAAAATGAAAATGTACAATTTAGCACATGATGAAGGGACTTTATTACACTTATACAAATTAGCTGTTGTCCCATTTGCTATTTCTATTTTTAAACATTCTGTTCTGCTTGTTCCTTTTTAAATGAAAAACAACACAGCTAAACAGTGTCCTGTCTTCAGGGAATAGTCTGTTCAACCCTATGGAATTTTGCAATGTTGCTCCTGTCACCAACTAGGGAAGAGCCTTTCTCAGGAAACCCACAATTAACATGACTGACCCTTGCCCAAAGAAAAGAGAGTGGGAGTCATAGAAGTAAACTTCAAAACAGTTACAACAGCTCCAGATTTTATACCCTTACACTTCAATCTCCTTTCAAATGCACTACGCAAATTGATTTACATATTTGGAGATGCATAGGCTACTGCTGCAGTAGCCTTAATGAAAACAGTGGGTACACCTGGAAGGAGTTGCATTGGATTTATCCTTGCCAAAGCAAAGTTCTACACCAGAGTCTCTGATAAAGCCCAGTCATCACCTCTGCTCATGATTCTCCAGATAGAGCTCAGTCACCCAGACCATCACCATCCTAGTGCACCCTGCTAACAATTTCAACATAGTCATGATTACAGCATTCTCAACACAGAGTCTGAGCACATTGAGGCCAAGGGAATTACAATCCCCTGTGTGTCAATAGATAGCTTGGGCTGAGGGGTTGGAGTGCATTGCCACGAGTAGAGACATGCTAGAGGGCATTGTGCTGAAAAAGTTGAATCTGCTCACTGACAGCTTGGCCCTCTAAGGGCTGGAGGCTGGACTGCTCAACAGGTGAGAAGGTGAGAAGCATCCTCTGATCATCTCCAACAATAGCCACATCAGCTCACTGCTTGTGCGTCAGTCCTGAGGAGGTGGATCATCAGGGACGGCTTTTCACTGAAGGAGCTGTCAGCTCAGTAGGACTGTGGATTGTTGGAGGCAAAAGCATCACCTACAAATGAGTCATGTGCCACAAGCTAAGAGGTAGACAAGAAGTAAAAAATGACAGGCTTACCTGCAAAAAGACATAAAATTGACACTCCATTCACTTCTGTTAGTTTAGATGTGTTACAAGCATGGACAGGTCAGCAGCAAAACGTGGGTGGACTTATTCACCTGCATGGGTGTTAGGGCCATCCACATTAAGGTCATTGAATCATTGGAGGCCTCAAGCTTTATGCCCCAAGGAGATTCTTTGCCATGAGAGGACCTGCCAAGCAACTTTTACAAAGCATTGGAGATCAAAAGCATCACAGCAGGAATACCACCATTAAGAAATAGCTAAATGACTAAGGCCACATGGGGGTGTTCAACCCACCTCTCTCCTTTCACATGTGAGGAGATTGGGAGCATTTTGGATTCAATACTACTCTAGACATCATTTACCAACCTTTCTCATGAGGTGTCCGTGACATTCACAGCAGAGGTGATGGTGATTGTCAATGCAAGGCCACTGATTTCTGTATGGACAGATCCTGAAGATCCCTTCATTGTTATTCCTGTAACTCTCCTTACACAGAAAGAAGGTTCTCTCTTGTACCACCAGCTGATTTCAACAACAAATGCATCTTCAAAAACCTGTGGGAAAAGGTCTATTTGAGCTACCACTTTCTGGGATTGCTAGTAAAGCCAGTACCTGCTAACTCCTCAGCATTGGCACAAGTGGCAGAGTGACCTCCTTAATCTCAAACCTGGAGACCTTGTCTTTTTCAAAGACAACCAGGCAATAGATATGAATGGCATCAAATATACAGTATTTTATTAAGTGCATTATATCCTCACACTCCCTCCTACTATTGGTTGAGACATTGGTGATTTGGTATCGTCTCTTCTCTTAGCCTGTCCTTTTTGTGTGCACTTGTGTAAGTCGTCATGGAAAAGAGCATCTGCTAAATGTCTAAATGTAAAAAATGTAAATTTGTTGTGATTGGTCAAGCATCATCTGTACGTTCACCTGGTATTTTGTAATGATCAGAGATATTTTCAGCTTTTTGTTTGTCTTTTACTCTAACAGCTTATGCAATAATGATTTGCCTATTTACTTTTCACATGCTAACAAGCTAATAGTCCCAATAGCAATATTGGTAAATAATCTAACATTGTGTTGGTTTTTCTTATTGATATTAGTCATGGGTCAAGATACATTCAGGACAGCTTAATAAAATAATAAGATATTGTGAAAAGGTCAATTTAAATTAGCGTCTTCCTGTAGCTATCTGTTTTGTTATGATTAGCTAACATGGCTAGCTGATGTGATGTCTTTCTACCAATATACACAAATATAAGGTACAGTAACATATTTTATACTGCATATCTACCAACAGCAATCGTTATTTTATATTTCAATTTACACCTTTTATCATTTGGGTGAACACTAAGCTGTTGGTGCAGAACAGTATATATTAGATAACTTGACATCTCATTTTAGCTACAGATATTATTATAAATTAGCCAGTTAGCAGTACCCTTGCTAGCTCATGTTAACTACCTAGACAACTCTGTTAGGTGAGGTTCCCCAAGGAATAACTTAACCGGAACAAAATATATGGAATGAATTTAAGATATGCAGTTAAACATTATTTAGATTGGCACACATGCATCATTGACTCCATTCAGCCAGCACTGTAACTCCTTAATGGCTCACAGTCAGTTCTGCCTAGGTGATGTTGTGAATTCTTGTGAGTAATCAACCAATATTGACATTGCTGTCCAGTTCAGTTGGCTTTGTGCTGTGGAAAGCAGTTAAAAATTCTCCTTTTCAGTCTATTGTCGCATACTAGTGCTTAAATTTAGTTTTAATAAAATCTACTACATCAACAAATCTAACAAGGTGAAACCAGGCTATGCTTAGTCATTTTATCTTCTTTTACTAAAATAGTTACAGGAGTACAATAAAAACATGGAGGAATTTGCCAATGTTTCTGTGTTACCTTTTTAATATCTATAGGAGTTATTGCAATAAAACATGCACATAATAATACCATTTTATTTGTTTTATTATTTAGCTGTAAAATGCATTAATAAGTAAGTTAAAATACTGTTCCTTGTTCTCCCACATGTCCCTTTAATATTGAAGCCGTTGTTGAAATCACACCCTGCTGAATCTCACAAATTCTCAACAAATGAATTTTTCATATTATTTTGAAGATGCATAATTTGTGTTCTACATTTCATTTTCTCTACCTGCAGTGATATAAAGATGAATATCTTTCCAACAATGCCGTCAATCAGTATCAGCATATCCTCCATCAATACCATCTATGACCATGTGCATTGTATGCTCTGAAAATTCTTGATATATGATTTACAACACTCCATCTTAAGAGCAAGCCATACCATTGCACAAACAGAGCCATTTCGTTTGAGCTACTGAGTGCCACTTCTTTGCCATTATGAGGGAATGTAAGGGCACTCAGAATACAAAGGGTGACCAGGGGGAACTGGTAGAGAGAGTGTTAAATCTGTCTGCCCTGCAGTGAGTCAGTATCATTAAACTAGAGGGCTGAGGAAGCATGATTGCCTAAGGCATGATCAGATATCCTGCATGAGAAACAGCAGTAGGTAGGACCCGAATAAAGGAGCAAATAGGAAATAGTGAACTCTGGATAATTGGGTTGTGAGGAGTGGTTAAGGCTAATGACCCAGCATGGTTCAGCTGCTGACAGTGTACAGTCGGTTGAACTTTCCATCCCACTTTCTCCTCTTCTAACATAGAAACACATAGCTGAAAATATGAAGACTCCTTTAAAAATACATAAAAAGGCTTCTTTAGTACAAAAAAATTCCCCAGTCTGATCATCATATTGATGTTTAGGAAAAGCATATTGGATAATCCAGCTCTTATGATCTTAACACCACACAGGTGGAAGAGTGTGACCCATAATGCAGTTATTCCAAACAAATCTTTCAGGGTCTGTACAGTATGTACTGGGATGGAGTAAAAAAAAAACCTCACTGTATGTGGGAGTTTCTCTAAAATGCAAAGTACAAAGACCCTCAGAGTACTTGAGAGCTTCTTGATGCTTATTACTCATGTCACTACCATTTCAATAAGGGCTGTACTGCAAGACAGACTCAGCTCTCCGTCAGAGTACATTTACTTTAGGATTTGAGTGTGAAAAGGGAGAAATTATAAACAAACACCTCCTCAGTGGAGGGACAGGGAGGTGTTCTTATTCTGTCTCATTTTATTTTAGTGTGGTGTAGATACATCAAGGGTGAGCTCGCTCAGTACACACCAAACAAGGTTCAGCTAATTGATTATAGTATAGCATCCATCAAGATTTTATTTGGTTGAAAAATACACTTTTCATTTTACCTCAAATCCAAGTTTAGCTCCTTTCGGACGCAGTGCCATGCTCATGGTCTTAGACTCCGCTTGCACATGTGGTCACAGACACCACATCAGCTCGTGTAATGGCAGCACATGCTCCTCACTCTGGAAGCACAATTACATCACGAAGGAGTAATTTGATTTGCACAAACACATTTAATATCAGTGTCTCGTGTGTGTGTGTGTGTGTGTGTGTGTGTGTGTGTGTGTGTGTGTGTGTGTGTGTGTGTGTGTGTGTGTGTGAAATACAGTTATAATTCATAGATTGCTGTTAAGCAAGGCTATCAAGCTGGGACTGATGAGCATGCTCATCTGCCGACAGCTCATTAAAAGAGCTGAACACTGATGCAGTACTCAAAAACAACCCACAATGACCCCAACACTGTTCAGCTTCTGCACAGGAATATGACAAGGCTTTCTAGTGGTTTTAATGTTCAAACACAATTTCCATGTGTACTGGGGGGCTGTCACCTACAATGAAGGAAATTAAGAGCAGAAATGATTACTGTGTACATTTTTTTGTGCGTTGATTTGATTTTGTTCTGCAATGGCAGAGCCCTTGCAGGCACAGACCAACTGTAGGGTGTGCCTGCAAGAGAATACCCTGTATCTGTCTATGTTTATGTAAGCTGTATCTGTTCTTCATGGAGAATCTCTGGCATCAACCAATGTTCATTTTACACGGCATGAACATTTACGGGTTGCAGGCACTGAAGTCTTTGGGACAGTATTTCCAAAGGTTTTTTATTCATTCACAATGAGCCAGAATGAACATTCTGAAATTAGCATATTTTATTTACACTCTGGGGAAGAAGACTGGGTATCAATGGACCATGAAAGCAGAAAAAAAACTGAGTTTAGATGCTGTTTTGGTGAAGCCCAGGGCTGAAACTACATTTCTAGGCTTCTTCCTATGAATGCAGAATACAGTGCCTAGAGATATGACATGATTTCAGATTAGGCCCATGGACTAATCAATGCGGCAGTCAGCTCATAGGTAAATGTTGCAGACAGCTCTGATCAATTGCTTCATGACCTTTGGAGAGATTGTCGCAGATGCCAATTAGAGGAGAGGCTGATGTGACAACTGATGTGCTTGAGATGCTGAAGAGGACACCATTACCTGAAACAATTCCATCTGTACCCATCAACCACAGATTTTACCAAGCAATAATTAACAATATGTGTTTCCTCTTCAAGATACATATATTTGCCTGGGAGGTAATCACCTGACCTCAGCCACTAAATGAGCAACTCCTTTTTGTCTCCAAAAAGCTTTTAGCTGAATAGGACTCAAATCTAAGTAGCAGCATGGTGTGCTTTCCTTGCATCTGGCCTAGAGTGAAAGTCAAAATATTAAGCACTTTCTCATCCTGTCTTTAAGTAATGCCCACTCTTCAGCTCCAAGAGCTGGCATTAAAATCACAGTGTGGGCGAACACTGGCGCAAACTACTCATATTCAGAATGAGAAAAGAGATAAGAACCTTTTTCACAACAAACAGAGACAGAACCATGTGTCTAGATGAGCTGGGAGATCTGTTCTTCATTTACAATTCTGAAAGTTTTATAAACATTTACAGTGATTTTTGTGGCTTATATGGGTTGTGGAGGAGTTTGACTTGATATCACCTTTGCCAGAGTGTGGATGGTGGTAGAATACACAGATTAAGCCATGTATGACTTTCAAAGGAGGCAATGAAAGAAAAGATTAGAGAAAGGATTTAGCACCCTTTGGTGATAAGCAGTGTGCTGTTCATTTGCAAGAAGCGGCCAAAAGCAATAAAGGGGCCAAGCACCAAAAACATTTTACTCTGCAAGTCTGTAACACAGAATGCTTTCATTCAAAACAAAACAGACATACTATCTGAGTAGGTAAAATAGCTGTTCACTGTTTTACTTGGAATGCCCTTAACTGAAGCCTCATGAAGTGTTTTAAGTTTCACGATTTATAGCACACCTTCAGGAATCCTGAAACAAGTAGGAAGACTTCCCTGCATGTAACGTTGGGTTCACCAATCTAAATGTTCAAAACATACAAATGCAGTGTTTTTATTGTTTTACAATAAAGTTATTCAACATTGTAAAACCTCCCTTTTCATACTAACAAAATGTGTTGCAACAAAAGTGATTAGCAGTTGATTAGCAATTTGTTAATGTTTAATTAAACTGAATTGATGTAAAAAAAATTCAGATTATGAGTATGTATGATTTTACTATTCCTTTATTTTAATATGAAGTGTTCTGCCAGTTGATTCTTCATGTCCTCTACCTGAAAACTATGGTATGATACTGTATGGGACTGTTCAAACTGTAGCAAATGGGAAGCTACTTTGGTGATGTCATCAGTCAAGAAAGTGTCTGCACTGTCAGACCTGCCATCCCCTGCTGTAAATCAAAGAGCTTCCAGTCATAACTTCCACCCTCTCCTCTCCTCAGAAATGCACCTTTTCCATTGATAAATAAAAGATCAAAGTGCCAAGTCATCCAATTATCTTCTGTGGGTTTTCATCTGAGAAGCAATGGGAAAAACCCCCACAAAAGTTATACGCACATGAGTGGATTTCTGAACTACAATTGTGGTCCAACCACCTCCTCTTTACACTTCAATCACTTACTGCAAAAAGTAAGTGAAAAGAAAAACAGAGAGAAAAACAAGGCTCTAATCACACTCGCAAATAACAGAAATAAACAATTATTTCTTTTAAATACCTCAATGTGTGTGGACATTTCAATATCTTTTATTGAACCCTGAAGTTATGTACTTAAAAATCCCAAATCCCTAATGCAGTTAGCATTGTAGTTACAGACAGCATTACTTACACACACACACACACACACACACACACACACACACACACACACACACACACACACACGCAGTATGAGTGTGTTCTGTGGGCTTGTAAATGCACCAGGACTATCCAGGATACTTCATTGCTCCTTAGAAGCAGTTGACTTAAGACTAGCACAGCTGCTTAGATCACATCTCCTTTAATAACCAGGCAGGTGGAATGAACCATATTATCCTCATATTACCAGCAGGCCATGCTTTTAAGTCCACCGATGCACAATTATGTCAGAGCAGGACAGCCCCGACGTGTTCTCCTGAGAGAGAATAATAATTGCACCATATTAAATCAAGTCCATGAGGGTGGAGCTTACATGGTGTAGGGTATATGGATCCAAACCATCTGGTAAGGGGGAGGATTGCTCTCTATGACCCCTCACTCATTACCAGGTCAGAAAACAACACTGTGCCATCTGAAAATGAATCTTATTTGCGTTGCGCTTAATTCAAGAAAAGTGCAGGCATCCTGGTGCCAAGCCATCCATGTGGCTGCGCCTGTTACTTCAAAGGGGAAACTCCAGGAGTGGTCACCCAGATGATACTGAAGGGTCTCACGTCATTTGTCACACAACATGACTTTCATTCAACCAGGCTTTCATTGGCCAATCATGTGGCAATTGGAGGGGTGGGGTTTTAACCAGTAATGAAACAGTGTGTGGAGTACATAGCCTTTGATAGTGTGCTTTGTAGGTGCATTCATCAAACAGCGCTGCTATCACCTCACTCCATGCTCCTAGCCCTGAGAGAAGAATGTAGATCCCCCCTGGCTCCCTGAAAGGAGGGGAGAGCACTCCCCAGCAACAGGAGTGCCACATTTTCCTTCAACTGGCTTTGACATAGGCAATGCCTGCCCTATAACAGATGTGCCCACCGCGTAAACTCGCTGCCAGCTCTGGATGTGAAGCTCTTGCTGCTGACACGTGCCTGTATTATTAATTCACCATCACGCCTTTGGAGACTGCTGGTCCCCAGCTGAATCTGTGTCCTCCTCACATGAGCACCAAGACACCGCTGGACTCCAGCAGGCCACAAACTACTTCAGCTGCCGGGCACCCTGCCTCCCGGCGATCTCACACACGCATATTCCCAGAGAGTAGTGCCTCATGTTGGGCTCCAATCTCACGTGTGCTGAGAGAGTCCTAAAGTGCCTCACATCACCCGACCCCAAACTGCCCTCTGCTGAACCAGTCTCAGATCTGGTACTGAGACAACCCTGCCTCCTGTTGGACTCCTATGTTGTGTGTCTCAAGACAACCATGCTTTATGTTGGACTCCATAATCTCATGTCTCCCGAGAGAGTCCTGATAACCCTCGTTGTCCATGGGCTGGCTCCCTTTGAACCTGCCTCATGTGTTCCTAGAGAATCCTGCCTCTCATCAGCCTGACCTTGCGTGTTCAGAGAGAATCCCGGCGTTTTTCATTGTTGCTGAACTTTAGAGCTGCCTTGGGCAACAGTGGCTCAGGAGGTAGAGCAGTCAACTGGGGGTCGGAAGGTCCTTGGTTTGAATCTGGCTCCTCCTGGCAGAATGTCGCCGTGTCCTTGAGCAAGACACTGAACCCCAAACTGCTCCCAGTGGCCAGTTGGTATCCTGTATGGCAACCTCTGCCACTGGTAGGTAGATGTGAGGCATATAATTGTAAAGTGCTTTGAGTACTCAAATGAGTAGAAAAGCACTATATATATGCAGTCCATTTACCATTTCTCTTGCCTGTTTCTGTCTTCTCTGCAACCAGCAAAGCCTTCACTGGATCCATCCTGCTGTCTCCCCAGCATACCTCCCCCTCTGACACTCACACTCATCAAGCTTCACCATTCATATTTCCCTTTCATGCTGTATTGTTTCTGCTGTAACCGTTCCTCTTCATTTATTCACTTTCATATGTTTGTCTGACTGTTGTTTTAGTTCATCTAGTTCATTCTGGTTCAATCCCATGCATTGATTGTTCAATGTTTGTCTTCATTGTAGTTAATAAATTTGTTGTTATTAATTTTGTTGTCTTGCCTGCATTGTGTATTGACTAACCAGACTCTAACAGATCTAAAGATTGCACATAACTGGAATTTAACTATCCCCGCCAAATAACTGTTGACTCTCATGGGACAGCAATAACCCCAGTATAAATGGTGCCCCATGTAAGGAAAAGGAAATGAAAGGAACATGCAGAAAAAGGGCAGCTCAGTTTTGGAGAAACTGCTGTCACTCATCACTACAGGAATGCAGATTTCCAACGGCAGCCTTAGAAAAAAGGAAGCAGTGTATAGTATTCATGGGGTCTGTTAATATGCTGTTATAAACTGAATATCTGTGCTATTCATATCAGATCTATTAATCTGTAAAGTAAACAACCCTCTTTTTTTCTTTTTTTCATAACCAAGCTGTGTAACATACAATAATATCACCTGGGTTGTAGAATATTTGTCATATATAAATATGATACGTAAATACGACATGTAATATTTATATAATATGTATATTAATATCATATATATTTAACAAGTGTTGATTAATATAATTAATCCAGAATTATTTGTTCACTTGATTTCAGTGTTTATAAAGACTGATGTCCATGTCCATGACGGCAGGCTATTGAGCTCAGTCTGTACTGAAGACAAGGTCTTGCTGACTGAGCTTCAAGAAACCTACTTTATGGGAAGTGTTCTTATTCAATAATAACTGTACTACTAGCTACTCTCATGTACAGTGACTTCCCTTATTACTGCTGCCTTTTTTCATCTCTTTAAATTATTCTGAGATTTCTGAGCACAGAAGGGACTATCAAACTAGCTAGCAAAGCAGCTACATTCCATGTCATCCTGTCACCCTCTATAAAACTGGCTTGCTAAATGGCTAACTCCTTGGAATGAGCTGTTTTCATGACCACTGTCATGTTAGTTGGGTCAAGTAAACAAAATTTAAAAAAGGGTCTCCATTACTGAATGTATATTTTATCAAACCACATTTATTTGCAGTCATGTAGTCATAAAGATAAAACTAATAAATGAAAATAAGAAAAGGTCGTATTCCTGTGTGGGTCAATGTCTCTTCTTTAATGTATGTCAGGCCACTAATTTTTCTCCATGTCACATAAAGCACTTTCCCTGGACAGACAGCGTGGGAAATAGTGCCTAGTTTATTGAGTTCATGTTTGGCAGGCCTGCACATCGGTGTCTTCACAGGTTGAATCTATGGTTGCAAAGAGAATGGCCTGGTCATAGGGACAGTAATCATGAGCTTTCCAAACCAGGCTTAATAAAAATTTGTCATTAGTATTGAGGAAAGAGGTGTGTGGTGGCAGGATCACTATGGACATACACAGCTGGGTCTACAGCCATTCTCAAACTCACCTCCATGGTGGAAGCTCATGTTGTCACAGGTGATGATAAAGTTACCCCTCAGATATAGACCCCTCAGACCATATTCTCTTCCAAGAGCCTGTTAGCAAGTTCATCCTGGAGATTCATCGCTCCCCCTTGTCTGAGCCAATGACTGCCCTGTCCCAGGGCTGCACATAAAGTGATGCTGTCTGCCCTGTCCTGGGACCCTTCCAGTGTGGTCTTCTCTCAGTCCTGGAGGAGAATTTCCAAGACCTTCAATGTCGATTACATTACAGGGATTGTACAGTACAGTATCCTGCTGTAGAGGAAGTACATGCAAGTACAGTTCGCAGGAAATTTGCATTACCGTAGTTTGGGTGTTATATAGAGATGTGGTATTTAGAGATTTTTTCTGCTCAAGATTCCCACGATCAATGAAATTGTTGATTTGGATAGATTTGGTTGGACTCTTTGACCAGCTTCAGCCATGCTGAGGCCATGGATGATTATATGGTCCACAGTCTTTGATGACATTATGCTCCTCTCCCTCCTATCATATACACACCCATTCCTCTCACTCTTTTTCACTCAGCTTCTGTTTTCTTTTGACCTCCCTAAGGCTACCCCATATCTTCCTATATAGATGACTTATTTCATGCTATTGTGTCTGCACAGCCCAATATTCTGTGAATCTTGTATTCACTGGTGATGTTTGTGTTATGAGTTTCGGAAAACAGCGCTAGGTGCTATTCATTTACAAAGAGTAAAATGTGACCAAACATTCTGCAAATGAGTTTGAGAAATTGAAAACTGAAACAACTGAATCAGTGCTGTAGAGGGTTATAGGTGACTGAATATCAACATTTTTTTTTCTGGTCTTTGCAAGTTTTCAGTATCCTGCCTATTTCTTCAATCCAGTCTGTGATATGTGCATAATGCATCAAATGTTTATTAAATATTGAAAAATAATAAATCCTAAAACATTCATATTTAACAGCATATTAAATATATACACATCAAAATCTTCTGAAATCTTCATACATATAGCGAAATTGAAGTATTATTGCCATAAGAATTCTCTAATTTCTGTCTCACATTTTGCTTTGTTGATTGTAACTGAAACTATGACTTAATGTACTTCACTTTGAGAGAAAAATTTATGCCACAATGTTCAAAAATATATTTTTCTGCTTCAAATGTGGTTCTTGAAGTATTTGCTCAGTAGCTCGCAACATTTCAATGAGTCAAACGCAAGTCAGGGCCTTCATTCTGTAAAAGGCATCTCACATTGTAGAAGGCTGACAGAATGTCATGTTTCATTTAAGATATTGTACATTGGTTTTCTGAGGACCATTTGGGAGCTCTGAAAAGTCTCAGAAGTTTTGAAAGGGAAACTATGTCTGATGCCTCTGTGCTGCCAAAATAACTCCTACACCTTTCAGATGTGCACTGCCTTTTCTGAGGGTTGAATCACGTAAATGTCATAACTTGAACACATAAAGTGTAGCCATGGGTCACAAAGCAGTGCTGTTCTTAGATAAACTATAACCCACATGTGCATATGGGAAAGTTATAACCCTTTGCATTGAATAACCTAGAATGCAGTAGTTCAATAACCCTTTTACATCATTTTGAATCAATACAAGATTATATTCTTCAGGACTTCCAAAGGACCAGAAATGACAAAAAAATCAATAAAACTGGCAACATAGGGCCAATACTACTTGCCGTATGGACATGACCTTTGGAAAGGAAATTTCATTTCCCAAGGAAGTTCAGCATTTTATGTAAATTGGCTGTTTTTAAATACAATCAAATGATTTCCATCAGCAATTAATATTCATTGTACCGCAACTTTTGTCATGTGAGCTAAATAGGGAGTACTGTTCAATTGTTTTAACCAAAATAATGGAGGGGTTGCATGTTGATTGACATTTAGCTACATGACACAGGAAGAAGGAATTAATTAACTATAGCTTTCATAATCTGTGTCAGCATATGGAGCAAAACCTCTTCGTTATGAATGCAATTACTGTGTTGTTTCAGGCATGAAAAAAATGCATATGACTCTTAGTTTTGGAATAGCTGTTAAGCGTTATGAAGGATGGTGTCTCTGTATTCTTAAACACTTTGTGGAGCTAATAAAAGTTGACTATACTGTCAGTCTAATAACTAAAGTTTTATTGTGGTTAAATACTTGATTTCACCTTTATTGCTGAAAGTGTGACTCTGCAGAACATACACAGAATTGCTGGTTTCTTATTTAAATACATTCTAATGTTAGAAGAAATAAGGAATGGTGAAAAAATAAAATAGATTATTAAAAAAGGGAAAGTAAAAACAAAGCATTGATAAATTACTGGCTCTAGTGATTAGTGATGGGGATTTTGACTCTTCTTACTAAATTGAGTCATTCAGTTCAGCACAAATATTCAGCTCACTGAGGCACTAATTCATTCAGTAAACATTCCAAAACTGCAGGTAAACTGACTAAAAAATCAATGTTCACTTAAGTTCCAAGTTAGTTCATTTACCTTGGAAACTAGCTTCATTAGTAATTAGCTAAAAAAATAGCATTTATTTTATTGAATGTTGGAATCTGTTTTACACATTTGTTTAAGTATTAGATTTTTACAAAATAGAGCATTGTCACAGTATTAACATAGAGCACAATGTAACCACAGATGGAGTCACCCTGTGTTAGAAGAAGGAAATATGCTGAATGAACTCCATGGGATTCACTGAATGACATAAACTGAGAGAACTGAACATAGTGGAAGAACTGAACAAATCAGTAGTGAGTTAGTGAACTCCAGCAGATCAACATAGTCACAAACTGAAAAAAAACTGGGTAAGCAAATTAAATGAAGGTACTGAACAGATGAGTGTATCAGGATGACTACCAGCTCACTGACACACTGCGTTTACATTGAATGATTCTACCCACTCTGATATACTGCCTTAGTATAACTCAGCCTGCTCCTATATAACTTTTTCCACTTCTTTCAACTCATGGTTTTCCACTCACATTGTTAGTTTTATAGATTTCTATAGGCTGACATAGTTGTCACTCAAAGCATACTGGGGAGGTTGCCTGGTCAGTCAAATGAACAGAATAGTGAACATATAGTGTATTGATGAAGTACACAAAGAGTTGCTTGTTCACAAACGGCACACCACTATTAGTCATAATCACTAGATTAAAACGCAAGTATTACCACTGAATGTTCAATTCATTTTTTTTCACTGCTTGATGAACATGAAAACAACAAAGTAGTATCAAATCAAATTTTTTAAAAAAATAGACAAATACAGATAGGGTTGTTACACTGCTTATAGTATGTTATGCAGCAAAACCCAGAATTTGTTGAACATATTAATTAGTAAGAACAATATCCCATTTGTAGCTGCGTAGGCTGAGTTCAAAAGCACCATCAAACAGATGTTTAGCTGCCTGCCAGTCTTTCTCTGGCTGGGTACTGAGCGCGCCCCATGATGCAAGAGGTCACAGTGCCGGGGGCTGGGCCAAGCAACCTTGTGTTTACACTTGCCAGAAAAAGGCATCCACCCACTATCAAACCCAAGCAAATCGCACGCCTCCGGGATGCTGTTCTGCCTACTTTCTGAATGTACTGCATGACTCTCACCTGCCCCCGGGACAGCCAGTCAGAGGGGGCTTCATTTCCATGGCGGATGTACAGCACTGTGTGAGAAAAAGCACCGCATCATGTTAACTGCGTTGTACACAGAGGCAATTTTCGAGTGGAACTTTAGAAAGAAAACAGCTTGAAACTGAATCATGCAAGCACCGTGTGCCATTTTTAAAATTTATTTTCTGTAGGCTTTGAACATGTTCAAATTTAATTAACACGTTCCTCCAATCCACATCTACTCAGAGTATGCATTAGAAGAACTCTGGCTGTTTGAGTGTTCCTGATCCAAATTAGTCTGCAGTCTTAATGAAATAAAGGAAATTAGCCCCAGAGAGTGGATCACAAAAAAAAAAATGCCAGCAAACCAGTTAGTGACAAACAGATCAGGCCTGCTCGTTTTGATCACAATAAAAGTGACCCATACAGTCAATAAATCATGCTTGGTCTGCACACTGTCACATTGTGGATGGGCAGAACCCATATACATCTATGCCTTGTGGTGCATATAGATTTTCATCCTTATTAGTACACAAGTTTAAATAGTTACAGACAAAACAACATACTAAAATACTAGAGAGAAAAATTGCAAATGATAAAGTAAACCCCGAACCACAGAAAGCAACAGGTGGAACACTTATGATGACTTAAATCTTTTAATAATGATTCATCATTCCTCTGGGTTTCGGTGGAGGCTCCTTGATAGTTTTACAACCTCTTAGCTTGTTCTAAATCAGATCCTCAGTTCGCATATCTATCCCTTTCTGGAGTAGCTCAAGTTACATTCCAAATTAATGAAAAACAAATAGATGAAAATATAAAGCAAAATTAAGTATCAATTTACAGCAGATGTAGAGCTGATTTTTAGATTTTTTAATATATGGATGATTGGACTTTCTTATATATTTGATTTGTTTTGATTCTATAAATATTGGTAAATTTGTGCAGTGTCTTCTATGAACTGATGCTCATGAACAAATAGACAGCTTCATATTCGGCTGAAGTTCAAAGATTGTCGCACGTTAACAAGCCTTGGTTTGTTTTGACAAGTTAGCAAACGGGCTACTTAGCTACAGGAATCTAGTAAATAGACATTACTGCTGAAGTATGCAACCCTGTATATTTTATATTTGTATTCTCCTTTAGTATATATGCATTTCCCTTTAGTAATGGTCAGGGCTCAGCAGAGACATATGGGAACAGGACACCAGATGTGGAAGCAGCATGAGCTGACTCGTCTTTCATGTGGAGCATAGCACACAGAATTGAGCAACTGCAAATGTCCTTCCCCGCTTGAAATTATCCCAAATGCTGTGAAATAGAAAAAAAGTATTGAAAATGAAAACAATTGTTTAGGCTTTGATAATTTTACTACTAATTTAAATATGATATGCTTGGATTAGTGGTCTAGACACAGGAGCCCAGATAGGGTGCAACAGACACAAAAATAGCATGAGGAAAGGAAAAAAATACCTTGAAATTGTGCTTAATTAAGATGGTTTCATGTATATAAAAACTTGATTTTGCCATAGAGCATGGAAGAAAAACCCAAGCAGGCAGTGCTAGCGCAGAACTGGCCCAGGGAGAATGTGTGCCATTTCATTTAAATGCATTGCCTTTGATGTCAAATAAACTGCTATGCAACAGAGGCTGCATGGCAAACATGCTATTTCTACAGCTGATGTAATAATAATAATAATAATAATAATAATAATAATAATAATAATAATAATAATAATAATAATAATTGCTTTACAATAAAGAAATTACATGCACTGAGTGCTTCACATGGAATGAACATAAAAACATGGATAGAATGCCATAATTAATGTAAACTAAGATGGAAAATAAAATTAATAATAAAAAGATAAATATAAAGGTGAAATTAGAATACATAGAATGCATAATAAAATAACATAAAAATAAAGTTAAAAAATAGAATACATAGAATGCATAAAATCAAATAAAATACAGCATTTTAAAAGAAGTACAGCAGTGCATAAGTGCAAAGCAAAGTGCAAAAAAGAATTTCAGGCCTGTATCAGGAAAGTCATAGCTAGAATTTCAGGCCTGTATCAGGGATGTATCTTGGCCTTATGACCCCAGGAAAGACTGACTTTTTACACCTCAATAACTGGTCTTTGTTAAACAAACTTGTCTTCTTTGGCATCAAGGCTCTCTAAGGAGTAATCAGAATGAGTCAATGGGGAATTTTACTAGGATGTTACCTTCTAATGTCCAATCAGATGTCCACTGCGTGTCAAAAGGGCAGCAGCTGAGATGGATGGGTATGTTGCGTGAGTGGGTCTCTGTCCTAATGACCTCTGAATGCCTCAGGCTGTTATCTGTCATATTGTATACTTGCATATACTGACATCTGCCACAAGAAGGAGGAGAAAGTTTCTTTTTTTGTATCAATTTGAAGTACCAAAGAAAACACAGATGCTCTTTTGCTCTGTTGAGCCAATCTCTGGATGCTGTGTGCTATACATGTCAATTAACATCATGCATGAATAGCAGCAAGGCTTACACTATTAGGCAACTGTTAATCAATAATCTGGGAGGGAGTTGTCTGGTGCTGTTATTCATATGAAGGGACAAAAAATGACAACAAAATTTATCACCAAAATACAAAATGCAATGATGAAAAAGCATAAAGCTAAACACTAGCATGAAGCTAAACTGGATTGAAACTACACTCACTAGGGTGATAATGCCTGTCAAAATGAATGGCACTGGTATAGATTTTAGATCTGAAATGCTTTGTTTTTCCTTTTTAATCAGATTATAAAATACACCAAGAAAGTAGTTCAGTTCACCAATATTTAGCACCACATGCTAATGTAGTTGATGCAAATTTACTTATTATGCTAAGACATATATTTGCTGGCCTGACTGACATTTTAAATGGTAGGTAAGGTAGGTAAGTATCCCCCTTGAGAATGCCTTCCATTTCACACAGCCTGAGTGCAAGAAAATGAATGCAAAAATGCTAATCAGTATGAATTTGCAATCGTGAAGACATTACCCACAGAAGGCAAGGATTAATTTTCCCTCACTGTGTCTTGAGTATGGCATAACCAGGTCACACATGGAGGTGTTTCTGCTGAATGCTGCTTCTAGAGATACATTTCAAATGAATTTGTAGGGAAATAAAAAAAGGACAACAGTGAAAATTGAATTCAATGCATTTTAATCAATGCATATGTATGTTGCAGAATATACTAACACACAAATGCCAAGTTACATTACATGTATGACTAATATACTGTATTGTCACATATTGGCACATTCACACATGTCATAAGCACATGTTGTGTTTTGATTTGAGCCAGGCCTGGATGTTATCTGTTCTCTCTGTGTTGTCAATGCAATGAGATTCGCCTCTGTAAACTCACTATCCAGACGACCACCTGAGAAATAAACATACTCGCTCTGTTAAACTGCAGGGCCCTTACTTCTGTATGACCACCAGCAGTGCAGAGGGCCCAGTGGTCCTCAGTGGAGATGCAACAAATTTCACACACAGACAGCATGGGCTGTCGCCCTGTGATTTATCATAAAGTCCATTAAAAACTCAACTTGGCTTACTTAGAGAGCCAGAATGAAAATGTAATGACTGGCAGAATCTCTTAGGCCAGTGACAAGAGCTCTGCGCAGAAGTGATTTATATTCCATGCAATGCCCTCATTCCTTATTTCAAAGTCCCTGTTCCATGACTATCACCTGCATGTGTTTTACAGAGCCTCACTCACAGAGCTATTCAATTAATAACTGAATATACCATTATCACCACTACCCAAGTGTATTGCACAGAAGTTAGTTTGTGAAGAGCACAGTGCATGTGAGAAATAAAAAGTACACTTGTGATACAATATTAATCTCTGCATTAGTTTTCTTTTCACAGAGAATGTATGCAGTGTAGCCCATATATGTGCTTTTCAGATGAATCTGAAGGACACCACTGTCTAATGCTGGCAGAAATCCAGCAGAAATATCTGCTTGATTTGCTGTTTGACATTGAAGTTGGCAGCACATTTAATATGTAAACACAGATGGCGAGTGTGACAATCCAAAGCAAGAGCTGAGATGTACTGATGTGACAGCTCCACAACTTTTCAATTATTACAATTCGAACACTATCAACAAGCAACTCTTGCTGAGCTGAACACTGTATTATAATGTACAGAAATGGGCATTTTCAAGCATATCATGGCTGATTCAACAATTCACAGCTTTGCCTTCTGGAGGAGGCAGGGAGAGATATAACATCTAAGAGACAAAAATAGTCCTTTTCACCAGCTACATTGCTATAGGATAAGACATATTTATTTCATTAAAGTACTGTTTCTGGAGGGCTCACCACAGTCCTGTGGGACATTGTTAAAAGCACTGTAATAAGCTTGCTATTGTTTCTCATGATGATTATTCATTCAAGTAAAACACAACATAAGATTTCTGCATGAGTGCAGCCCGCAGATGCTCAGATCAGAATGAAGGCCAGACGTCCTGTGTTCACATTATAAACACAGGCGGTAAATGTCAACCACTTCTCAAGCACCTTCAGAGGTGATTGACCATGTCACAGCACCAAACATTGCTCTTTCCAAAAAATAAACTAAAATATGCTGGCCAGTAGGAGCTGAAAGACGGCACCCCTTGGGAAAGGTCACTGCATCCCATCCATTTATCCATAGATAAAGCTCCTTTCATTAGGAGGTGATTATCTTATGACGAAAAGCCAAAACTCCATTAAAACTGACCTTATTAGTTCTGCCATTTGACACATACAGGTATACACACAAACCTAGGACTCTCATATGAGGTGGAAAAATGCCTGAACAGGTACAGAAATCTGCCCTTCATGGCAGTGAGTGCTTCTGTCGTAATTGCGGCTGTGATTGGTCCTTGAGAGGGGAGCAGAGAATCAATAAGCCACGACAAATTATACTAATTTTGTTTGCTGTACCTCGTTAGCTGCCACGCATCTAATTAAAAAAAAAAATTCCCGACCCAGACGTCCTCAGCCTCTGCAATGAGTCAGTTACTTGGCACTCTCCGTGACATCTCTCTCCACTTCACTGCATCGCTCAGTAGGGGTTACGAACAGCTGAGCATTTTGTGCTTTCCACAGAAACACAGATGTCTTTCAGGAGATATGCAATGTGAGGCACAGCAGTCTTTCAGTTTCCACAGCTAGCTTTCCAAGGGATCATTTTGTTGTTTTCTTCCATCATAAATTTTATCTAATATTACTCAAATATTTGTTTATTTGATATGCTGCTTGATCGATTGATTGTAATATGGTAAAAGAAAAATCGCTTTGAGTTGCTTTATTGAAGCTCCAAATGAAGATTCACGAAGAGAATTTTTACACAGTCCCTTTGCAATTAACCAAACCTTGACAAACATGTCCAATCCAGGACTGTAGAAATCCCACCTCATCCCTTTCTTTTTCCTGTTTATGATGTCCACATGGGGGGGTCAATAAACTCAGCCCACAGCCAGGTACAATCCCTTCATTGGACTCCAAGCCAAAGAAAAGTGCCGCTGTTACTGCTATTACACATAACCTTCACACTTTCAATGTATAGAAATTCATAGCTACTGAATGATTATTATTATGTCATCACATTGCTAACAAACACTATTACACAGCCTGCCAGAAAGGCAGATGTAGCCCTTCCAATACTATGTGGTTTATGCTTACAGAAATGAATCCCTCATGCTTTTGCATTGTGATTTCTCAGAAGAATGCTCTGCTGTTTGTGTTAGGAGACACTTGCAGTAGGTGTCCTGTGAGAGCCTGGAGGCTTGGGTTCTGCACTTTATGAAGCAATTTCTCGCTGGAAAGACAAGTGCACAAAACTTCACAAAAAAGAACTCAACAATTTAAAATTGCCAAAACACACCAGAGTGAGAAAATGCATGAATATTTGAGAAATACATTAAACTGAATATGTGCTCCTTTGATTTTATAATAAAGCCATTTGGAAAAACACTACAGGGACTGAAATAATGGTTTTACCACTGAACAAATGTGTCCCCTCAAGTAGTAACCGGAGATCTTTTAGATCTTTTAAGAAACATTAAAGCAAAAGCTCAGCCAATCTGAGGTCAGTGTGTTGCATTATTGTTTTGATCTAATTGCTTACAGGGGAAAGAGACTTGTTTTGGTATTCTTTAGTAGTTCAAGGTTCTGTCGGTTTCCCCAGAATGGTACAGCCATCAGTTACAGCAACCGCTCAGTACTGACTGGGCTGCAGTGCCCAAAAAAGAAAACCTAGGAACATACATGACAGTGTGCTATACAGTGAAGTTAGTCTTCAACAAGAGGTTAGAGTTTAGTGTAGTTTTGCCATCTTCCAAAGTATCCTCAAACTCATACTAATTTATGCCAAGATCTCTGTTTTCAGTGCTGAGAAATGAATGAAAATGACGAATACTTGCACAGTAAGTAGGGATTGTGGATGTATAATTAAAAAAAACTGCAGATGCCTTTGGCCAATCTGAGACACATAAACTTCACTTCAAGGCAATACAACATTTAACCTGCTAAGCATTTACATTACAAAAACAAGAGGCTCACTTCATAAGAACGAGACAATAGAAACGATATAGTTTGTGTATTTATTGGTCACACTCCTCCTGCACAGTAAGACATCCATTTCACTCTTATATTTTCATTTGTCTCTGTTCAATTGTAGATTGGATGACTGAGTGTACAACACCTCTTGTGCTTACTGGAGTCATGTGACTCCTTAAAACTAAAGTAAAGAAATAGTTTACAAAAGCAAGCTCAAGGAGGATAGATTTAAAATGGCTGACACATTGACATTGTGTATACTATACATTGTATTTGCATAGCTGACGCTCTTTTCCTGAGTGACTTGATAGCTTACAGTTTTTACCTTATCCATTAATACAGCTGAATATATACTGAAGCAGCTTGGATTAAGCACCTCACCCATGGACACAATACTAGTGTACTCAATTCCCCTTCTGTGCATTGAGAATACGATACATGATTTAAGCCATTTCATTCACGCTACCTGCCTTTGGTTTTGTTTAAAAGGGATGCAACCCCAATAAGCACAAGGTAAAACCATACTTTTATTTCCTGTTCCTCTTCTCTGAGTTTTTGCATAATTATGTTCTGTTGCATTCATTGTGCTTTTGCAGGTGCTATGTTACAAGACCAACATCCATGCTTATCTGATTTGCTGAAACAGAAGTAGGAATAATAATACTGACACTTTGGTGGAGATGTGAATAGCATCAATTCTGATAAGTCCTCAAAGGATGACATCTGTTCTACTGAGCCTAATTTTGCTGTATGGCCTCTAGGATGAAAGTCTCATTGACCATTTTCCTCCTTTGTACTGAATTGACTGCATCATTCGCTCCATCTCTTTTTGAGAGCTTACATAGGCCTTCTAAGAGCACACAGAAAGGAAAGGATGCACAAAAGAGCCCCTATAACAGATCTTTCAAGGCTTGGAGCACGGCCGATAAATTCAGAGAGCACTCCACCGAGACAGGCTGGCGAAGCACTGAGAAGGGCTCAGAGCAGTCCTAAGGGTAAACCAGCGCTGTGACAGAAAGCAATTTACTCCACCAGAGGTGTTCTTCTGACCTTACTGCTTCCGTCAAGCTGTTTCTGTGATATATATGACTTTAAACTAAATTATAGCCTGTTCAGCTAACAATGAATACAAAGCCTCAATAGAGGGATGATGTGGGGAAGGTATGCTGCTAGTGCTCAATAATATTACACTGGGCACTACATTCTTGACCATGGATACAATACCTACTGTAGATAGACTATCAGCAGGTTCACTTATTCTGCTTCACATGAAAGGCTCCAGAGCACACATAATCTAACCCTTGGGTCATTGAATGGTATATTTCCTGCCAGTGATTTGAACTGGAATAATTGTAATGACGGCTGGAAATTGCTCAACTCATTTATAATTAGCAGGTGTTTTGTCAGTGTTTCCTTCACTAAGTCACGAGTGGATTCAAACAGTTGCCTCCTCCTACTTGAGCACAGGGTCGAGAATGGCAGGTGACAGTAGCAATAGAACAAAATGCAATTAAGTTGAGGTTAACTCTTATTCAGTCCATTTCATTCTTGTGCACTTCAGGCTACTGCTATTTTGTATGTGAATGCACTTCATCTTAATCGTATAGATGACATCATTTCCTGCAACACGTGTGGGGCCTGAGCCATAAAACATCAGGGCCAAATGCCATGGCATTGTCTTATGAATGTTCAAAGGTCAAAACATGCCTGTTTTTTTTGAAGTTCCCTCGTTGTACCTGTAACATTTCAATGATCTAGTTCATACTCAAAGTCAAAAGTGATTAATTCAACCATTAATGCTCCTTCTCAAAAGCAAAAAATCTCAGTTATATTCTTGTATCTTGTCATCAGAGTTTTTATCTTGTGGATCAGTCATATTAGCTGGGTAGTTGATAAACAATATCAGTAACTGCACAGTTAATGTAAGGCTATTTTCTTTGTTCTTCTGTATGAATATGGGGCACAGTTTAAGGCTCAGTCTCAGTCTTTATCTATTTAAACGATTTGAATGCTGCCAAGAATGATTTCTCGACTCCATATCCCTTGCCTTTGTTTTTTGTACCAAATGCAGAACACAGAAATATATCATAGAAACCCTGTTTTTCCAAATACATTTACATTTTGTTGCTTAGCAGACAGTTTTATCAAGAGCAATATACAAGATGAATACATTCAACTTTACATTTACATTTTTGACATCTAGCAGACACTCTCATCCTGAGCAGTGTACCAGATGTGAGTACATTTAACATTACGTTGACATTTTTTACTTCCAACAGATGCTTCTATCCAGATCGACTACCAAAGTAAAGCATAATGGAGATCCAACAAAACGACACAAAATGTTACATAAACAAGGACACAACTATCCACACTTGAAAAAGAGCCAGTGCCAAGCACAAGGCTGAGACCACAAATGCAGAACAGGAAAATGCAACACAGGATACCTGACAGGAGTGTACCATTTCAACATAATACCAACACGTACCCAGGGCCAGCCCCAGGGCCCTTCCTCCATGTATTCCCATAGATAGACTCCCCTGTCCTTGTAATCACGAGTCTTCCTAAAACAAGACTGGGAAAAGAGGCTGTCGCTTCAGTGCAGACGCACCCAGCAAACCGTGATCAGTCAACAAGAGGATGAGCAGCCATTTGAGAAGGGAAACCCTAGACTACCAATTAATTGAACTTATGGTTAGAATGCATGAAACTAACCAAGGCAAAAACAATACCAAACAATCACACGATCACTATGTGATACTATGTCAATCCTTGCCAGGCTAAGCAACACACTTAAAATACAACACTGTGAAAATAGGAGATAATGTAGATCTAACAGATACAGGGATAGTGTTCATTGTTATTATTGGTGACCTTGGTGCTGAAATTCTGGTATTTCTTGGCTGTTGCTTTCTGGGCTTTTTTACTCTGGTTTGACAGTGCAAGGGGGTTCCACCTGATGACAGCCAACACCATAGTTCCGCTAATGAGATACCCTGGAACCTTCAGAGCCTCTGTGTACACAAACTAGCTGTCCTTTATGTAGCCACTGAGAACGAGCATCCCTCTACCAATTATTAGCACCGAAAGTGGGTCATGAGACACATGGGAGCTTTGACAGCTCTTGCAGACAAGGTGAAGCTTCACTTAGATGGTCACCTTCCCATTCTGAAGACCCTCCCTGCCCAGAACATCCACCAATTACGGTGAATGGCCTTCGGGGTGGTTTCTGAGGTCCTGGTTTGATGTGGCATTTCCCAGCCTTGTGGGGAGCATGGAGGTCACCTTTGAGAGGACCTTGATTGGAATTCGGTGCACCGTGACATTTCCACTGCCCTTTCCTTGCAAGATGGCTGACCGTCCTTTTCAATCAGAGTAAGGACACCTTTCTGAAGGTGTACAGCACTGTATGGTGCTCTGTTACAGTTTAAATTGTACTCAGGACTGCTCTCTGAATTAATGAGTAGTTTACTCTTATGTACTATTTAACTGAAACATTCAATTAAGTTGGTGTGTTTGGGTTCAATAGTCAGTAAGCATAGAAATAAACTTGACAGCAAATGGCGTGTTGGAAAAACCATTCAAATTAACCTCACAAGGCTCGTTCATACTATTGTATATTACACATTAATTATTATAATATATTCCACCACTTTCACTAAGCTTAAGTTCTTATGGAACAACCCTGTGGACGTTTTGAAACAACATTTAAAGTTTTATTATAGAGGCCTGACTTTAGGCTATTGTGTTTTCTATAGGTCTTTATATCTAAATCCCTTCAAGAATCAAGGTGAACCATTACAGTGGCAGAGTTAAGAGTTTGCATTTTAGGCAGTTAGGATTCAAATACCTCTGTCAAAAACCTGCAGAATGGTGAGTTTGGTAGAGGTCTGCCCACACAATACTTACCTGGCAACATAATAAGATGCACATGCCCAGCGAGAAACAGGTCTGGGTTTTTTGAAAAATGTCTTTCTTGCAAACCAAAGTAAAACACTGTTTTGTTAAATACTCCTTATTAACAATTAAAATGTAGGAATTAAGTTTATATAAATATGATTGCAAAAGGATTGAGCTTAGCTAGTTACAATGTACCTAAAGTAACTATGGTGATATATGCAGCAAGAAAACATAGTGTTCAAAGGTGGTGCTAAATAACAACATACATGTACTGTACATGTACATATATACATAGATATATACATATATTTTTTTACTCTTTGAATTTTGAATCATACAATAAAGTAAAAGTCTGCCTGTGAATATGCCATTAGAACCCAAGGAGGCAGAGAATATTATAAATGGTTTATGATATTATGTAGTCTCAGAAGCCCATGTGCATAACTCATTACTGCCTGCCTCAATGTTGTATCTTGGTTACTGTTTTAGTGTTAAGGATTTGCTGCATATTATTGTTTTCTAAGGAACATTTAGAGGTGTTGCAAACACCTCTAAATGCTCCTTAGAACACTCAAAAACGCTCCTACTGGCCTCCTCCACCTTTTTCACTATTACACCTCTGGTTAGTGGAATAAAAGCCAGGCGGCACTGTTTAAGTCTCTTCAGGAATAATTTAAGGAACACCGTTTTGGAGTAACTTATGCTTTTTTATCCTTTCCACATATATTTTTCAACCTGAAGACAAGGTTTTGTGGATGATACTTAAAGGAATAATGAGAGGGAAATTATTTGGTTTGTTATCGCATGTTCTGGTCTAGTAGGATGCACAAACTGTGAATATATAAGAGGTGAAATGTAATTATAAAGGATGTGTCATAGCACTGACCTTTACCCATGGGGCTCAAAACATTATACTGTTTTTCAATATTTTAATGTTGTGTTGACAAAAAGAAGATCATATAAACTACTCCCTATTGCAGCTTAAAAATTATTAAAATGCTGACTGCATGGGGAATATAACCTAAAATATTATATATGGGAATTGTAGCCATGGCTCTGAAGCACAGAGTGACCAGGCTGCTGTCCAAATGGTGCTTTTCAAAAATAACCCAACCATGATGGTGTGCATTGAGATCCCTCCCCCAGAGCTTTTTGGACTTGGTTTAATCACATACTTTGTAATACTGTGTATTTTGGCCATTTCAGACACATAAGCAAATAAAGACACAAGTGAGTTTCACAAAGCAGGGAGAACACTTATTAATTAATTAAAGCATTAATATATTGATTAAAAACATGGCTGTCCTTCAAGAGAAAAAATGTTTATCTGGTGTGATCAGTGCAAACACAGATCAGAAAAGGAACCATTGTGATTAGAAGGGACTGATAAAGTTTGAAGGTTAAGAATTGCGTTTTGGTACACGTGGAATTTTTTGTAGGTAACCTGGCAGACAAACTGGGAATTACATATACCTGTATATATTTTGGTAACAATAAATTTGAGCTCAGCAACTGATGTTGTTCCTCAAGCAAGAACCTCATTAAAACGTAAGAATTCATTTTTAATAAACCACCAAAAAATAAAGTTGCCCTGTAGCAACTCATATTAATGTGCTACACAACCACAAGATAAAGACCAAACCAAACTTCATTTTCAGGGGTATTTCAATTATATGAACACAAATCCTTACAATATTTTCTATGTTTGATAAAATTTTGAAGGAAATTTTCTCAAGATTCAAGCTAATGAAATTTGGTCTACCACAAATGACTACTCCCAAACTTTCTAAAAGCATGTCCAGGCCTAGTTTTCACAATTACAACTGTAAATGAACAGGAGCAGTGCTTGTAGCTCACATATGCATGGGAAGCCTGTCTTGCATGTTTCGAAATACAACTGCACCTAAACTGTAGGTGCACCCCATCATGTCAGGGTAGCCGGGGGTTTGCTGTCAGGGTGCTGGACATTAACGAGGCCAGCAATTACCAGTCAGGCAAGCAGCAACAAGGATGTTAACTGAGCTCCTGGCTTTCTCCAAGCTAGACATGTCATCCCATTGAACCCAATCCCTGCATTGTGGCAGGTCAGAAAAAAATGACTTTGGTGTCAGGAGACAGTTCTGTCCCCTTGAAACATCCCTGGTCATTTGCCCTTGCTTGGAGGAGGAGAGTGTCAGGACTGGGATTCCTCAAAAAGGATAGAGGAGGGACCAGATTCTTCCCACATTTTCCCATTCATGTAATATTTCAATCGAGCAATAGGTTTGGAAACTGACCATCATTCCTCATTGATGCCAGTCAGCAAATCCAGCAGGTCCCAGGTATCCATGTGTGCTTTCCAGATATGTTAGATTTGAATGTGATTACGCTCTTTTCTTTAGGCTGTATATGCACTTTGAAATCCCCAGATTTATTAAAAAATATGTTTTCATTGCATATTTTTAAATAAAGCTACATTGTTAATTGGCTTCATGAATAACATTCAACCAAGTTGTTTCTATAATACGTGTTAATTGGCTCTGTAATTTGCTTGGCCCAAAACTTAATTTGATTGGTTAACCAGAACTGCTTGCTGATACTTCTGTTCATCATACCACACAAACATGCACTATTGAAATTTATACATTTGACAGTTAACAAAAAAGCCTGTAGTAAATGACAGACATTGTCTTCATTGTTTATGATATTTCTTTATTCCCACTATGTCAGCTATGTGCCTAAATCCTAAAGAATAGGAAGGCAAGGAAGGATATCACCACCGTAATTTTTTTTCACTTATGTGCATTTTCCTGGGGTTTACTCAATTGTTTGCTGTTGTTATTGTCAAAACAGAGTTTTCCATTTTTCCCAGATTGTGTGTCATGGGTTTTCTCTGTCCCTCTGGAAAATGTCTCCAAATAGGCAAAGGCAAATGAGCATTGAAGAGGGTATCTTATATGCCTGAACCCATTCAACTTTCTACCACACCTGTCAAATGGTACAGAGCTATTCCACTACCTCTCCATTGAAAACATACAGCAGTCTGTTTACAATCATGGGCTACCAATTCATTCAATTTTTCCTCAATCCCAACCTTAGGGATCAAAATAAAAATAATAGTGAAAACAAAAGCCAGTGACAAATTAAATTAAATTAAATTAAATTAAATTTTCAGTTGTGTTTTTAATTTATAGGTTTTAATACAGGTAGCACTACGTCTTTCTCATTCATTTCCTAGGGGAAGCAGTGCTGTACCCTTGAGCTAAGGTGACTAAACTGATATTCTTCAGTAAATATCCTGTGGAAGGTGTGAGCTATTTTGGATAAGGGTATTTGCTAAGAAAATGTAACTATAACAATTGTTATTGCTCTTCATTTGTTCAGCTGAAGTTTTCTAAAGTTTACAATTTAATGAATATGCAAGTATTGTGGAAGTGTGGTTACCGTCACATTTATCACTACCCTTTGCCTGTACTGAAACTATGATTATTCTACACCTGTGATCATCAGTACATCTCATGACTCTTACACTCAGGAGACAGCATATTTAAATGATAGGGTACAACAGTTTTCAGCCATCTTGTCATTATCTTCCAAACATTTAGAAAAAAAGATTTTATTTTCAAAGAATCTAATTTTGTGGTCCTCCCCAGTTTGAAGAAGTGCAATGACTCCCGGTCTGTGCCCATTTATTGCTGTATAACTTCACACCCCTAATCATGAGAAAAAACAGCATGATTACAGTTCATGAATCTCTGACCATAATAATGCTGATTCCAGATATAAAGCAAGTTTAATCTTGTTTACATGTAATGTTTGAAAGATCGCATTGCCACAATATAGTGTGTGGTTATAAAAGATCAATTCAATATCATAAGCTGAACACTTGATATTGCCAGGTACATACACTGAGGCATAAGCCAAAGAAATCTGTCAGTAAACAAAATGAGACCTATCAAGAGTTTTCTTTCAGCATTTGCCTATTGTTAGAATAATGAAATATTATTATTCTGGAAGCAAATACATATACATTATCTCCCAATGCTTGTGGCTTGTTTTTCTGTGGTGACATATTTTTGTGTAGTGGCTTTTGCTAGTGTAAACCTTGAATATAAAAGTATTTGTTGTTAATGAATTTCAGATGTTTCTATCCGGAGGGTGTTTTGACCTTAAAAAAGAAAGCTAACTGAGCTGCTAGAACTGAGCACTGTAGTTGTTGAGCTCAGTGGATTAAAGTTAGTGTATGCTAGATGCCAAAAAATCAGCACATCAAGTGATTGACTGTCAGTATTGTTATGCTGGGCAGCTGGCTGGTTAATTGGCTGCTGTAATAAAGATTTTCAATCAGAGCAGACACCACTTATGCTATAGAATGTGCACCATGTATGTTGTGACATTTGTTACGTCCCTGGACGTATGGCGTTCGTGCGTCTGCTCCCACTCTCGCGTTGTTCCGCCCTCCGTCTTCTTTTTTTTTTCTGCAGATTGGCGCCCCGCTTGGCCTTGCCCACCCCTGAAGTTTTGTGTTTAATAAAAGAACCCTGGCTTTACTTGCGGTATGTGTATTCTGGACTGGAGACAAGAAAAGGGGGGGTGTCCACACATTTTATTTTATGTTACACCTCACCCTAGACGGGGTCGTAACACATTACATTACATTATTGTCATTTAGCAGACGCTTTTATCCAGAGCAACTTACCTAGGTTACAGGTTTTTGTCGTGTTATCCATTTATACAACCAGTAACCTTTCGGTAACAAACCCTGCTCCTTACGCGCTATGCTACACTGCCGCCCTGCTAAAAGCCAATAACGTAGTGTTGAGCACAAAAGATTACATGCCAATGATTTGACACATTATCATGGAGAGCACCCTAGGAGCCCAAGGAGGGCAGTCCATGAGCTCACCTACCTGCAACACGGCTGCTGCTTCAGGCTTGTTGGGAGGAACTCAAAAGAGAGTGGCCTGAGCTGGCAAAGTACGCAGCTCTCTAACGCCAATGTTTTGTGCTCTCGTTTTGCCCCAGACCCTGCCTACTTTGCCAGCCTCAGCTGCCCAGCCAGTCTACTCCAGGAACCTCTGCTGACCTGACATGAGAACCTTTCCCCCAATTTCACTTTGACTTTATTTCAGCAAACAGTCATCCTGGGCCTCTGTCTCTAACCTTGGGTCTGCCAGCATTGTGTCCACACCCTGGTCCATTGTTACATGGGCTAACATGATTTAGCTGGTCTGCCTAATTAGTCTGGTTTATCTAGCCGAGCCTAGGAGACATATTAGTCCTTGTAATTTGTGAATCTTATTTACTCTGATGTATTGATGAATCAAGAACACTTACTGTGTTACTAGGTAGTTACTGAACTTATAGTCATGAAGGAGACATCAGAGTACTAGAACAACTGCTCTGTAAGCAAACTATGCCATGTTCTGATACTAATATGCCTCCTGTAATTAGTGTGTGTTGCTAGCTATCTAATGTAATGTATGGCACAATCAGGAACCAAATACACCTATTGCTGAATAGTTACCTACAGCAACATTGAGAGCAACATAAATATATACTAAATATACTAATATATTTTAGAGAAATGTGATTACAGTCATAATAAAATGCACAGTTTACAATGGATGGAGTTCATTAGCAAAGTTATTATCAGTGAAAACAAAATATATGCTCTGCCTATATTATGGTGTAATAGTTCCTTTTGCTCAGTCCTAAGTTCTAAGTCCTAAGCTATTTGTCATGGTCCCATCACATTTAGAGATCTCAGCCAATTAGAGTTGTGTATACGAAGAGGAAGGCAATATTACCCAAACATCTTTTTGAACTTGTGTCAAGACAAAATACACTTGTCTTGTATTGTTGCATTGTGAATACAACCAGGTGAAAAATACCACGTCCTCCATTATGGGAAACTGACGAGTTGCAGTGAACTCTTCGCCATAGTATAGTTTGTAGTATATATGTATATAACTTGTGGCCACTCTTTCCTGATGCAATATTTCCTTGTTTGGCATATGCTGTCAAGATTGTCAACACTGTTTCCCTTGAGACATTAAATAATTCTGCCATTTTGGGCACCAACAAATTGACCTCCTTCAAAATCTGTTCGATCTCTCATGTTGCTTTAGAAACTCACATATTAAAGTGCTGAATTTAAATTTTTTTTTTTTATAGCAGAAACATAATGGTAATTAGTATTGGCATTCATAAAAAACACATGCGTAGCCTCCTTTTGAAGTGTGATTGAATTACTTCAGAATAAGAGCACGTTTTCAATTGGTATTTCCATTATTTTGTCTACCCCCTGACTGTATATTGCTCTAATGAGAGTGTATGGAAAGCAAAAGTGAATCTGTATCTGAATAAATTATCAAAATCAAATTTAGTCCAACACGGAGAGAACAAAAAAGAATAAACCCATTTAATCTATCAATATTAATATCCAAAGTGGGAACTGTGTGCCAGCTTCAAATTTTAAAGATTAAATTAATGAGGTTTATTTTCTATTTAATGAAAGACTATGTGGATCAGCTAAAAGCCTTACAGAACAAAAGGCAGGAACACATTCCATCAGCGCTTGTTGTTGCAGGAGTGACCCTTTTTAGGGACACACAGGAAAGTTTGCAAAATCACTTAGAATGTGTCCTGAATGAGGAGAGGACGCAGGGAAAGCTGATGAAGGTGAGTGGGAGGAAGGGCAGAGGCGGGGCTTCCAGTCATTCCACTTGACTAATTGTCATTGGTAACGCTCCAAGCAGCTCATGAAAATTACTGGAGTTTGGAGCAATCTCAGTGAATCAGCAGTTCGCATATTGGAGCCTTTTTGCAACACCCAAGACTGGCTTCACTACAAGTTGTGATTGACCTGGGTGGCGGTCTGTACGTTGGCAGTGTGTTCCTGAACTCCTACCCAGAATGGACACTGTGGTTGTGCCCACTGGCAGGAATCACACAACACTGAACTGAACACTGTTTAGACTAGGTTTAATCATTGGTCTGAGTTTCACATATTTCAACAGGTATTGGCAGTGATTTTTTATTTACTAGCTTCTGTATCTCTGCTCATACAGCATGTCTGATCCAAAACCTTCCAGTTTACTTCTTGCGTCAATATCTTTTTAGAGGTGATTTTATTCATGAATGTTTTTAGTAATCTCTGTAAGACTGCCCTCATTTTTCTACAGCTCTGTGTTTCAGTTTGGGCATTTCTTCAACCCAGCATATAAAATGCATTAAAGGGATCTTTTGACAGAGAAAATAAGAGTGTTCTGCATACTGTACTTTACTGAAGGGCTTGTTTCGTGGCAATCATAGAGTTTAAATTACAAATGATGATTTAAGATATCTATAAAACAAATTTGACTAATCCTAAATACATTTTGACTAGGTGTAATTACATTTTGACTAGTCAAAATTGATCTACACATATCTGTAATTCAGTAATATCAACAATTTGTTTGCCACTAGTGATAACGATAATTACAGATCTCCATTTCTCTCATTCTCTCTGTCAAAAAATGATTTTGAGTAGTCACTACTTCATTTTGACTAGTCATGATTCCAATCCAAGATATCTGTAACGAGACTATGACTAGTCATGATACTAATTCAAGACATCTCTAATTCATTTATTAAGTCATATATTCAGTTTAAGATATCTCTTAATTCCATATATTTAATTGTTGAGATATATAAAATTTCATGTGTCTTTTATATATCTAAACAACCTCAATTATTTCATAAAAGCCATGTTAACTGTGACTAATTGATGTCATTCTTCATTCAGATATCAAAACTTTCATACTGAAAAGTGATAATTCTATTATGACCAGTCAAAATGACTATTCAAAGTCATGCCTCAAGATGTCATGAAATATTTCTGTCCAGTCTGAATTTTATTTCAGATATCTAAAACTGAATTTTAGATATCTTGAATTAAAGAGATATCTCGAAATGAAATAAGTCCTTAATAAATGTGAGATATCTACAATTAATATAACTAGTCATAGCTGAATTTCAAATATCTAAAATATTATTATAATTGAATTAAAAATAGAGATATAATCTAGAATTAATATTATAAAAATTGAATTAGAGGTATCTTGATGTAAACTGTGACTAGTCATAAATAAATTGTAGAGATTTTAAATTGGAAGTATCAATGATACAAGTTCCTCTAATGTGACTAGTTATGATAGAATTAGAGATTACATTTTGGATATGTTGATCTGTAATTATAACTAGTCATAAATGAATTATAGATATCTGTAATTTACATTAGCTCAAGTAATTAAATCTTAAACTGTATTGCCATGCATTCATATGTTTTTATTTAAAGCTTTCAGCATCAAACTTGGTGATGGTCTTCCTAATCCCTAGAGCAGTAATATGGGAATTGTGTTGATAAATTAGTACCCCTCTTTGACTGTAATCCAGAATTCTGGGTAAGCAAATATTCTAGGCATGTCCTGTAATGAGGATAATTAGTTTGCCATGCTTTTATGTTGCGGATTTGCTTTTGGGATTTCACTTTAGATATATTTTTCCATGTTGTTACATTAGAGGGGGGATCAGGATTGTCAGTTTAGTACGTCATTTGTGTCAAGATATTTCAAAAGCTTATTCTCACAAAGTCACCCTCTTTAAAAGTATGCTGTTTAAAAATATGCCCCCCTTTTTTTCTGGGGAGAGATGCACCCAAGAGAGCAGACTGGGACACGAGAACTCGAGTAGAGGGGGAGATGTGAAAGATGTTGACAACACTAACAGAACACCAGCCAGGAGGGCATTGACTCATCGGAACATAGATTATAAGAGTTGGCGCAGACTCCGAGTGGAACAGAGGTGGCCAGATAACAAATGTCACAAACAAACAAACGAAAAACCACATGCTTATACCCCAGAGGAATAATGACCAGATCTGGCAAAGGATCAGCACAGCGCAAACTGGACTGAGGTCTGGGACTGCAATGTGTAAGTTTGTGTGTGAGAGGCTGTGAGATGAAACTGTCATAGCATTACGGTCTGGGAGACGGTACCTCTCCCTATCTCTGTCTGATGGGAAAGGCAGCCCAGACTGCATATCTCCCTAATTAAGTTCATTTCAGTAGCAAAGAGTGATCTTATTATGGGAAATTAGTTGCTCTCTGTACGCCTGAGCTGAGCAGGAAATGAAATCTGATCAGAGTTGTTGTAACATGGTGTCCATGGCCTGAAACAGACAGCGAGAAAGACTGCTTTAATTTCGAGAGCAGTGATGAGCAATTCAAGTCCCGTGGGACTGGAGCCTTGCTGGATTTGACTGATTTCCTTTGTAAATGGCATACACCTGATACACTGGGGCAGGTGACTTTCTATACAGAAGCAATTTCAATTAAATGCAGATTGCAATTAAGCACTTAAATGCAGTGCAGACTGCAATTAAACAATTAAGGCATGAGGCAACACAAATGGCAGCACACCCTGTGTTCTGCTTGGAGTAGAGATTCCCATCTCCGCTCCACAGCCATCCAATTTAAAGTAACATGATGAGTTATTCTAAATGATTGTAAAATATAATGTATTTTCAAAATGTACTTATGTTGAAAATACTGCAAACAGTAAGACATGATTTCACCAACATTAAACATTAATGACTATAATAAACACTAGCATAGCAATTTATCATGTATTAAAAGCGAATCTTATGGAGAAAATCTACATTAACTGGACAAACAAGGATAAAACATACATATATGGAAATTCTGAGGCAATAATCCCTAAAATACTGATCCTATAATCCTGTAAAAGAGGAAGAGAACTTAGAAGAGTCTGAAGAGTAGAAAAAGGAATAGCACACAGTCACTTCTTAAAAAAAGTTAATTAACAAGAAATGTTATCTGACTGGAACAGTAGTTTTCCATCTGCTATATGTGCGTGTGAACAATAGGTGGACATTGTATTGTGTCATTTAGGTATATGTGAACTGTAAAATTGTATTAAGAATATTTAATAGCTAGCTCATTACACTGGTCATTTCCAACCTACCATACTCAAGGGGTCCAGAAAAAGGTTTTGTCCTATTTGTGGTTGTTGGTCAGCAATAAGTGAACTGAAAGGAAACAGGTTTGAGTTGGGAGTTATGATCCTTCCCTTAAGGGTGATTTCAAAGCTGCTAACCTTGCTGAAACATGCAGCTGTTTATTTGGAAAAAAAAGGTAATGTCTAACAACAATGACTAGCCTTCAGAGTTAATGCGTTTGTTTGAACACTGCAGCTGAAAGGCAAACCACATTTTACCAATTAATTTCATTCACACTTTTTTTTCCCCAGGTGTACCAACAAAAAGCAAAAAGCGATATAAAAAGTAATTCAACACAGAACATTTTTCTATATTAATGGAGGAGAATTATGCCATCCGAGGACCTTTGGTGAGTTTCCAATTTGGAGTTATTCTGCAATCACTCAGATTCAATAGAAGGTGATACTATTCATGTTTTTCAGCGGGGAAAATTGCTGTTGCTAAAATTGCTCTGAATTAGTAGTACATCATAAAGCTCAGTGATGGAGCACACTACGAAACACTACAAACTGGTGGACCCCGTGACAAAAGTGTAACTATACCCAGGGAAACAACTCTGCTCAGGGAGAAGGCAATAATTAACCCAGTCATAGCATGATGTAACTTTAAGGGGCTTGTGATGCCATTGCCTGCAGTATAGCAACTCATAGTAGAAAGTCACTGTGTCTTTTGTAAGCAAAGGTAGCCATTGCCAAGGCACTCCAGCAAAAAGTGCATTTAGGGCCAAGATTGACTCTTGAGACAAACATTTTATCCTCAAGACTAACAAATATTATTTGTTAAACATTACCAAACTTCCACTTTGCTTTGCATTCTGTCTAGCTTAGTATTTCTTTCAGTATTTATATATTGACTAGGGTGGCAGGGAGACTACCATATAAACAGATACTACAGTTACAAGGTGTTTCCTGATCCTCATCACCCTCCATTCCAAATACAATACCATTCAAAGGGACAGACAGACCTTTTTATGTCACAGCTTACTAACATATAAGAGTATAACATGTTAACAACACATGCAACAGTATTGCACATCTTTCATATTCTCTTCCAACATCCATGCATTTGTATACACAAGCAGTGCAAAATCAAGGAAGTTCTGCCCTTCACAGCCTCTCCTTGTATGGATACTCATTGTTAGCATTATGATCACCCTCTCTAGTCTCTGTCAATAATCCTGAAGGTTTTACACTAATGCAGTATTGAATCATTTTGATGATTAAT
The DNA here is from genome assembly GCA_019176425.1 of Megalops atlanticus. NCBI lineage: Eukaryota > Metazoa > Chordata > Actinopteri > Elopiformes > Megalopidae > Megalops > Megalops atlanticus. Next base: position 8,600,825 of record CM032885.1, on the reverse strand, counting down.
TTTTAATCAATATTGTGATGGTGAACAGTGATGGCAATGCCAGAGATGGTGTCAGATGATGCTCTGCAGATATCCCATGGTATGAAATTTTTCATGGTTGGAACAAAGATTAATAATTCAACATAGTAAAAATGTCTTTTGGGAATTGAAAGCAAGAGCCAAGTGAGGGTGCCTTTCACGTCTTGAAAAAGCAGACCAGGAAAAAAAGAATGTTAATTCTGAGTACAGGATGGGTAAGGGTTTCTGGGGGCCTGGTAGTAATGAAAGTCAAGTCACGGTATTAAGAAGAACAAGTGACTTTTTGATGGTGACTAGTTTCAAAGGCCTGCACCCCCAAAGCTTCAAACAGAACAACAGCATAGCACATGTTGTATCACACTGCCAGGTCTAAGCCTGCTCCAACCTTTATCTAAGATATAAAAGATATAAGATATAAAACAGACATGAGAACTGAAGTAAAACTTTACTTTTGGACATCATTTCTGCAGGCAAATTCTGTAAATGGCATGATGTATTAAATTAAAATGTAAATGAGTGCCCTACTTAACAATTTTCTGAAGGCAAAGTACTGTGAGGTACACACGAGTACTTTCTTCTCAATGCAATCATTTTAGCTATATCATCTACATATCCCAAAGGCCTATCTGGGATTTTAGTGGAACAGAGGAGCATGTTTTTATTTTTTGCTTAACTAACTGAGTCTTATAACATTCTTATAACCATATTATTATATATGGAGTGTTACCATTCCCAGAACAACAAGAGACATCAGTCTGCATCTGCATTATCTACTTTTCTTCTCTGGAGTTGAACTGTGCAGTGAAAATTGGTACCATTTCTCACCTACTCAAATGATGTTCCTTCTGTGAGCATCACAGAGAAACTCTTTGCTGCATAAATGAGTTAATGCAAGTGTATCTAATGGTATTTTCAAAGGTCACGCACCACAGATTAATGACACAACCAGCTTTGCCAGATGTGAGATTACAGGTAATAGCAAAATGCCATGCTGTTAAATTCTGCTTCTATTTAGATAATTATACATTAGTAAACACATATCTGCAGTTAACAACATCTAATATTAATGACTCAGCAAGCGTTCCTTGTTAATGATATGCAAATTATTCATTAAAGAGCCATACCCTCGATTACCTTTAATTTTTTATACACAATTTTTTGAACAACATATAATGACTACCTAACATATGCATAACCATTAAGAAATGTTCTAACTACCAGTAGGGGAAAGCACAGAGCCTTGTTTTTATTCAGTTAGCTGGCTTGTGATTCCATTGGAATAGTGTGTAGCACCTAAGACAGTGGGTCAGAGGTCCACCTCTATTAAACACAGTAACAGAGGAAGCTACCGCAGCAAACGTCACCAGTCTCTTTGCCACATGGTTTTACCCCACAGGGACCAATCAGGAGGGACGCAGTGGAGCTATGCCTTGGCTGCTTGTGCAGACAGGCCAATTTCCATTCAGACCTGAAGCTTCCCTATTCCTAATCCCCTGTGCTGCTGAGGTCCAGCTATTTGTTTAATTGCTGACATGGTCCAGCCTCTTCCCCTACCCACCTTTGCAGTCACAGACAGAAGAATTTTTAGTCTATATGTCTCAGGAGAGATAGAGAGAGCACCACTCACCTTCCTTCTTCACGCCTCAAGTTCTGCAGTTTAATTCTCTCTGGTGAGAGTTAACCGTTGGCAGAGTTGTTTTGGTGCAGTGATATAGCATAGCACCTTATTTTCAGCGCACTTAACGTGCATTAAAACATGACTGATATCTTCAATGGCTTTGACAGAAATTCACAGTTTATCTTTAAATCATAGTTAATCTGAACTAGGAATGAGTCAAAGTTATGATGATATCACAAAAGGAACTATAAGGCTACTCCACTGGATTGCCTTGTGTTTAGAACTTTTAGGAAACATTCTAATGAATAGATGGAAACAGGACCCTAAACCTTCCCTAGCATTGCCCTTCCCACCACCAGGAAGAGCTTAAACACTAAAGGACTGGGTATGACCAGTTACAAAGATTTAGCTGCCTTGCAAGTAGAATTATAAGCACAGTCACATTGTAGAGCTCAGATGGCAGAATGGTTTCCATAGGTGTAACCCCAAAGAGGGATATGAGGGGATTGAAATCAGTAGATCTTATTTAATAGCTTTGCTGGTGTTTGTCTGCTTCTGCATGGGTTTTGGTTAGTGCCAAGGATAAATCAAGGATGAATCTTGGCTAATTTGGCCTTTACAAGATGGAGACAGTTGTCAATGTTAAATTGTATTCATTTGTGTTAAGGCCAGGGAGTGGTTTGCTGCATCTATTCAAAAAATAGCCTCTCACATGCATCCATAAAATTCACTCTGAGATCCTGTTCCCAAACAGTTCTCAAATCATTTAATGTCTGGGTGTTTATTTTGGAAATTGAATTGACAGATTACACCTTTCTGCCCACTGCTGTGTGCCAATAGGTTGTCCTCAGAGGTGGAAGGGGGATTCTGGTCTGGAAAAGCATCTTTGTTCAAAGTACTTTGTAAATAAGAAAAACAATGACTGTGGGATTCTATATTTCTGTGTTAACTGTTTGAAATAGGAGAAAGCCAGATCAAATAGGATCAGCAAATGATAAACTTAGCACAAAGTGGTTTCTGGAGTGTATTGCATGCGGGACAGAGGGATTTGGAGCCAACAGGAGGAGGATGCCTCCTGCCTGTATGGTCTCTACCCAGAGAGGTCTAGTCTCATTAAAGTTCACCCCAAATCTGAAATACAAGTCTGAGGATGTTTCTTGCCCAGGAATAATAAAGAACATTTGGAAGTGCAGTAGTCCTGGTGGTTTAGGTTTCTGTAGAAAAGTAAAATTAATTAGATACAATTTTTACTTCTCCATATAAATGAGAACAGCTGTTCTCCAGTAAGTTTAAGAGTTTTTGTATTTAACATTGGAATATTTCTGAAATCAAGAAATATCTGGGGAGAAGTTTAATGAGGTTAACCCAACCTACAAGAGGTAAATTTGGTGTGCTATATAGCTAGATCCTCTGTACATTCTTTAAATAGGGATCTGAAACTCAAATTAAACAGAGTGGAGGAAAAGTGTCACCACTATTTTGAGATATCTACAGCTTGTACTCTTGTACTCTTTCAAAGGGGAGAGGAGAAGGAGAGGCCTATTAAGGGTTGTGTGCAGTTTGGCACCAGGTTCCCGGAGGAAAAAGATTTGTAAGATTTGAATTTCATGGAGGAAATCAATGGAGAAAGTACACCAGCAACCAACCTCTTGTAGAATTCCACAAGGAAGCCATCTGGTCAGAGGGAATTTCTGCTCTGCATCAATTTAATTGGCCGCTTGAAAGGCCTTGAAAAGTCCTCAAGGCCTGGTTTTAAATTGTTTTCAAAGACTATTTAAATTGTGGAAAACAGATTCAGCCATGTGAGAGAGAAATGCACAATTTTAATAGTATTCCCATAAATTTGTGTAATGTCACCAAGAGCACTTTTTATGTGTATCATCAAGTCTACGGGCGGTGACTAAGTTTACACACACACACACACACAGTATTAAGTAACCATATCTGCTGCAGCTGTATGTCTGTATTCACTCAGATTGAGTGTTACTGGTATCAAAATTAATCCCCTACTCACCCCAAATAACAGTTTTATGATTGTCTGATTCATACTGTCACTGCTGAACAATTCAGCTGAAAACACTGATGTCCCTTTGGTATGTATACACATTATTTTATTTTACATTTTGATAATAAATATATTTAAACTTACACATTTTCCACTTCTTGCAGCCACTTTAGCAATCTCTAAAGTCATTTAATATTTTACATTATATCCATATACAGTTCAGTTATGTGTTACTCTAGCCATGTTAGCTACCTGTATACCTGAAGGACACACATCTCAGCTGGGTTACAAAAATTAAGTCATATTAAGAGCTCCATTCATGGGTTGGCTGTTCGCTGGCTTTGAATCCAAATTCATACACTGTATGACAGCAGTTTAAAAAACTAGAGCTGTTTTTGTGGTGGATGCTAAGTTAATTTGTACGTGATCATATATTGACATGGAATCAGAGAACATGCGTGTGGCAATTATTTCAAAAGCAATGTCCCAATATCGAAGGCATGCATTAGTATAGCTGTAAATACATGATTTTCCTACCCAAATTTTATGAATTTTGAGGATACCCGTACTGTGCATGAGTGCATTGAAAAAACCTGCCTCCATCTTCCACTGTTGGAGATGAGCAAGAGTTTTAGTGGTCTTCATAGGGTGAAGTCCATTGCATTACATCATATGAAGATTATCTTTCAACTTGTCATACAGTGTGTTGTATATACACTGATGAGCCAAAACATGACCACTCACAGGTGAACTGAATAACGTTGATCATCTCCAAACAAGGGGACATGTCAAGGTCTGGGTAGATTAGATGGTAAGCAAACAATCAGTTCTCGTAGTCAATGTGTTGGATGCAGGAGAAATGGGCAGGAATAAAGACCTGAGCAACTTTGACAAGGGCCAAATTGTTATGGCCAGACGACTGGGTCAGAGCATCTCTGAAACGGCAAGGCTTGTGGGGTGCTCCCGGTCAGCAGTGGTGAGTACCTACCAACAGTGGTCCGAGGAGGGACAAACCACAAACCAGCGCCTAAGGCTCATCGATGCGCGAGGACAACAAAGGCTATCCCATCTGGTCCGAACCAACAGAAGGTCTACTGTGGTACAAGTCACAGAAAATTTTAATGATGGTTACGGGAGGAATGTGTCACAACACACAGTGCATCGCACCCTGCTGCGTATGGGGCTGCGTAGCCGCAGACCGGTCAGAGTGCCCGTGATGACCCCTGTCCACCGTCGAAAGCACCTACAATGGGCACGCGAGCAACGGAACTGGACCTTGGAGCAGTGGAATAAGGTCACCTAGTTCGATGAGTCCCGTTTTATTTTAGATCACGTGGATGGCTGTGCATGTGTGTGCCGTTTACCTGGGGAACTGATGGCACCAGGATGCACTGTGGGAAGACGACAAGCCGGTGGAGGGAGTGTGATGCTCTGGGCAATGTTCTGCTGGGAAACCCTGGGTCCGTTCATGTGGACGTCAGTTTGACACGTGCCACCTACCTAAACATCGTTGCAGACCAGGTACACCCCTTCATGGCAATGGTATTCCCTGATGGCAGTGTCCTCTTTCAGCAGGATAATCTGCCCTGCCACACTGCACACATTGTTCGGGAATGGTTTGAGGAACATGATGAAGTGTTCAAGGTGTTGCCCTGGCCTCCAAATTCTCCAGATCTCAATCCGACTGAGCATCTGTGGGATGTGCTGGACCAACAAGTCTGATCCACGGTGGCTCCACCTCTGAACTTACAGGACTTGAAGGATCTGCTGCTAATGTTTTGGTGCCAGATACCACAGGACACCTTCAGGGGTCTTGTAGAGTCCATGCCTCAGCGGGTTGGTGCTGTTTTGGCGGCACACGGAGGACCAACAGCATATTAAGATGGTGATCATAATGTTTTGGCTCATTGGTGTACATTTAAGATTAAGGGTAAATGTGTTCTGACTAGGGTTGTCAAAATAACGTGTTAATTCCCATTAATTAATTACAGAAAAAATAACGCGTCAACAAAATTAACGCAGATTAATCGCACTGTATGATGTCCCTTGACCCCATATGTCACTGTGCATTTAAGCGTTTATCATGCCCAACTGCAGGCTAGCTAGGTTCTTTTATATCATACACGGAAACGTATCCACATTTGCGCTGTCGGTAAATGCGAATTAAATTTGCATTGGTGTAATCAGCAGTTGCATCGGAACATCTGTAAAGCAGAGTGATACATGTATACAGCCATGCGTCGCTTAACGTCCACAATACGTTCTGTGAAATAGGACGTTATGTGCTTTGGACGTTGTGCGAACACCATACTATATACAGTATATGGTATACTATGTAGGCCTACTGTACCATTATACGCCTGGCAGCGCAATTGCTTTATTTCCATGAGACGTGAGATACACGTGTTGCGTGCGGGAAGCGTTGCCTTCACTTAGTCAAATTACGTCCACTACGTCCCGTTCTGCGATCGGGATTTTTAAACTTTATTATAACCTTTTGGGACTCCAGACGTATATGTGAACGGACGTTGTCCAAATGGACGTTAAGCGGCGCATGACTAGTTAAAAACCCCGGTGCTGTTATACTGAATATTGGCACTCATGGAATGCCTCTTGTCCAATCAAATTACTTGGTCGGAACAAACTGTTGTATAAAGCACAATTTGAACATAAAATACTTCTCACGGCAAATATTGATATATGCGATTAATTTAGATTAATTAATCACAAAGCATGTAATTAATTAGATTAATTTTTTAATCGCTTGACAGCCCTCGTTCTAACGAATGGAGTGGAATTCATAGCTTGGAAAAGTTATGTAAGTATAAAGATGAAAAAAAAGGGAAAGTAATCTACTCCTTCTTGTATGTATCTGTTAGACTGCATTTAACAGTTTGACTCAGTCTAATATCAGCATTGTTGGTTACATCATGAATTTCAGATAGCACAGCACAGCTGCCCAGCTTTGATATACAACCCCAAAGGTAATTATGGGGGAGTTTCCGAGATATTAAAAGATTTATCATGGAATGTAGTTTAAAATAAGTAAAATAAAAAATGTAGTGAGGGGATAGTATAATCCATATTCATCTATGTGTCTCGCCTGCTCCCATGCAGTATATCCTATTCCAGTCTGGCTGTGTGTCAGGTAACGCAGTTTACAAATCGCTGCTGCTCAACTCTCTGGGGTGCTAATTAGGCAGTGTACATGTACATGAGCACTACAGCTTGTGCATATCCATATGTCAGCTGGTACATGGGCAGAGGTACTTAAGTGAACATTCTCTGTCTTTTTTTGGTGGTGGTGGGGATGGCTGCCTGGGGGTGGGGTGTAGTTGTGTAGACTTGTTTCTGAGTAACCCTGGTGCTGGTGTTTTGATCTCCTTGGACTAAGAGGTGGGGCTTCTCCCTCAAAAGTTAAACTTGGTAATACACTGGATGTGCAAATGAGGTGGTGCATATCTCAGAAGAAGACACAAAGTGTCTTTTATTTACCTGTATTTTAATGAGCTGGACAGAAAAGGCATTTTGTGTGCCTTTTAACATTGGTGTTTTATCCTAGAGTACAGCAGTGGTTTGCTATCACTACCCTCACAGGTGTCCTACCAAATTATGAATTTGTTTCATGTCAAATAAACAGCTGTTTTTGGTTGGTTTCAGCGCGCAGTTGTGACATTATTTTACCTCACATACAGCACAGTGGGTATGTTTTTGTCCTTTGTGATAACTGTCCCAGTAGTAATTACATGACGTAAAACAGAAACAGAAATTGTACCTGCTAGAATGGCTTGGGCAAAAACATGTCAGCACAGGTGCGTGATGTGTGGTGCATCAGTGTCAGCTAGGGCTGCACGATGATATCGCCATGACATCGGTATCGGCCAATAAAAACTTAATAAGTTAATTATCGGCATCGGCAGATATGAAAATTTCTGACGATGTGCCTGGCCGATAAGGTGACGCGTTAACTATGCGCACGCGATGACGCTAAATGTTTATTATGAGCGTCAGCAGCAAGCTTCAACATGTCAGCTTTATGGAAGTATTTCGAAGTAACTGAAACAGGTAACAAAATTGCTATTTGCAATACTTGTAAAGCACCAGTGATGCGAGTGTAGCAGACCTCGTATGGCTCGATGAGCTGTGCTGATCTCGGTGTTGTGATGATACACTTCTCAGGCGGGATGCTGATCCGTCCAATTTAATCTGATTCAACATGGGGCATTTGGTACATCATACCTGCTCTCCGTTCCTCCATTCAGCATTAAAACAACTGAAGGATCACTAAAGTGAGCACAAAAGACCTCTATACATACTAATACAATATTAGCATTACAATCATTGTTGCTATACAATCACTTGCTATAGTGTTCGTATTACAAAATGGATTGCGGGCAATTTGTACAGACAGTGAGACAGATCACTCTTTTAATTAACCAATATAATGATCACAAAAAAAAAACTAGCATACCTGATTCAACATGGGGCATTTGGTACATCATATCTGCTCTCCGTTCCTGTTAAAACAATACAACGCGGCTAATAAACAAAACGCGTGGTGAATTGCTAATTGCTAACTCATAAAATACGTTATATTAATTAATTTGCCAGAATGACGTTAAGTCCATTTGAGAAAGGATTGTTACAACACTTGTGATATACAGAAACGAGCAATCTATCAAAAACACTCAGAAATAGTAAGATTCAATTATTTAACTGGAGAGCAAGAAACACACTTAACTCCATTCAGCATTAAAACAACTAAAAGATCACTGGGTAATCGTGACATGTGCTCCCGTAATGGTGTAACTTTTAATTGCGCCCCGAAAACAACAGGATGCCATCATATAAACAGGAACTAGACAAATTGCGGAGTTACTAACAATTCTGGGGAAGGTTCACTAACATATTAAAAAGAAAATATAACTCAGCTACACGAAGAGGGGTAAAATATATAGCTAAGTTTCTCACTTCACGTTCTTAAGTTTCTTCAGTTTGTTAAGTTTCATGTCACGTAAGTGCGATATAGTGGTTCTATTTATGGAAAAACGTTTTGGGGCTTCTAATATCACTCAAAGTTCCGTCGATTCACGCGTTAATTCGCTCTAAAATGTGATGGAAAAAGGGCTTCTGGGAGGATGCGGAGGATGCTAGCTCCTAAGCTTTTCTCTGCTTCTGGAGGGACGTGAGGCCATTTTTAAATAACGCGGCTCCTTAAGGAGAGAATGCGACTTGAAATGAAACAAGACAGCCCGCGATTGCCGAGCTCGTGCTTTGGGACTCGAACGGAGGTCCTAATGGTTTCGATCGACCCCTAGCTAAGTTTCTGACCTTGGGAGGATCTTAGCTGTGTACTGCTAAGCTTTTCTCTGCTTCTGGAGGGGGCGTGAAAAAACTTTCTGTAACTTTATTGTGTCTCTGCTCATTCAAAACAAATATCGCGGCTCCATAAGGAGCGAATGCGATTGGAAATAAGACAATGATCATAATAAAACAGGTAAGCTTCTCTCTGCTTCCGAGTGAGACCATTTTTAAATTACGCGGCATCTATATATATATCTACACTATATCGGTATCGGCATCGGCAATCGGCCAAAATGAGTTTGAAAATATCGGCACATCGGATATCGGCAAAAATCCAATATCGTGCATCCCTAGTGTCAGCATATTGCCTTCTGGCTGCAGCAGTTGTAACAATATTCAAATGTGAGTAAGCTAATCTCATATACTGACTGATAATGCTCTCAGCTTTGAGTTGTATAATAATGGCCACGCTATCCAAAATTTCTGTCACAAGCAGGTGAATCTCATAGCTTTGCTGACCATTGTGTAAATGTGTAAATTCATAGTCATCCGTTCATATTTTGTCTGCTTTTAGAGTGCTTATTTCCTTTTTTTTACAACAAACATTGTCATTACTCATCATTCTATTTTTAATAGGCACTTAATTTCTGCAGCAGAGGGTTCAGAGTTATGTCACATGGACACATTGACATTTCTACACTGAAAAGTGGCAGGGAACAGTGTTCCTGTTTTCAGCTAAACAGCATGCATGATCAGATGTGCCTTGGCACCATGCAGTCTGAGGCTGGTGATTTGACAGCCAGAAATCAGTCAGGGAGAACCGAACAAAAACACATCAGGTGCTAATACAGTCTACAAGAGATTCTCTGGCTTGTGGGAAAAACTGCCTTTAGGAGTCAGTGAAGCAGCCATACATACGCAGTACCGCTGGTGCTTCACAGTAAGCACTGCTCTGCCTTCAATTCCATAGGTCTGCTCATTTTACATTAACAGATGTAAATACTAGCTTGCTACATATTCTGTTAACAGGTATCCAGTTTCTTGTTAATATCTGAATCACCCCATCTTGTCTTTGTGAATATAATAATTTTCTCAGTCAACAATGCAAAATTGAAAAGGGTTGTGAGCTCAGCATAGCTAACTAACATCTACTAACTGCTAATGTCTATTTAGACTCTCCATATCTACCAAGCACATCCCCATTCCTCATCCTATCAAAAACCCAAAATGATTAGGTAGTGATTTAATCAGTCTGACAACCAAGATCAGATGAACTAATTCATTTAGTGTACTAATTTCATCCTTCCCCGATAGGTACCCCTAATAAGAAACATTGATGACAACAATTCTCAATATTGCTTTTGATTTTACATTGTGAAGCCAAGAATCAAAGACTTTTTAACATGTTTTATCTGTGGTTGTTATACGTTGATGGGTCCAAGAATACTCAACAGTGGAGAATGTTAGACATTTTCAGACTCCTGTACTCCCAGTACAGACAGGTCAATGCTAGTGTTTACTTTCTGGCCTAAGAAACTTTCCCCACTCCCTCTTAATCTCAGGGACATGAATGCCTTCAGAAGTGCACCGCCTCCCTTCTGGCAGCCCAGAAACAGAACCCACAAAGGAGCCGTGCTCGAGACAGACAGCATCTTTGTTCTTCAAGACCAGATTGAAGTGAAAAAAAAATGAATTGGGTAGGTGATTGAAACCCCACTCCCCCGCCCTTCGAGGAAATTCTTTGTGGCGCCGTCTCGCCTCCAAAGCCTTTGAAATTTTCTAATCGGACACGCCTTGCCACTGAATCAAATTCCTCCAGCATTTAGCAGGCAAAGAGCTGTCATTGCATCAAAGTGGCTGGGAATGGCCAGTATTGTTGCAGAAACAATCCCTTTTGTGTTTCTACCCAGACTTGGGGCTTGGCTGACCAAGCCAGGAAAGCTCACATGTTTAGTTCCTTGCCACAGGAAGCTTTGAAGAGGCAGGCGTCCTTCTTCAAAATTAACTTAATTTTTATATATTGTATGAATGTCTGCCTTTTTGCTAATTATCACTTATGCATTCATCTATGTAAAATTGTAGTGATTGGTAGTTTTTGTGCTGATTAAGAAAAGGCTGTTCTAATTGATTTACTGTGTCATGCCTGTAATCAGTGTAATAACAGCATATGTATTTTAAGTTGAATAAGCAAAGCTGTAGGGTACAGCTAAGAGGCACAGTGGTGCATCATTGTATATGAAATGTAACACTCTGGCATGGATTGCTCTTGAATTTGCATGGTTCTGACTCTTCTGAAGGGGTGAGGTGACCACTTATTTTGTGTTCATTTACCGATTTCTTTGCAGATATGGATCAATGCTTTGGACCATTGTCATGCTGAAAGGTACGTTTTTGGCTAAACTTGAGATTTTTTCCAAAATGTCCTGGTACTTGTTGGAATGTGTGTGTCTACCTGGGCACTGACACTTGTCCATATGTGGTTGGTGGTGCCCTGTTTGGGCAACTTCTCATGCCACTTTATTAGATGCACTGTGCAAGTCACCCTGGATTAGAACATCTGCTAAATGAAAATAATGTATCAAAATGACAGGGCACTAGGTCCCATTCCATGTTGTAAAGATGCACTTGGGTCCTCTCCCTGGTGGGGTCTCTCGGCGGCATCAATTGAAAGTGGTGGATTCAGCTTTTGTTAAATTCTTTTAAGCCTTCTCACAACTTCCTTTTATACCACAGGGAGACAGGGAAACATCTTAACTTCTCAACTTCTAAGAGGCTTCCATTTAAATTCCTAAATGTGGGATGTTGGCACTGTTTTGGGGATTGTGAGTAAATGTGACCCTCACTTTTATTGAATGAAATTTATTTTTAGTGAAGTCACTTTAACAGTGCAACGCTGTAAGATTACACTATAACTTTTTTAAAAAATCATGAGTTAGTTCACATTTAATCAGGGGCATTGATAAATTATGTAAGATGCTGTAGGTTCCAAATGAATAACCTTTTTGAAAACCTTTTTTCCATTTGATGACCAACTGGACAACGTCTCCCCAGAGACAAAGTGATCAAACCTCACCTTTGGTGGCAGGCAAAACCCTTTACTTTTAACCCAGTTCTGTTAAATTGATCATTTTTCATCTGAAATCTATTCAATTCTCTGCATATTAACTCATTGGAATTTGAAATGCAATATATTCTTAAAGTTTAAATTTTTCTGGATCTTCTTACATATTGCCATCAAATGCACAGTGGATCAGGGCATTCATTTTTAACGTACCTGCTGCCAGTGCTCACACAGGGCAGTGTTGCACCCACAGGTGGTGGCTTATTTTCAATTGCCTCTTCCATAGAGATCAGAAGCTCTGCCAAGTCACTCAACAGAGACTTTCTCATAATGTAATTAAGGTGGGTATTTTAAACTGGATCTGTATCTGATGTAAAGCTGAGTTGCCGGGCATGACTAAACACTAGCTACACGCTAGATTAGCACTGACCACCACTGATGTCAGGACCACTGGTCTGTTCTGAATGTTTCAAGTGAGCAGAGAGAAAGTGTCAGTTACATAAAAATGAACATTATCTGATTGACATCACTTTGTAACAGGACTACATGGGAAATGTTAGTACACATTAACAATGTTAATACATGCAAGCCTCAAGTTTAATTTCTGAGAAATTTGCATATCATCGTCATATCATTAGTTTGGTTGCTGACCAAACTAAATTTTAATTCCCAGGAGTGCAATTACAAGTTGCATTTCAAATCAACATTTATACTGACAAGCATTTTAAACTTGTTTTAAAGTATTATAAAACACCGGAGAACATGCTGAATTAAAGGAATTTCTGTCAAGCAGCTTTTGGGTGGTAACAAAATAAACAGACTCCCTTTTTCAAGTTTCCTTTTTTATTATTATTCATTATCATATAGGATCTTTGGTGTTCCCACAGCACTTAGTTGCACTTTGACTATTATTCTCCATTTTGCTTCTAAAATATAGATACAAAAACCCTTAAATCACATTGTTTTCTACAAAAAAGACACTTCCTTGTTAACTACACATACAGTCAGCAGATAACATGCAGACAAGGGAGAGAAAGATATCAGGTACTTGAAACCTGTCCTGCACAAAATTGCCTCCTTGGAGAGTTACAAAATGCATGTAAAGAAATAGCTGAACGTTGGTGTAATGTGTCTGTCTTTATCTCTATTGTATTTTCAAGAAACAAAGATTACATTATTTGACATAACCTATGTAAGCAAAGTTGTGCAGTTAACCTGTTGAAAGATTCATAAGCATATATCATGTTTCTTTGTCATGATAAAAAGTGGTTAGCAGAGGCCTAGTGCTGAAATCCTTATATTCAAGTTAAAGTGTTGTGCAAATCCAATTACATACTGAGCTATTAAAAATAAAATGACAAAATTAAACTTGCATATCCCATTCCATGGGGCAGAACTGAGAGCAAAACTGGATGAGAGAATGTGTACATGTAATATGTTACGAGATATGAAATATGATGGATAGCAAACCAGCAGAAAAACAATTAACCAAGTCTATGTAGTTAGTGTATATACTGCAATATATGGATGTGAGAGTGAACCACTGATGTGTGCTACATATCCAACAAGCTGCGAGTGTGGTATTTGATCCACCTTCTCTGATTCGCAATACAATGGTTTAGCTTAACAGTAATTCGAAAAAGAGGAGATCATTCACAATACTCTCCCATTCTTCTGAATCACAAGATGATATTCCAACATATTTCACTTAAACCCCAAAGCTTTAATGCTGCAAAATAACAGATCAGGCTCAGCCTCAATCTAATGACCTGAACATGGATTCAAGGCATTTCTGTACACGGTGATTGGTGAGCAAAAATAAAACTGGCAGGGGAAGAATTAAAAGAAAAAGAAGACAAAACATTTTTATAAAAGCCTGCTAAAATTTTAGTCTGAAGGAATACTTCCTAGGGCTAGGTTTGTCTAATTTTGTTTGATTCTGAATATATATGGGATACATATGGGATGCTGCTGAACAGGGCCCGTTGAATAGCCAGTTCAGCCAAGTTTTCTTGTAAACATAATCTTGATAGTAAAATCAGAGGTATACTTTTCAGGGACCATGTTCTCCAAATGGAAAAAAAAACAGAAAAAGAAAGAAAAAGACATTTAAGGCTTGGAAGGCTAATGCGTTCACCACAGAAATGCAATACTGAAATATTATCTCATTCTAGCAATTAGAAATAGCAACCAAAGCACTATGAAGAGCTGTGCTTTAGTGGGTGCGACTGAATAACTGTCAGCCTGTAGATCAGTCAGCTCTAATATGAGAAGAACCACTGATAATATAGGGCAAATCACTGTGAAGTGCCCAGTTTCGTTTTCACTGATTGACTCGGACATTTATATAAGATTGCAGAACAGATCAAGCTTGCGTGTTTACAGTAGAAAATTGACGGTGGAGTGTTGAAACAAGATTAGAAGGTGACAACTCTCTTCTAGATGTATTTTTCTCTTTTTGCGAGTTGCACCTGTTCCACTGTCTTCTTGCTCCTACAGCCTTCCTACCAAAAAAAAAGCTTAAGTACTGTACCTCATGAAAGGTGCACGATCCTTCCTATAGTGGCCTAAATGTTGCGATAACCCATAACAACATAAAAGCCCCCAAAGCATGACTCCTTAAGTAATCGGCACACTTTCAGGATCATTGTTCTACCAGTGGAGGAAACCACTGAGAATGACCTTCAAATTCTTGCCACTCCCAGAGGAACAAAATCATTTCAAGCCATAAATTTGACTAATTAAAACAAAACAAAACAAAAACATACAAAAAATTACACACAAAAAGACAGGATTTGAAATTAGCAGTGATATTCCCACATCCATCCCACACCTGCCACCACTGTGGCTGACTGCTAATCTCATCAGAGAAAGCGGAACAAAAGCGTGGTTACCATTGCAAACTTCAAGTAATCTGATAACCATGTAAGTTGCGGCTGTATGATGCCCATTTATGAGGGACTGTAAGATGACTAAATATGTTTCCCAGCTCATTTAACACCGATTAGCTTATTTACACCCCATCAGTATAAAAATGAACCAAAAAATTGTACATGCACATTTGCATTCAGTCCACAAATGATTCCTAAAGCACTGTGGGTGGGTTGAACATGCCTTTCCTTGACTGTCTGTTACTTAAGCATATTGACTACAGAGCTAAGTGAATACCCTTTTCAACAAAAGCCAAATGAAACTAAACAAAAAAGGCATCTAGTTTTTTGATCACTGCTAATTTCTAAACCGGCAATAAAGAAGACTCAATCCCAATGAGGCTTTGTGAATACATTCGACTTCAGATAAGGGCGCCTAGCAATCACTATGAGGACATATCTGTACTATACACCACCATGAGCCTGGATCATCTGGCTCCTTTAGCAGGTTGATTGTGTCTATACCATCCTCAAGGCACAAAAAGTTGTCTGAGGTGATGCAGAATTTAAAAACGTTCTTAATGTACTCTCTGTTGCTGCTTGTTAACAGCAGGCATTGTTGTAACGCTTCCTCAGTGACACAGACACTATTCATTGAGGGTTGTAAAATTCAGGCACCATTGAGCATATAGGCCTGGGGTGTCCAACCTTGATTTACAGATGGTCCCACTGGGATTTCACCTGGATTCACTCGGCACTTCAGAAACGCAAACCATTCGCATTTTACTACTGAATGCATAATTTATATTGGCCTGATTGAAGTTAAACTGTTGAATACACAGCCATTTTTCATATTGCCTTATTTCCAGTTGTCTGCTAAATTTAGATTTCAACTGTGTTTGGGTTTCTTTGAATTGTCTGTCAGATGCTGGGAATCTTAATGGTAAAAAGGTGGCACTCCTGATACAGGCATAAACATAAAATAAAATCATTCTCCATAATAACCAAATGCCTTCATGTTGGCATTCAACTACCCAAGTTTGAGAGTTTACTGATTATTGTGTGCCAGTCCAGACTAGGTTGTATTCATCTCCAAGGGCAGAGTTGGTACATTCTTGACCATGAAGTCTAGCAACTTATGTTTAAAAAACAGTAAAACACAACACAAACATATATTTTGAAGTTAAATGAACCAACATTACAGTCTGGTTAAGGCAGCAATGTAAAACTGCCACTGTTGACGAGACAGCTTTGTGTGTGTGTGTGTGTGTGTGTGTGTGTGTGTGTGTGTGTGCACGCGTGTATTAAGGTGTGAAATGTACTTTATGTACAGAGGTGTACCCAAATATCTCGGGGGGGAAGACTAGGGAGATCAAAAAAGGGGGTACAGCGTTGATAACAAAACAAACACAGACATCCTACCATTAAAAAACAATAGCCAGAGTGCTTTAAAGAAGTCCAGATAGTCAAGTAAAGCCAGGGGGAACATTCCAAACAACTTAATGCGTCTCACTCCACCCACTCGCCACATCTGAGTTTTTCCTCAGTTTTCCTTGAGCGTTACTGCCGTCTCCAGTCATGCATTTAACAGCTTGCTGAGCGCTGCCTACATGAGTCGTCAACTGCCCACGTACCTAGCCATTCGCAACAGCTCCTTCATTCTGCTGTCCAAACAAAGATACTCAAAACAGATGGTTAAGTGACATGGCTGCCTGTTATTTTCCGATATCTCACAATAAATAGCACTTAAGAAACAAACAAACAAAAAAAAACAAACAAAATAAGCAACCTTTCAAAAACAAATTAATGTGTACTTGTTAAAAATTTTTATTTTCCTCCGTTGGATCAATAAATGTGTAACTTTGTATTTCCTTTACATTATATGCCACTGTTTGTTGTCAGACTTTTCTGGTTTCTGATTGGTGCATCACATTTTGTTCTGAAAATGAGAAAGTAGACGGGTATACTTCAAGTCTGTGGCCTTTGCTGGTAAGAAGAGGTAGAGGGGGGTCTGTCCACACTGAGGGGAGGCGGGGGTTAAAGGGGGAAGAATGGGAACCCTCTCTCTGGTATTTGACTGAAATGTTAGCTATGCTTAGGACACTGGGACGCTGAATGCGATCACCTGGCCAGACAGTGTAATAAAAGAGCTTGATCTCCAGCTTCGTAGGCCAGGCAGTGACTTACTGCATTAGAGAGGACTGCTGATTGGGAATTCAAGTTTCTTCGTTCTGTCTATGGTTTCAATAGGGTCATGTTTTGTTCTGTTCCGCGATTCAGTGGACGGCCATTATTCACATTACAGCCTTCACCCCAGTCAAACTCTCCAAAAACAACATAGGTGCAGAACTGATGCTACATTTACCTGCTGACGTCTCCCGCACACACGCATACACACTCACTTTTGTTCAGTGCTTCTGAGTGCTGTGCTTGCTGGAGTTGGGACTTGGCTAAACACCTCGATAGAGGCCCCCTCTTCATGAGAGCTTCCTGCCTCCCCTCTCTCCTGCTAAGGCTGTAGGGGTTTCCCTAACCCTAAAACCTTTCCTAAGGAGGGCCGGGAGGGGGTTGGGGGCGGTGGGAGGGTCATGTCAACCGTCTAGTTTCACTGAATTCTAGTGGTAACGACCTCAGGTCGTAGAGATCTCAAGTTTTACGTTGAGGACCAGCGGCTAGTGCAGATCGGATTCTGCATCTGGACGTTTACAGTACATCAAAAGGGGGGGGGAGGGGGGTTCCGATACTGACCCTCACCACTGGTCCACTGGTCCAAAACTGCTAGTGCAACAAGACAGGAAGGATGGTGCTTTTTAAGAATGAATCAGGTCCTTAAGGACTGCAGCACGCTTTTTTTTTTTTTTTAATTATGTTTCCTTTGCAAGGTGGATTTCCCCTCCCTGACCCAAATATCCATCCGCAAACATAATTTTTCAGATCGATAGTGCTCCCTTGTTAATTGTAAGATACGACATTACAGAAAACATGCTTTACAGGTACTTCTGTATCAGAATAATGGAAAATGTTTGATTTTGATTTTTAATAGCGTATTTTTTTTTGCACTTCAAGGAATGTAGCCATGGTAGCTGAAATCTGCCCCAATACACATCGCAAGAATGGTGCATGCAATTGACTCGGGGGAGGGGGTGGGGGGGGTGGACCTTGAAGAAGCTGCGACTCTGCAGTGAGAGGGACCAAGGTGTCTGATCCTCATTTTGAGTAACTCGGCTCTTACTGCTCCCAACAGGAAAGCAGCATGGCGTTACAAGTCAATTACATATCAACATGTTATAGAACAACAGTGCATTTTTTTTTTTTTTTTTTTTTACAACAGCACTTTTTTTTTCCACATCTAAGAAACATCTGATCTCAAAGCTGCTGGGCTGGTACTGTCTGGCTTAAAAACAAAAAAAAAAAAAAACAAAACAACAAAAAAAACAAACTGCGTTTAATCACATGGCACTGACTGCTGCAGACACATGTAAGTGTCCACATATCTGAAGAGACCCTAAGGTGTTGTCATATAGTTACATGGCACTTTGGATGCACTGCCCTTTCCCGCCAAGCCGTGATGCATTAGAAAGCTAGCAAACCCAGCACAGGTACCCTAGTAATAAAATAATTCAAGTACAACTTTCTGACATGGAATGATCATAGTACTAGGTTCTTTTTCTTGACTGGGTGCTAGCAAAACTCCAAGCAAGTGCAATGCAAGTAAATGAACACCATGCCAGGACCTGAATAAATACCTCAGGACTTCAGTAACAGATGGCGGGGGTGGGTTGGGCTGTTTTTTTTTTTTTTTTTTTTTTTTTGTGAGTGGGGTTTGGGATTGGGGGTTCAGCACCTACACTTGAGCAAACAAGGTTGATGTTGGACCTGACACCACCAGACAAGATTAAACAGACATTCCTCTGTGTTTGTAACACTGTCTCTGGTGCAGATCTCCATCTGATGGCCTTAACGCTGCCTGTGGGCTCCAGGCTGGCATGCACCCCTCCTTCTCCCGGGCGACAACGTGCTGTGTGCCCCTCTACCTGCTGTAGGGGTCGCCCAGGTGGCTGTTGTTGTTGTTGTTGCTGGCCGTGGGGGAGGAGCCCGGAGAGAACGAGGAAGAGGAGGAAGGCGAGGAAGAGTCCATCCGGCCGCTGTCGAAAACATCATCTATGTCCATGGGTGCGGCTGGCCCGGCCTGCGCCATCCCCGCGGCCTGGGGGGCGAAGTCGGTGGCGAAGTGAAGGGGGAGCGGGGCCCCCTCATCCTCCTCCTCCCGCGCCTCCGCCGGCTCCGAAGGGCTCGGGGGCCCGTGAGTCAACCGCAGGGTGTGGGCCAGGGTGCGGGATTCTGCGGGGGTCAGGGCGGCAGCTGAGGGGAAGCGGTAGGAGGCGGAGGTGGAGGGTCCGGGCGGGGAGGCCGGGGGGCGGTCGTCCCGCGGGCCGCCCTGGGATCCCCTGCCCGCGGCCGAGTCGGCGCCGGTCTGCGAGCCGCGGTGGATGCGGTGGCTGACCACGATGTTGTTGCCGAGGCCGCCCATGGAGGCCATGGTGGTGCTCTGCTCCCGCTGCACCACGGCCGTCATCCCGCCCTCCGCGATCAGCCGCCGGATCCGCCACAGCGCGTCCTCGCCGGAGCCCGTCTCCGACGCCTCGCCTACGGAGGGACCAGAGGCACGTTAGCAGCCTGTCAGGCACCTGCAGGGTCATCTGCGCACCTGCTTTTCATCTCCTTCCTGCAATGATTCAGAGAGCTTTGCAGAAACGAACGGGCTTTTCTCTGCTATTCACATCCACTCCATCTGCGGAGGTGAAAAACCAGCCTGGAGATTCTACACCACACATACCCACATCAACACACAAAGCAGCAGAAGAATCTCCAAAACAGAAATACAAAACAACACTGTGAAACTGCAGTGCTCTATGAAAAAGGTCTGTCATGACTTCCCCCCTCCCTCCCAATGAATGAGCTCTGACCTTGTCATTCAGTTTGAAAAATGACTCGAAACTATTTTAACTCATAACTATTTAAAATCTTTAGACAAGGTCCCCAATTAAACAAACTGAACACAGAATACGTAACTGTTTGCATTATGGGCTATCCAACAAAACAACCCACTGACAGCCACATTAGTCCCGCTGAATTTTCAGGACAGGGTAAAGGCTCCATTTAGAATGAGAGGAGAGAGTGCGCCATGTAGGAAGGACATGCTGCACTCAGTGTGAGTTGGCATGGAGAGGTAACATCTGTGTTTGTCTGTAAACCTACAACACCAGACGGGAGGCAGCCCACCCCTAACGACGGGGCAGACAGACATTACTGTTCTCTCTGACTTTCTGAAGGCCTCCGAGAAAAACAATTATTCAAGCCTGATGAAATATTTAACCCCAGATATGAGGTCCTTTGTCAAACAGATAAGTACTTTCACAGGCTGACTGCACCGGACACTTAGCAAGTCTGAAACCAAATGACAGTTTTAGAACTCAAGCTACTAAGGACTTTAAATTGAAGATCTCCATTAAACTTGGTGGGGTGAGTGTGTTACATAATCTAATCGGGCTAGAAAATGATCCCTTTGAGTATTCTGGCACAAAATGGCCATCGTGCATGATCCAGGCGGGTGGCTGAGGTGACCTGTCATCCCCCATCCCCTCCATGGTATGCTGTATTGTGGCTTTTTTATTGTATTAACTTTTAGTCCTGAAAGGAGGGCCGTGTCACCATTTAGGTAGCATACGAAATGCTGCTGGGATTTTAACCTCAACCTGTTAAAAACTGTTGCTTCTTTTCACAACAGGGACAGACATTTTAAAACCTCATGTGGTCTTCATCTCAGTGTGACAGTTCACTGGTATGTAGGAATTTGGTGTCATCAGAGCAAATCCATGTATCAATTTTCCATAAGGGTTTCAGACAGACACTTTGCATAGAATGCCTATTCCTTAACGAGTTTCTTCCTGAGCTCTGCCGTTTGGCTGTGCAGCATCTGTGAATAACTGTATGTATGCAGCATACATAAATACATCTGTGAATTAGCTCAACTCATAGAAGCCATTTCTCCATTTCTTTCCAGCGATTTTCATGCCTTGATGTCAGCAGATATTGTCTTTTGCTAAAGAATGAGATAACAGCACTTCCGTTCATACTCTGCTTCAAATCTATTTTTTTTTCCCATTCAAATGGACATGTAGAGGTAGTTATCATGAAATATTTAAGCCATTTAGGTTTTAACAGAATGTTGATATTGCCAAAAAACACAATCTAATGGCCTTATAAATGTGGTTGTGTGCTTCTACTCTCAGAATGAGGACAGGACACTGCTAAAACTGATATATATTCCATAAGGTAGGATTATCTACAGTAGGCTATCTACAGCTCACAGCAACCCATTTGGAAGCTGTGGGAAATTTATGTGTTTAATGTAAGAAGAGTTGGACAATAGCACCCAGAGTGTGGTAGGAGGGTTAAAGAGCCTAATGCAAGTTACAGAAACTCTGAAAGGAGTTCAAATTGCCTTGGGTTCCTAGATATTAAACACATCTATATTGCATGTAGCAGCAGACATTTAGACCACACAATATCAAGTTATCACGTGGTGTAAACTTTGCTAAACTTTAATAGCAGGAAAAAAAATTTTCAGACCAATGGTGCACGTCTTCTACAGGTTCACACCATCTGTATTTCACATTTCTCTCTCCAATCTGACTGTGTAAAAGCAGACCCAGTCTACCGTTACAGTGCAAGCTCCCTTCATGTAATGCTCTTTTCCATATAACTTGTGCCAGACAGCCACTAACGTTGGCTCAGTTCTCTGGAAATAGTTTGTCTTTCCTTTCTGGAACTTCTACAACAATTACTTCAGCAGATTAATATCAGGCAACCAAAAGGGCAATTAAAATACCCTAATTAGACACCACTAGAGATTCTGACAGTTTGCCAAGGAGGACAGTCTCTCAGTCTAGCAATTAGAGAAAACTAAAACACTGCCAAAACAAAATGTATATGCAGGATTCTTATTTGTCCGGAGTTACCTAGCATTCATCAGTCGCCATTCAGTAGTATCCACACTGAAAATAACAGGCCATTTTGGCAGTGGTGTGTTCTTTGTTTCCTTCAAATCCTATTATGATTGGCAATTTCTAAGCAATTCAGAGGTGGCAACACTGGAGATCTGGGAAGTCTTCAAGAAGTAGGATTTGGTTTTGTGTGAAGTCAGTTGTCTTCTCCTTGAGGACCACAAGCAGCCAAGCAGCTAATTTATGAGCAAATTATGGATGTTTATGATGTACTAAAGCTATTCGTGTGGATCTATAGATAAATCAATGCGTGAGCATTACGAGCTGTAATCTTTCATGCGACACTAGCTTGCTGTTTGTACAGGGGCTGGCTATTAATGTGATTAATAATAAAAAAATGCTCCCTGCTAAAATACAGGACGGCAGCGAAGAATATAAGTGGGCCCCACTGTTCTTATTCCCAAAGATTAGGCACTTCTTGGAGACTCAATCGAGGAGGACATGCCAGAGCTTAATATAGGCAGCCTCGCTAAAATGCTACAATCCCCTAAATGTAACAGATAGTGACATGGCGTGGAGAAACCGTGGGCTTTGGAAGAAGCCAGGGGAAATGGAAGCCAGGGGAGACGTGAAGCTTGTAAAATATGATTACCTAAATAGTGGCAGGTAACCCCAGGGCAACGCACATCGAGTTCTCTCAAAAGAAATGCACTACTTTCCTCATTCAAACTGGCAGGTGATCAGGGCAGTGGTGATCATTCTTCAGAACACAAAGCTGGTATCCAAAAGTCTGGCATCACCAGCCATTATAATTTATACCTCTGGAAACTTTACTTGGGAGACCTATACTGGTGCTTACTGCATTATCTGAAGTGTTATTTGAATGTCTGTCAATGTACAGTATCATACTGTCACAAATCACAAACACAGTAAAGAGAAACATGCATATCACATTCAAAACACTTGAGCTATGACATGCACTGGCAGTTGTCCATGAAATTTGAATACGAACTAGTGCTGCTCCGAGAGCACTAGTACCACCTCTTTCAGTGGGTAACTGAAGAAACTGATGATCATGGTCATATCCTGAGGTAAAGATTCTCTTTAACTGTGTCGACTGCATTAATGACATAACACAGCATTAAGCTGATAAAAGGAAAGATACTCATCTTCTGGCAGGAAAAACAAAATGTTCCTTTTTGCTCATTAATGATCTGTTCAACTTGTATGACTGCATTTACCTTCAGTAGAGCAAGGGGTAATATTTTTAAAACTGAAGTGGGTCTGGAAGGAGTCTGTGTCATGTAGCTTAAATGTGGATCAGACAGCACAGGACCCAATTGGAAGTGAGAAAGTGGGCTCTTGTGGGTGACTCCGGGGGTCTGATCCTCTGTGCCCCCCACTGAATCTGTGAGGAGCTGCAGGAGGAGAGGTGTGTGTTTCTGGGGGGAGTTACCGGGGTTGGCAGGGCTGGCGCTGGCCTCTGTGGCTGTGTCTGTAGTGCCTCCATCCTGCACATGGCTGTTTGAGGGTGTCTCCAGGCTCCTGTCTGTGCTGCTGCTGCTGCTGCTGCTGCTGGGGGGGTCCTCTGCGTGTCCTGGGACTGGAAGAATGCAAGGAAATGATTCAGATGAGTCAATGGGAGGACGTTCCAGAAGTTTAAAGCCAGTCAGGGACTCGACTGAGGGAGAGCTCGTAAAAGGGATGCATGTGAAGAGACACATTACATTATTATTATTAGCATTTAGCGGATGCTCTTACCCAGAATGACTTACATAGGTTACAGTTTTTTTTTTGACAATGTCATCCATTTATACAGCTGGATATTTGCTGAGGCAATTGTGGGTTAAGTACCTTACCCAAGGGTACAACAGTAGTGCCCCAGCTGGCAACTGAACCGGCAACCTATCGGTTATGAGTCCTGCTCCTTAACCATTATGCTACACTGCCGCCCATCAAAGAGGCTGACTAGGCCTTTCAAACAGGAGCCCCTGGCTGAGAGGACAGTGCTTTCCAGTATGTTCAGGATCTGAAAGCCTGTGCTTTGGCTCTCCACTGGTTAACCTTTTACCTGATGGATTTGCAGAGATGAAAGACATTTTAGATCACTTCATGGTAAACTACATGATCAGCACTGCAAAATGGCTACCATTTCTTCTGCCATTTTAATAGTTATAAATAAACAAGAGGCCAAAAACAGTGAAATCAATGACAGAGGAATGCTGAGATCTGCCAAACATCCACATCAGCCCCACCCACTCAGCTACTACCCCAAGAGAAGGCAGCAGCTCCATCTGTATGTTCAGCTCTTCAAATTCTATTCATTTCCCTGTGATTTGCACATGGTTTCATTAGTTCTGAGAGGCACTTCGCTTCCCTGAAGGACTACAAATCAAACTTTTAACGAGACTGCTAATTAATCAAGGAATCAGATGAGCTTAGCTCTGGACGGATATCTTCCCGGACTCGCAAGTGAGCGTGCGCACCCAGCTCAGTGCAGACAATTCCTGGCGGTGATCATTAATGAACATGTTCGTGATAGCTCTTTGTTTCTGTGTTTCAGCTGAGTACGTGTTTAAAATAAAAAAGAAACAGAAAACTAGGCTCTGTTGCATCATGCTTAAATCTATTCATCTGTGTTTTTCAAACACTGCAAGATCATCCCTCTCTGAAAAAGAAGGAAAAAAAAATCCCAGAGAATTTTGGCCGAAGCAGGGAAGGGGGGATGGCACAGAGCTGTGTCAGCCCAGTTGCAGTATGGAGATAAAAGAAGATGCTGGTCGGCTGGTGATCCTCATTAAGAGCACAGCTCTCACACGGAATAAGGCATAAATGGACGGGAGGCATGGGAGAAATGCATGAAACAGCTCAAACAAACCCATGCAAAGCCCGAAGAGGCCTTTACAGCAGACATTCACATTCAATAACTCATTAATGCATGCTGAATCAAATCAGGTGCATTTTCAACAATGATTTGGGCAATGACTGACTCCCCTCTAATAAACTCATGACGAGAGCTTACTGTGATCTGCTAACTGAAGCTTCACTGCCCAAACAGCAGGGCAGCTAATGGCTTCCAGCTGTACAATGGTCAGGACTGACCCTCAGCACCACAGCTGCACAGGAGTAACGCAGGCCCACGTCAGGCAGGAGCAGCAGACGCACCACTGCTGTGCTCACACTCACTGGTCTGGGAGTGTTGTTAGCCTGGTCTAACACTGTTGTTCATTGGATGCACACACTTCTGTTCCCTTGTGCTCAAAGTTGCTCTGATAAGGGCGGATAAATGAAGGTGATGTAATGTAAGTCGTAGGGATCTTGCTTGCTCAGGGGAATAAGCCCTACATGCTCTGACCCTAAAGGCAGCATCTTGATTCACACAAGCTGTATTTTCACTGTTGTAAGTTAGACAGGCTCAATGCTTCTTTCACACAAGCAAGGGCAAATTTCATGTCCTGTTCTTATGCTTTGAGCACACGTATAAACAATACTTTAAATACAGGAAAGCTGATCAATGCTACACACGCATGCGCACTGAATCATGTTTTTGCTTCCAAAGTAATCTCTTCACAGTAATATTGAACTCAGCCTATAACTTATTTTTTATTTGAATTTATTTGGAATGGCTTTAAAAACTGATCACATTTTAAAATGAAATCCAGGAGGTTTAAGTCATTAGACTAAAAATGGGTATGGAGTGAGAGGTGAGAACCCCTATTCCCTGCCACTCTCTGCATCCTGTTTGCGGTCCTACAGGGAGAGAAGGCACAGGTGCTCCTTCTGCTCTTATATCTCCTGCAATGGTAACCAAACTGTGATCAAATTCAACCACTGTTATGACAATTTTTTCAACCATGAATAATGTTTTTAACATACCTTTAAAACAGACCAGCAAGCACAAATGGTATACCTAGTTTTATTAAGTCTATCAACATTCATATCCTAACAACATTCTAACAGCATGAATTATATAGACAAAAACATTTCTCACACCTCGTGTACACCTAAGTGAGTCAAAAAGCTGGAATGTGAATGCCAAATGGGAGAGGCCTCTGATCTCTCGAGCAACATTACAAAGAGATCTAACACTCAGATCTAACTCACCACATTGCCCTGGGAAACCTACTGATGCACAGCTTATAATCCAAAATTTGCTTGTGAGGTCACTGCATGTGGCAAATTCCTTCCCGCATTTTCAATTTTGTGATGGTGGGAAAGTAGCGTTACATTTCTTTCCAACCCCAGACACTTTGCAACCCTACGTGAGCACAATGTCAGGACTGAATCCTTCCAGGCAGATTACCTTGATCTAATATGACTGTGAGTTATAAAGGAATGATGGACCTACTTCTGGGAGATAAGTGTCCTCACACAGCCCAGAGCTGACGCCCAAACGCTGCTATCACCTACAAATTTCTCCACTATTAATGTATAAACAACCTGAATCGCGTTTTGTGTAAAATTAACGGATATGTATTTGTAGGCTTAACTGAAAACACACCAGAAAAGACTGTACCCAAACCCAAACAGCAGGTCAAGAGGTGTCAGAAACAAACTTGCTATTACGAGGGACAGGAAGCATGTTTGTGAAATTGCTTTGTGCCTTCTCTGTTTCTCATGTTTTATCTTTTCATAAAACCAAGCATCTGCAACAACAAACTTAGCTGGCAGCACAAAACGATCAGTAGAATAAAGCATCTCTCTCAAAGCAGAGCAGGCGGCAGAATTTACCTCCAGACTTGACCTAATTAATTGACAAAGTTTGCCGTCTAAAATGTATTCCAAACTTGCGTCTCCCTTGCGTGCTGTGATCCCAGACTCCCATTCTCTGCTCACCTTCTGCAGAGGTAATTATGAATGGCATTTCTTGTCTCACTGTTCCCTTCCCTTTTGATTGGAGAGCTGAGAGATGGTGTTTGTTACTGCAGTGTGGAGAAAAGGCCATAACGTACCGGATTGGGCTCTGTAATTGTCATACCAATTTTCTCACGCTTCCGCTCATACAGTGCATCAAACACTTACAGCTGTAAACCGCCATGTGATTGAAAATACAATACACTATCTCTCCCACACCATTAACTATTAGCAGGGAAGGTAATTCAAGGTCTTGAGTGATGCTATTTATCACATTTTGTGTTCAATAACAGTCACACATTGTATACATGTGTAAGGGACCACTTTGCAATTTTGTATTTCTGCTGTTTATTATGAAATAGGTATGGGTTGGGTTATGGGATAAGATATTTGTGTAATTTATTAACAAATGTTTGTAATTTGAATGTCTTTGTGATTCGCGTGTGTGAACTTTGATTGGAAATCCTATACACCTGTAGCATTGAAAATTGTCCTTCTGGAGACACCATAGTTTGCATCAGGTGAGATGAGCTTTAAAGGTTGGCTGGCAGGTGTGTTATTTTATAAAATGTATAACCATGGAAACGTGTTAACAATTTTATTGTTGTGCAATGCTAACTTTGTTGTTGTTGATATTTTCATATAATGAGTTTGACTGTGGAACAGGGTTGTGAAGTTTGTTGTTTGTATGTTTTGATATAGTTTTCACAGTGCTGTATGGTGATTCAATGATATGGATTAAAGTTGCTGTTTGAACGAGCTGTTGCTGTGATGAACTTAAATAAAGAAACCTGATGTATCAGTTGAGACTCTGGATCCAAGGGCTGCTACAACATGGTTTCTGCTGCTCTTGTATTCCTCATATCAACTTAAAGGCAACTTAGTATGGTGTAGGTACAGTGCCGTCCACAGATAGATTTGTTCAGTTTATTTGTTCAACTTTTACGGACAGTAAGACATAAATCGCTTTTAATGTGAAACGCGATCTCACAGGAAGTGATGTTGCAGTTTCACGACCTCTCACCCAACCAAGGACAGCTATTGTAAACAGGAAATGCCCCCCCAGAGTGATGCTAGTAAAAACCGGGTGCATTTCTTTGCTATCCTGCTCTTGCTCCATATGTCCGAAGGAGACGGATGTATCCCCCCCCTTGTTCCATACGTCTGAAGAAGACGGACGTATCCCTCTCTTTCCACACGTCCGAAGAAGATGGACGTATCTCACTCTCTCCCAAAGGCCGCACCACATGGACGGGACACGGACAGCCGAGCCGAAGACCCTGTCCTGGCTTTGATTCCCCAAGCTAGCAAGGAATTGCTAGCGGAGATCAATAAAACAAGATCTGAGTTTCAGCGCCAGCAATTAGAGCAGCACGAACGTGTTACCAGGTGGAGACAAAGGTGTGACCGGATCCACCTCAACGTGTCTCCCAGAAAGAAACCCTCATCAATACCTAGACCGATCCAGACCGAACCAGACCAGCCCTGGCTCCTCGACGATGGAACCACCAGCGAAACCACCCATGGAACCGAAAGATTTGGACCTTATTTCAGGAGCTACAGTAGGCTATTAACTCTGGCCATAGGACATTGCATAGCTAAACAACTGACTCTTAGCTACATTTATGAATGTTTATACCTGCGTGTGGTTCAGATCATTACAAGGAATGTAGCTAGCTATGTTTCATTGATCCTAGCTGATCTGTCACACACTATTCACCGCGCAGCATTAGTTAAGATGCCACACAGAGACATAGGGTCTTTGCATGCGTATCCTCTAGCTAACCCCCGGTACCATCTTTTAATCCACACAGAATAACCCCACAGGTATCAATCGTCTGAACATATCCTGTACCAGACAGAAGTTATGTTCGCTAACACATGCACATAGGCAACTCAAATGTATTGATTTGTGAATTATAGGGATGAAACGGTTACCGGTTTCACGGTAAACCGGATCGGTTAGTATTACCGTTTCAAATTTTAATTATCATTAAAACCGGGTTGATTACCGCGCTTTGAAAAACTCACATTAAATACTGGCGTTTTGCAAAAGATCCGTTTTCAGTGACCTAAAACGCCGTTTGCGTGTGGATGAAAGGCCAAAACGCATAGAAAAAGCTACGTTTTTAAAAATACCCATGTACGAGTGGACAGGGCCTAAGAGGACTAATTTGTTATTAAGAATGAATTCCGTATACGTTTGTATTTACATATCCTTGAAACAGAACACTGTTTAGACCAGTTTATTTCCTCCTTCTGTATGAATTTTCCAGCGTAACTACGATGTGACAGCATTATTTGTATTTGTCTGAAGTTCAGTAAATAGCTGAACCCGTTACGAAGTCTTGAGTCAATTAGCCTACTTTGCTGTCAGGGGGAACTGAACATTGGAAAACACTTCTATTTAATTTGCCCTCTTCAGCATTATCATGATATTCTGAAATGACCTACAAATTAGCCTATATTATACCAAGACTTTTAGGAAACAACATGCACAAGCAGACTCGACTCTTCCCTTTGCGCTTGATTTGCGAATAATGCATCCTTAGCGTCCTCACTCAGAAATTCACGTCTTCCTTACAAGCTCATTGAAGCAATTGGAGCCGTGCATGGGAATGTTGGACCAGGTAGCTTAAGTTTTGCATTTAAAAACACATATCTGAACTTCATTTTAGAGTGTTTTTGTAGCCTGAGAAAGTAATGTCATCTATAAAAGACATAGTAGACTACTGTACAATTCATTGGCTATGTTATTATTTTAATGTTCATGCAAATAAAAACTGCATAGTGCTGCTAATTTTATTTGTGGTTTTCAAGATAAAACTTGGTGAAATGATTTCAGTTTGTGTATCAGTACTTTTTGAACATTTTCAGCACATTTTAACAATACCGCCATAATACTGATAACCGTGATAATTTTGGTCACTATAATCGCGATATTAAATTTTCATACCGTTTCATCTCTAGCGAATTACTACTTTAATGTTATATTTCAATAAATGCATTATTTTTCCAAGGTTGTCTGTTGTAATGTTACACATGGAATGAATATCGCCAACCTCTGCTGATCAGAATTCTAATTACCTTCACCTCAGTGTTATTTGTTTAGTTAGCTAAATAGATTATAAATATTGTGATTTGATTGAGATTAACTACTGATGTGGTAATATTGATTATGATTATTAATTTAACTATTAATTGAAGTTCCAAATTAATAGTTTAGTATATTTTATGAGACTGATATACAAAACGAAATTGAGACTGATCTTTTATTTTAACCACTATGGTAGACGCCATATTCTGTATGGCGCCTCCATGTGTTTAATTTAATTACCCCCTACATAACTGGTACCTCATGTAAGGATATTCCTTACACATAAGTGGTACCCCCTCTAATCGTAGGCATTGTCCCTACAATGGCATACTGAGAACACAATCCTCCTTCTATGAGAAGAGTATTATTGTGCACTGTCTGTCGGCACTTTCATCTTAAAACTCTGAGATCCACTGAGCATACACCACTTCTGACAGGTCCTGTCACGTCCCCTTATTTACTAAACCTTTTGACAGCTTGCTTAATTACATATATACAACACTTCTGGGGGAAATATTGGATAGATTGCTTAACTGACAGGTCTTTTTCTGATAAAACCTAAGACTGTGTGTCAGCTGCATTGACATGGCTAGCTTTTCATTTTGCTAGTCTTTAAACTAAAACCTGTAAATATATTGCTAAAGCATAGTTAAAAACTGAATACACAATATACTCCATAACTATAAATCATTTGGCATGAATTGAAATGAAAAGGTTATGCTGCAAGTGACATAATGCATTAAAACAAATTATAATACAAAACTCAAAGCTGCACTCTAAGGTATGAGTGGCACGAGGCATTCTCTTGCATTCATCGGACAAGCATATCACAAGTGACTGTGCATCACTTCATACCTAAACCTCAGACATTTTGTAAACTTGCACAGCTCTTGAATTAGAATATCATCACATCACTGCACTCTGTTGTACAGGACAAAATACAAGAGCAACCAGCAATGACTTTTCCAAATTCTACTGAAAAGCTGTAGTTGGTCATCACATGTTTTTCCTGATCATTTTTAGCAATCAGATAGATGCTAGCTAACTATACAACAAGAATTGCCTGTGGCCTAAAATACGTAAGCCTTACTTTGCCTCTCTACTTTATCTATTGCATTTGCATTACAATTCTTTATCTATTGCATTTCTACTTATTTTACAAAAATAAACACAGATTTTGACATATCTATAGATTTAGCTTGCTAAACAGCTAACCCCGTCCTTGAAGCAACATGTATTATATTTAAGGTGCAGCTCCAAGGGACATTTGTGACTGCTGAGGTAAGGAAAGCTTTCAGTTCCACTTTGTTTACCCTCCCGCTGACTTTCCAGCCCCATCAGCTACTAAATTTTGCCAGAAATGGCCCGCTACAGCCTTTGGATGCTAGTGAAGGAGCTGGAGTAAACACCACAAGCCAGGTGCTGCAGGAAAGGCCAGAGCAACTCCTGCACTGTGGAGGTTATAAAACATATGACTGGATTTGTGACTTGCTCATCGAACCCAAAAACTGTAACACTGCCTCCTTGGCTTCAAAACAACACTATCCATCAAGGACTTAACACATCCCGCCAAAATCAACCTTCAAAGGTCACATAAGTCCATTCCATTCCCATAATGAGTTGGAAAGACAATCAGAACCAGGTGGTGTACTCCATGAGAATCCAGCTTAAGTGTCTAATTGTCATTTATGAAACAAAACTATGAATGCATTGCACACAACAAATACTGTGTTGTTTCAACAGCTGGTTTTGAGAAAAGTTTTTGAACAATATTATTGTTTTTCCCAAACTAATGACACACCGCCATCCGACCCTGAACAATTTCACAAGCTGTGCTGACATACAAACAGGTTTTGTAGTAAACATATTGCTATACTCAATGCCTTGCCCATTTTGTCCTTTAGCACAGCCTCTCTGTAAAATCTACTGAACCATGCCTTTTGCAGAGTTCCATCAAGCTGTGGGAGGCTGTTTAATCACCTTTATACTGGAAAGGATGTAAGTGTTATGACTTTGACCTTTGTCCTCTCCCATGCTAATCGTATAAATACAGTACAGGAGTGCTGACTTCAGGTGAAAAGTTCTTGCTAAATATGGACCTCTGTTTGCTTATTAGGGTGAAAGCGTGTCCTTTCTGTGGTCTCATAAAGATAGAAGCCATTAGAATAATAATTTAGCTGTGGTGGGAATGGCTTTACCATACGGTGCAGGACATAAATTTGCAGGGATATTATGCCTCTGCAAATTAGGGTGTCTGATTTAGGGGACCCCAGCGGGACTCGTGAAAGCACATTTCTGGCCTGATGATGCTTTGATGGCTTTGTGTCACCTTGTTCGATATTCTAACCCATCAGCCAACAGCACCAGCCCAGGAACAGCAGGTGGCCTGTTTGGGAGTTGTACTGCGTTTGTTAACTGCAGCAAGTGGTGATTCATAAAAGCATTGTGTCCTGTGTCCAATATGCAATGCACTGGACAGGAAAATTGTAGTATCACTACAAATCATACAATATATTGGTAATTTATTGGTAAGTTATCTGTTAATTGGGTATTTGGTTTGAATCTCTGACATTATGCTGGAACTTCAGGCAATCCATGAAGAGGCAAAATCCTCCTATGTGAGTAATTAAGAGCAGAATCACCCCTGAAGACAGTAATTTGTAGTCAAGATGGAGGGGCAATGGTGTTAGTCATTACAGCTCTTGTCAATTTCTGACTGATATTCACGGTTATTTTTTTTTAGTCTGGCTTATGAACATTCTGAACATACACAACATGACAAAAAACCATGAACGAAGACATGATCTGGCCTTGGTTCCGATCATTGTTATGAAGAGAATTTTGTCCTTCAGCTACGAAGCCTCTGTGAATATGTCCCAGGGACAGCAATGAGGAGATAAAGTATTAAGTCCAATCCTTTATCAATGCAGAGTGCTGATTATTTTGTTGGCTGCACAAAGGCCAGAGAGCATCCCTCCGTGTTTGAAATCCTCT
Organism: Megalops atlanticus; assembly: GCA_019176425.1. Lineage (NCBI taxonomy): Eukaryota > Metazoa > Chordata > Actinopteri > Elopiformes > Megalopidae > Megalops > Megalops atlanticus. Next base: position 8,567,997 of record CM032885.1, on the reverse strand, counting down.
ACTGATTATACCCTTCTCTGTATAAACAAGTGAGCCAAGCTCAAATTTTACACAATAGTATTAGGACAGCTAAAACACTGACACCCATGAGGCTCAGAGACAGACCTTCTGCCCAGCAGATTTACTTCATCCTTCAGAAGATCCCCAAATGCTCATTATTACGCTACTTTTCAGCAGTGCCTGAAATGCTGGTATCCCCTTCAGAAATCCTAAAGGAGCCATTGCCTGCACTATCAGGAGTAATGAGGTCACTTTCCAGTTAAGACCCATCCAATTATTTAGACAGTTTGCCACTTGATGTACTGACAATGGCCACAGTGTGTACAGCATCTGTCTTGCATTGTGCATGAAAAATACCGACAATCTAGGGATGAAGAGAAAGTGCTTTCCCTGCACTAATGTAGCATTAGCAGTGCAAACACAAAGGAGTAAACAACGTGAAGCCAGTGGAAGGGAACATGGTGAAATCATCTGCTGTATATCAGATGTGTGCTATCTACAGGTACACTATGGTTAATGAGGTCTGAGAGCAAAGCTCTCATATAATACATACTCATTGTTTAAAAAATTCCAAGCAAGCTCTAGCACCAATTCTACCGTAAATACACTTACCTTTACAGACAAAATGGATGTTATTATACATTTTAAGCCACACAGTGAGCTGGTTTGCAAGTCTCTCTTTTAAACAGATGGCTCCTGTCTCAGTTTTACGGTACCTTGTGAATAACAGCCATTATGTAACTATGGCATCCAAATGGTGACCTGCCATGACTGGCCGTGAATGGCCATTCCTAGGCAAAAGATGAAAAATAAGCAAATATCTCCATATACTAAAATTCAGATGAAAAGGAGCCAAGTCAAATGTAGTGTGAAGTAGTATGCTAATTCAGGTTAATGCAGCTGACACTGAAATCCATTTTAAATCCAGCAGAAAAGTTACAGCTACTGTAAGGGTGATTACAGCATTAGCTCCTAGTAATAATGGATCTTAATTCATGGACATTCAATACACTGTACATTTATTAAATAAATGTTTATTGAATGGCTAAGCTGTACTTGATGTTAATTATTTAGTTGTTTAGCACTTCAGTATGCCATTTTGCAGATTACCTCATTTTTGGCAAAAATTTCTGATAATAAACTGGCCTCATGGAACACACCTATTTAAGGGGGGGGTGTATACCTGTATTATACCTTCACATCTTGCAGCGAAAGAGCCACAATGGAAGTGTATTAAACTTCACACCACAGGACAAATCAAATATTTCCCCCTGGTGTGTCATATGCTGATTTGCCTCTTGCAGTTATTCCGTCATGCAAAATCAACATACAACAGCACCTACCATATGGGGAGCATTACCCAAAAGGAAGATGGACATGAGATTGGATTTAAATGTAAAAAATGGGATCCATATGCCACAAACAGTTTCATGTGAAACAGTGTTTCACAAAGGTACAATAATGGTGTAATGAGAAGAATAGAGAGAAAAGTAGAGAGTGAAGAGACAGTCATCGTACATGAGACTATTAGCATAATGACTATATGGATCAGAGGAGCGATAGCTCATTTACATGTTTCATTTGTTCTGATAATAACCAATGTATCCAGAGACTGGAAACCCATCACCCTGCAGGATGTCTTCATAAATTATAGCTTGACCCTATAATGATTAAGACATGAATGCAATGCAAACACTAGATCTGAGGAATCCCTCCCTCTGTGATACTTAAAGGGTAGCTTGCATGCACTTATGAATCTTACATGGCTAAGTACTGATGTAAGAATATATTTGACAAGTACTACCGGCACCTACCTGGAACGCTGAATTAATCTCAAAGCCTTTGGAGGCTTAACAAATCCAGGGAAGTAGTTAAACATATCAAGCAGTTACTCCATATTAGACTATTTGATACTGCTTGTTTAGTGAATTAAATTAACCACTTTCATGAATTAACCTTTCACAAATAAACAGGGACTCCTGTGGGTTTAATAAGGTGTAGATGTTAACTGGACATTGAAGTTTAAGCTCTGATGAGATTCAGACTGTGTGACTCTTTCTGAACAGACTAAGAGTTTATGTGCAACAATCTGGAACAGTTTTGAAGCATGCATAACAGCAGTAGTTGGCCAGAGGTCTGAGGGTTGTAGGTTGAAGTCCCCTGCAAACACTGCTGTTGCACACCTGAGCACTCCGCTACCTGTAGTGAAATGCCTTAGCCAATACTGCAGGTAAACAGCCATGGTGTTACAGTGGGCAAAAAGAAACACCATGCAACTACAGTGTAGAATGGGAAAATCCAATGAAGATGGACCAATGGATGCGCTGTGTGGATGTGAGTGGCAGAGCTCGTACCGTGGCTGGCCTGGGACGTGCCCGGCTCCTGCATCTCCCGGTCCGTCTGCGTCTCAGCGTTCTGCAGCTGCAGGATGGGTGTCTGTGTGCCCTGTGAGGTCACTGATGGGGTGGGGTGACGGGGCTGCAGACCAATGGCGTTCATCAGGCCCATGTCCCTGTCAGACCTCCAGTTTGCCCTGCTTGTCCTTGTACGTGTGGGAGAAACACAGATCAGCATAAGGGTGTACTTCCATGCTACCTATACTGTTTTGCCCTGCTCTTTATTACCAAAAAGGCATTAACATGGCATTCACAAACAATTATGCAACCTGAAATTTAACATTTTCATCTAATACCGTTTACCTAATAATCTGAGGATTAACACCCTTGCTGACAGAACAGATCTAATTTTTGTGTATGTTTTTGGAAATTTGAAAAAGGAAAAATTTCTTTCTGTTTCAGACTGAAATTGAAATAAAGTAGTTGCACAATGTGTAGCTCCAATTCCAATAATCTGAAAAGAGTGCCTCCAAATCCATTAGTTGACCGCAAATAACTTGTTTTAGCTTTAAGTCTGTGGTTGCATTAAATGCACCTCATTGGGTAGTGTGTGCCTTTTCTTATGTCTTAGTAGGCAAAACAAATACTAACAAGAAACCCCTTTCTTATCCACATTTCAAAGAAGGTGTTCGCAATCAATGAGGTTTCAATAAAGATATGTGGACTTGTTACAGATGTCAATCAAACCTTTCCAAAGACAGGGCAAACAAGTTCGTTCCCATCGATGGAGCCTATCAATTTCTCCTTTCGGTTCATATTGGACATTTGGATAGAGAAAGCTATTTTGTGCTATTTGATTCAACTTTCCGGAATTAGTGAAGGCATCAAAAAGCCCTCAATCAAACAGAGATAATTCAGTGAAAGCCTTTGATAAGTAGCACTTCAAACAGCACCACAAATCTCTATGGGTGGGTATCTCTGGTTTGCATTATTCTTCAGACTAAGGGAGAGGCAGAGTGCGAGTGCTTTCAGTGTACTGTAGGTTCAGCGTGGAGGCTGGGTGCCCCCAGGGGACCGGCCCTGCAAGTCACAGTAGCCCGGTGCTTCTCACCCTTGCCGTTCAGTGCCTCGGACGGTGACGGTGTTGCTGCTGTTGTTGACAGTAAATATGGGTTCGGCAGTGTGCTCGGCAGGGCCATCTCCATCAGACCGCGAATCCCTGGGAACACACAGACAGAGTTCAGCATCCTTTTATTGTGGGGGAATGTTATAACAAGCAATCAAGTCAAGCCAGTAGTGTGGTCTAGCAAAGCCTGTGATGAAAAATATTACATATTACTGTATGTGTATACGTGTGTGTGTGTGTGTGTGTGTGTGTGTGTGTGTGTGTGTGTGTGTGCGTGCGTGTGTGTGAGAGAGAGACAGACAGAAAGAGTTTACCACATGTTAAATTCCAGGTACCATATGTTATGACACAGAACCACTCAGGGATATCAACTCTTTGAGGAAGCTGATTCTTCCACAGGTCTTGCCTCAGCACTCAATTAAACCAACTGAAACAGCTATGCTACTGCTTCAAAAGCACCGCAACAAACAAGGGGCGCACAGTAGACCCGAGAAACATGTTACTTCTGAGAAATCAAGCGCAAATTCTATGATTGCTCACTCCCACTCTTTTCCAAAGTACTCCCACAAAATACAACCAGCGATTTGCAGCTGGATAATGCAGCAGGAAAATGGATTATTCTGAAACAGCAGACACTGCCAGCCCTTCTCATCTCTTCTCTCGCTCCACACAGGAGAGGTATTGAAATTTAGTTTTTCCTCCTGCAGCACTCTATGGGGAAAAAATGCCATTCAAATCCCTATTTTCAAACTGCCTCGTGTTGAAATTAGAAAACACTCACAATCCCCTTCATTAATGCATCAACATTACTGAATATTCCAGCAAGTCAGCAACTAGCTCAGGCCTTTTGATAAAGCACACGCACTCTCTGGTCATTCCTCAGATAAGAGACCATTTGTCAAAATAAGGAAAATGTAGAAAATGTACACTATTGGAAAAAATGAGAAATTGATTTCTTTACGGTTGGCAAAAATTGCCGCTGCCTGCCGCGAGGCACAAAGAATATATCTTATTATGTTTTTTTTTGTATCTGCAAAAAGAGATACTGTACTTGCTTTACAGAGAGGAAAACATCAATAGGGTGTGATTATTTTTGTTTTACACTTCCTACAGGAGGTAAACCTACAGGATGTTCTGACAGGGTTTTCTTAAAGAAAAAAAAGTTTTTTTTTTCTCCCCACATTTTAAAAGCCTTACAACTGTAGACCACAGAGCTGTAGGAATTAGACTTGCACTGAATTATCAAGGAGCTCTTGTGTCTGCTAACACCAGGCTTACTAAACTTCCTTCCAGCTTGTTCTCTCCCTCTGGCAGCTACAAACCTACAAGAGAAGCAGAATCAGTGACACTAAAGCAAAGTACGACTGGTAGACTCCAGCACTTCCCCTCTCTCGCTGAATAGTCGCCCATCAGTGTGTTTGCTTTCCTCTGGTTTCAGAGCATCTTCTGCAGGTTTGTGAGATGCAGGAAAAAGGGAAGAGTGGTGAGCAAAAGAGCACCACACACCTCTCCTCCCTCGTTCTCAATCAGCCTGACAGGAATGACTTAAACAGTGCTGCTAATCGGGGGCAAATCCTTCGGCAGGAGCCGACTGCTCCAGCGTTTTACGCTCTTCTCCAAAACAACTCTCTCCCTCAATCGGGTAAGAATATTTACTTAAAGTAGTTTCACAAAAAGACAATGATCATTCCCTTTAGCCTCACACCTTGCACTCAGGCCCAACGTGACATTATGCTCTTCAATGGATATAATTTGCATACAACAGGAATATGGGAATTCATTGGAATGAAAGAAAGAAAAAAAAACTCCTGCATGGTAGTCCTTTATATTTCATATGCTCTCAATGCCAGGAGCCAGATTAACCAACAGCTCAGTGAATACTACATTGTCTAAATGATGATCACTTTGGCTATTACCATAGTCCTGTATAATCAAAATTAGTATTGTAAAATTAATAATTTATATAATAAATTAAGAATTAATTAATGGTTAATAATTTATACTTTGCTCACATACAAATGTGGAATATTTATTCTTATTTATTATGCATGGAAGTAACATTTGTTAAGTCAACCACAAACATACAAATACACATGTGCAGAACTCATCAACAGAGCCATTAGACTATATTCTGCAATCATTTGAAGTAAAATTTGACATAAAACTTTGGTTTTGTGCATCTCTATTAATGGATTGAAAGGCTGAACTAAAATGTACCCAAAGCATTTTGGCATAGAAAATACTGCATTTCAATACAAAATCAACTTACTACTATGCAATAAAATGAAGTATACAAATATCCATTATGCAGTAAAACAAAATTGTACAATCACAATAACAAGAATGGCTTGTCCCCTTCACTGCAAAAGGCTTGATCTACTCTAGGTCTCACAAGAGGTAGGGTGATGTGAATTAGCCACATGCTTGTAATGTTATCATTGCATTTGTAGAGAGTCAGAATCATTTGCTTTGCACTACTGTTGAAGCAGACTTTGCAGTCCTCTGCTGAAGCAAACAGCAGTTTTCATCCTTCCTGCATGATGGACTGGAGGCCTCATGTTTGACCACACCATTATTAACCGTTGGATACACAGCTGGCCATGGCTGCCTTCCTCTGCCTTTGGTTTGCCAATCTGACAGCAGCTGTAGTCCTGCAGATGTTCTAACCCCAGGCAAAAGCAGGAAAACTCCACTGGTTATAGGAACCAGAGCTGAACATAGGCACTGCAGGGCACTGGTAGGGTGACAGGGGTTGTGTGGCGTACAAGAACTGGGCATGCAGGGGAGGGGGATGGGGATGGGGATGAGGTACGGGAAAGGGGACAGGGATAGAAATTGGGGCGGCAGTGTAGCATAGTGGTTACGGAGCACTTACACAAGGTACTTAACCCACAATTGCCTCAGTAAATATCCAGCTGTATAAATGGATAAAATTGTAACCGATGTAAGTCGCTCTGGATAAGAGCGTCTGCTAAATGCCAATAATGAATGGAGGAGGGGAAAAGGGGACAGGGGAAAGGGGAATGACATGAATCCACAGTGAGCATGGGAGAGGGCAATGGAAGGCTAGTACATCTTTTGAAAATTTCAAAAAATTCACTGTCATTGTAGCAGACACATCATACGACCTGGCCACTGTGGAGTCTCACCAGATGAGCTCTAAAATCAGGGAACTGAAGCACGTGTCAGCACCTGGTGATGTGGCTACTGTTAGCTTACTACAGACATGCCAATTCCTTGTGACTGTGCCTGGAGGTTTTAATGTCCAATGCATAGCTCACTGTGGGATATACAAAGCTACTGACAGCTGCTACTGAGTCAGCCAGACATTCCTTCCCATTTATTGTGCTTTGATTGCGTCTTGTGTTCCGGCCAAAGCCAAACGAGCTCCCCCTCTTCATCTAGTCAAACTTGTGCTTTTGCCTGGTGTGCGCTTCTAGCAAGCATAGTGAATTTCTCGTTTTTGATTCTGAGACACAGCTGCAGGACCACTGTGCTTGTTTTCTCGACAGCTGCTGTACATATTCACTGATCTTTAAATCATCTGGATGGCTCGTCCTATTAAAGCCAACAGAAAACGCTATTCGGGCAATAATTTCTGGGATGCTAGTCGAAATCGACTTGAAGCTTGTAAGTGCTTGCATGAGCAATTATCGCCTATAAGCATTTGGCACACTACATGAGTTTGTACATTCTGAATTTTCAAAAGAACCACAGCAGCCCCAGAATTGCTTTTATAAGAGCTGAATGTGGACTAAAACTGTCAGGTTAGTATAAGCCCATAGAAGCTGAAAGAGGAGGTAAAAAGGACAGGAATATATTATACTCTATCCTGGCTGCAAAGTTTTAACTACAAACTCAGCAAAGAACACAGAGGATATAGGCCTTCAACTACCTGGTCTGTTCTAATGTGTTGTTATAAACACTGTCTGAAATAGTCTCAGATGAACAGGTGTTTTCTACAGCTTTCTGGCTCAAAGCGGGGACAGCTCCATCCAAACATCCATCCATAAAATACAAAAATTATTTCCTGATCCAACAGCATAATGTTCTCAACTCCTGCTTCAGTCATTGGTGCACACTGCACCCATGACAGTATCAAAGTTTTCTATCTTAGGCTGACATTTGAATCTAATGTTTGACACTACCTAAAAACATACTGAAAATAGCAGTCAAAGTCTCATGGAGAGAGGGTTTTTAACTGACAAAACGGGAAAAAAGCACCCGAATTGAAGTAGTTTATTTATTAACAAATCACTGCTATCTTGCTGCAGACTCCTTCACCGAAGTGCACAGTGGAGCTTCTTACAGGCAACTACATAAAAAAGACCTTGTTGAGGCAGATTTGTACCAATCACATCTTTGCAAAGTAATTGTTTGGTCATGTTCAACTAAGTTTATTTGTCAATGAAAGCCTCCATTCCGGAACCAGACTAAACCGGAAATAATTACATCCAAACTTTTTCAGCTATCTATCAAGAAGCCCTCACCGATTTTGCTGACAGGAAGAGCACCAATAAAGCAGGAAGTAGCAGTGCGAGAGTGAACAGTCACTAATGTGGCTGACGCCGAATGCATGACTTTTCAACAGCTGCACCTCAGTCTGATATCCATCTAATTATCTTTCACACATCTAGGTGATGGATGCAATGACCTTTTGTTCAGCACAGAATGCTGAGAGATTTGTTTCTCAGCTCATCCTCATTAAGAAGCGCTTTCACAACCAAGATGCTCCTTAACTTATCAATTTTACAGATCCCCAGTCTGGATGTGAGCTGGATGGAATGACTAAACAAACTTGGCCATTAGGGGAGATTTCCGAGCTGAGAGTTTAAAGTCGAGGCCAGTGAAGTGCCAAAGCAGCTGTTTATAGTTAGTGACCATAGCTGGAGAACCATGATTGGCCACACTGTAATGAGAGTTCACAGTAGACCCTTTCCACTGTCAGAAGTCAAACTCTGTCTACCAAGGCCCACTGTGTGGTCATTCTATGGTCTATTGTCTTTATATCTAAATAATGACATGAGTGAGGATAACTAAATACTTTAGCTAGCTTGGAGAGTGGTAGCTAGTTGTGCATGCAACAGGCTCCTTAGTGACTCAGTTGGCAAGGTGTACTACAGTGCCACTGGCCATGTTTGAATGTACTGGTGGGTTGCATTTGCTTCACATCCAGTGTTGTGTAAAAACACTGTGGAAAGTGGAAAGAGCATTTATAAAGTTGTTGCGCAACCAAATAAAACATCAATGCAGCTGAAGGTCGACTGACAACAGAAACACAAACAGCACAAAGTGAACAGTAATCCTGCTCTCAGCTACCTGTCTGACAGTTAATCTCAGAGATCTAGTGAGCTGTCTGTAAAGCTGCCATTTACAATAACAGTTGCAGTTTATAAACATGATAATTATTTTAGAGGGTATAACACGAGACGCAGGGTCCAGCTATCAATACCTACACAATTACTTTTTTCTTTGATACCTGTTTTCATGCTAGCAAGCTAGACATAAAGAACACTTACTTGTCCAGTTAACCACTAAAGCTTGCAAGCCAGCTACCTACATACCCTCACCAACAACATTAAGTAGTCACACAAGTGAAGTTCATCATCTTTTTTCACTTAATCCTTGTATTCCATCCATCTTAAGTCAAACAACAAAGGAAAATCAGAGGCAGAGCTGATTGGTTAGCAAGCTCTCTTACCATTTGATATTCATTCTTTTTAGTGCGAGGTTCTGCATCATTACAGTTCTCATTTAGTCTGGACAAGACATTACTGAACGACTGAATGGAAGACAACTTAAGTCATAACCCCTGCATGGTAAAAGTGTAAGATTTCAACCTCTAAATCACATTGAATGTGTTATACATTTGTTGTGTCCATATCTCATACTGTGCTTGCAAAAATGTCTGTGCTTCACTGTATTCTACCTGGGTGGGATCAGGTGTAAAGTCAGGGGCTAGAGTGCTCATTTTGGAAAGGTAGCGGTTCCCTGGGCTCATGCTTAAGCTCCTGGTTCTATGGTCCCAAGTGGCCAGTGGGATTTCTCTATCAGCAAGAGCAGGTCAGGTCCTTTTGTCCTGTGCCATATCCACTACACTCAAATATGACACAACGGACTGTTGCTAATCACAACTGTATGGACAGAGTGATATCTGATCATTTACCTGAGCAATTTTAGAGCCTGCCAACAGCCTCAATAGTTTTGTGGCCAACCACTAAATTGAATTCTATAGGGGTTTTAAAAAAACATTGATCAGTATTTGTCAATACCTAAATGGACCATTTTCTCATCTAGGAAGATTACCTGAGAGCAGTTCAACTCTCTCTCACACCATAACATCTGGCTTACAATGAAGCTTGCAACAATTCATATCTGTACGCTAATTAAAAGACTTTAATAATAAATAGTATGGTCCCACTCAGTACATGAGAATTTTGCTTAAATCAAAAGGGTGTGATGAAGGCACATTCTCATATGTATACTCATTAGAGGCTACATGTCTGAATATGATTCTGATCACAAAGGATATACACTAAATCAGTTCTTGACTGTCCATCATTCCAAAACAAAAAAAAAAAAACACGGACTGCTGGTCACCGTTACTGTACTTAGTGGATATCAGCAGAACCGTTTCCGCAATGACTGGAGCTGTTCAATGAGGACAGAAGGGAATGCAGATGGCTGAGTCTCATTTGTGCTGCCAGTCATTGACTAGCTTGAACCAATTAAATCTCTCTGAGCTTAACACTCCAAAGGCGTCACATCCAGATACGTTCATGCAACAGCAGTGAAGCTGCAGTTACATAAACAAAATGTATTTACATAAACTACATAAACTGTTCTCTGCATAATCTCGAGATTCCACAATAATCACCCATGCTCATCTGCCTTTGCATACAATAGAATTACAAGCAAAAGCAATACATTTTATTTCATGGACAGGACTGCTACAGTGCTATTGATAATACATCTTCAGCACAGATATAAAATATAAAAATAATACAAACTGCCAGAACACAGGAGGAAAACAAACATGAGTGTGCATGCTAGGGGAGCTTATAAAAGATGACATGCTCAGTGAAACTGCTGATTTTCCTAATGATACAGGCACAACAAGGGCACTGAGACCATAATCGACACAGGCACAAAATCAGAAGAGACTCATTGATTATGTGTAAGATGTCTCATGTTAGCCGACGCAAATTGGAAAATCAATCCTGAGACTGAAATAACAGAGAGGGGAAGTTAAACCACAGGGGGGAAAGTAGTATTATCAAACTCCATTTTACCCTCCAATTAGAGACGCATGCCCGTAGAGGCTGAACATTTTGTTTATGCTTGTTGGAGATTTTAGTCATGTTATCATTCTACAGCACTGCTACATTTCTGGTATGTCATTAACCTTGTCATATAACAATATTATTCTTATGGGACAAGGGGGCACAATTCAAATATCAAATGGAAAAAAGACATCATCTTGAGGTCATTTTCTTAAAGTATTTATATGGAACAAGCAACAGTTCAAGCGCTTCAGACAATCATTTTGGCTTTGACGTAACAACCTGTTTCGGGACAGGAAGATTTCCCAGGAGAGTAGATTCATAGAGCAAAACAAAATCAAAAGTTTTAAATAAAACCTTCCTTTTAAAAGTAGACAGATAAAAGGACAGACAATGCTGGGCACTTATGTCCTCTCCACAAGCCCTATGGGAATATTTTGATCACCTGGTAAATCTCCATAGTTTCAGGACATGGAGTTAAAATGGAGCTGACCAAACCAACTCCTGTACATTTGTACACAAAAAACAAATCTTTCAAACAGCTGTGTTGACATGTACATAAACCCTTTCTACACCACTTAATCGAGGGAACGTGGAGGGAAACAGAAAGCTCATTCATTGTGAGGGGAAACAGCAGAGACCCCTCAACACAGAAGGAAGTTCCATGTTCAAAAATCTTTTTTTTTTTTCATAAACCAAGATCCTTTTGTTCCATCAGTTTGTTATTAACCTGGATATGTTTAGTAGGATATCACTACTATTACTGCAATATGTAGTGAAAGTATTGTATTCCAAAGTCATATTCTACTCCACATTTCCTAATGCCATGTTGCCATGTTATGGTGTGGTAAATTCTGCCAGCTGACTAGGATGAGGGTGAACGATATAGCAAAAATAGCTAGAGGTTTCTCACACCCTCAGAGAATTCCACGCCAAAATGCATGTGTGACCTAAATCAGATGTAAAGCTATAAAAGCATGTTTAAGCCAAAACAGATTTATACTTCTACAGTTAACCACCTCAAGAATTTACAGTAACATTTCCCACTCACACAATGGCTGCCAAGCTATGAAACTCAAACCAAATGTAATTAAAATATGAAAGACTTATTGCTACGTGACTGACAGATCAGGAAAATGTCTACAAATACAGAAATATGCAATATGGCTTTCAAACTACATAACTCAAAATCATAATCAACGCTGATGCTACATGTCAGTTCTCTGAAATGGGCAATTTTTGGGAAAGGTTCATGCGTATTAACATACATTCAACACACACTGTAATGATACAGGGGCACAGCAAATGGCAAATCTTTGCACAATGTGGTGAGACCGTTACCTAAAGTATGAACTCACTGAATTTCAAGTACTAGTGTGTTTTTGGCCACTGTATGGCTGCAAGGTATGGCTGTCAGAGGAAATGTCATACAAGGAAAAATCTATTAGGCACTACCTGGAGATCAAGAACATTGACAACGAACATTCTGTGCTTTTCCATTAATGAGGCTTATGAATTGCAGTAAATCGACACACTGGTCACAGCCAGGGCCTGACAATTTGATTTTACAAGCATGTACAGCGCAACAAAGTTCCACAACAAAGAGAAATAGAAAAGGGCATCAAAAATAGATTTTCAGACAGATTTTGAAGCCAAAATAATAATTAGGATGTGCTCATCCCCTATTATTAAAAACCTACTGGTATTCTAATATATGACACTCTTCCTATTGTGCCCAGCAGTGTCTGTGAAAAGTACATGAGCATGTAATTAAGGTAAAACACAGAAATTAAGGTAAAACACAGAAATTAATCGACTAAGTAGCGTCAGGACATTTATTTTTGATTTCATAATGACGGATAAGGAAGGCATGTGAATTGTGCCCTGATGCTGAAAAGTCAGTTCTACTTTAATTCATTCTATTTTGGTTTGTGAGCACCTTAAAAACTCATACAAAACCTGCTTAGATCTTGAAAAACAGGAGTTCATAAGAAAGTGCCCCGTTGATATGCCCTCAGTCTGAACCACAACCATTTACCTGCTCATCCTTGGTGTCATATCTCCTACTGGGCAAGCATACACCCCAGGCGCAGACACAGTGGCGGAGATTAATTACTTTTATTACAGACAGCGCACACGCTGTGCTAACATGCAGTCTGATTACAGCAGTGCAAGGCAACCCTTCACGGCAGGTAACGCTCTCATTCTGTTTACATTTCCCCAGTTAAATGCCAGTGCCCTCTCTGACAAATATTCACCAAAACCTGCAACCCAGCACTAATAAATCACTTAACAACAACAAAAAAAAAATTAAAAGATGTACTTTTGCCAAAGTAAAGAAAATGTTGCATGATTCTTATGGTGGTTACAACTATACAACTGTGCTGATTTTTTTTTTTTATTACCAAATGTCAGGTCAGAACATGCACGCCTGTACCAGGCAAACACATGAACAAATGTGGACCTGCCCAGTTGGTTCACACATGAACCTACAGCTACTCCACCTTCAGGTAGCCAGGCCAATTATGACATCAGTCCGAACCCATCCTAGACAATTACTCTTTCCAATGCAGATTTTGTCATAGTTTCTGTTGCCAGTGAGTTGATTGGATATGGCAGGGATGGAAAACTTACACAGGTCTGCAGATGACCAGATCTCCTTTGTTGGTCCCATAGGCCAATCCCAAGCCTGGCTCTGGGAGCCATCTGGCAGAGTTGATACTGACGTGTCTCCGCTGGTCTGGGGCCATTGGGTAGACCACATTGAAGACCCTCTGAGGAGGAAAGGCAAAAAAAACACCATGAAGTTAGAAAGATAGGTAAAAAGAATATGTGAGCAGCAGACGGAAAAATCACAGACGAGGATGCCAAGGACTCTACCTAAGACCTGGGCCTGACCCAGGAAAGGGGGAGCGATGCAGCGATGCCAGTGCCTTAATAACAGACCAGCAGGAGAATCATTACACAAACATTACTCAGACATCGAGAGCGTTTGCCAGCTACAGCGCTCCGCTGTGAGCGCATTAGGCTTATTATCGATGAAACTCATCTGTATTCCTCTGGACAGTCTTTCAGAAGAGGAGGCTCCTTTTTAAAGATGCATCAAGTAGAGCAGAGTAGCAGAAGCCTGGTTAGTTTATAACACAGCAAGAGATGTATTTCATAAAAGGGGGAGATCAGAATCTCATTTTCAGTTCATATTGATACTTGTTCCACATTAAAAAAAAAACTCCTGTCAAGCTGTATATTGTTTGTACATCTTCACAAAAACACTCTAGGCATAAATAATCCAAATAAATATTCCAAATTTCTGACATGTACAGAGCAGATTTTCTACAAGTCAGTAAAAACACAAAATTGGTGTGCCATTACACTTGATATCAATATCAAGCTACAGCAAAGCATTTAGACTGTTTACCTCTCCAAAACTACACAATATTCCTACCCAATGTATCCTAAATGTGTTTGTGTAGGTTCCTCCCATCTGTTCTGACCTTGCCATATGAAGGCACTGAAACACAGCTTCTGCATTACAGAAATATTTCTTCTTTGTATTGGTAAACATGTTGCTCTGTGCTCAGTAGTTCATTCCTTAAATCTGTATTCCAGTGTGTTTGAAGCTGCAGTTGCAGAGGAAAAAGATCAGAGTGGCCAACCAACTAAAAATTATGCTGCTATAGATGTTAAAACCCTTCCAGTTTGCACATTATACCGTATCTCTTGGGTCAACTTGCTATACTCTTGTGAAATCTACCAAAGATTTATTCAGTTGCCACAGTTTGTTTGATCACAGAAAAACTTGAGGCTTGAGGCCTTTGAACAACACTGACCAGTTGCAAGTGAGCATGTCAAAGTGGGGGAAACAGACAGACGAAAGCCAAAGAAACACTGGCAGATGAACACCAACCCAAAACTAGCATTTGTTGTGGTTAGGGAGTGCTGGGTCAGTGTGCCTTTCAGAGACTGCAGGGCCTTCAGTGTCTGAAAGTTCATGGTTTTTATTAGCATGCATTCTTAATTTAATTAGTTTCTATTTGTATACTTGTGACAAAATGCTTAGTATTTTTCTTCAACCTCAACCTTGACCAAATTTGGCAAATGCACGCTACTCCATTTTAAGGACCCTGCCTGTGCTCAGTAAAATGCAATTCTGTTGGTATTATACGCCTTCAAACACAAAAACATTCCCACAGAAATCCCAAGTCGTCCCTTCAGACTACAGTCACAAACAACCCAGAGCTAAGCAGTCTACTATGCTTAAAATCCACATATTGACTTAAACAAACATATCCTTTTCTCAACCAAGTACACAACACTGCTGAAACACGCACGCAAACACACTTGAGAACAGTGAGGAGATTAACATTCTGGTGTGCTGAACAAGTACCAAAGGACATGCAATCACCTATGCCAACTGTGTAAACACACAAACACACGCACAGATGCACAAAGAAAAGAGGAGAATGGAACATCCTATCCGCACACTAATACTATTCAACTTAACTACCCTCAAGATACCCACCTACTTCCACTCACAATATTACTATTCAACTTAACTACCCTCAGGATATCTACCTTCTTCCACTTTCACTATTACTATTCAACTTAACTTCCCTCAGGATATCTACCTACTTCCACTCACAATATTGCTATTCAACTTAACTACCTTCAGGATATCTACCTACTTCCATTTTCACTATTACTATTCAACTTAACTTCCCTCAGGATATCTACCTACTTCCACTTGCACTAAATGTGATAAAAACACATTCCACTCTAGAATGTATTCTATTTTAAACAATAGAAGAGTCTGAGGTGTTGATGGGACAGCGGCACCACGTGCTCCTTTAGTCACTTGTGGGGAGAATTAGCTGTATTAGCTGTACCAAATCTCTGCTCGTCACAGTTCACACGTGGGCTAAGAGAAAGCGAACTGGCAGATGAAGGCAGTGGCTGTGGACAATCGGCTGGCAGGAGGACACGGAAAAACTCGAAATGAAGCTCTGCTGGGAAGGCACCAAGGGAGCCCCCTTTAACAGATCAAAGCCCCCTGCGATCACCTGGACTGCATAAACATTTGTGTTTGTTTGGATCGCAGCCCACCTGCTAAACATTCAGGGTTATTTTACTCAAAGGAGCTAGGGGAGAATTCACAGGCTTTTCTAATCACAAAAAATTTCTGTCGACTTCCTGAATGATGTACTTACATATGGGAAGTTATTTTGGGTTTTTACATTAGCCATACATTGCTGGATACCTATAAGATGTAAGGGTGCAGTTAAAACTAATTTTAGCGGTATTTTCACATAGAACAAAGGATAAATTGACAAACTAACTGGTACCGTAGTGTGCTGCTTTTTGGAGTTCATTGCTGCAACAAAGTTAGAGTGAGATTTACAAAAATGCACAATTATCCTCAAAGTAAAATTTCAGCACAGCAGAGTGAACTTCCTGCAGAGAGCAGGTGGGTGAAGCCGCGCTGTTCCCAAGGCATTCTCTGGCTGAACAGTCCCTAGGCCCCTGTCGTTTTGTTTTCCTCTGTGATGTCTGTCCGCGTGTGTACCTCCGCTGTACTGACATCCTGGACAGGAAAATAGGGCAAGCAAACATCTCTACAGAACAGAGAGAAAAAGCTTTCTGACTCCCGTACAACCCAGAGAAAAAGCTTTGTGACTCTCCTGCAAATGCAATTCTGTGACAGCAGGAAATGGGACAGCAATGAGGACCGGTGCGCCTGAAGCACAGACAGCCTTTCTTGTGTGTGTGTGTGTGTGTGTGTGTGTGTGTGTCAGCCTGGAGTGTTCTACCTGATCGGCTCCTCTCAAAAGGAGAGAGCTCATCTCAATGCAAGAAAAACAATGAAACAAAACAAACAGTGGCCACTTCCAGTGAAAATCAGGTTAAAGTTAGAGTGCTCACAGGGCATTTGAGGTTTGCCATTGCCCGGTCTTGGCCACAAGTCACTTTGTCCCCCAGAAATGTCCCACCTCAGCTCTGATGATCAAAGGAGGAATTTATTTATGTGGAGAGGCCTGTCATAAGGGGATGAAACAAATGGATTCTGTTTTCCAGCTATTTCCCAAGCGAGCAGATGTCAAACAATGTCCTTGCTGTCGCTTCCTGACAAAAAGATTTATAAGGAGGAAGTGGGAAGAAATGAAAAAGCTGGAACTTTATGATTGTGGATGAAACAGCAGGAGGTAAGAGGAGACAAACAGGGCCTCTAGCCCGACTTCCATCAGGGATAAACTCACAAGGTTTCATTATCATCATACAAGTATATTAGACCAAGCCGTCAACAATCTGGCCACCTACACAACATTCCAGCAGGCAAAATTGTACCATCTGCTGTACTGTGTGCGTTTTATCATGTTTGTATAGCGATCATTGTATATGTTATTGTTATTACTGTTATTGCGATGCAATGAGACACATTTCTCAGCTGAGACAAAGTATTCATTCACATCCATGCATTCATGTCAAGTTAGCTAGTTATCAGGCGATACATCTTTAGTCTCATTATTTAGCTAAACATAATGCAATGGCATTTCCTTATCCATTCCACACTCACAACCATCACAGGCAAATTACATTCTTAGATTCAGCTTCAGGTTCAGGTACTCCAACCTAGTGAAAGAGGGTGTTTGTAAATGGACTCATCAGTCGCTCAAATGTACACAGACATAGCTAACTACTGGAGAATCAGATTGCCACAGATGTAACAACTGCCAGGACAAAACTTGTCACCATTCGGCAAGAATCCCTGGCCAATCCCCTTAAAAAGAAGAAGTTTTAATGTGCAGTGACCTCATGGGAGAACTCCGGCTGACTATGGACTGCAGAACATAAGTATATCTACAGCACTGTTTCACGCATAGTGTCAAAGTGCATGTATTTATCATGACCAAATTTCAAGACCACCCAACCACACCCAAGTCCACCAATTCAAGGTGCATGCAGCTTGACTCAGGCAATATTTCACTCCACTGTACCAGTAACAATTTAACACTGATTGATTACAGTAATCTCAAGGGGGTGTCTGACTAATAGGTTCTCGGTCTTACAGATTACAGGTTAATGCAAAATCTACGCAATACATTAATATCCACTCATCCTGTCCATAAAAAACACAGCCTCACTTCCCAGTGGTGTTGCATAACATTGCATTAAAAAGACAGGGGTATGTTCAACCTCTACAACTGCATACGCCAGCACTGGGAAAGTGAGAAACAGTCCATGCACACAGAGGAGTGAGAATAGCCACAGCTGATTGGCTGTACTACTCTTTGCATTCCTTACCAACCTTGTTTCCCTGGGTCATCAATGTAACCGAAAAAAAGTAGCATTCTGCTCAAAGTAGTGGTCAATTACATTAACAAACTGAGGATTTGTTAAAGGGACAGCAAGGACTTCTGAGTGAGAGAAAACAGGTAAATTATACAGGTTTTCAGTACTATCTGCAGTGGAACAGTGCTCTACACTGATGCCTATATATTTGGATACAAAGCACATGAACCAAATCATTCTTTTGAATAGCACTTTCTGTCCCACTATTAAGATGCATGTTCATATAATTATGAATGGGCTATTATGACCTATGTAAGAAATCTCAAAATATGAGAAATTAAGAATTTCTGAGACATTTTGCATGATGCTTTGATGAGGTTTCTGTATTTTAAAATGATGCAAAAAATGTGAGCTTACTGACTTGCAGCAGAGAGAAGGAATCTCTGAAGATTTGATCTCTTTATAGACAGACACTAAATATACATGAAATGTTTACAACAAGTGCTCTCATTCCTTTTCAAAATAAAAGCCACCCAGCTGACGGCGATTCTCTTCTTGTGTCCCATCTGGTCACTCCTGGGCCAGCATGACAGTGCCATTTGACATCTGCCTGTTTGAAACAGTCTGTATCTACCCTTACTATACCAACAGCAGCAAGCTGTCATGTTGGGTCTTCTAGATACAACCTAAATCAGGGGTTGTTTCCTCACTGTAAGGGGGGGTCTTTCCTCACCTATGGAAGAAAATTACTGTGAAAGTACTGTATTGGCTGACCTCTAAAATCTGTTTTTGTACAGTCTCCGCAAATAAAGGAGTATTTACTCCTTGGCGTATACCTGTATATACCCAATCTGGACAAGCAGTGGACTGGATTAAAATGTACAATTTTCACTGGAGCCCATCTTTGATGGTGACAATGAAACTATTATATACACACAAAATAAAAGAAAAAAAGAAACATTTAATGACTACAACCGCAGATGCCATGCTTTACTAGCTACAGGCATTTTATTAGATAGCTAACACTGCCCGGTGGCATTGAGGGGGCTTCTGTGACTGTCAGTTCAGCACTCCAGATCTCACACGCAGGTATGCATGTCTAGACCTCACGGGCCAGCAAGTCAACCCTTTCATAAAGGCCCTGACCACGCCTTTCAGGAAGAAGTCTTAGACACACGTACCTGCTTACTGTGCCTTTCCATGATTCTGGTGTGAACATTTACATTCATGATCATTGTGAAGAAATGTCTCCCGTTTTCCCCATAGTGGCCAATCGTGGGGGAAATAAGCAAGGTTCCCCTTCTGATGCATATTCAGTAGCAGCACAGTGGCCTCTCCCGCAGGGCCCACCACAGTGGGAGACTGCCTTTGAATAAACTAAAGAATAAATTACAATAAACTATTCTTAGAATAAACTGTTCAATCTGTACGTGAATGTGCTCCATTCCCATTCTCAACACTTACAAACCAATAACCAGCCACATAAAAACCATTCAAGTCTGCTACACTGATGATTTCCACTGTCTACACTAACCTTAAAGGTTGCACCTGTCTAACATCTAACTAGATGATTTAACTTCCTATTCCTTGACACATGTCAGGAGCTTTAATGTGAAACTATGTGGGAGATTAGGATATAAAGCTGAGCGTAAAACAAGCAGGAAGAACAACACTGCCTTCCAGGCACGTTCAATTAAAAGTTCCACTGTAGAAAAAACTAGAAAGCAATTAGTGTTATACTCTATTTCTTCAGCAGCTCCAAAAATGCTCCATCCAAATGTGGGTGCTTCCAGTGGGGAAAAGGACAAGTGTTCCTCACACTAACAGTGTTTACTGATTAATGCCTGCAATCGGCCACCCTGAAACCTTCAATAAAGCGCTATCTGTGTCGCCTTTATTGAGCTGTTTTATTAAAGCGGAGGAATCCAATTTTCAGCATGGGATTAAGACCGCGTGTGCTAAGATCAACTGCATTGGGAGTGACTTTATCTAAAGCACAGCCAATGGACTGCGAGGAAACACTGTCCTTGCAGAATGACCTCGCTGCTGACCACCCTGCCTACCCACACCAAGACGCGGCACATGACAAAATGATGAAACGGTGATTTGAAGCAGTAAGAGCCAATGGAATAGGAGATGGTGTGGTTTTCGTTGTATATTGAGGAGAAAAAACAACAATCACATCAAGAAAACAACTGCCCCAGCACTAGGGAATGGTTTTCTGTTAGGTAAATACGGAGCCATTCTCTGTAGTAAACAGTGCTGTGGATGAAAAAAAGGCAACTGTACTGAGATCCATGAAGAAAGGCATCTTGCTTCTTTCAAAATGAAGGCGTAATTCCCTGGAGGAAATTCAACAATTATTGCGTTTAAAGGTGGGGGTCACAGCGGTGGGGCTCGAGTCTTAGATACAAGGAGGCTGAAAGCGCTGTTTCTGCCCACAGGCAACTACTGGAGTGTAGGTGGAAAATCCAGGGTTTGATTTGGAAATAGAGCCTTTCTGTTTCCAGGGGTGGCCTCTACTGCATGAGAAAAGGCAGTGTGTTGCAGGACCCCGGGCTTGAATACCGCTGCACCACCATCACGAAATCGGCTGTCCCACACGCACTCTCACAATGGATCTATCGCTGTGTTCTTTTGAGATTTCTCTGTAAAATTTAGACCCAAGATCTGGCATTAGCCGCACGCGTAGACATGCTGCTGCCTGGTAAATTCATGTCAGAAGCACTGAATGCCGCCTTCCTTTGAAATCCACTTATACGGTGAATGTTGCTGTAAGGGTTTCTTTCAAATAAAAGGTTAAAGCTACATATATTGTTCCTTTTAGCGTGTTCATTTCAGCCTTTCTTCACAGCGTTAACAGTTATAGTACAGAAGGCTTCCCACATATTGTTACACAGTAAGTAATCATTGTACGGTCTACACTTTATCCCAGCAGACATCATTAAAGTCCATTTATTGATGGTGAGATGGACAGCTACTAAATCTTTCCTAACAATGCCTCATAGTTCTTCAGTTTTGAATTTTTATTTCTGGGATTTGCAGCTGGGGGCTGTCTCTAAGAGTGGTATTACCTGGCTATAACAGCATGTTGTGTTCAGCACCAGTAACTGATGAACAGTCTGCTGTTCTCATCACTCTCATCCTTCCACTTCTCAACTGCAGTCAAATCAATGGATCATGAATTACATTTAAACTGCATTCTGGAGATTGCAGGATTTAGGATTGCTGCAGACCACTGATCTCTGTCTACAATAATACTCATAATAATCGTTAACTGACATTAGTTTGAATGATTACCATAAGTAATATGGAAACAGAACTACAAGCTGGGCAGATAAGTGAATGGTTTTCTTTGTGTCTAGGTGCTGACAGAGTGCCTCCAATAAAATCGTCAGAGTGACAGGCATCCTTGCTGGCACAAGATTTGAACAGTGATCGAAACACTATTACAAGCCAAATTGTATCCTACAATGACAATGCTAAGAATGGTTATGCATAAATTACTCAATCCATGTTGTCTCAATTGGAAGACAATATTCAAATGTTCTGATAATTATGATAATTTTAATACAGAAATTAGCATAACTTGTGTGGCTTGTCTCAAAAGGCACAAATACAAAAGTACAAAATCTGAATACAGATTTTGCCAGAACTTACAAGAGAAATAAATCAGTAAAACAATAAAAACAATAATATCACACACATATGACTACTGGCATCTGTATACACTACATAAAAAATAAATACATAAAATAATAATTTCTTTACAGAATAAATGGGCAGGTGAGGGCTCTGCGGATGAGTGCACAATGCATTATATGCCACATCTCATACCTGAATGGTAGAAGGGTGAGGTAAGACATTATTTCTGTTTCATCACTAAAGTGGAGAAGAATCTAGTTTACTCTTATACGAAAGAACAAAAGCCATTGTTTACAAGCAGAGAAGTGAAACAGAGACTGAACATTTTATTCCAGGCTCAATCCTGATGCACTCTACACCAGAAGTATTAAGTATTGACTACAAAAAATGGCAAAGATTTGCCACTCGGCTGGCTGCAGTTGGAGTCCATGCTTTCAGATAGCATCCCCATGGAGGAGACTTTGTTCGGAAATATGAGCCAGGCCTCAAGGGTGCTTTCTGTTTATGCCTCAGACTGTTTTCAAGTAAACTGCATTCTCTCCATGTATCTAGGTCACGCTCCTACTGAAAACCCTCACCAAATACAACACGCTTTCCCCTCTAATGCCTAAAGACTCAGGCGCGCACGCGCACACACACACGCGCGCGCGCGCGCGAGCGCAAACACGCAAGCACACAGACAGACCCACAGACCCACACATACATGCACACTGTTACCTGTCCCTGTGTGTTTTGCCTGTGCTTCGCCTTGTTCTGTTCCTTTGCATTTCCCTGTTATGTTTCAGGACGTCCCGTGGGCGAATGACGCTTAATTGCTTGCTCCTCCCGCAGATGTGCGATTGTATTTCCACCCTATAAAAAGGGCGTAGTTCCGCATTGTCTGGGGCCACACCGCATTGGAGCCATGCCGTTGTCATAGCCGCATTCGGCATACTCAGAATGAGAGTCTGAGTTGACGGCCTGAGACACGAGGCTTGCATTCCGGGAGCAATGCCTTGTTTTTAATTGACCTGCTCACAGCCAGCATTGTGTGTGGACGAGCCTTAGTTTTCTATTTTTTTTCTTCCGTTTTCATCTCTCATTTATATAATAAATACTTCAAAATATACCAAGCCTTGTCTCATCGTTTTTTTTGCCGGCAGTGCCATCTCACCCCTTTTGTTCCCGCTCCTGACCCTAGACTGGGGCGTGAAACACACACACGCATTGACACACGCAGAATCACAGACAGACCCACAGACACATAGACACACAGTCATGACAGAAAGGTGAGGCTTGCCGTACTTTCCCTGTGCCAAACAAGAATGCCTTCCTGACCTCCACTGTTGCTGAAAACAGTGGCTAACGGTGACAATGAGGCATCTGAACACAGTCTTATTGGGAGGAGGCAGGACAATCATCTTTTTCAGTGTGGTGATAGTATTTGTGAGAAGAGAAACAGACTGTCTTCTCCATTCCTCAGAGGTATAAGAGGGAAAAAGCATTCTGGTAGGAGTGAGCTATGAATGCGGTCTCAGGAGTCAAACACTGTGAGACAGACTTCTCGAAGAGCAGCTGCTCAGGTCCATCTACAATACATTCCTGTGTTGTACAGCACCACTCACAAAGCTTCACGTTCTAATCTCAAAAAGCTCAGGGTCTCAAGGCCTCAGAACGCTATACTGATTTCCAAATCCAGATCTTACAGAATGTATAAGTAAACGAAAACTTTTAGATTCTACAAACTGGGACTAAAAACTGTGTAAGAGCATGAATCAGAAGTTTGATTTCTTGAAGCGTTCATGGTAAAGAAAAAAAAAAACTGAACTCGCCTGTTTGGCTGCAGTAAAACATAACAAATACTGTATTCTTGGAATGCCAGACCTCCATTTTCCTCAAACCTAACCACACATCAGAAAGAAGGATGTGTGATGCTGGAGCCGATGAATCAAAGCGCCTGAGAACAAATGAGGTCTCTGGCGACGGGGACGGAGCGGTGGCGTGGATGAGGAAGGAGGCAATCCCCCGAACGACAGGTCGAGATACGGGAGCTGCGGCGCGGGGGGAGCCGATGATTGAGGAAAGAGATCTCATTACGATGGAGGGTGATTGACGACTCCCGGCGCCGGCGTCTAGATCGCACATCGCACAGGAGCCACGTCGGAGCGCCTTTACAGCCACGGATTTAGTGCCGTAAGACAGAGGAGCTCCTTTTAACGGGGGCTTCGTTAATAATGGTGCAGCCAGAGCCGGGACAACTGGCAGATCATCTCATTGACTGGCTGACTTTTGCCCTGCATTACTGCCCAAATGAAGGTGCCACCCAGTAAATACGTTGGGCAAAGTATATGTGTTGGAGGGTCTTTGTCAAGGCCAAAAAGCCACACTACAGAGAGTTGAGGCCGCTCCTCCTCTCCCTCTTAGAATTTGCTCTTCTCGCTCGACATTTCATTGCTTTCAGACCAGCGAGCAAAGCGCTTTATTTAAATGACTTCATTAAAAAAGTTATATCCATATTTGCCATTTAGACATGACACTGTTGGTATCCCCCGCTCGCTTGGCGCCAGAAAGCCCAACTCACCCGCATGGATGTCTCTCCCCCGTGGGGCTGCTGCAGGCGGAATACTTGTGCCACCATGTGGTCAGTGGTGGGGTGGAGCAGGATCCTTCTGGAGGCCAGCCCCACCATCACATAGCGACCCATAGGTGATATGCTGACTGAAATGGCGTTGGGACCTGTAAGACAGAGAGGTTCATTGGCAAAGCATTCAGTTATCATTGCTAAACAACTGTGGAGGCAGTGGTCTCTGACATAAGCTGCAGCTTGACAGATCTACCTGAACTGCAGATTAGCTACACCTTGGGCAGGCCAGAGGCATTCCTACGACAAGACGATCCAGACTGACAGCACATTTGCCAACTCCATGTACAATAATAGTTTTGCTCCAAACCCCAAGCAGTTTTGGATGAATTTATGCTGTGTAACATACTATAGTCAGAAAGTCTGTCCATTTATGGACCTGTTCATCTATCATCCATATTTCATGCTTGAAAATAAACATTCCACCTCAGGGGCAGAATGCTGGATCAAACTTTGTTCTCTCCAGAACAGAATCAACAAAAGAACAGGCAACAGTATTTCTTCCTCAAATTTATGTTTGCGAGCAAATGCTCAAACCTGTTTACAGACCTTCATAACATACTTAGCACAGGCCCTTGAGCAGTAGGTGAAAGTCCATGAGTTGAAATGCAAAACAAGACATTGGGTCACATCAGAACATCACAAATACAGCCGAGGTGTGTCAGTGGCAATGTACCTACAGTTAATGAGAAAAAAGTCACACGGCATCTCCGTTAACACAACAGCACTGACCCACTGCCACATGTCAGCCTAGTTACCAGGCTCAGTCACCTCTACTCAGGAAAAAACCCTGCTATCAGGATACATTACTCTTTGATCAAATCTGACAGAATCCTTAATTAAACGCACTCATTCACCACTGTAGTTTCAAACTAAATCAGGCCACAGACAGTGTTTAATTTTCAAATCTCCCATCTTTTGACATCCTCCAAGCGAATGAGTCTTCCAATCAAGTTCATTATACTCAACTCCCTCTAATTAACACTAGTCCCCCCCCCAATATAACGACTATAAATAGTTGTGTTTCTTAATTATTGGTTTGTTTGTTTGCTTTTTAAAACTCCCTAGACCTAATTTACTTGAAAAATACAAAACACAGTAATTGCAGTTTTTTGTACTTGGTCGATACACACTGTACGGCTAAGTCAGCTGACAGCCCTTCTGCCTTGGCGCACTCTTGAAGTTGGTACTCTGTTCATTTCTTCAGAGACTCCTCCCTCCCAGTTTTGCACAAAAAAGGATACTACAGTCTCAGACATTTTTAGCAGTGGGCGCCTGAGGGATTTTTTGCAATGTGGAGGAAGATTAAAACTGGGGGGACACGCACACATATAAATCCATTTGGAAGCCGATCACTTCTGAGCAGGGCTCCATTCAAGCCGCTATGGGGGGACAGCAAAACACAGCAGTCCTAAAGACAAAGCTAGGATTTGGTTTGTACTGCTGCGCTCAGGATTTTGTCATCATGTTTGAAGGGATGGGAAACGTCTGCACTAATCTGCAAAGTGTCAGGCCACTCTGAATTTAGCACCCGCAGGTAGTCTTAATGTTTACCTCAACGGCTTCGTTTGGCCGTTTCTTCCGACGTAATAGGCCCTCACCCTTCCATATTGTTTGGGATATAAAAATGAAGAGATGCCGCTGAGAGTAGTAAAAAGCCATAATGGCCAGCATCGTCAATCTTCTGCTTGTTAAGGATGGGGCATAAAAAAGCAGCAGCAATCCTAAAACTCTGGGAAGGGTGATGAATGTGAGATGAGGACAGCTTGCGGCTGCGCTCGGTTCAGCGGCTGGTTCAATGACAGAGAAGGCAGGGCTTTGTCCCATAAGCTTCTGTGACCACTGGGCCCAGTCCTTCAGTGACTTATTCAGAAGCTACTCAAACTTGCCCTGGAGAAAACGCACAGAATGTTGCTGCTGAGGGCACATAATGATCTCTGCTGCTTGCTTATTTTAAAGGAATGTGCTCTTTCTTTAATCCTGTGTTTTGTCTGGTTTCTTAATAGTG
Organism: Megalops atlanticus; assembly: GCA_019176425.1. NCBI lineage: Eukaryota > Metazoa > Chordata > Actinopteri > Elopiformes > Megalopidae > Megalops > Megalops atlanticus. The sequence continues at coordinate 8,541,692 of CM032885.1, read as the reverse complement.
TTTTTGTTAGTCTAGCATAGTCATCTATGTGTCATAACAATGTTTTTTTTTTTAATCACAACTGACCTTCTGGAAAAAAAAAATTCCTGTATTATGCTGGCAATCTAAAGCCCCTTTAAATCCATTTGCAGCAATATGGTGTCAGCCCTTACTGAATCTGCAGGCTCGGCATTGATGTGACTGTGAATAATGTGAATGGGAGCTGTGAGCGATGGGGAAACCCACCGAATCTCTTGGTGTAGAGCATCTCCCCCAGGTTGTGCGGGGCCAGCGAGTAGACGGCCAGGATGCCCTCGTCGGGGAAACCACGCTGGCTGCTGGGGATGAAGACGGCCAGCAGCTGGCCGTCCGCAGAGATGTCGCAGCTGGCGTCGTTGTAGATCTTGCAGTTCTGCACCAGCACATTGACCGAGGCTGCACGAGGAGGCAAAAGGAAGACACAAGAGATATTGTGTCAGTGTTTCTAACAGTCCTGGCACCCTGTACTGCGCCCTGCATTCTACACCACCATTCTCTCCCCATCACACTGTATGCTTGCGTGTTACATCTCAGAACAAGTCCCCGTGGGGTCACACTGGACAGCCATGAAGGTGAGCACTACTACAGATGACACCTCTGGTCCTGTGATTCTAAAGTGTGAGAACACATTCCTAGGAATGGTTGAAGAGAAAACTCACTGTTAACACAAGTGGCTGTTGAAGGCAGCGAGTTCCTTCTGAGGAGGCTATACAGCCAACAAAGTTGCCCTTTTAAATGCATTTTAAATCTATTTTTCATATGAAGGCTTGGTAAGCTGCATAGTAATTCCCCATAATATTGTTTATAATTACTATACTTACAATTGATTTTAGAGCTCCAACTGGGCTCCCCAATCAATGAAGCAATGTCCCTGGATTATGTTGCCAAATGGCTAATTAGCAAAGAGGATCGTCATTTTTAGTAACACATTTTTATCACCTATGACCAAACCACAAAATCGTTACAATAGTACATTGAATCTCTCGGCTAATTACAATGGACTTTTACTTCAGGAGAGAAATGTATAATTACAAAGCAGATTAGGAAAATGTCTCAGTCTTCATTCAGTATAACATTTTAATGGCATAAAATTCCATTACATTTGATTAAAAGACAACTGACTCAATCCTCAAGCTAAAACTATGAGTGGGGACAGAAATATATTTTATCACATTCTATTTTCATTCAGCAACAGGCTTACACTATTGGAAAATGGCTCCCCATTGGTCATGTGCACGTCCTAAAGTTTCCTGAGCGGAAAACAGCCCTCAGACCACCCTGTCTGTAGAAACCCAACCATACTCCTGTGCTCCATGCTGGATGCTACAACTCCCTCTAAGGAGGCATCTACCAGAGTGTGGTGCCATACTGGACTGGGGCAGGCACCAGCCAAATAACGGGTTGCTAGTGTCAGCATTTATGCGTTATCTGCTTAGTTGTCAATGAATGACCTCAGTGATGTTTACACAGAAAAATCTGTATGTCCATGTAGGACTTGGAATTTTGTGACTGTAAGACTACAACACTGGTCAGTTTTCCTTGCAAGTAAGGACAAGACTAAAGTGCTACGTATCTTAGTTATTGTACCGTCAGCCTGTAGGAATTAGGAATTTTACCATTCAAAAATAACGTGTTAAAAGAAATATGACCAGCTCAATTACTTCACATGCTGCAGATTCAATAAAAACATAGTATGGTGGTGCCTGTTTTCAGCTCAGCATAGTTTTTAATCCAATTTTTAATTATGAATTTTGTAATCTTAAACCACCTCCTTGTAAATATTATGCATATTTCACAGCATCATTGCATAAGTCTTCGTGGAATTGAAGTAGCCGCAATTTTGTACACAACGCTCTTGACATATTTCCATAATGAATTTGGGCTATTGCTGTAATGAGGGAAATTATGATAATTATGTAAATTTGGGAATTGGATGTGTCACTAGAACTGCTTTCACAGAAAAAGATCATTTTAATGCAGTCGTTTAAAGAAAACAACAGCCTTCCCCGTGAACCCAAAGGGCACCAGTGAGATAGGCTGCCCGTCATTTAGAGGCCCCGGGAGCTTCAGGAGCGTCCTCCCACTGCTCTCCCTTCACGTTCAACACTCCTCTCAACCGAGACGCATTCCGCCTTAAATCTCTAACTCTTCATCAAACCGCCGTTTAAGGAGAAAGACACCTTTACAGCGCAGCGTGTCGGGGAGACGTACACCTATGCGCCAGGGACGTGCCTGGGGACAAATCGGATCCAAACTTAGACTGCTCCACGCTGCCAAAGCCCACTCTGATGCAGGACTCTTTTTCTAATGACCTATCCCCGGGACATCAGTCACAGGGCAAATCCCGCCCTCAGCCCCGCTGCAATAACAGCCGAAGTGACGGATGGAGGCGCGGGGCGGGTTCTGTCGAGGCCCCTATGGAGGACATGGCTGCACCGGGGGAGATTAAAACCCAGCCGTGTTAATTATGCAAAGCGGTGATTTAGTGGAGTTCTTACAGGGGCCGTGTGCCAGGCCCTGCATTTACTGAGTAACAGCTCTATTGATGTGCTTGACGGATGAATGCGTGGAGCAATCCTGGCTTGGCAGAGACTGAGAGGTGCGTGCATGAGTGAGTGCATGTTTGTGCAACAATTGAACATTTAATGCAATATATATGTAAAATTACATACAAAAAAACACCACCTGCCTATAATAACGTATGAAATTGTACAGCTAAATACAACGTGAGAATTTGTGCTCTTTCAGGCATTAACATCAACAAAAACATCTTACACATACAGGTTGCATAAGTAGGAATATTAATTAGTCCAAACTCTGGACAAGACGGATTGCAATATAATCGTTATTCAATATGATACTTTGCCAGTACTGCCATATATCCTAATATTCAGAAGCTATGTACTCATCTTTCAAAATTAAAATTTAAACCTCTTTGGAACAAAAGACTCAGTGCTTGCTGCCAACATGACAATTTGCATTTATAATCTGGGAGATAATTTGATGAAATTCTGAGAGCAACTACTGAAGAACTCTCTCTTGTGCCACTGAATATATAAGGCAAGAGGGCTGCAGCACTTTTTCAAGTTGCCCAGACAGAGGAGCATGACATTTAGAACTGGTCTTAATTAAAAGGAACTTCGCATTAAAATAACTTCCGCTTCAAGAACTAATGAATTATTGAGACGATGAACTTATTTGCAGGCAATTCTTTGCGTGTGGAAGTTTGGCGACATCAGTTTGAGGATTAACGAACCAAACTTATCCATGCTGCCACTCCAAAATAAGCAGAATCAATTTCCTGTGCCGGTTTTCTGGACTTACGGTTTGGAAACACAGACTTGGCAGAGCAAACTGCTCTGTGAAGGAGCTTTCCATGTAATCCCCACCATAGCCGTGCTCCCTGTACAAGGGCATGGCCCTCGTGTTCCCAGGATCGTGACGCGACAGGCCTGGGATCGTGAGCTGGGGCAGTGAACTGGGCCAGGCCTGGGAGGAGGCCACTTCCTGGACCTCGGAGTGGGTTTTTCTGTTTTTTCCACGGGATGCAGTTTCTGATCCCCAAACCCAGTGCAGGGATGAACACGGCTTTGTGGAATGAGCTTGCCGTTGTCCTTGGACTGGATAAATCCTGATGCTACAAGGTCACCGAGTACGGGGTGCAGTTCTTTTCAGCAGAATTTGACTTCCAGTCCAGCATGGGTAGAAGCAGAACCCTTTCATTTATTCACACCGTTCATGCACCACATCTCTTCGGTGTTCATGCACGACATTCTGTCTAGCTCTTCACTGTTCATACCCCACATTCTGGCTAGCTCTTTACTGTTCATCAGAATGGGATGGTTACTTCTAAGAAACAGTTCTACTGCCATTCTAGGTTACACAAAGAAACTGGATATAATATCACTGTTTACTGAACACATCCATCAGTTTACTTATGTGGAACTACTCTAACCACATTTGTTGCTGTAAAACTTGCTCTTGAAATGACACACAAAAGCAAACAGATTAATCAACAGAAAAACAGGCAAAATAACTTGATATTTCTGGACCTGTGTGGACCGATTCTGATGAGAGGTAAAAAGCCTTCTCTCTGTCATTTTTATCAGCAAAACAATATGGTGGTCAGGCTGTAGCAGCCAGTGAACACATACCGTTTTGATATCACTGATGTACTTCCAGCCTCAGATGCCTACGGCGGTGGTTGTGGTATATGCTGATTATAGTTACTTTTCAAACAATTTTAGCCCCTTGATACAGTTCTCCTTTAACCTCAAACTAAAGTAGTGCCAGGAAATTTCCCGTCACATACCGAGAGTTCTGACAACAAATTTGCACGGCCGCCATCAAATCCTCCTCCAGTTCGGGAAGCGTTAGATGCTTTTGATATGAAGTCGTTTCAGCAAGCAATTAATGTGGCAAAGTAAAAGAGAGGCCTTTGAAAGCAAGCTATAATGGGGGTACAGCAGGGAGGAGTAAAACAGGGCCAGCTCTCCACGAGGGAGAGGGTGAAACTATTCCCCGCTGTGATCAGCTCCACGGAAGCAGCGCCGAGGCCTCCAACGTGCTTCTCCCCAACTCTCTATAGAGCAGACTAGCCCTATATAGGCTCTGCCATGCTAGTCCATATATCCTCATGGGGCAAAACCATATGGCTCCACACATGTAATCTGCTAGTACACAGGATTTCAGGGTCACATCATTAAGCAGAGCTTCTTTCATGTGCCGGGCAACATTGCTACTGACCTAATGGGCAATGCTCGCAGGCCTGTGTATCACACGCTAATAATTCTTCCTGCCACACGTTTACGAGAGCAAAGAGTGGAAACGGGCTACTGACTGCTGAGAGCAGGTGGGGTTCAGTGTTACGACGCCAATTAAAATAATAAAAACCATGTTCGACTGAGGCCTGTAAAGCATCGCCGAGCCACTGGTAATACGTGGGCCTGAACCTTAATAAAAAGCAAAGCAATTATTTGTTGCAACTGAGGCAACCAGCACTGCCCTCAGTATCTTGCAGGGCTCATATATTTGGCATTAAATAAAACTGGTGGATGTTAAGCTTTCCATCACAATGATCAGCCTAATTAATATGCTACTGAACAGCTGCAGTGAGGGTGTAAAATCACTAACCGTTGTCGTTAAGAGAGAACCAAACAATGAGGCCTGTTCAGGGTGGCACGCCAACCTACTGCGATTTTTCCAAGAGGATTACTGCAAAGCAGCACCTCGGTGCTCTCCTGATGGGCGTGCATTACCACCCAGGTCAGTCACCTGCGTACAGCACGCTCTCATTGGCCGAGACAAAGGAGTCATTTGCATTAACTCTGATATCAGTCCACGTTCCCAGCTTCTAATCAGCGCTGCGAATCTCCTCTGCTTCCATTACTCGTTTCTCCCCAACAGCTGTTATTGCCTGCTGTTAAGTGCTACCCACATCAATTATATATAAGCAACATGCTTAAGAGGCTTCCTGTTATTGGATCACTCTCGTGTGCTTGTGCTAGTGTGGATCTCCATCACAGCGGACATGGAGAAGGCAATGCATCAGGCCACATACAGACTCCCCAGTTTAATTTGTCGCCTATTCTGCTGTTGTTCTCAGGACGGGATATTCATGACCTACTGAATATTCATGAGCGCTGTTGTGCACACACAGACTGCTTTTTACACATACACTCACACTAATGCATTGTCCTCAAGTGTTGCGTAAATTAACACAGGCATTTTCTTCGATTTACTGAAACACTTGCCAAGAAGAGACTTAACAGAAGTCGCAACTCTCTGACAAAAACAACACAGAGGAGCAAAGAAAATTTCTAATGGCATTTGCTGTAGACCAGCAGGGAGCCATTTACAGAAAAGGCAATGAGAAGTGAGCAAATACAGCAGGAAAACATAAAAAATGTAAGCCTGCTTTTTCCAATCAAAGTAGGCACCCATAAATGGCCCACTGAGCCTAAAATGAAATTTGATATTAAACACTGGCCAACGCGAAGCCACTCAAAAACCAAACATTACGGAAATCAACACCTCCGTAGATCTGGGAGATGCACAGCCGCAGCCGTATACGCGCCGGCTGCCCGAACACATTAGCCATTTAAGGGGTGAGGACTTTGATATGGGAAGAGTGAGCTGCGACAGAGGCAGAGTGGCTAAAGCATTTTCCACTGTCTGAGGAGGAAACGAGGTGCTGGCGGCATTTGGGAGGGAGAGTGGATCACTTCAGGCACCGTAATCAAAGCCAAACCACGGGTCGTAAAATCTCTCCGACGTTCCGATGCCACTGTCACAGCTTCATCTACATTTCAGCCCTAACCATCTGCTGACTGAGTGAGAGAGTGTAAAATGAATCTTTCTGCACACAGCCGCAGTTCTATAGCAAAGTACACAAATAAGGAGCCCCGCCTCCCCCTGCCTGCATAACTGCTGCTTACACAGTTTGCCGATACTGCTGACAGAGAATCAGCGAAGTTGCCCAACTTCTAACTCACACCACATCACTAAAACAAAACAACTGGCATTACGGGAGTACGTTCCATGTTCGACGTTCTCAGAAGCTTCTCTGAATTCTGACTTTGTGGGGATGGAGACTGTCTGCTTGCAATTTACAGTGTGGAGCTTTATGCTGTCAATGTAGCAAACATAGTGAAGCTGAGCTAAGCTAATCTGCTAATTAAAGACTGTTGTCCAGGCAACAGAGTTCAACAGTTAATTTGGTAGAAAGCATGGCACACATCCACACATACAGGAGGGTGAAAAGGGAAGATTACAAACGCCACCTTTTTGTTGCTGCTGCTTTTATGAATTATGCTGTCTCAAGTAGTATACTGTAGCTCAAACAATCCAAAGAAAAAAAACAGGTCATATAAAAACATGCAGCACACATAACTGCTTCCAGGTGTAAATCTTTCATGACATGCATTGGGCTATAGGCTACAGAAATGCACTGGACTATAGAGTTGATTTACTGTAAACGGATCAAAACCTTGAGAAGTTAACTACGAACAGTTAGTCTGAGCTTCACAGAGAAGAGGACATGGCTATCACGCATGACAATCCTAAACATTTAGCTAATTTCACATCTGCAATGCATCTTGGGTTACGGAGTTACCAGGGCTTATGATCACTTGCATCAATGCTCTTTGCCAGCGTGAGAGCAAATTCATGGTGCATGTCAGCGGGGCGCACACACCTATTAACAATCCAATCAGATTTCACCTTGAGGAGCTGCAAAAACTAGTTTCAGTTCCGGGGATTTGGAGAGATCTAACAGTTCGGTGTAACACTTTGAACTGCCGTTTTGGTCTTTTAAAAAAGTAATCAATAATAAAGACCAAGACTGAAGATTCAGGCATATCTAAACCATCCAAAAAATACTTCACAAAAGACTCTACTTGAGATGATTAATTCAAAAATAAAACCTTTACCTTTTTTGCAACGAGTGCAATTTATACTCTGGGTGACGACCCAGATAGGAGTTGCTGGCACACGCATGCTGATTTCAGTAACAAGATTTATAATTGAGAGAAGTGTATGGCATTTACTGTAACTGTAAGTGTTCCTATGCAAACACAGTGTCTGCTCATTATAGAAAATAAACTAACCTGACTCCAGCCTAGGAGATAGTGTTCAAAGGGCTTTAATAAGAGCACTTGGAGGGTCTGAGCGAAAGATATGCTACAAATAACTACGCGTTCTCAGTAGAAAATGATTCAGTAGCAAATCACTTGTGTACTTTGCCCAGCATCAAGAGGCCTTTGCAATTTCCCCAGGATAACGATAGCTGATGCTTAATGCTTCTTAGGATCTCTGAGAACCACATGCATTTGGTGTCAGGAACCTAAGGACTAAATTGCTTTCAGGAGACTTCTCTGAATCAGACCAGTATAAGTACTGAAAATTTGCTTTTCAGTCATGTTAAATGATCTCATGACTGTATAATTGCCGTTTCTATCTACATTTCCATTTATTCATTTGGCAGTCGCTTTTACCCAAAGCAACTTACAAGCGAGGTAGAGTTCAACACAAGCAAAAAACCATAAGCAGTCAACAATAATAGAAGTACTGCATGACCAGGTTTCAATGGTTGGCCAGACAAGGTACAAGCTAGCTGGTAGAGCTAACGAGTGTGTTAAATCATTAGATTACATTTTTTGTTTATATAGTTTAGTAAGAAACAGTTTTGAGACAAGAGATATTCCTTTAGGGGGTAGGGTTTCAGGTGCTCGGGTGAGAGCAGAAGAGCTGTGTCTACCTCACAAATTACGATGCAAATCTGTACTTTGAAGGGAATGAGTTCACTATAATTATTGATAGTTGACAGCTTAATGTAGTTGTAGAGAAGTGGTGGAGTTATTTGTTGACTCCTAGCAAGGTGGCAGTATTATTGGCGAACTAGACTTTCAGAGGTTTAAATTCACGCTAGGGCCCTCCAAATGTCCTCTTGAGCCAGGTACTGGAACTGAAATAAATGTACTGCTCAAGTGAAGAATCTGTTCCGTGTGAATGTATGGATGTATAAATGTGAAGTAAATCGTAATCTCCAAGGGCGTCAGATTTGTAAATATGCAGTAATAAAAATCTGCATCATCAAAACCAGAACAAGCAAGAAATACTCAACACACTCTAACATGGGTAGGATCCTTTCAAAACTATAACATTACTTCCATACTAGAGCAAGGAAAACAAAACCGATCAGCTATTAACATATCTGAGACCCAAACACAATACCTTAATGCAATGAGCAGCTACAGGCTACATATTCTACCTCCTGGACCCTGCACAGGTGCAGTGCAAAAAAACCTAAAAGCACTGCATGAAGTAGCAAAGGATCATCATAGCACTTACTTAGTTGTGTTCGCATTCTCTCGCTCACTACTGAAAAAAGCTACAAAGCTAGTGAACCAGAGAACGATTCACTAGCTTTATGCTGAGAACAGGCTGTTCCACCCATCAAGGCTTGCCATTGTGCATGGTCTAGAGTGCACCTAGCGCTGTTCCAGGCCTGGTCACTGGAACAGTGGGATAACTGGGGCTGTGGATCTTTGGTCCTGCAGCCTGGTTTCATCTGACCTGCAGCACCGCGCTATGAGAGCAGTAAAAGCAGCTCTCTCCCATACAGAGAATAAAGATGAAAGAGCAGCTCGGTACGGCAGTGACACAGTGGAGTTTAATACACTGAGCGCAGAGCCCAGGGGAAAACGCTACGGCTCACCCTCTCCAGTGCACTCACAATGACTCCACGGCACACAGAGGGAACTACAGCGCAAACTGGCTTTCAAACGCCCCCCTCTGAAAGGATGTCTGGATCAATGGGGGTGTCAACACCGATACGGTCACCCTGCTATTGTTAAAAATCGGAAGTACTTCTTAGAGCAAGGCTGAAATAAGAAGGGTTACATCAGGGGAGGGATGGCCTGGGAGATTGTCTGTGTAGGCCTATTTCATACCGACGGATCAAGTTAAATCGCATCAAGGGTTATGCAATGCAACGGAAAGCCCTCTCATTCTGCTCCTTTCTAAACCCGATTCAGGCTCTTTAATGAAGGCCTAATTCATACAGTTAGCCTGCACCTCGCGCTCCACTCCCCAGTTCGGTGTCTGAGCTGATCATGTGAATCCATAAGGGGCACCGCAGCTGAGAGCACCGAAGACGCTCGTGCCCGACTCGCGCCTGACAAAGGAGCCATAATTGCCAAAATAGTTACAGATGGCGCCACGGTTCAATTACACTGCAAAATCTAATCATATAGAGGCATTCATTTTCATCAAAAGCCCAATGTAAGACAGGGGATTATGGCTTTATTAGTGTAAACCCCCCAAAGGTTCACCAAAGAGCTTTCCTTTCAGAAAGGCATGCTGCACAGGAAAGATATCCTGCTCATGTTTGATGTGTTTAATATTTTTTGACCCTGACCGAGGAGAGGGGGGGAATGTAAAAGATGTCTTTGTGGAGGAGAGAGCAGATGCTTTCATTGGAAAACAACGTTAGTATTGGTGTGCTCGGTAATTCTGAGTGGCACAGCACAGATCTATGGCAAATAATATTACAGGGATGTAAGCACTATTCCAGGAAGGGCTGTGAAAATCCTGCTTGGATGGAATTTAATTTCCACAGGGATGGGGAGCAAATTCTCAACATTAGACAAGAAGATTGTGGTTATCATGTTGACACATCACTAAATGTAATGATGTTGGGCCAAGTATTACTGCAATCTTTAGACAAAGACATGCATCGTGCCCCTAGCTTAATGCTAATTAGATTTGACTTGAACAGGAAGAGAATATTGACTTGACTGAAAATTGGCTTTTGACTGATAAATATACAGAGGAAAGCCCAATGTTAAACTTATGATACAGGATTCGGTTTAATACCCAAAAGCCTCTGTAATGACTGGAGGAGGGAGGTGCTCCTCTGCACTTAATTCATGCTGGGATCATATATGTGAAACTGGGTCGCTTTGAAGGCAGGGCCCAGGGGAGATTCACTCCGTAGTTCAAACAGCTCAGCGAGAGAGAGGGTGTGCTTTAATATGGGGGGCGGGGTGTCCCATGGGGGGGGGCGAATGTTGCGTTCACCACTCTCGCATGTTTCTCCCTTCAAGTGCCTTCCATCGTCCTTTTACAGAACACCAGTCAAAGGGCCTCTGAGGAACAGCAGACAGTGGGAAGGATCTGAGGACTGAGGGAGGGTTCTGAGGACTGTGGCAATGCTCTGAGGACTGACGGGTGTCTGCATGGCTCAGCTTGTTGGGTAGAACGAGAAGCTGTGTTTCTCTGTCTGGGGGAGGCCTGGACTATTCCCTGCCACCCCAGGCCTATGTGGGAACCAGCTCGGCCTTACCGTTGCTGATCTCGGGGAGGTCGAACTTGGTGAAGTCCCACCACTGGAGCCGGTAGGTGGTGTTGGCGATGTTGCTGGCCACTGCGGACTGTCCGTCGCCAATCACTGCACCTGCAGGGCAGCAATTAGGGGTCAGAACACTCAGCATGTGACAGGTAGGCTGTGAGGACAAATCCTGGGGAGGACATTTCTCCTGCAACCTTGAGAAAGGCAGGGTAACAGCAAAAAGAAGGCACAGAAAAGATCACAAAATGCATATTCTGAAAGCCATAATTGGATAATTGTCCTGGTTGCATAATGAAACACCATGGTGTGAATCCACTTGATGAATGCGATCTGAAATCAAACACCAATGGCAAACATGCTGATAAAACATGAGTCATGAGGGTGTCACTGAAGTATTAATGTCACTTAAACATAGGCCTACCAGTTCTTTTGCATATGCAACTGACTGGCACCTGAGGGCAATGATATTTAAACTATTAAACCTAGCCACTCAAGAGTGGGGTAAGCAGTGAGAATTCAGCCTGCTTCCGAAACCTGCCTTTGGCCGTTCGTGCAAGAAGTCAACTGCAAGTGCTGCACAGCACATTCAAAACAGATCTGCGCCTCTGTTAAGCGTGTCTTTAATTCTTGAGCTAATAATTCACCTTACAGCACAGTGCCCTGCTGTAGGGCGTGGTTGAAATGAGCAGATGGCTGGGGTTCAAATAAAATGGCTTCATAAATGACCCAAACTAATCTAAGCGATACGCCATCACAAGCCACATTCCTCCTGCTCAACATAAACTGCATTACTACAGAGACAAACAAGACACTTAGGAGTCCATTTGCTGTGTGGCCGAGCCCCTGCCCGGCCCCTTCAATTCGATTTCCCCATCCCTGCCCCGTGTTTAGGAAAAAAGCAGCACTATCATAAATACAGATTACGCCGCTCTCGATTGAACTGAGGCCCCTCTGATGCCCCGGGGAGACCTTAACTGTGACAACTTCCGTCTCCATGGAAGCTGCCAGGGGAATTGTGGGTACCATTACATCAGCCAGCAGCGCTCTCTTTCCACAACAGGAGGAAGCAATGGGGCTTTTTGAAACGGCACTTAAATTTGATGCCTTTCGTGGTGCAGAGATAATATCGTTGCAACAAAAAAGTTCAAAAAAAAAAAAACACTTCTACAGTCATGCGCTGTGATATTCCAATGTGAGAGAGCTGACCCTATGCAAACGATTCAGGGGGCGAGAGCATAAAAACATCCATCTAAATTGTAATGAACAGCAGCTCTAAGCTAGTGCCAGAGCTGAGTACTTTCTCTGAGGTGGAAAGGCTGTAAGCTGCCAGCGTATCTCTTGGAGACTCATGCTTCTCTAATTCCCCAGCAACATCATCTTAATAAAGCAATGCAGGGAAATAGCTGTATTTCTGTGCTACGTCCCCTGTGGGAAACACTACTCAATTTGTAACCAGTCAACTTTCGCGGCAGACGGACGTGGAAGCACTCAGAGAGAAAATACCTAATGGCGGAGAGGCAGCTTAGCACTTTCAGTGCGTGTGCACGCAAGAGCAGTTCATTTGATCTGGACGCTCGCAAACCCTGGTGCTACTCAAGATGAGAAAGTTTCCAAATCTGACAGAGCCGCCCATCAGTGCGCCTGACTCTATGAGGAGCCACCAAAAAAACTATAGTTCAGTGCGTCTAGCACCAGACACCACAAACTTTCAGTTTTATATGAAATGGAGCGAACAGCCTCTGGCACCGAATTGTGAAAAACACAAAAGTTCCAGAAGGCAATTAGAAGGAACGGAGAGGGAGGCAAATGCTTAACAAATACCACCTAAAACTGAGAATATAATGGCTGTTTTTCCAACAGTTCCTTTCCAGATAATGAAGGAGCAGCCAGATGAAAAGTGATTGTAAGGTTCATTATTAGTTGTGCTTACACAACATCCTTTTTTATCAAAAAATGACAGCCACTGTGCAGGCTTTTAGGGATTAAGTGCTTAATTTTTTTTTAATCTCACGCACACATGGAAATAAGCTCAACCCCTTTCCAGGCTGCAGATTTCCTTCAACCAAAAAATCAACAAGTTTACAGAACAAGTGCAATGTTTTGCAAACTCATTCTTGCCATCAAGGACAAGAACAAGTTCCTCAATGTGTTGTTAAGTTAAATGTGAATGGTTAAAAGTGAGTGGCATCTGGGCCCTGAAAAATTCTGCAGTAACAGGCACACTTGTAGAAGGGAGATCTCTTTCAGGGAGACAAATTGGCTGATCTGGTCTGTGTAAAACAGAGGCTCTGTCTCTGTTTAGGGAGGATCTCGCAGTCACACCCCAACCCAGTATTGAATAAGTGAAAATAAGAGAAACTATTATTTAACAAACAGGTTTGTACCGTGGAGACTGCGAAATACAGCCCTAAAGAGACTCACTGTATCTCATCTCATGGCGTACGCTACTGCTGCTTAACTGAGCATGACTAGCATCGTGAACTGCAGGCAGTCCTTTCCAGCGCCGACCACCACATTAGCAGGCTGGTGGGCCGCGCGGGAAGAAGTGGAGCTTCAGTGGTGGAGGCCGTGCTGTGGAGAGCCTTCCCCAGGCTGCGTTTGGGCACACTCATCACTCACGGCTACTTCACTCCTACACGGCAAACCCAGGCCCGGCTGAACGGCTCAGGAGTGCGCCAAGTGGAACCATTTGCCACATGAATATTCACCGTTTCAATTCCATGTTCCGCTGCTGTGGAAGAAGAGGGGAGATCCACGCACAAATCTACATGACTGACGCATATAATGACCACAGCGACCGGCAAAAGCCATAAGTCGTCAATTGAAAAAATAATTCAAGTTGCTGAGTAATTCAAATTCAAATTTCAGTCTCCCACCCCTTTATACAAGAAGTTTTTCCAAATACTGTATGAAACATGTGCTCAGTATGTTAAAATTCTAACCAAAGTTTTAAAAAAAGGCTTTTCGCTCCTTGCTGCAGGGTGAGAGATCAAGCGTTAGTTTCTCGGGACTGCACGTCTACCTGGGTGTACGAGGGGAGAATTTGGCAACTCCCCGGGAACGCCGCGAATGACATGACGGTCCAGACAAACGGACGAACAAAGCCGGAGGGGGATGGGGGATGCGGGCGAGGTGAGCGGGCGTCCTCCTGGCCCCGTCAAGCGCACCTCTTCCCTGACAGGCTGAGCAGGGGCTCTCCACGCGCCGCCAGGCAGCATGACAGAGTGGCGGCCAGGAGACGCACCTCATCAACAGCCTCCTCCTCACCTCTCCCCTGCTTCCCATCAAAGCAGACAGCTGTGCAACGCTCAGGCCCCGCCCACCCGCGACACGCACTGCAGTCCGAGCTGAACACGGGGCCTTCTTTACGGCTTCCATGCCGGCAGCGTACACGACAACACCACCGGCCCACTCCTGGATTTACAGCTTTAGGGACCATCGAACATCTACTGACCCATTACTGTCAGGAGTGTCTTTGACCTATAGGATGAGCACCTCTCTGTAAGGACCTCAGGACTGCAGCAGCGACGAGCCTTACTGGACAGGACCCATATGCAGGAGCAGATGATTCCTGTTTCTCCAGTTCTATCACATACTTACAGAAGTGGGCAGCACAGCACATAGCCCCTGACATGACCCTATAAACAAACTCAGAGTCTCCATTTTGTCCTACTTTAACAACTAGACCCTCTTCTCTCGTATTAGCAGTGGCTGCACTCGCTTCAGTCCAGCACTCAGCCTCCAGTCTGCATGTCTTAGATAGGCTAATTCATGAGCCCAGAGTGAAAAATAAGAGCATTTTCCATGGTCCCCATGGTGAAAAAAAGCGCTTTTTTCCCTCCTCTGAGTGACAAAGAAAACTCCCCGAAAAGCTGGGGCACTGTTCCCTCTTCCTCACAGTGACGTTCACTAAACATTCAGCAGGCGCAGTGTGCCACTGCAGACTCCCTGAGTAAATATAAGGAGCAATTAGGAAGAGAATGTCCCCATTCACGATTCTGCAGAACGTCTCATCCGGGTTGAGAATAGGGAATTCTGATCTGACAAGCCCAAGGCGACGGGCTGCAAAGTGGCCATGCGTGTTCAGGCGCACTCTATGCCACTCCGCTATACGGCCTCCTCTTTAACAGCGCCTCTTTTACAACCATCGCTCCCCCTCACTGCAGCCTGTCTTATTGTGTCATCTGGAAGAGAGCCAATCAGCTCTCTGTGTTTAGGGCTCCACCCATGTCACATCACATTCTTGTTGGTTCGATGGCTTCCCCATGGAGTTCCCAGAAAATTACAAACCAAAACAAAATGCGGACAGAAGCAATTACCACAGGTTTTAGGGTTAAAATCTCACCCTGGGTTTGCTAATGCAGTTAAGGCAACGCAACACAAGTTCAACTCAGTGGAATGGTTGTGATGGAATTGCCAATATCTGCCCCATACCCTTTTGGTGGAAACCCTGTTGTACAGGACACTGGCACTGAGAAACCGGCAGATAATGACTGGCATCAGCCCAGCTGAAAGAACTCAGGTCAACCAAATGATTACATGGCTCCATGCTGGACAAATGACACAGCCCCACGATGGAGGCCTCTGCAATGACCCAGCAAGGGTGTCCAGCCTGCATACAAAGCTCTTTTCAGACAGAGTATCACGTATGCTCATGCAGGGCATAAAGTAACCGTGTTTCTTCAAAATAAGACTGATCTGCAATTAGTATGAACAGTCATATAGGATAGAAGATTCAAGACACCTCTGCTATTCATGGGGGAGGCAATTAACATGAGTAATATGTAAAATAAATGCAGGGTTGCAGGTGCTGACACAGATCTCTGGGACCTGGGAACAGGGAGTGCTGCTGGGCACCAGTGTGCCAATCTGCCAATGATACGCCCTACCTCAAATTCATATTCAATACTTACACGTCTTTCCAACAGCTGTAGAGCTCCTCCATTTGCATTACAAAGCCACTTCATCATGCTGCACATAAGCTGTGCCTGCTTCTGCATTCATAAATGATGTGGTCTGATAATTCTAACTCTAAAATAATTTGGGCTCTACTGATTATAACAAATGCAAATAACATTTGGCATGTGTAACTGTGTTTTCCGTACTCAGCGATCATTAATGTTAAATTATTAACTGGTGGCCCCTAATAAGAAACACAAGAGAACCGTATGGTACCGCCAGGTTTGGTCCCACTTCTCAGACACTGTACATAACTTACAAAAAAATTCTCCCAAATACTACCAGTATCACACTAGAGCACTTTCCTTGAAACTCTGTGCAGCGCAATGGCCGCCACTGTTGTGGCTCTTCTCTCTCTCACCTTGTCACGTCGGCTCACTATTTGAGTGAGTGGACTGTGTTAGCAAGTGCTTTGTTACAACTTATTTCTTTTTCATAGTCTTTCCCTTAGCTGTTTCCTGGTTTGCTCCCCTAATTACTAGCACTTTAGACAGGTCTCGCAAATGGAAGGAATGGCCTGGTGCCGAATATCCAGGAAACACTGACCCAGACCCAGCAGCAATGTTCAAGCAGCCATACTGATGTGCCATCGCATAAGTGTGGGGGGAGGAACCCCTTAGACTGTTTATTCATGCAAATTATAGCAACAAAAAGTGTCTGAGTGTGGTAAGCCACACAACCTGGACAGCAGAGGGAGGGGTAATGAATTTCCCATTAAGCATGAGCAATGTTCCGGCCAAGATATAGCAGGTGCCTGCCTGGGTACGTAGAGGGGAGGGACTCACATCATTATGCCCATCAGTGTGATGATAGCCAGCCTCTGCTCATTCAGGTCTGTTCTGGACCAGTTCTCTCCCAGGATGCACTCAAATGGTGCTCGTACTCAAACCAAAGGATGCTGGGACTTGCAATCAAAAGCTGGCGGATTCGCAAGTCATTTTTCAATCGTCTCATCCAACTTTACCGGGAATAGACTCAGGAAACACTGATTGAGAAAACATTGAGCTCTTAGAGTATAAATCCATACTCATCGGTCCAGAAATGTTACAATGCAATTACATGCCGATAAAATGCAATCTGGATGGACTGTAATATTACGCTGGAGTCATCATACTGTTGCTCTTGATTTTACAATAAAACAAGAGATTGGGAAGGGCTATCTACTGTTGGAACTCTATCACTGAGACCAGATGGGGAAACCTGACAGCGAGCAGCCATGTTGTGGAAATAAGATTGGATGGCTGCTGGAGAGGATATTACTGCACATTTGTCCTTGCTGTAGTAATGAAACAAAAATATAACTTTTACACTCAATGATTTTCTCAATTTTCACAATTTGTACAATTGCAGTCCAAATACTGAGGAAATCTTGGTTCAGGATTTACTGAAATCTGTGTGAAATTTGCAGGTTTTAGATAAGAGTGCGGAGCGTTCTCCCTCTACAGAGTTACACAAAGTGTCAGAGGAAGAAAGCATGACTGTCAGAGGGCTGAGTAATTACCGTATTCACTTGAATTGAGAAAGCACTTTTAAAATCATATTCACAGAATGACCAGAGCAAATCGGTATTTTGAGGTTTTATCCTCTTCAGCAAAATGAAAGTCACCAACCAATCAGATTATTATGCTCTGACTCCAATGTATGTGGACATTAAGTGTCAGGCACACATCTGCACCACCACAGTAGCAGCTGTCAGCCTCGCCTTCCAGGAGATCCATCCATTTATACAGTGGGGTAACCAGCCCCCCCCTTTACAGTAACAGGGGCACAATCCAATTAAACCTTTGCAAACACATGCGCAGGGGCCTTTCCTTTCATAACTCAAACACAATTATTGATAGCGTTATGCTGGATTTCAATTATGCAGCGGGTGAAGCTCTCAGAGGCAGAGCCGAGCTCCCCTTCATCATGCGTTGCCACATGATGGTGAAAGCTGGCGGGTTTTCAGCTCTGCTGCCATGTGCTTAATAAGGGCCTGAGTGATGGCTCCAGGTGGATTTCCTCTTCTTTTTCTAGCCAGGCCTCCAATGCCACGGCAGGAGAAACCCTCCTGTGGCACACCCTTTGAAGGAACCAGTTAGTTTTTCTGAAAATTCAAGACAGAATCACGTTTGCACAATTGCAATCATCACAAGAACACATGTGAGGAAAAGACAGAATGAGTCTGGCATTTTGCTGAGGGAAACTGTGGGTTCAAGACCCATTTGGGACACTGTTGCACCCTTCCCTTTATCGGCAAGAGCTAGTTTCCAGGCACTTTGTAGAATATGGACAGAATAAACTGCCTTCAGTAAGGATGTTTTGTAAATGGTGAAAGGATTAGACAAAAAGAAAATGACATGGTAACCATTTCCGCATGATGGCGCACAGGACTGATCCGAACCGAAGGTGCCTTCCGAAGGCGGCTTACGGGCTGAACTCCAGAGCGCATTCTTTGTTGGCTTTGAGAGGACTTTGTAAGCGCTTTGTGTTTTTGTGTAATCAAAACAAATGCCTTTTGCCAGCGAGAGAGCAGTGCGTTTAGCACACAGCATACCGTGCGTGTTCCCTCCATTAATGCAGACAAGCATGCGAAAAAGCAGAACGTCATTAATTACATCTCAGCCAATTACTGTCACTTCCTGCGACCGCTGCAGCCAGCCAAATCTTCTGGTGCGTCTGCCTCTCGCTAAGTGCATTTTTTTAAATTCTGTAGGCTGGGCATAAAAATGGGAGTGAATACTGATAGAGAAACTGCAGAAAGGTGACAGGCCTTCATTTCAAAAAGTAAAGAGTGGTTTTTAAATGAGACTGTGTTTAAACACAGAGAAACATGAGCAAGAGTTCTTAAAAGAAAACACTGTCCTATTTTGAAATGCTTTCGCACTTCTGAAATGGCATTTACCTAAAGGTACAGGGCTCCTCCTCATGACTTGAGGGAAATTTGCACTCTCAATCCAATTTGTAACAATAAGCCACTCATACATTATTGGGAAGAGGCCAATTGTTCAACTGAAGTTCAACAGAAAAAACAAACACCCAAAAAACCTGACATAGAAAGTAAGCCAAATATCCAAATCAACAGAGACAAGCAAATGTATACTTGAACTTGGTCCCCCTGGGTAAACCATTTAAGAAAACTCACAGCAGGGCTTTGTTTACCGAAGAAAGTTTCACTCCACACAGAGCCATTACCTTGGCTACTTGCCTGCACTCTCGACCTCAATAAAGCGGGAGGCCGCCAAGACAAAGTGGCACAGCTGGGGCGATATCAGAGTCACAACAGGGTCATTTCATCAACAGCGTTCGGGATTTTTACTTTGCATGCGGGATCAGTCCAAAAGCATTACTGCTGGGCTTTAATGAACACAGGGAGGCTCCCAGGCAACAAGTCGCTATAACTTTCATCCGCAGGGAGGCTGAGGCAGGAGGAAAAAGGGCGATGTGCCACACTAATGGCTCTCTCGCACGGCTCCGGACGTTAGATAAGGAGGAAGTGATGCGGCATGTCGCCTCCTCCAGTTTTCCAAAGGTCAGACTCATTCGCTCATAAGAACACTTGGCAAAAGTATGACAAATCCTCCGCTGACCTTAAGGCTCAGGTTTAGACATAAAGCTATGATACTGACTTTCTGAATCCCTTTATATGACTAATACAGCAGTCAACAGCACTTTTGCTCATGCAAGCACAACTTTAAGGGCTGAAATGCCCAACTGCTAAAAAAAAAAAAAAAAAAAAAAAAAAAAAGCCATGAGCAAAGGAGGATTAAGTGAAGTGCATTTCTTCTGAGTGGGGTTCTTTAAAAGCAATATTCTCTGCAGGGCATTAAATGTTCCAGACCTTCTGCTTTCCTCCAAAGATGCACTTTCTGCAACAAATCAGGTGTTCTCATCAAAGACGAAGGTGTTCTTGGGCCCAATCACATTAATTAACTTGTATTTATTTTAGACCTGCATAAGAAACATTGCTGAGCTTGCAAATTGTTTAAGAGTTTCAAAAAGAAGAATAAAGCAGTATTATTATATGCTCCTCAGGCACTGCCCCTCATTATGCCCCTACTGGTCAAAGCATGTCACTGCAAGCCTGCTCCCCCATGGGTCAGTGCACATAGCAGCAAATTACCCAAACACTGCTGGTACACCTGCATGGTACAACACTGCATAATGGCAAACCATCAGAGCAAACCAGTTTACTTAAGGGGTTTGCGGCTGCTTTCAGATAAGGTTTGCTCTCTTTATATCTTGCCTGAGATAGCCATTGAGTCTTTGTGTAACAGAGGTGCATTTTGTCCTGTTTCCTGTAAAACTCAGACCACTTGAGGTTCAGCATCGTTCCTTTGCTCAGCATCCCTCCGCATCAATCAAAACATGAATGCTACCACTCCACACCTAGCTAACTAGCAGTGGACTGCTTCTTCATAACGGCAGTATTTTGCTAATGAGCAAGCTGCTGTCGAGTTCTAAGTCAGTTTTTTTGGATGCGTTTAGAAGCTAATTTAATCACCCTAAAGGATTTTCTGGCAAGCTCTAAAGATGAAATATGCCTGCTGAGGCATGAGGGGAGTGAGCAGGCAACATTTTCTAAACAAAGACATGGCTCAGGCAGAAATGTTTGTTCAAGTCCTTAATTTTCAATTTCGCTGGAGAGGAAAATGGAGGGGTCGAACACAGACTACTACCCTGGGGAGAGCCATTAGCGGGCTGGAACTCAGGGCAAGATGCCTAAACAGTACATGTGGACTTCTGGCCTGTACAATAACTACTCAGATTCCCCTCTAATTACTGGGGCAACAAATGTGGTTAATCTCTCACTGTACAGCTGCAGCCACTGCCTTCATCATCACCCTATCTGTACAAGGTGTCACCCAAAATGCTGCAATGAAAACAGTATTTTGGAACAGAGCAAATTAATTAGGACGGGAGAGTTCCTGGGGGAGAGGAGGTAATTAAGATATTTACTGATGTGCATCTATACATGGCCATGCTGAGATGCAGATGAAAATCAGGTCAGGAGAAGACTGCGGTAGAGAAGGGGGGAAAACACCCTGCTCTCATCAATGAACATCTGACAGCTGTGAAACAGCATGTCCTCTCAGCAGTAATCGGCGCCTTCCACAGCCTGACTCAAGCTCACCTGGGTTTGGGCCACACAGTTCGAGCAGAAGTACAGATATTATGTAAAGGCCATATTTACCATACAAATGAGCTACCTTTGCACTCAACATGCCCCACGCTTTACAACAACACTAAAAATTTACCATTGTATCATGTTTTGACTACTGAAGCAAACCGCATTTACAGTAGTCTTTCTCCATCTGCGCTTTTGTAAAGCACAGATTCGATGTCTCGTGATTAATGGCTTGCACACAGCTTCACCAAATCCTTGGTCATCCACGGTCCAATGCGCATCGCATGTTTTAGGTCTATATGCTAATTTTCCCGTTGCAGGCATTTGTCTGCTTCATGTCCACCAGTCTGCTCCTGTGTACAGGTATGTGGAAACAGCCTGTAGGAGAAGGATGCAAGCATCCTTTTGCAAGTTTAGCATCCTTTAACAAGCAAGTTCTGGTTCGAGGACTGAGTTATAATGCTGTTGGACGTTTGACAATTATCTTGAGCAAGTGAAAAGTAGTTTAATTTCGACTTGAAATGTAAAAAAAAAAAAAAACTACTGCATGTAATGAAAGGTGGTTTTCCTTTTTCTTGAGATGTAGTATGTGGTTTTCCTTTTTCTTGAGGTTATGTCTGACCTTGAAATTTACATCATTGGAATTTATGTTTGACTTTCAAAGATCACTCCCCCTAACCGCTAATTTCCCCCAAAGTCTTTGCCACGAAAAGATTCAAGCGTTGATTAAAAAATACGTCACACTCAACAGCAAATCCAAGTTCTTAAAACTTGGTCCTATGATCTCCAAATAAATCATGTATTTTTTAGCAGCCCAAAAAACCTTAGTGCTGTTTCCTGGTTTGTTCTGAAATAAGGATTTCACAAGGCTATCTGACTCAAAATGCTATTTTGAACGCCAAGAAAATGCCAAAGCCAAACTATCCGTGAGATACGAACTGGCTCACAACGTTTATAGGGCACCAACCAAACCCAGACCTACTCTCTCCATCTCATCCAGGGGTGACTCATGACTCAGAGATCAATGCTTCTTCTTTGTCCTATTTTCTGTCCTCAGATGAAGTGCATTATGAGTGTGTTTCGGCATTGTTCTGTCCCGCCTCAGTGCAGAAACAGCCTTGCTTCGGGAGAACAAGGGGACGCATTTCCAGCATTAAAAACAGAAAAAAAATCATTGAGGCAATAAGCTTTCTCCTGGCTGCGGGACAGATTAACTTTCTCAACAGCGGGGAGAGATTAAAAACGCACAACGATGGGCACTGCAAAAAAAAAAAAAAAAAAATTCCATTTAAACATAGAGCAGGTCTTCAATAATCTTCTAGCCTCTCATAAGCCGAGAAAAATACCAGCACAGTTTTTATGACAGAGGAAAAACTATATTAGCCCCTGGTTTTACCTGCTTTTGTGTTTTACATTCGCTGCTCTCAGGAGGCGTGCCTACAAATTCAACAGAAGTGGCCTTTGGTGTGTCCAATCAAAGGCAGGTACATTAAAAGCATTCGTTTTCTTTGTGTGTCTGATTGTCTGCACAATGATATGCAATTGCATCTCAGCAAACTGCAGGGATTGCATTTAAACACAATGGCCTTGAAATGCACACTGTAGAGCTGGATATAAAGTCCCTTCAGTAAACCTTGGTGCACTCTATTCACTCAAAAGCCTGACAATTAATCCCTTGTAACAATAATCTCCCATTCTTTTCTGATGAATTATAATTACTTTGCCTTAGAATAATCTGTTAATACACACACACGCGCGCACATATAAATATAGGGGTGTCATTATGCTAATTTACAAATGAGACTTGTCCAGTCAAACTTTCCCTGGTTTCTTTTTATTTTTATACAGAACCACTCTAAGTCTCTTCTTAAATGAGAACATCATTCAAGTGTAATTTAATGCAGCCTTTTGGACAGTGTGTATCAAATACATCAATGCACGACTGAAAAACTGGATCCAAATTGTCCTATAAATTCCATTACCAAGTTTCCTGCTCTACCTCATCCTAAATCAAAGGCCATTCTTGTCTAATGTGGCCACATGGCTAAGATCTTTGGAAATAAATCCCTACTCTTGTGAAAACACATGTAGGAGGGTTTTCACAGCCAAGGACTGGCAGTAATACTAGACCCATAAATCTAACAGAATACAGACCACACATATGCTATGCGAGTCCATTAAACATCTTAAGGCAGAGCTCTGTCTTTAATTTTCAGAACCATTTACATATGAATCACATTCGGCTTTTCAATTTATTCACATTGAAAAAAAATTCTTACTTAAATTCAGAGTTACATAAACAGCACCATAGCAATTAGAGTGAACACCCCCCTTAGTGTTTGGTTGGCCACATCTGCCCATCTCACAAAAGCAGCTCACAGAAAGAAAGCTTTGGTGAGAATGGGTGAGCAACTGCACTTTAAGGGGTTGGTCTGCTTGGGTCTCTGTCACTGAGAATCAGCCAGAGCAGAGATTGCCCTGAAACCGCTAACACCTCAACAGCTGATGTGGGAGGTGGAGGAGCAAGGCTGGGGAGCACAGGGAGGCGGAAACGGGGAGAGAGAGGGCTGCAGGGCCGAGCTGAAACGCACTCCACCAGACGGAAACGTAACCCCCACCGCGCCGCGCGAAATGGCGTGTGAAACGTGTGACAGTGTTTAGCTGTCATTCTCCCCGTAACAACTGGCTGACTCCAGCACTTTGCACTTCATCTTTCGACAGTCCTGTTGAGTTATGAGTAAACAAAGATTAAACGCCGCCGAACGGCCTGAGATGCACCCGAGAACGCTTCTAGAGTCGTTTTTGCAGGATTTTTAAGGCCCACACAAGATGCTGAACGGAACACGATGCAAACAAAATAACAAAAAGCGCCATTCGGCGCAATGGCGAAGAGCAAGGCCAGCAGCGCCGTTTGGCAGTGGAAACGCATTTAAACTGGTGGGAGACGCGAGGAGAAGCACGCGCCCCTCACACGGCCTCTCTGTCCTCTTTTACCCCCGCTGCGACCGCCTTCGTTTCAGCTCCGCCGCCCACCTGCGCGCCCCGTCCCCGGCGCGACGTGCTAGCGCTAACCTCCAGAGCGTTCAGCTCCCCTCCGTGCTGCCGGGGAGGGGCAGCGGGAGCAGCACGCAGGCCATTAGCTCTGAGAGCACGCGGGGGGAGCAGGCGCTGGAATGGAGGCCTCATAGCAGGCTCCTGCCATCCCAGCAGTCACAGCGTTTAGCCACGATCGCTCCAGACGCCTGAAAGCACCCACGAGACCACAGAAGCAAAAGACAGCTTATGGCACTCTCTAGACCCTGCCTGGTTTCACATGACAAACCAGTTTTACTGCTCCTTACTCTCTGCTTCATACTGCTTACACAATATTACTAATATTTTCTGTGAGAGACCTTATTTCTTTTAAACTCCACTTTTGGAAAATAAACATTATTTCATTTATGCCATATACCGAGTTCAGTATCATATGTAACGGTTTAACTGCATGCACTACTGTGAAGTTGTTAAAGATACTGTTATGATTTGTTCTTTTACTTTAATGTAAGACTCAGCTGAACACACAGGGGAGCTGGAGCACAAGGCCTCAGTCCTGAGTCACACAAAGGAAACCGCCTCTCACCAACGACCTAATATTCCAGTCACTCTCCACATTTGGACATGCACATCTAATTGATGCTCATCAATTAGAAAACCAAGCAGCAAGCCAGCTATGAGGATTCTTCAGTTTAGCACACTGCCCCTGCCTTCCTAAATACTACAGCAACCTAACCAGAGACTGCACAGTGACTCTTTAAAAAATATGATGAGTAAAGAAATCTAGAGTGCTGTGCCAAAGTTCCAGGACAAGCAGTCCCTAAGCTGAAAGGAACGCTGATGCAGGGCGCAGTGCGGAGACAGTCACTCGTCAGTCCCCATCATTCTCGTCCCGACTGGAGGGGGTCACTCGCTGTCTCTCCCAGTGCCATCTCATCAGCGGATGCCACTGGCCCCGGCTGCCATGGAGACGGCTTCGCAGCACCTGGCACATACCTGCCCGTGGCAGGTGACCCATTGTGCCGGCGAGCAGGTCCTCACCGCCGCCCGACCGAACAGCTTTTCTGTGGCCCTGTCCTTTTCTGTCACATCTGTCACAAAAGCTGTTACCGCGCTCAAAAAGACCAATGGAAAAAAACCCCAACAAGCAAGCCCGCTTTAAGCTGCTCCTGGGCAGCAGCCGGTATGAAGGACCAAGGCAGATTCACAGGTGTTACGTTTAGGGAGCCGTCTTGCATTCTGCGTCTAGGAGAGCAGTGTGATCTAAACACAGGCATGACATACAGCATACCAAGTCAGGTAACACCATCGATGTGGTAGACAGTGGTGAAACCTTTCATAAACACCACATAATAGATGTTTCTGTCATGTGCGTGAAGTGCTTAAGAGGGCGTTGCGCACTTCTTGTGTAGTGTGCTCTACAGAAACTGCTACCCGTAGGTGTGACATGTGAAATGTCTCAGGTTGCATTCAGAGGGGAGAGGCATTGTAATGTAGCTCAGGTCTACAGAGGCGGGCTGCTGTTTTCTCTCTGACAGTAAAGAGCAGGGGAGAGGGACAGCCAGAGACTGACAGTGCTCTTCTGGGGCCCATCTTCTGAAATGCTGCGTTGTCATTCACTTTCTCATGCGCCTCATCTTTTGACTGTTCCGCTCGGCTGCCTTTGGTGATTTCACTCGCTTTATTTTTAGGTGTTCGGAGGCTGGCGGGCTGGCGGCTCCCCAAAAGCCCCTCAGAGGGGTAAAGACAAGAGAGACGAGAGGCGGGAGGCGGGGCAGGGTTTTGAGGGGCTATGGTGCTGTCACTGCAAACTCACTGGGGGTCCTGTGGTCCTACTCCTGACATAACATACGCCTGGCATTCACCTCCGAGGGTTTACAATTCAAAAACACACCTGCATCCCTTTATCTATCTTATAATTCATATCTCATTACTTGGTCCCTGTACCTTTCTGTAATAGAAATCATGATACAAACACCTCTTTACTGAATGACGTCTTCCTCTGATCACTGACAGTTCCTCTCATTATAAGAGAATATCACGTGACACAGAATAGTTATCAAGTAGTGAGCTTACATTGCAGAAAGACTATATGTAAGTGACAGTAACAACATTGTTAAAAGTGTTATTTTGCATGTTATACTAGATTACAAAAGACTAACACATTTTATTTGAGTAACACCTTATTAAATTTATGATGACTGCACATTGAATAAAGTAAATAGCAGATTTAACAGTTAGGAACGAGAACGAAGCATGCACCAGTGGATTAAATCAGATGCAGAAGATACAGCTACATAAGGAACAGAGAAAGAGTAAAACAAAGAAATAAAACAAAGAGAATAAAAGATGAAGAGTTGGAATTAAAAATAACCCTGGTTAAACAGATGAGTCTTGAGCTTAAATTTGCAAGTGACAATGTTCTTGCAGCCTCAAATCGGCAGAGGTAAGAAATTAGGAGGTTTTACGAGCCAAAGCACTGCCAGCTCAATCCCCCATAGAGTGATTAGTTTTAGGCACAGTAAGTGGAAAAAAACTTTGTGACCAAGAGAACTTCAGATTCAGCTCCAGTAATAAGCTTATATTCACAGCCATACCTGAAAGTGATGTGTTCTTCTCGGGGTAATAATCTCTGACTTAAGCCACCTCTATCAGATTCCCTGCCATTGTCATTCTGAATATGAAAACAGCTGATTACGAGAAGCGTGCACAATCATTCGATGTGGCAGTTGCAGCAGCCAGTGCTGGGGGAGGTCGAACAGAGCCGACTTAATGAAGTATAAGGTTTAATCAACGATGGAAAGGACCGGAACCTCCTACGGTTAATGCCATGCTATACTTCCACGCATTAAAAATGGAGGGGAAAAAGGCACAGGGGTTTTAAGCACCAGAGAGCTTGGGAAAGCAGACCTCAAGCAGACACACTTCTTCACTCGCACACAGTCCACCTCCTCTCTGCTTTTATTCGTGTACGCGATGTGCAGACCATTGGAAATACCACCAGCTCCACAGTCCTGACGAGAGACCTCGCGCAGTGGAATGACGGTGTGTGTGCAAGTATGATTCGATGAGGTGGTTAAAATGACTTTCCCTATCATATCCGGAGCTCTTTTCTTAAGGACGTGACTCCCCCTGGCAAACAACTGCACTGTGTGAGAGAGCCTTTCCCATACCCAATATAGCGTCAGATAATGCGGTTTACAACAAAAGCAGGGGAAATACATTTTAGAGCACATTGAAAGACAGCTTTCTAAGGGTGTGTGACAAATATCAAGGGCATGACTTGCATTGGAATGTCAGTACATGAGCGCACTTACATCTGCGGAACTGAAATAGCAGCAGCTGTAACAGCTACGCGCGTCGAGAAGTGCTGCTTACCGATCTGCTCGATACCCATCAGGAGCAGGGGAGCGGCGCGGCCTTATGTAAGCGCCTCTGCGCTGGAGCTGGTGATATAACGCACTCGAGCCGGGTGGAGAGAGTGTGGATGGTGTTTTGCGCGCTGGGTGCGTTGGCAGTGCGTGGGAGACGGGGTGAGAGTGGCTCCTGCTTCGCCGGTGCGTGCGCGCAGTCTGGCGCGACCCCCGGGAAGCGCTTCGCGAGGAACGGTTGCCAGGGCAGCCGCTGCTGCCTCCCCCGGCGGAGCAGAGGCATGGCCCACTGCAGCGGGGCCCGGCGATTCACGCACACTATACACCAGAACACACCGGCCTGCTGCACCAGCGTGGCCAGGGGAAATACGCCCAAGTATTCACAGGCTTCGACTGATGACCACAGTGCCAGACATATTTTTCTTTGTACACTGTGGAGCCTGAATTAAACACCAACTGTTCTAAGTCTTTTCCAAGAGATTTGGAGTTCTGGTGATTCAGCTGATGGCACCACTGCCTTTTTTTTTTTTGAGAGGAGCAGGACTGCTGTCTGGGTGAGCAGTGTGTAACGGCAGCATCACATCTGATCAACGCGAGCATGAATCTTTGTAAAATCTCTCCCAAAAGCATCGCTACTCCTACGTGGCTGTGACGTACCTGGGAGGTCAGGCAGTGCTCTCTGACTCTCTTTGCTACCTCAGTCTGGCTGTTATCACTGTGTGAGGTGGCAAAGCACGTGCTGGTCTCAGAACTGGGCAGCTGCTAAGACTGTTGCTGTTCTCCCAAGCGACTTGCACGTCACTGCAAGTCACCTTGTCTCATCCTGCTCTGTTTCTCCTTGACGCCACACTTGAAATCCCGCTACCTGGGTGGACCCCAAAAATATGAGACGCATAACTATCCTCTCAATGACAGCCTATGTCCAATACAAACTTAACAGCTCCAATATTACAACAGCTGTACACACAGTAGCTGTGGAGAAAAGTTTTCTTATTCTTTCCCTCAACTGAGGAAACATCGCCCCTCTGATATCCTGGTACAGTCAGTAGCACCCTCTGCTGGCGTAAAATGACCAGCAAAATGGCAAATTTGCTTCACAATATTTGAACGTTATCAATTCGTTCAAACACTTCTCTCCTGTCAGATTTGTGCCAGGGAGCACAATAAGAACCTTTACTTTATTATTTCAACAACAGAGCACGCTATCACGCAATGGCGGAAATTATGACAGAATGACAAATACCCCGCTGCACTGAATGAAACCGCCTTGCAAATGAGCATTGAGCAGCCTGCTGCAGGCGCACGAGCAGCCCTGCCTCAGCGAGCACATCTGACAGATCGCAGCCACAATGGCAGCTTAATTCTGCTCATTTTAAAACAGCAGCCTGTCACATCTGAAAAGCCCCAAACGCGCAAATGCAAATCGCTCAGCCTCTTCAAGGCTGGATCGGGTCCTCGCAGACGCTGCAAAGGGAAGAGTGAGGTTTGAAGACAACCTCAGAGGTCCGCCGAAGACGGAACGTCCTGTCTCGCTCTTTAAATCCTCTCGCTCTCCGTGTTGTTGACAACTAATCTTTTCAAAGGTGTCATTTTTAAACAGCCCCGCTGCTTCTACCTCATGAACACCAAATTCACATAAACCTCAAGTTCTTCCTTCTTGTCCACTTTTGTTGTTTTGCTAACATTTTTCAGCACTTTCCATCTTGATAATGTGTTGAATTTAATAACACTCACTCGTTGCCATGGAGCTCTGCGATATAAGTCCTTGTCTAATTTGAAGTACCATAATCTCCATGTCAACGCTGAGAGAAATGTACATGAGCTCAGGCACCCAAATAGAGATGCCCTAGCAGCAGGGGTGCACGAACACATGGCAGCGGGGTGCACTTCATCAGCCTGAGACAGAGAGGAATTAGGGCGTGATTATGCTCCTCAATCTGTCCTCACAAGGCCTTGCTTTAACAGACACCTTCACTCCTTCAAGCGGGACATGACTGGCTGTCAGTGTGCAGGTGACACACATTCCAATGCTCGTCCTCACCCCTGAATTCTCCTTCCCCGCAGCGCTGCAGTGCTCCGTCCGCACAAATTCACCGTGGCAGAACAGGCCTGCTGGTAAATGGGTGGTCAATCATATCCATTTCATGTGGATGAGAACATTGTCAGAAACAAGACAAACAAGGCGCCAAGCCCTCAACTACAGCAGCTGTCTTTAAGTTTCAAGGGCACAATATTTTTGGAAAATCTGCCCATACTCTTGACTCTTGACTATACGACCTGCAACGTATCCGCACAAGCATTACGCACGATTCCCTCTCCCCAAAACTGATAAAGATCATTCTGAAAACGATTTTTATCTCACAAAGCTTAATGGGAAAAGGTAAATGTAAAAATAACTTCCCTTTGAATCTGAAGAAGAGATTAAATCATATTTATAACTTTGAATCCTCAAAGCCAGATTAAGATAAAGCAATATCTACACACACTCACACACACACCCACATTGACTCACACACTCACTCACTCACACACACACACACACACACACACACACGCGCGCGCACGTAATGTCTGCTGCTTGGTATGTCAGTGACCTCATTAGCGGAAAGCCACATACCACCTTTAATCACTGTCTGTGGTTTTGCATTTAGATCACAGGCACCCACGCCTGCAGATGGGGCTGAGGGGGTGTCAGTGCTACCAATGAGAGGCCATAAGCATCAATTCCACAGCACTCTCTGTCAAACCTCCTTCAGTCAGCAGGTAGCCCTGCACCTCAGGGGGCCCTGTTTTTACCAGACAGTTTGCAAACCATGTGCTCCTGAAGACTCGGTGGCTGTGAATAGGCAGTGAAGTCTGAAATACAATGTGCAACCTCACTGTCAGTCATTAGCTGCAATATTCATGAATACTCAGACTATACTCAGAGTATGTGAGGAGTATGTTCAGCATGGCTGAAACACAAAGGCCTTCCCAGTGAACACCACCCTGAAAAGCAGGCTGCAGTCTGGAGAAAGAGTGTGTGGTCGCTCCGATGCACTACCACCTTCGGGAAGGACTGATTCTGCATTTCTCTGAAATGTCACCCACCTGCCAGGACTCGGTTGACAGACGAGTGAGTAGCCAAACCAGGCTGCCCCCTCTCGTGGAAAATTCCAGCATACGGCAGGTACTCTGGCAGCAGGAATCGCCTTTGGAAAAGACAGGAGGGAGAGACACCGCTGTCACACGGAGACCCCGCATTACCCAAAACAGACACCTTCGACATATGTAGCAGGGCTGGGGTCAACTACATTTCAGTTCAGTCAATTAAATAAAAAATGAATTCAATTCATGAATTGAAAATCACCCTATAATTTTCTTTGAATATTATGGTCAGTGTGTTCATTCCCTGAATTGACTGAACTGAAATGGATCTGACCCCAACTCTGATGTTTAGACACCACGAAACCTGATGAGAAAATATTACTGTATACCTTAGAACTTTTGCAATGAGAATTTTTCACCATGCTTGAAGACATCCTGAAGAGTGCTTCGGGATCAGCACTCAGTGGTATTGTGTGTTCTTTTGCACAGAAGCATAAAATCAGGTAATAAAAATATGATAGAAGTCTTGATTATGTGTCCTCACATTATTCTCAGAACAACACTGGTCTAGAGAAAGGCTTTTCTGCAGTACCTGACTTTCTGGAACAGTCATTTTGCTCCCAGAATAGTTTCATTGTTCCTTATCATCACATTTTAATATTTGGAACCATTTCAGAGCAATTTCATGGTACAAACGTATTATGTTGGTCACGGCTAGCGCTTTTTACAGATGGGTTCATAAGTCCAGCGCATGAGGGTGCATTGCTAAATGAGTCAGCGCAGTTAACACAGTCATGTGAGCGTGTGACACAGCGCGTGGCCTGGGCCTGTCCACTCACCGGGGTACAAAGCGGCCCAGGGAGGGGGCGGACATTCGCGCGTTGCGTGGAGTTCTGTGCCTCGCTCGGTCTCCGTTATCCCTGCAGACAAAACACAATGACACATTCAGAGAGGACAGTGAACACAATGCCTCAGGATATGCATCATTCAAAGTATTATTACTGTCTGGCACTGAATAAAAACTGAATAAACAAATCACTTCAACTCATTCTGAGATGAAATTTCACAAAAAAGCCCAATGAAATGCAAGCTAAAATGTCATCAGTGATCAGCGCGAATCCAGCTGTATGTTCTCTTCAGCAGACGGCAGCTGACATTTTCAAGGTAACAGTATCAAAAGCAGGGTAGCTGCCGCAGTAGCGGATGAAGTGGACCATTGAGCCATTTGAAGCACGCCACAAAGGGAAGACATACAATTACTAACAGCACAGACACATGTACCACCCACAATACCTATCACTGATAACACGAGGGGCAGAGGGGTATAGACTGAGGGGAGGAGGCAGGGGTATAAACTGAGGGGCAGAGGTAGGGATATAGACTGAGGGGAGGAGGTAGGGGTATAGACTGAGGAGCAGAGGTAGGGTATAGACTGAGGAGCAGAGGTAGGGTATAGACTGAGGGGCAGAGGTAGGGTATAGACTGAGGAGCAGAGGTAGGGTATAGACTGAGGAGCAGAGGTAGGGTATAGACTGATGGGCAGAGGTAGGGTATAGACTGAGGGGCAGAGGTAGGGTATAGACTGAGGAGCAGAGGTAGGGTATAGACTGATGGGCAGAGGTAGGGTATAGACTGAGGGGCAGAGGTAGGGGTATAGACTGAGGGGCAGAGGTAGGGTATAGACTGAGGGGCAGAGGTAGGGTATAGACTGATGGGC
Source organism: Megalops atlanticus (assembly GCA_019176425.1). Classification (NCBI taxonomy): domain Eukaryota; kingdom Metazoa; phylum Chordata; class Actinopteri; order Elopiformes; family Megalopidae; genus Megalops; species Megalops atlanticus. The sequence goes on along the minus strand of CM032885.1, from coordinate 8,509,548 downwards.
AGAGGTAGGGTATAGACTGAGGGGCAGAGGTAGGGGTATAGACTGAGGGGCAGAGGTAGGGATATAGACTGAGGGGAGGAGGTAGGGGTATAGACTGAGGAGCAGAGGTAGGGTATAGACTGAGGAGCAGAGGTAGGGGTATAGACTGAGGGGCAGAGGTAGGGACCTGCTGAGGAGTGGGGGGTCAAAACAACTACAGGTATGAGAACTAGTTGTAGGAATGTGTGAAAACATGGGTTCTGACCAGAAGCTTGAATACACTTCTGGATTCAGAGACACAGACAAGCCGAGAAAGGGAGTTTCGGAGCCTGGGCGTGACCCTGGAGAAGAGCTGATAAGCATGGAGGCGCTCGCTGCAGGTGTCAAGTCCCGTAGTGACAAATGCAAATGACAAATGGCTCTGCGGCATGACCTGAGAGGGAGGACCTAACTCCTGCAGTGTTCCACGGCTGGAAAATGAGACTTGGCTCTTGCTGTGACAATCACATGCTAGGGTGGGGCCAAAAGAGAGGGGCATGAGAGTTCAACCTGACTGGTAAATTGTTCAAGGGTTTTGTACTGACATACATCTGTGAGTTACTGCCACAACAGTGGAAATTCACATCAAAGCTGCATGTAATGTGCCTGAGGACAGAATGTTTTTCACCACTGCTGGAATTTAAGATGAGCAGCTGTGTTACTGTGTAGAGGGTACCAATCTGGGCTGTACAGAAGCATCCTGTCAATGTGTCCATGGCTGCATCTGGGACACTCTGTGGGGTGTGATACTCATAAAACAACATTTACAAAACAAACATTAGAAACCTGGGGCAAATGGTCCAGCGTGTGCTACGGAAGAATTCAGGCTACGAAGGCAGGCTCATCTGTAAAACTCCATTTTTGTACCCTTACCAACTAGTTTTATGTAGAAACAGCCACAAATCACATACTGAGAGAGGACGTGAACTCCGTAAGGCATATTTTGTTATTGCAGGCAGTTGCCCGGTGCTCATAGATCTTTGTTGTATATAGCTACAAATCCCAAATGTTTCTAGAAGGATCTGAGGATTTCAGTGCAGCTACTCCCTTGGACCACCCTCCTAGCATGTTAACAAGTGGATGAAATAAAGATATTTCTACCCTGTGAAATACCCGATATGTTGACTGCAGATGTGACACAATAGGGTCAAAGTGTGACCTGAATTGCCACACAGGGACAGAACAGTAGAACACACCTTTGAGTCAATCAGCTGTACCTAAACATGTACCCATCTAGCTGGAATCACTCAGTTTTGCTAAACCAGAAGTTTCAGAAACTGCATTTAGAGCTTGGTAGAGCCAGGCCTCCTGCAAAGCTTTCTGCTGCAAGGTTAAGAATTTCATCCTCCAATGTTTCTGGCTGCCAAGCCTGTGACATAAATGACAGTCCTCAAATTGCTGTTATTGGGACGCTGGCCACAGAAGCTGATTGGGCGGTCGTTACCTGTGCCGAGCCCCCTTGCCAAAGTGCTACCACCGCCACACCCGCAGAGCAGCACACAGGTCTCTCCATCATTTACCCTGTCATTTTCAATCTGCCGGGCTGCTGCCTCAAAACAAATGGCAGCGATTTGGGAACTACATGAGACTTCAAGGGATCCGAGTCAGAAAACGGCTAATAAGAGCTGTGACTCGAGCGGACGGACCCGATGAGTACGGAGGGTTCTCACCGCTGCATGTCATACGTCTTCGGTTTGTCCCGCACTGTTTGACAGCCACATGGCACGGCTCGCAAGCGCTGCTCCTGGTGCCGACCCTCAGCTCACGCCGCACCAGCTGTTTCCAGCAGGTCCCACAGGGACGCTGACAACAGCATGAGGGGGCAGGTGGCCGGAGGAGCGGCGATCGAAGGAAGGAAATTACAGAGACCGGCTCGGACGTAGTTTCAAGGACGAAAACTCTCCACCGAGCACACAGATGTGGGAGTAAATACCTGCGCTGAATGCCACCTGTTCTCGCATTGGACTTTCCCCTGGGAGTGGTGGAGGAGACATGAAAGACATCCCTGCCAGGCAACTTACATACACCCTGAAACAGCACTACCAGACACAGTCTCCTCTTTGACTGGAAATGCAGTTAAGACTGGCTTTATGCTGATGTGTTAGGGCTCATGAATATGCATTCAAAAGCACATAAAAGAAAAACAGACAGTATGGAATTACATTTTTGCAGGGATGGCCTCTGGTGTTCCAAGTATAAACTAGCTCACCACATAGCTAAGTAGTTAGCTCTACAAACATGCATAAGGAATTTACTTCACTTCTACACTTCTTCTGAATTTGGGTTCTGTTTCCAGCATGTCTATAGCTAGCACAGCTTTGATATTGCAGAAGAACCTACACATTCCTCCATAAAATCTTTGGATCGACAGCCATTTCGAGAAAAGAGGAAAAAAAAATCATAAATTAAAAGCTGAGAATGGAAATCACAAGATCTGTAGTCTGCTCTTAAATATAGAAGGTTGGATAAGGAACCTCACAGTTTCCATTGACACATAATTGATTTACTGCGGCCAAAAGTTGTCCAGCACATACAGATGTACCCCTCCTCCTTATGTGGAGAGAAAATGGTCAAAAACTGGAAATACTCCAACCAAAACTAATTTTCAAAAAATTTGGGAGCGAGCCCTTTCCTTACAACAGAGTTTGAAAAGTTAAGGGCACCTAAAGGTCTATAAATATGCAGTGTCTCCAGGCTGAAAAATGAATCAATATTAAACCATGCTGCCAGAAGGTGGGGGAGCATCTGCCTTTAATTTCATAACTAACTTCTTGACCCGCAGCAAGTTAATGTTTACTGTATTGGCAATGCTGCAGCATAACAGTCAGGGGATGTGGCCACTTCGCAAGACTTTGCTGGCTTTTAATGCGCTGCTTTGCATAATTTCACTCTAATAAATATTCAGTGACAGAGCGGGATAGAGAAAGAAAAACTATAATACACAGCCTGGAAACAAATCTGCATATCAGAGATGACTACTCATTCTAATTTGAAAAATGTGCTGGACTGAGATGTCTTCATTATACATGTACTGGTGATGAAAGATGGATTCATTTTGTGCAAGGACCAGCTAACCTCTCTCAAACTGCTACTCTTTAGCAAATGTGTTCGGACAGAGGACTACAGAAACGTAACTAATAGTTACCGTAGTGCAATTTTGCCAATTTGTATCAGAGCACATCTGTGTATTTGGGAATAAAATTGAGCTTACAAACATTACTCATTGTTGAGCTCAGAAGAGGAACAGAAGAGAAAGCACTTTGTGTTCAGTGAGCACAAAATAAATGTACTCAACTGGACATCTCAACATCCAGACCTCAATTTAATCAGACATTTGTAGTTCAAACTCCACAAAGCACTTCACAAACAAAAAACCAAAACATGTGAGCTTACCCTATACAGGGCTGTGAATAAAGAGTGTGACTAAATAAGTTTAGTGAAATAAAATCGTGACCAAAATATGCTGATGCAAAGCTATTTTTTTCAATTTGTATGCAGTTAAATTATCCAAAAACATTACAAACATGTTATGTAATGCTTCCTCCTACTTAATCATCATGTGTATGAAGAAACATGGAGGGTGCTACACATATTTAAATAATTCAAGTAACCATGTTTATATTTCACAAAATACTCAAAAATGTACATGCTTAATTGCTTGATTGCTGCAGCCCTAAATACATCAACAACAAGGTCAGATGAGGTGGATTTTATGATGGGATTATCCCCTTCAATGACACTAATATTTACTGCAGATTAAACATGTCTACTCTTGAACAAAGTTTTCTCCATTCTGCTTTTTTATGCTGTAAATTGCTTCCCAAAGTCTGTTACTAGATTTGCAGGTCAGAAACCAGATGTGAAAGGACACGTCAGTGAAGAGGAGGATGCTGACTGGTGTGAACCGTGTAAAACCATGCTTGTGTAAATGCAAAAGCAGACAAACTGGCATTTGTAGCATGCCTTTTCCCACCTTCATACTGCACCATACTGCACCTGTATTAACAAGCAGGTGTCTGTGTTTGCCATGCTCCTGAACAGAAGCTCATATGATCCACAATAATGTTGGATCTTGCTATGCATGTTTGATAATTTGCTGCATTATCTTCAGATGGTAGGGGCTGCCAAATGCCACTTAAAAATGCAAACTCCCCAGTCTTGTGAGTACATACAGCTGGGTTTGTACAGTGAAGTACTTTTGCTAACCTCACAACAGCACCAGTGCCTTCATATTCTTCAGTGTTGGACAAACTTCTCCTGTTGGTCTGTGTGCATATCCTATACCTCAAAAGACCAATGCTCCCATCAAAGGTAAATAAAATTATTAGGCATTTCTCTGAAAAACTCGCCATACCTGTCTCGACATACCAAGTACTTCAATAAGTCTCACAATATAATACATTCAGAAGAGTCACTTGGTGTGTGTTTGGCACAAATAACAAAGCGCTTTCCTTATTGGCTTTTGCCAGAACGCAAAAAATTAATTTCAAGCTCCTATGAGAAAAACATATTCAATTATAAGTACTGTGGTTAGGGCAAGCGGAATGATTTTTTTTCCCCCCCCAGAAAAAATCCTAGAGTAGTATTACAAAAAGGAACCAGTTTGGATTGGAAACCACGGTTGATTAAACTACTTACACATTTCTACCTACACAATTTCTTCAGTTGCCTCGGACCGAACAAAAACCAGAACCACTGCTGGCCTCCAGGACAGATGTAACCTCCATATGAGCTAAAAAAAAATATGTCTTGGGAAGGATGCACTACTTTAATGAGGCTGTCCTTCAACTTTGTTCACCATCTTGCCTGTGTGATACATGGGGCCATCTGTGAGGGCTGGAAAGGTTTGCTTCCCGCTCTTTCTGGGTAAAAAGCTCTCTATAGGTCGATTGGCCTAAAATAGAAGTACCAAAATGGAATCCTAATGTAAACCTGCATATGGGGCAGAGTACCGGTCGTTAAGCAATGTCCTGTGATCCCTGACTGATAAATGGGAAGTGGGAGCACTCTCCAAAAAGTGGCCTTTGGGGGAACATGGATTTGTGTCCCACTGTGGCAGTTGTAATGTCTCCTCTTGCTATGACCCAATTAAAAAGCCTCACATATATAACACAATGGCTGTTTGTATGAGATTTGGCCATCCGGCTTATCTGGGTTAATGGCACTGTGTCAGCACTGAGAGAAACACAGCTTCAGCCAATGGAGTGAAGGGAGGCTTCTCAACAGCTGCTGAGAGGATCAGAGAGCAGGGAAGCATCAGCCAGCTCTTCCCTTTCCTCTAGGAGACAGGTGTATGTCACTACCACAAAGTGTACCTGCGACATGGCAGCAGCACCGTCTGAGGATTTAAACATCTACAGAGAGTCTGTGAATTTTCTATATGCAATTTTTGGAATGCCTTGGAAGCTTGCTGATAGTTCTCCCAAACTCTGATCTGGTATGTGCCCAAACCACTAACATGCAGTTCAGAAAGTGAATCTGACAATCCTGGTGTAACTTAGCCTGTAACTTTGCTGATCGAGTGCAAGAGCCCAGCCAACACCAGTTTGAGTCGGGGCTATTGGGCAGCCTGCAGCCACAGGGCAAACCTGGCTTCATTAGGCCAGAGTACGCAGCACAGACAGTTAATGACAGATGAGAGCCTCAAAAGCCCCTGGTTTTCCTCATGTTCCCAAGGTTTGTACTGACAGTTCACATACATCATAAGTACAATCTTTTGTGAACTGGCTGGTTGGGAAATTTTCCTGTCTGAAGCCCATATCATTTCACCCACTGTTCTTCTTAGGAAATTAACTGGGGTATGTGTTAAGTTTCATACAATTTGTGATGTAAGATCCAAGCCTTTTTGAAACAAACAGTACAGTACCTCTAAGCTTTAATAGTACATATTCATGCAGTTATACTGGTTGATTTTTTTGATGTTTTAATGTTTATATATCATACATAACATTAACTTAGTGATGAAAATATACAAGCCTGTAAAATAGAACAAATCAGAACAAATGTTCAGCTGTGCTTTGGCCAAAGGAATGGGCCCAAGGGTGAAAAAGCTATCCAGGTGTGAGAGGTTACAAAAGCAGAGATACCAGGTTAACTGCCCTGGTGAGATGATGGAAAACTACCCCTGTATGAATAGTGTTCACTGTAGAGGGGTAGGAGGGGACGTGGCAGGAGACGGGACTCACTCGTACTCCTCGAAGTCCACCTCGTTGTTCTCCATGGAGGGGGAGATGTTGCTGGCTGTACTGTCGGAGGAGGAGGGAAGAGGCCGCAGCCGGTTCTGCTGATAACGCAGGGAGCGCTGGCGGATGCTGTCCCGGCGAGACAGGTATTGGATCATCCGCTGGGCGTAGTAGGCAGCTGGGGACAACCTGAAAAGACAACACAAACGAAAGAGGACGGACTGTCAGACACAGTGCACATCTCTTAAAGGCTGTGCGTATAAAGAACGCATACGGCACACAGACAAAACTTCACACTCGCTATAGACTATAAACAAGGCAGTACATTGAGCTCAGGAGAGCTTAAATGCTTTGGCACTTAACAACTAAGGGAAAAAATAACTGCCACTGTGCCCTGGACCTAGTATGCAAAGACAGGGCAGAGGCCTACCCTTTGAGGTTCCTGAGTCTAATGCATGTGCAGAAAAGGATCCATAGCTTAGCTTACAGTGGCTATCATTTGCCTGCATCAGTAGCTATCGTTTCCCTGCATCAATTGCTATCATCTGGCTGCATCAGTAGCTATCGCTTGGCTGCATCAGTAGCTATCGGCTGACTGCATCAGTAGCTATTGTCCAGCTGCATGTGTGCTGAATGCACTGCTGCTCAGTGTTAACAGTTCCCCTAGGCTTTTTTGAGGTTTCCTTGGCTAGGGTCCCGTTGACTTTATGCCACAAGTAGTTAAGGACTAAGGTGGCCATACTAACTCCCGAATGGAACTCACACGTGTTGTGCTCTACCAAGAGTCATCTTCTACTTGCTGAATTACCTGTGCACTATTCCTTTACCAGATGCCCTTATTCAAGGCGAATTACACAGCTTATGTCTTTTTCATAGTATCAATTTAAACAGCCGCACATTTACTAATATTAAGTACATCACTCACTGATGCCACAAGTGTCCTGCTAAGAAATATAATCTGCAAACCTTTCATTTTACATGTGATTTCCAGAAAAGCAAACTAGTAGCATCTCTCTGGCTTTATGTTCCCTTTTTAGCTGTCCTATTGCACCTTCCTCTTGGCTTGCACAGACCGTTTCAAAGTCATGAGAGCTGTGCATATGCTGATGAATCATCCAGTTGTATCAAAGCCACAGTTCACTCTGCACAGAACTGTCATAAATTTACAAAAACAGACAAACAGACAGTAAAGGCCAACCCACTCAGTCAACAAGCGTGCCCTTGTTTCACATCTACAAACTCTCAGCTGGGAAGAAGAAAAGCTGCTTTTCAATGATTGATCACCTTGCCTAACACTGGGGTGATTGAATTACGAAAAGCAGAAGTCACTGCGCTGTTTCCAATGGGGTCATCAATTCAGTTCAGGAAAAAAGTGAGGGACAAAAGGGCAGTCAATGCTTGAGAAAAGATTGGTTTTATGACAAGTTTTGGATCTTATGAGGCCAGGCTAATGTGTTTGTTTTTCTTTGTCATGATTTAAGATATGCTACGTGCATATTGGTGTCAGCTGCTTTTCCTTAGTTTTCTACATAAAAAGGTAGTGGATCTGGCCTGCATGCAATGTGACCTTCAGAGGTCAGAAAATGAATGGGGAAAAAACTCTTCCCTTTGCTGTCATTAATTACCACTGAGCGGAAGCAAAGTGAAATAACTTTTGACTTAATTTTCCATTTAAAGAAAGACAGAGAAGGCTGGTATTATTTGCATATGACCGCTTCCTCTGTCATGATCACAAGAACATCATGATCGTCTGAAAACTTGGATAAGACATCTTAACTACAACTAGGTGGATGCAGTATGTTGGTAGTTCAAACATGAATTGAGCTTGTTGATTGGCTGGGGCAGGGGCCTTAGCAACACACATTAAAAATTTCACTCATCTCCTGTTCTGTGGTAAGTGGAAATAGGATGGTGGCAAGGGACACACTGAAAATCTGAGGAAAACACTGCCAAAGATGACTTAATAATTACTTAATAATCTTGTTTTTTATGTCTACTGAACAAGGAAACAAAAATCAAAAGGCACAATAATCTACCAACAATTCCCCAAGCAATTCATAGGGCTGTACTACGCCTGACTTTAAGCACCATGCTTATTCAGCTGTGATAATTAGCAGCATTTGGACTCTAGTCTTTGCCATACTACTCATAAAAGAGCAGCACAAGCCAGGAAATCAATTTCCTATGTCCTTGTGAGACCAACCATTCTTCTGCAATTGATGTTCAAATTAATTTCTTGCAGTTGGCTATTAAATACTTGTTGTGCATCCGGTCTTCATCACTCTGCAAATGCACTTGGCTAGAGGGAAGACAGGAAAGTTGCACTTGCCTACCATACATTTATACAGTCGGTTATTTGCTGAAGCAACTCAAGTTTCACCTCAGTTCCACTGAACATTTTCATCTCGTAAGACGATATATTAGCATTCAGGATATACACTTCTTAGCAGAGTACACACCCTTCATCATGTTTTCAAACAGTTTTGAAATACATGACTTTTCCACAGTTTGCCAGGGGGTAATGGAATTTCCACAACTACCTGTCACCCTTGATGTGTGTGTGCATATCTTTTATTTTTATACACACACACACACACACACACACACTTATATTTATTATTTATGTATATGAAATATATATAGCCCTGCAATGGTGGTAATGGATCGGGTGAAAAACAGGTATGAAAAGTGGGTGACCCCATATTATCATCAATAAACAACAATGGCAAGATCCGAGCTCCACTTCTGCAACCAGGAAAGATGAACAGCCATTTTTTATGTGTTGGTAACAGCAGTGCAGAGGAATGAGGCAACGGGCTGCAATCAATTATCAACACATCAAACGATTCAGTGTGTTTGTGATTCTCACAGCATCAATTTCTAGCAATGACTAGCTACAGCCCCAAGTGCTGTCTGGGAGAACTTATCTTGATGAAGGGAAAAAAGGGCCTTCACAGATATTTGATAAAATAAAGAAGAAGGTAATACTGACATCCATGTACTTAAACACTCTGTAGAGTCACTTGTCTATGCGCACTCCAGTTGATCTCCTCTTCAGCCATATCTTCAAGTCCATACCCAATGCTTGAGTGCCTGATTACTTGTTATTCGGCTTTGGTTACTCTAATTGAGTGTCCCCTGATCTCTGACCATTTAATTCAGAAATGTGCTTATCTGTCAGGGTAATTATTTAAAATGGGATCATTTTAATCAAAAAGTACTTGCATGACATTCAATCTTAAAACAAATGCCAGCCGGTTACAAAATGGATTACAGCACAAATGCTGGAGCGGAATTCAGTGTCTTAGAAGGAAAATAAAACCAAATCACATTTAAAATAAGCCCATACTGAATTCTAGTAGCTAGATATTAGCTGCTGACAGTAACAAGCTAAAATGACAGTACAGTGTACAGTTGCAGAAGTGCATAATTCTCTTTACTTTCCCCTTGCACTGCATACACAGCTGTGAATGATTGCAAAACTGTTTTCATGACATGTTCTAGCAGGTTTTACCAAAATCACTCTGATCCTGTTTGAAGCAGCTGTAGTCAGGAAGAGACTATTAGAGAGTGCAGAGAAAACAGGTCTAAAACCTGTTTAGTCCTCAAGGGTTTAAAAGGATACATTAGAGTCTACATGCCGGTGTGCTCTTCCAATGCCCTCTTCTCAGTGTTTGTTTCTGGCAGCCTACTTTTGACATTCCATCAAAAGTTACACTGTTATGCTGGCCTCTGATTACACCCAGGTCCACTACCTTGGATCCCTCTGCAGCCCCGACACAGTAAATGCTGAAGCTTTCAGAGCTTTTGTTCTCTCTAGTCATCACATCTGACCGTTAATTATTTGAATGTCACCGTGAACTGTCTGCACTATTCAAGCCATAATTCTGTAGCCCCCTCAATGTCTGAAAAACACTTTAAACATAAACTAATAGTTTGACTCGCATTAATCATTTTTTAGTGTCTCCACAACAGAAGGTGCTGTGGTGCCTTGTCTTTTTATATCCCTTTTTATGATGTGACACCCCCTTTGTTCTTCATAGAATCTTAGACAGGCTGTGAAATGCCCAATTTCTCAGCTGTAATTCTTTCACTGGTCATCATGAGACTGAGGCGGGCTGTGTTTTTCACCTGTAGAAAGGGTCAATCTAATTAGCTAAACTTTTTTCCCTATACATAAAAATATTTTACATGCTATGTGCTTTGGTAATCTGTCATGGATAAAAGACACATTTTATTCAAATCTTAACTTTTTTCTATTATTACTTATGCTGCAACTACTCTCCATGACGTAGTGCATTACATGTTGTGTATCCAAACTGATTCTGAAAAGTGGACTGCTTAATCATTACAGGGTTTTTAAACAGTGTTAGCATAAACAAGAATGATTCTGTCCCAGTATTTTTCCACACTTAAATCAGTATCTCCCATATGTGGAGTGCACTAATTACACAATCAAAGCCAAAATACAGTTAGAAATACAATTTACTATTTGATGCTGTCATGTTCAAAGGAAGTGGGACTGAGGTCCAACTGGGAAAAATAGTGGTAAGAGCATTTACAAGACTGAACTTGTATTGAATTTTTTCCCTGTGTTTACAGGCTTTCAAATGTCAATTTCCTTTCCAGGCAGTGCTCTATTGTAGCTGCTGTCAGCAACAAAGCTGCCACAGCAATGAGCTCATGCAAAACATTTTGACAGTTCTGTCAGAGCCACGGAAAACAACTGGAAGCAGGTATACACTCAACAGTGTCGTGTTACCGTTTAACAGATCGAGCTACCTTCAGTTTGCACTCTGCAGAAACAGAATGCCGAAGCTGTAAGAAAATCAATGCAGAAAGTGGTAAAATGGGTGAATCCTGAGCTTGGCAGAAGTGACAGGCTGCAACATGGCCAATGAGGGGAACAGCTATATAGGAGTCTCGCCATGCAGGCTGATGGAGGCATCACTTTTACAGGCAAGGGAAGGAGACGCGACCGGCAGGGGAATCTCACTTGCATGTGTCACATGGACCCAAACACTGAGCTCTGACTACACTGCCTATTATGTCCAAGGACCCTTTACAAGGACACCTGAAAATCGACCACACTTTCAAAGTGACTGCTCCTCATTTTGCAGAACAGGTCTACATGAGTGCACTGATCTAATCCTCACCTGATTAACAGTCACCAGTCAAATGTACCTGACAGAAAGGCTAGCTGATAGCGTATGACAAACGCTATTCAGAAATTCCACAAAAGAAATTCATTTCAAAGGAAATGACACTGCCTAATGCAGCTCAAGGAACAAAGGGAAACTGACAGCACAAGTCATAGCTTCACTGGGTTTTCTGTCAGTACTTCCGATGCCTCACAACTTGCATGCAAAAGGTGAATATGCAAAACGTGCAAGTAATCTTGCAGTGGTTGATTCATCTCCATCCATCATAAACTAGCCCTATTCACTCCCTCTCTGCCTGAGCCATAAAAAAAATCAGACAATTCAGTTTGAGGCAGCTCTTTGTTGTGAGAAGAATATAATATGATAAAAGTAAAATGCTGTCATTTAATGACCTTCCACGAATCAGTGTGTGTTTCAGCACTAATTTTAATTCTCTTTTCTCACTGTAAATCTCTTACACCAGCAAGACAGTAAAGCAAATGAGAGTGTACATGGGTTTTCAGTTCTTGTACATGGATGTTCAGTACATGTATGTACACTCATTTAAAGATATTAAATAAAATCTACTGATTGATAGCTGGTCTTGTTTAATTCACTGACTTGGTGTGTACTTCGTAGATTCAAAATAATTACTTCTCAGGGGTCCAATTTCAAATACATACATACAAATTGTACTTGCAAAATCAAAAGTCGTTTTCAACTTCCATTCAGATTTGCAAGTTAAATACTAACTGTAATTTTCAGAGAAAGTATTCCACAAGGGTCTATTTAACTGGTACTCAGATTCATTACAGGTCCATTAAGAGTGCTTTCGTATGTGCTGTAGTGCTGCTTGTTCTGTATTTAGTTATGGGATTATGTTGGTTATTGCTTAGTTGCCCTACTTGAGAGCCAGCTGGGGGCGTTGTCCCTCTGGCTAGAGAAGTCTGTAACCACTTCTATAATATTCAAACGCTGAATGGGATGACACGCTGATTTTGACCAATGTTATGTACCTACTACTTCAAGTAACCCAGTCTACTTTCCCATGGTCTCTATCTGTCATTATTAAGGTAAGGATCTTGTTCTGCTTGTGTGTGTAACATTCCAAAGACATGGTGCCAAGATGTAGATGTTCAGAATACAGACTGAGTTACTGCCTCAGTTACTGCCACTGAGGCTTTTGCCTGGTTTCTAAATACGATGGAAATAAGGGGAATGAGTGTGCTTCATGTCACATGGATTCTTCTGAAAAAACATGTCTCTACTGTGTGGAGCACATAAACACATCAGGTGTTTGAGAAATAACTAGCTACTTAGTTATACGTCTCTTCAGCAGTGTGAATACATTTGCGACTTCAAAGCAGACCTTAGGCTTCTCTGCAGTAAGGTACTCAAAGTCTGATTGGTGAATCTCAATTCTCCCAACTGAACACGCACTAAGCCCCAATGTTTTATTCAACCAGCACTTGTGATGCCAATTACCAAGACAATAATGTTCAAATTTAGTTACTAGATTATAAATATGAGCTCTATCGTACCTACATGCAGACAGCTTCATCTGCTATTTTTTCTAAATCCTCGTCTTTGGAAAAAAGGGGGTGACGGTGGGTGTGGGGGGCCTCATAATCAAAATCGGCCTTATACTGCAGCCGATACACGCACATTGGTATATAGTAAAGTTTTGCATGAAGGCGAGTGTGTGGAGTAATGCTTAATTTGCAGGTCTAGAACTGGTTCAAAACTGGCACTGTGCCCTTGTGCCCTTGAGCAAAGTGTTTAACCCTGCTCTGCTTGGATGCCATAAAGACTTACCTGGCAGGATCTGGATAAATTGGATGGTCTCGGGATCCTGATATGTCATACCGAGACAGTGAGATGAGAGAGGACTCCAACAGCCTCCTGGAAAAGGGGAAAAAAAAAAAGGGATGAAAGTGAATTTCCATTTACACATTTAAAGAAGACTCAGAAGTCTTTCCATTTGCATCTTCCATCTAGTCAGAAACTGGATTTAACAGGAAATAAATGATTTACTATGCCATCTACCTGGGGAGAGCAACCTCCCCAAGCAGAATGCACACTCTTTTTTATGTTTTCTAAAAGTGCTATTTATCATCCTCACGTAGAGGGCATTTCAGGCCAGATTATACAATTGATAAACAGCTGTAATCAGGAGCCAGAAAATGACTTTGTTTGCATTTCTCCTCATACCACACAGAATAAAGTGATGAGTGAGTGTCCTACAGATTGGGCACTGCCTCCACAGGTTTGCCCCAGCGCATCCACCTCCCAGGAGCACAACCTCGGAGCACAAACCTCCTAGGACTCGTGATAAGGACTGATATCACTGAGGAGAATGCTTCCTGTACACCTTTGAACAGCGCTGCTGTTCAAAGAGGCCTGAATAATCTAACACTGTATCACCTCCGGGTACACCACTGAGCCCACACAACATGACAACCATGGACCCCGCAGGCTAGCAGGTCATGAGCAGAGAGGAAAAGGGATGAGAGAAGCCCTGGCACTGTAGGCCACAAATTAAAGCTGTAAAACCAACTCGCCTCCCTGAACAAGGGCAATTAATCAAGCAGCCCTTCAGTAACTGCAGCTGATAACAGTGATAGTCCACTCCGCTGATATGTCTCACAAAGGCTTCATCTACGTAGTACAGTATTCAGACTACCCACATCGTCCTACAGGAATACCACTAAAAACAGTGTCCCAAAGTACCTCAAACACAGCACTGCTGAAATGTTGGGTGCTGGATGACCTGAGACTGACTCCTAAATCGCTGGCACCGCAGCGGAAAGGGTCCTCCAGAGAGCAGCAATCTAGCCCCGCAGCATCCCTGTTTGCTTTGGAGCCGCAGATGGGCCGCTAATGGCAGGCCTAGATAAAGCGGCTGATGGCAGCTGTCACTGCCAGGCCCCGCGCTGCTGGCCAGAGCCCGGCTCCTCCTGGCTGGCACAGACTTCACCATGCCGAACAGCTGGAACATCAGCTACACCCCTCCTGAACTAGGAGGGAACATGTCCACACTTTAAGCTGGAAACCCTGGCGGACTGGCGGGCTGTACAGCTGCAGTTCTGTTGGATTGATAATACCAAGCTGCCCCTGCTTTTACACCACAGCAATGGTCATTTCCCACCTGCTAATTATGTACTCAAATAAAATACACTTACGCATCAGATTAACAGGGGTTATTGGGGCTTGGCATGGATAGAATTGAGAGCAATAATTCTAAACTGCACTAGGTGTCTTTGGCAGCTGAATGTGACTGAAAGATAAAACAGCATAAGCTGATTTAAGTACTCAGCAACAATGTATGGCACAAGTTTCATTCAAAGCAGATGAAACTGAATGCACACAAATATCAGAAATTTGCCATTTCTGAGTAGTGGGGGGTGTGCAGAAACACAAATGCAAATGCAAAGAGGTTCTGGGAGGCTTCCAGGGTTGGTCCTTCTACTGAAATAAACAGATATCATCTTCCAGGCAATGTTTTTCCAGCCGGAACAGTACATCAGGCCTGTTGCTGTGCTTCAATCCACAAACACAGCACAGATGTTATCTTGGACATTCCCGCCTCATTGGAAACGCTAGAGCTCCCAAGCGAGTGGTGCCAAACTGGAGACGTTACTGTAACCCCGCCTCGGGAGACACATTTTTGTTTTCAGTTTATTAGAACTTTCTCTTTCTCTATTCTTCTGAGGAATCAAAGCATCATTCAATGTGTAAAATCAAGCCTCCGGAGGTCCCAGCCGATGTCAAATGGTCCCAAAACTGATGCTGAATCCCCAGACTCTGGGAGCAACAGCACAGTGTTTCACTATTACAAGATACACTGTGGAAAATGATATTGGTGTTCCATAAAGACACATAAAGAATTACATAAAGAATGTAATTTCTTCAAGCAAGGCCAGCTATTGAGACTTATCTTGACATTTTGCAAATATTTTTTTTCTGTTAAATGCTATTTAATACCCAATATCTGCAAATCCAAAAGGCCTTTAAATTCATGGGTTTCTGGATGAGTCGCGCGCCTACATCTTCAAGGCATGTCCTTCGCTGAGGCAAATGTTTAATGGTCTTTGATAGCAAACACTAAAATATGCATCATCTTAATATTTTCCTAAAAAATACTCCAAACTCATAATTCAATACTCCATCCCTGCAAACCTATTGCCCCTTTCAGTACTACATCACCTCCTTTCATCAAATATCCAACACCAACATATACTGATATTTCCACTAATTTAACAGCACATTCAATATTTCATACATATTCTGCATTCTAGACACAAAAATACAACAAAGCCATAACATCAGCACTACAAGACTGTTGTGCTTCTTGGTCACCAGACTCACTTCGTGCTCACTGTGCACTGACAGGATGGAAATCAATGGTAGTGCATCATAATTCACCAGTCCAGTCGTGAAGCACATGCCTCACATGTGACATACGGCTGGGCGATTAATCAAATTTTATTTTCAATTATGATTTTGTCTTCCAATGATTATGAAAACAAGACAATCGAGATGAAACGATTATTGTGCCGCATTATTTATTGAAATGTGTATATACGTATAATTTATTATTTTATGTATCTCATTATTTTTTACAATTTTTTTTCCAGTTGAATTATATTTAAAGTTCAAGAAATTCCACTGTTAAAAAGACAAGTTTTTTTTTTTTTTTTTTTTTTTAAATACTCTTTCGCGCATATGGTCATACCGGTGCGATCAGCCGTTTAGTGCATATGCTAACACCGGTGCAATTAGAACACATGATTGGAAAAATTCTAGCTAATTTTAGCTTTGAGGAAACAACGATTTAACATTACAAAATATAGCAAATGCGGAGGTCAAAACTATGAGAAGCTTAACACTAATGAAAACATAAGAATTCCATATAACGTAACGCGCGCTACATAGCATAAAATAAGTTACGTGCGAAAGGGTTAAAAGTTCAATAAATGCATGATGTTTCCAAAGTCAATGAGTAATCGTGTTAAATAATTGTGATCTCAATATTGACAATCATGGTTATGATTTCTGCCATAATCGAGCAGCCCTAATGTGACATGGACTTTCCATGCTTGTCCATATGTCCACAAAAGATACTCTGTGACACAACATAACCATTTATTTATGTATTGTACTCCTTCCCTTTTTCACCCAAGTAGCTAGACTAGTAGTTGCCAATGCTAAGCTTACAGCCGTCACCACCACTATACTTATAGATTGCTGCTTCCATTTCCTGAAAGGTATGCGGCAACCAATTAAACAAATAAATTGCATTACATGCATAAATAATACTACAAGTCATGGTTGGCATACTACATTGTGGGAAAAGGCAAGGGTCATTCATCCTATTGGCAATCACACAGACGGAGTCACATTACATAGCGACAGTGACAATGTTGTAGAAGACACCTGTGACTATACAACATGACCTCTTTGCCTTTTAACCACAAAGATCACCTGTGGCTGTGGAGGGCATGTTCACATAGTCTGTCACTTTAGCTTGCTGAAAAACATAACCATCTCCTCCTGAAGGTACTGGCACGCTTTACGACCCACACATGTCAGGAACACTCAGACAAGCTATTTCAAGCTTCTGGGCCAGGCTCAATCAATACTTAGCATCTTTCTCCCTCTCAGGCTCTAATAACAAGCAGAGTCTTAGGACATGTGATTTGTAAGTA
Organism: Megalops atlanticus; assembly: GCA_019176425.1. NCBI lineage: Eukaryota > Metazoa > Chordata > Actinopteri > Elopiformes > Megalopidae > Megalops > Megalops atlanticus. The sequence continues at coordinate 8,492,499 of CM032885.1, read as the reverse complement.
CGATTTGAAACAAGATGGATTCCCGGCTGACAAGTAACAGCCTCGTTTCAAATGCTTTAAAGCGCAAACAAGAAGAAAGAAGAAAAGACACTGCTTTAATTTAACAGAGTGGTTTCATTCTATGATGTGCAACTACCAATATGCTCAGAATAGCCTTTTCACACAAAATTAGATGAACACTGTTGAAGTGTTTCACTTGAACATGCAAAACTTTCTATACCCAATGAAACTTCAAACAACACTATATTTCTTTAATATCACAAGAGTATGAGCTTAGAGTAAAGGTGGCAATGCTTCAATTGCATTTCATGAAAGTTATTCAACTCAAGTTGTGATTTAAAGTTTATTTTAAAGTTAATGAGAAACACTTCAACAGTACGTATTCCACAGTTGTCCAGGAGTAATACTCTCTCACCAATCCTTTCTTACTGTGATTATTGCACTGCGCAAATTCATAATAGTCCATATCTCTGAGGTTACCCATCTTGGCTATGACATTAATCTGGCTCTCTTTTCCCTCTCTAGTTCAACAGAGCACAGTATTTTAACCACCATTTTAGTCATTAAAAAAGCTCATTAAATTCCACTGTGGACATTAGTTCAGCAATTATCTACAGCAAAGCAAGCAAGGAAAGAAATCACTGTGTGAAATGTCTCGGGCCTGTGCAACAACCTAATAAATTGGACGATTCCTTTAGCTTGCTTCAGCTCTGTGCAAACAGAGGCAGGAAGGCTACTTAAAGAACAAATGCGTCACCATTAAAAGGGGGGTACAAAGGTATAAAGAGTTATTCAAAGTGCACTCAATTAATTCAGAGTTTATCTTGCATGATAGAGCCTTTCTATTAAGCCTTTATGAATCGTATGCGGACGTATGATTCAGACCCTCCTCTCACAGCTCGCCCTTTCAGGTATTGACAACTGGATCCAAGAGAAGCTCATTAGGGTATGTCGAAAAAGTTTCTCTGCCATTTTATACGATTTAACATAGTTAATTGGAGGAAAAGCCGCACGGCATGACTAGCTGACAAGCCATCAGTCCATTTGTACCATAAAATCCAGACACAATCTCTCTCTTATGGTAGAAATACTGATCAAATTGCGGTTTCAATCTTCACACCAAAAAGCCCAAGCTCCTGTTTATCTACAATCCTATTATATTCTACAGGTACTGTGCATTATTGTAGTACTAGCAGGGCTGCCACTAACAACTACTTTTCTATCAATTAATCTATCGACTATTTTACCGATTAGTCAATTAATCTGAACGATTAATTTTAACTTATTTAATGTAATCGTTGATTACACCAATGCAAACTTAATTCGCATTTACCGACTGCACAAATGTGGATACGTTTCCGTGTATGATAAAAAAAGTACCTAGCTAGCCTGTAGTTGGATATGATAAACAATAGCTAGCTAACAAGCCTACGGTATATCTAGCCCATCCATGTATGCTAAAAAGGAGCTCGCTAGCCTGTAGTGGGCTATGATTAAAAGTGGCTTGCTTGTCTACCGTATAGCTAGCCTTTTCGTGTGTGATAAAAAGCAGGTAGCTAGCTAGCTTGCTTGACAACATGTATAAATGTAATCCTGAAGGAATTATTTTTGTTGGCGGAGCCAACACCCATCCAGCACCCAAAAAAACCAATTTGTTGTCTCAAATTATCATTACTTGATACCCAGCCTTGTTTGTAGAACTGTTGTATAAAATCAATATCACACTCAACGTAGTGCTGTTATACTGTATATCAGCACGGCTGTGATTCGGTCGTAGGCACGAGGCCACAGCACTCCCTCTCGTGTGATATTGCTTAATTAACTTGCACCTTTATATTGAGCACAATTATTCAAACGTTATCTATTGCCTTGATGGCATTCCCTACACAAAATAATGTGTAGTGGTTAAAATAATGGCAGTAATAAAATAATTAGATAAGGTACATGTCCGAACAAGCCCAACGCGCACGAACACACACACTGGCACCGTCAATCAACGTAGAATAAGCCCAGATTCTAGCCTAACCATTTTCTCAAACACTTCTTCAATGGAAATTCTAAGGTAGCAGGCAGATGACTTTATGGCTTTAATAATGAGTGTATTTAGCAGCTACAAGGACAAAAGATATTAAAAAGCTCTCCCTACTAATGGTATTTTAATGAACATGAATAGACAACGCTTACAGTGGTTTTGCCTTTTCTGGCGGTCCATCATCCAGAATAGCGCCTGTGTGTTTTCTCTTCAGCTGCTCGTGCATAGCGCTAGTGCTGCTGTGGTATGCCATGGAAACTTTGCACAGTGTACAAACCACCTTTTGTTTTGTGATAATTTGTAGTACTCCCATACTTTCAAAGCCTTGGGTCTTTTTTTCAAAGCCTTGGGTTCACTTTTACAATGAACCTTTTCGCAACCATGATTTTTTTAAACTGTAGCGTTGACTGGAGCCGACCACTGACTGGAGTCAAAAACGACTGACGTCATGCACGCAGCAATTACGTAGTGATATTGAAGAAAAACATTTGTTATAATGAATTGAAGCATTTTAGAAATCAAAAAGGTAAATTCGTGAAAATAAAAAATGACGCGTCGGTTTAAAATATTGATGCTGACGCATTTTCAGCGTTGACATCATCGATCACGTCTTCTAATCGCGGCAGCCCTAAGTACTGGCATTTGAAAATTTCTGCAAAGCATTCTGCAGTCATAAAACTTGACCTACATATAACTAAGGGAAGAAACTATTTTATGAAAAACTTATGACTTATTATGAATGAGAGAAAAAAGAACTGAAGAAAGTTAATGCACTTCCAGTGGTCTAAGAAGGATCTGATCCAGACAATGTGAACTTTAATTTATGAGGTGAAGTTTTAGTCTGAAAAGATCTCCTCTTTTAGTGTAAAACAGCAAGTCAGAAAACATCTGTGCAGTCATATCTCTATATGATGTGAGATGGTTCCATCTCATCACCTGTACACACTTGGGAGAGCCAGCAGTGGCTATTGTTAGCTGGATCGCTGGCTTGTCTTGGATCACACTGCAGGATATTTTTTGCCTTGGACGGTTTTCTATTTTTGTTCCTGGTTCCTTCGGACACTGGATTTCAATTTATGCCTGAGCCAACGATTGTTCTGCTGCACAAAAAACAATGATCTCAATGAGTGGAGGAAGCAAGCAGCACATATCTGCTGCCTAGGGAGTGGAAATATGCTGCTTCTGCCAATCTGGGCTGCCCAGCCAGAGAGGGGCTTCTTGGCCAAAAATCAAACAGAGAGCTCTGAGCGCATAAGCCTCCGTGTGACCACAGCAGCGGATGCCATCAGGATCTGCGCTACAGGAAGCTCTACGGAGTCATGTGATCCATCCGCCTGAGTATGAAGGAGGCTGCAGTGTAAAAAAGGGTAGCTGGAACTGACCCCATGGTTACGGTTGCTGTGTTGGACAAACTTTGTTGCACAAGCAATGTAAGTGAACTGGGAAGACATGGCTGAGAAACAGCTATTGCTGCACGTTCTGCTATAATGGAGCTCTTCTGTGCTATTTTCCCAAGAACTGCTTTTCCTTCTTCACACAGCCTGTAGATAAAGCCAGCGGTTACAACATGAACATTAAGGTTAACGTTTTGATATTGTTCCGTCCTAGCAAGCTGGCCACATAGCAATTACTAGGTTTCTTGAATCACATCGTTAGATTTATTTTACACAGTAAATTTTGAATGACTGAGCAGTCATTTGAAGCCTTCTGGCTTTACAGCTAGCTGTCAAAAGCTACACAACCAGGCACCGGTCTGAGAAGATGAACACTGCTATGACATCACCTGGCTAGGAAATGATGTGAAGACATGCTTTAGCCAGCCAAAAATAAATACATAATAATGATAACGGCAGACTACACCACCAGGGGCTCCTGCATATTCGTGCCAGGCAGCACTTCCTGTTACCAGCTTCACACTGCTTCCAGGTCACAGACATCCAGAGAACATTTATGTAACATTACACATTTATTACAAGGGGGAAGACAAATTTGCACTGTGTATTGCCAAGACTTCTAATATTTTGTTCCAGACTACTAACCTGTGATGCTCCAGAGCCCAGGGGACTGCGTTTTGCATGCAGTTAAAATAAAGACAGAATGTGCAATGCACCCACTGGTGAAGATCTCAAGACCTACTTGATATGAAGTCTTATTGTATATATGCTCCTACCTCTCCGGTGTGCGTCTATAATTCTCAACCTTTTTATTACAATGTTATGTACACTAAAGGCAAAAAATTCAACCACTGTGTGAATGTCCAAATAGATTCAAAGTCAGGACATCCACCCTGAGACAGTCCCCTCAGCTACAACTGCTGAAGCACTGACTGCGCTGAAGAAATACACCACTATTCGAAGTAAAGGTGTGCTCCTCTCGTTGAATTAAGGACAACCACATTTAAATGGCAGACTGAGTCATAATTTACAATGTCTTGTGGCTGTTCTTGTTGCCAAGCTTCAGCAAGTAGGCACAACTAAGAGGGCTCATTTGGAGTGCAATTAATCTAATCTTAGACGTCCAGACTTTACTGGCTTTTGACAGCACGGGGCTGAGAGTCCATCAGTGTCATGATTTACATTGGGCTTTCCACCTGGTGCAGGGAATTACCAATTACCAGCTGGCTTCTCAGCTGAGCAAAAGTGATGTAAATTGCCGACCTTTTTGTAAAGTCCGCTAATTGAACTGTAATTAGTCAGGATTACCATACCGCTGTGAGAGATTGCAGCACACAGCCATACTTGACAAACTGATGATTTGCCTCTGAATACAAACATGCATTACGGATGTCATGAAACCACGATGTTATGCCATAAAACAAAACTAGATCAGTGACATGACACTGAAGATACAGTGGCAAAAAATGCTTCATGACAAACTACAAACAAAGGAATACTTAAATTTAACCACTAATGAACTCTGGTGATCAGCTGCAAAAGAAAATACAAATGTGTATGACTGGAGACTTTAACAATATTTTTTTGTAATTTTTGTATTATGAATAGCAATCAATGAATTGTACAATTTACATAAATAATAATGAACCAAGAATTCCAATAACCAAACAAACCTATAGCCAAATTAATTATTTCCATTCACAACGTATTAAGAGATGTAACCTATACTGAATTACTGCACATATTACGTGATAAAAATACTGTAAAGTGAAACTTTCAATTGTGTTCGTAATCTGCATCTGTGTCTGGAACATGGTCCTGTTTTTTCTCTTTTCTCTGCTTGGCCATCCCATGTCACTGAGATGAAGGCTTTAGCCAGCCAACCACAAACAACTAATTTGAATATGAACTATACCACTACAAGTGATGTCATAAGGACAGGTATGCACGTGCAAGAATGCAGTCAGTGTTTGCACACAGTACTGCAAAGATGCCAGTCCAAAGTCCAAATAGTAATTAACCCAGGAGAATAAGTATGGCTCTCACACTGAATGATGGCACATACAGGTTACATAAACAAATCCCACATTCACTGCGTATGTCCTGCAGAATTAGAGGTCATTCATTTCTGCACAGAGAGGCTACCACCAAGCAGTCTGCTAACAGAGGAACCACCAGTCACTGACCTCAGCTCAAACCCCTCTTCAGTGGGGATTACCATGACAACACAAGAAACACTGAATGTTTGCTATTTGGACACTCAGGCTTAAGAGTCTCACACAGAATTACAATCTACAGCACCAGGAATAAACACCTGGCATTACTGCCTACAGAGTGCAGTTTGGTTAAATATCCTTGGAGAGCTACTTGCCTCAGTTTATCTCTGGCCTTAGTCATACCTGACAGAGGCAAATGAAGGTCTTTGCTTTTCACTTTATTCAGTTTCAAAGGCTAATGGCATGTTTGGATGTTGACTATTTTCTGTTGGACACCTGGAAGGGAAGAGAGTAACTAGGAGAAACAATGATCTGACAAAATAAATTAAATTACATGTAAATGTCTATCATGAAGTAAAAGACACTTCAAACCCTTGTGTCATGATGAAATAACTAGTGTCAGAAAGATGGGCCACTTTAGACTGGTAGACTATAAATAACAATTGCTTTCAAATAATCTGACCTGATGATCTGCAGTATAACACACAAAAGCATGACGACACTGTGCCAGAATGCAACATTTCTAATTCAGATTTTCAGAGATGTGCAGCGGGTGAAAAAAACTGAACCTTTTTTGTTCTTTTCCTTCCAGGCAATTCTTGGTACTCCAAAAATAACTTCAGAATGAGATCTCCCCATTCATCAGGGCAAAGCATTAGATGAAGGAAGAAATTTTACAATATTTAAGCTAAAACAGTGTCCTTGAAATGCCCTAAACACAACCTTATATACTACATGGGGGGCTCAGCTGGATGCAGGGGAGAGGCAATGGCCTCTGAGGCCCACTTATGATGCTGGAACTACAGTTTCAAGTTCTTCATTACATTTTACACAAGGACAGAACAAACGTACTTGCTAATTGCAGGGAGAGAGAACCATTTAGTGGAGAAAACAAATGAGAGTCAACATTTGAAACATGTCTGCACGTTAGCCAGTACTACACTGCCACCTAGAGGGTAAATCATGCACTGCCTTAAAGGACACCTCAGAGCTAACGGCACTGGACACTGACTGACAGAGTGAAGCCTTCAGTGCTGGGTTAGCTGCAAGGCTGCTCGTTTCCACTGAACTTGCCTTTCTGGCTCCAGTGCTTTCATATTTCACACAATGACTAAAGCTCCTATTAAATGAAGGGTGTCCTGGAAAAACATGATAACCAGCATTATCTATTCCTCCATATTTTGCCATCACAGGACACATGGCAGCTATCTTGAGTTGATTAATTCTATTACTGACCTTCTGCAGAAGAAAGTAGGGAAAATGCGATAAGCGCTCTGCAGAGAATTCAATTAGTCTTTCCCACACAAAGCCTCCATTTTCCAATAATCAGCTTAGTGGGTGTCACTGTTCAAAAACACTCTTCAAATGTAGCAAATTCAAAGCATGACATGCTTGCGTGTGCTCTCGCTTCTCTCCCACACCATGCAGGCTGTCTCTTCTGAAGTGTGACTAATGAAAACGGTGTTCAGAAGAGACAATTCTGCTTTCATATCAATGTATAACTATCTGCAAGTGAGAAATGCTAATATTCCATTGCCAAATCCGCATGACACAGGTGGCACAAAGCAACGGTCAGGGCACTAAAATAACAGCATTATTATCGTATCCCAGGATCCTCACCATTACCTTCAACTCGTGTTCATGATGTTCACCGAGATTAACGAAGACCACAAACTGACAACATGTCTGCAAGGTGACGAACTACACGAACATGGAGGGTGTGTGTCGGGTTCTCATTGGCGAGAGCTGGAGAGGCTTGCTCGGCTATCGACCCGCAGGTCTCGTCCCAGCCGGTGATTTAGCCCCCTGGCGCAGAAACGCATCTCTCATGGATTCTGCCACCCGGAGACTGAATCCACTGCCTGGAGGCCTCCAACGCCACGCTCAGCGTTTCCTACTGGAAATGTACACTCGTGCAAAATGTTTTCTTCGGAGTATGTTCCCAGCTGGCCTGCGGTCCCCTCACGAGACTGCCCTATCTCCTGGCTACATGCATCCCCTGACAGGAAGCCTGACTCAGTACCCAGGCAGATATAAAAGGGGATTAAAAATGTCTGCCCCACTCTTCCACCCAGGCAAACCTCCAAACACCTGAATGCCCCGAGGCCCTGTGAGGATCAGGTGACCGGGGCGGCCCCAATCAAACCCTCTCATGTGGTGAATCGAAGTTCCATGTGATCGCCGCGAGTCAGTGTGTTTGGACAGCATGATGTCACTCTGGGTGTAGCCAAACACTTGAGGCTAATGACTGATTGAATCATAAAGGTTAGATGGGTTACTGATTTGAATAGGCAGGTTTGAGCATTCTGAATGCCAGCTGGATCTAGCATGCTACGCACTTCTACGATTCCCACCCCGCCCCCTGCGAAGTGCACATCAGCCTGCCAGGCCCAATGCCGCGAGACGCAGGGAGTCTGGAGCCTCCAAACCCTGCAGTTACTGGAAAAAACAGTAACGTACACTTACAAACAGCTAGTTAGAGATGGGTAGCTTATAAAAGCCTTAACAATGCAGAGGGTTGTAACAAAATCATCCAAACAAGAATCTTCCACACAAGATTCTAACACAGTCATGATTAATATTAAACTATACTCTAAATATGCTGGCCACAGAAGCAGCATACCAGGTGTACAGCACAACTTCAGTAGTCATAGGCGACTGCAGTCTTTTGTCCAATAACAGAAGGGCAACTCTCACTTAACCTTTTCTCCCATTGGATTTTCTGCCGTTGGCACACTGAAATCACCATTACGGTTAACAGAAAGAGACTGCATTAAAAGGTCACTGAAGGCCATAGCTAAAGCCATTTCATTATAAAGGCTGTGAGAGAACAGGGAGAAGCAGGCTGAGGGAGAGTGACAGGGTGAGGCAGGCTGAGAGGGAGGGAGATTGACAGGGTGAGGCAGGCTGAGGGAGAGTGACAGGGTGAGGCAGGCTGAGGCAGAGGGAGAGTGACAGGGTGAGGCAGGCTGAGAGGGAGGGAGAGTGACAGGGAGAAGCAGGCTGAGGGAGAGTGACAGGGTGAAGCAGGCTGAGGGAGAGTGACAGGGTGAGGCAGGCTGAGGCGGAGGGAGAGTGACAGGGTGAGGCAGGCTGAGGGAGAGTGACAGGGTGAGGCAGGCTGAGACGGAGGGAGAGTGACAGGGTGAGGCAGGCTGAGAGGGAGGGAGAGTGACAGGGTGAGGCAGGCTGAGGCGGAGGGAGAGTGACAGGGTGAGGCAGGCTGAGGGAGAGTGACAGGGTGAGGCAGGCTGAGGCGGAGAGAGAGTGACAGGGTGAGGCAGGCTGAGGGAGAGTGACAGGGTGAGGCAGGCTGAGGCAGAGGGAGAGTGACAGGGTGAGGCAGAACACAGAGTCAAGAAAAATACTGAGTGTGAAATAAGGCCACAGGTATATGTTACCGTTGAGGGGGCTGCATGGTAAACATTACAGGTATTATATACACATACAGGCAGGTGGAGGTAACAAGCTGTCAGCCCAGAAAAGTATGAACCAGCAATTAAGCATTCAAACTGCCTCAATTCGTGCTTTACTTGTGACTGTGTTTGCAAACCCATTCAAAGGACCTGAAAGGTCATTCCATCTCAAATCTACCAATGCCTCAAGCTCACACTGATCTCAGATTTACTTCAATTATTCCTAAGTATGGGCAGATTTTTTGACATTTTCTGAGGTGTCAAACTGAGTTCCAAAACTGCAGCTGTCATTTTCTTCAGCAAATAATGTACATGGCTGAACTTGGTAGCTAAGATGGACATGGGCACCTTATGAGGATTTCAGAAATTGAATTTTCCAATATTTTTAATTAGAAACATTTTCATTTTAAAGCTACTAGTATGCAGTATGAGCCTATGTATGAGCCAAACACAGTCTTCTTACAAAACTTCATGTTGAAGTGACTTTACTCGTCAAAAATGGGTGTGTTTTTAGCACTGGTACATACTGTGACACAGCACAGCTCCTTCACTCCTACACTGGGGGATGCTGCAGCTATTCAGCTGTCTGGAAGACTAACTCATCACAAAAGTTAATGGAAACCAGCTGGCGAGCATGAAATAACATCCACGCACTCCGGAGCCTAGCAGCTCACAATTAGTAACTGAGATTTATGATTTGCTCAGGAATAGCCCCAAAGAGTGCAGCTGAAGGTGTTTTGTTAATTAGCCTAGTTTGTTAAATCAGTGAGAAGCAGAAAAAAAACTAAAATATTAAAAGGGAGCGGAGAGAAGTCTAAATCTCATGGCATTCACCTTCTCAGGGAATCCTCGTCCGAGTTCTCCTCAGGCACTTCCTGGTTTAAGGCCTCTTGTGGTACATTCCTGGTTCGGCTTGTGGCGGACTGCCTGTAAACTCGCTCCCACTGGCCCGTCTCCTGGTTGTACACCAGTCCTACAGTCTGTTCCCCCTGCTGGCCGGAGGACCCCGGGCGGGCGAAGGCCGAGTCGGCGACGGGGGTTCCCCCGCTGGGGAGCGGCGCCACGGCCACCACCCTCCTCTCTGGGGGGTGGGCGTCCCGTGCCACCCCCTGGCCCAGGGCCTCGAAGGCGGGGCCGGAAGGCTGCCACGCGGCGGCCTCCTCGGCGGAGGCGGCGGAGGCCTGGCCGGTGCGCTCCCAGCGTTGCGTGGCGTGGTTGAAGGTGAGCAGGTTGTGGCAGGCCCGGCAGCGGTTGAGGTGGCCCCGGGAGAGGCTGGAATTGTTCTCGCTGCTGTGAGGCGGCTGGTAGTGGGAGGGGCCCGGCCGCTCGGGGTCCATGTTGTTGTTGAGCATCTCCTGCGTCTGCTGCTCCTGGCTGCCCTCGCCCCCCATGGACTGCTCCATGTCCTGCAGGCGGTCGTACTCCATGAAGTACCGGCTCAGGTTGCACTGGAGGACCTTGCGGATGGAGGCGGGGCTGCTGCGGTCGCCCTCCCCCAGGGGGTGGTGCCCGCCGCTGGTGCTGGCCCCGCCCCCCAGGCCGCTGCCGCTGCTGCCGCCGCTGCTGCTGGGGCCCGCCCCGGGGGGGTGGAACCCGCGCCCCTCGGTGGCGGAGGTGTAGACGGGCGTCTGCGAGGACCCCTCCTGCTGCCTGAGCACCGACAGCAGGCTGACCGAGGAGGCGCTAGTCCTGGGGGGAGGCATGCCGGCGGCCCCGGCCTCTGCGCGGATGTTATGCATGCTGCCCGTCCAGTCGGCCCCCGCCAGGCGGCCCGAGGGGTCCCGGCCCGGCTGCTGGGGGCCCAGGAGGCCGCGGCGGCCGGAGGCGGAGGACAGGCTGCGCAGGGAGTTGCCGCCCGCGCTGCCGTACACGCTGCTGAAGGCGGAGGGCCGCTCGGAGCCGCGGGGCTCCGACGGCTGCCGCGGCTCGGTGCGGGCCGACGAGAAGGTGGAGGCGTGGTGGGGAGGCACCTCAGACGGGGCCGGGGGCCGGGGCGGCGAGGGGGCCGAGGCGTCGTCGCCGGGCGATGGGGTGCGCGTGACGGAGCAGCGGCTGCAGAAGCACACCATGCCCAGGTGCTGCACGCACCCCTGGTAGGCGGGACGGTCCCGCAGGCTGGTGTAGCGGCCCGAGGGCAGGCCGGGGGGCGCGGCGGGGCTCTCCTCGGCCGCGGGGGGCTGCTCCCCCGCCTGCGAGCCCGAGTTGCGCGACGACAGGATGTGCAGGAAGTTGTGGAGGATGGGGGTGCGGCGCACCGGCTGCGCCTGCAGGAAGGAGCGCTGCCGAAAGTGGGGCATCTCCACGCTGTCCATGGGGACCTCGGAGTCATCATCACTCTGCCCAGGGCCACACAGAATGCAACACAACAGGACAACAATGATCACTCCACTCTGACACCAACACGGCCTACATTTAGAGCACAGCCCATTCCCCCTATAGTGATGTCACTCCATCAGACAGCTCGCTCTTACAGGTTGATTTCCACACAGGTTTCATCTGAAGCATTAAAACAGCCATCTAATTATTATATCTTACATGAAGCAGGAAGTTGACAATCAGGTCCCCAATTACACTGTGGGTACATTTTAGAAGAAAAACTGAAATTGTATAAAAATGATACTAAAGATCTTGAAATAGGAGTTTTCCTTTAGGTTTCCGGCTCAAGATGGCATCCCTACTTGAAGGTTTAATAAAAAAAATTGAATTAAAATTAGACTTGCAACTACAGTTTACAGATGTTGGAGATGAACGTGACATATTGAGTAATTCTGGTATTTTCCAAGCCACAGAGCACAAGGTTTCAAGGCTCTTTCTGCTGTGTAGTAAACTCATATCTTTGCAAACTTTTTGAGCCACTCTCTTCAGGTAAACACTCTAGGGTGTACAGACCCAGCTAATTCTGCATGCATATACACACCCTGGAGGCCACGCTACCCTGTGCAAAAGCCAATTTATACACATTACCTGAAAGGAAGTGCACAATAAACTAACGATGTAAAGGACAAGTACTGTTTAAACTGAGGCTGACACATAAACCAATCAGCAGACAAAAGAGCATCTCACCTGTTGGTTTGAAGGATTCACAATGGCTGTCAAAAGGTTATGACCCAAGGGATCAAATCTCACCAACCTGGAACAAAAAGTGTGACGTTTAAACCAACGTGGTTAAGAATCTGAATTTACTTCAGAAGTGTGAAATATTTTTGAAGAAAAAGGCGCAGTGTATCCCCGGGCGGGAGGTGTGTCCCAGACCTGACTCTCTCCGTCTCGCTAGCCGTCTTGACCACGGCAAAGGGCTCGCGCCGGCTCCAGTCCCAGAAGTGCACCTCGTTGTTGGTGGCGATGAGGAGGAGCTGGGCGGTGGGGTGGAAGGCCAGGGAGGCGATGGCCACGTTGCTCTCCGTGAACCAGCTCTCGCTGCCGCCCTGGAGTGGTGAGGACTGAGATCAGAGCCCAGGCAGGCAGGGACAACAAGCAATACCCAACATAGAGGGGATCTCTGCTGGCTCCCACACAGCAACTAGTGCTACACGCCGTTTCTGTACAGTCTGATCCATTCAAGAGTCTCTTCTGTGGGAACTCTTTGGAGAACAAGGCATGGTAAAGACTTCTACTGTAGCGAAACTGAAATTAGCTAGACATTTTTGAACATTTGAACAGCTCCCTGGAAGACTGACAATACAATATCAGCCTGTACATCGATCTTGAGCTGATTTTGCATAATTGCATCTGTGGAAATTTGTACAAGGGAAATATGGCTTCAGGCCAGAGTGGTGTCAAACACTCCATGTTGCTTTAAAGACAGACTGTTAAAAGGATCTCCATAACCACGGTAACGGTGACAGACGGTGTCTCGTACAGGCGGGGAGGGAAGGACACTCACGTGCAGGTCCCAGATGCGGACCTCGCCGTCGAGGCAGCCCGAGGCCACCAGGCCCAGGATGGTGGGGTGGAAGGTCACGCACCACGGAGTGCGGCGGTGGCCCACCAGAGAGTGAATGCACTTGCCCGTCTTCACCTCTGTGATGTAGATGTTGTGATTGACGTGGGTGGAGGCCATTAGTGTCCTGCAGGGGAGAGGGGAGCGAGAGCGTGAGCACGGCGTTCACCGCTGAGGTTTCAGGCGAAAGCGTGTCCGCTACAGTGGAGTGCCAAGCTGTTATCAGGTGACCTCACCTGTCCGGGCTGAAAGCCAACAGGAATGTTGAGCGGGGGCTGTCTGGCAACTCTACTTTCTGTGGAAACATGAGGGGGGAAAAAAAAAACACACATTACACCTCGCCAGTCATCCTCAACTGCCACCTTTAACACTTTATGCGGCGTATTTTTCAATATGCAAATACGTTTCTCTCAAAACACTACTGCCATCAACCAGTTCTATTACTGGCTCGACTGTAAACAAACGCCACACAGAAATGGAGTGGCCTACTCGCCATCACACTTCATCTGATGCAGCTACGTTCATCACTAAACATTTACATTTGCACTTGAGCCTTCACAAATGAATGCCCTGAGAAGTGACCTGGCCTCCGGATGAGACCAGACGCTCCTGCTTTCAGACTTATTTGTTTATTGAACAGGGAGAGTGGGAAGCACCTTGACTACCCTATAATTAGCTACAGTTAGCTAGATAATTACACTGTATCATTTCTTCAGTAGCGACTGGGCAGGTAACAGGAAAAACAGCAAACAAGCATGTCCATTCCTTCCGCTTGTTTTTAGATGACGCTTCACCCTGGACTACCGGTGGCCAGGCTCTAGCCGCCCCCTCACCTGGCTCTGCCATTTCATCCAGCGGGCTTTCTGCTCCACCAGCTGCTGCAGGAGGCGATGGGAGCCCAGGCCCTGGGCGCCGCGCTCCCGGCCGGCCAGGATCTGCACGGAGTTCTTCTGGTGGGTGGCCTTCATCTCGCCACGCCGGCTGCTGCACCGCCGCGCCTGCCTGCCTTCCTCGCGCCAGGGACGTCAATCACAAGGCTACACGCGGGCCATGCAGTCTGGGACGGGGGGCGGACACCCACAAAGAGAGGGAGAGAGAAAGGGAGACGGAGAAGCAGGAATGGAGCGAGGGAGAGGGAAGGGGTTGGTGAAGAAGCGTATTCGATAGGGAGGCGCAGAGCGGAGGGGGAAAAAAGGGGGGGAATGCAAAAGAGAAAAGCAAACAGTACATTAACAGAAGCAACAGTAGTAAGCCTTTATGTATACATAATTGGCATGTTGAGGACAAGGTTTTGCACTCTGTCAAAGCGCAGTCAGCTTTCATTAATATAGTAGGCCTCAAACGAGCCATTTCCTCTGTGTGTTATTCTTGAAGCTGTCATGTTGATTTTAGTTTATGGGGGAGCAGAAGGCAAGACACTGCAAGGCCCAGTTTGTCTCTGCCCTGGCTGAGAACTCGCTCCTAAATTATGTCGCTGGCAAAGCCCGGCGCCCGCGACCTTGCAGCACGCTCGTTACGCCTATAGCCAAAACCCAGAAAGGGCTCGAGTGGAGGGGGAGATGGGACCGCTGACTAAAAAAAAAAAAAAGCACTCTGAAAAAGCAGCAGCAGGCACATTATTTGGCTCTTTCAGAAGCGCAGAGCGTCTTGGCCTCCCTTTGCTCGGCCGAGCACAAGCACGACATAAGATGGCTGAGGGGAAAGAAAAAAAAAAAAGAAAAAACAGCTTGGCTTTTTCAGTGCTTCAAAAGCACTGTTTGTGTTGTAGTGTCTAAATGGGGGGGAAATATACCATTTTGAGGCAGGAGTGCACGGGATTTACAGCTGTGCGGACCGTTAAGACAGGAGTCAGGCTGGGGACGCGCTATTCTTCTCCAGCACGCCACACAACAAACGGGTGTTTGAAACCACAGTGGGTAATTATGACTCTCTGCCATTCCAGGAAACACCATGTTCAAAACACTGATCTTCATTGTGCAATTTGACTTCCATTTACTCCACCTCCAGGAACTGGACATTTCATCACTGTTTTCTGTAGGCTGACATTTTCTAAATTAAAGTCAGAAATGAAATGGGCGTGGCTGCAAAGCGTCCGGTTTCCCTGGATGTTCGGGTCCCAGAAGCTCCACTGAAATAACTCCAGAATATAAAAGCAGAGCAGCTCGAAGAACACTGCGGAGCCGACCGCTAGTCTTTCACAAGCGTTTACCATCACCTGTCTGTGCCAAGCTAAAAATAGAGCGCACTACCTATAAGGGTGACTGACAGCTCTGGGTGAAGCAGGGGCAGCATATCTGAAGGCTCTGAAGTTATAGTACAATTCACAGTATCATGGTTTTATACGAGCTTCCAATATAAACAATAAAAATCCTAATCATTGAAAATAAAGGGAGTACTGTTCCCTGAATACTTTCTCACAGATATCAAATGCAACATGCTAACCTCCACATATGAAATATGCACAGGGATATAAATATCTGCGTTGAATGATGTGGCTTTGCATTAACTAATGTTCTAGATTTATACTATTTTTACTTACTTATTTTACTCATGAATTGACAAATATGAATATCACAGATATGCCACAATTATGTTAAGTCTATGCACAAACATGGCATCAAACAGGGCTCCCTCATCTCACCCCTCTTAGCCTCCCTGCGATTATTAGACGCTTGTGAGCTGCTCAGTCAGTGGAGCAGTGGAGCCTATCCTCCAACTGGCACCCACTTCACTCTGGGACACTGTGGGACTTGTAGTGCAAAAAATAGCTGTTGTCTTGCATGTATCGGAGGATTACATTTGTCTTGCTTCAGCGCTCCTGCACAACTGCAGAGACTGTCATGGTAAGACAAGCCAAATATGTCATTGGCAACTGCAAAAAGCATTGCATAAAAGGAAAAAGCAAAAAAATGTCTCTTTTTAGTAGTTACCTCTTCAAAACTGAACTAAAGGAGGATCTGTGAGAGAGGTATGCACGCATAGCATGAAATGAAAACAGCGGCAGAACGGAGCTCTCCGCAGTCACAAATGAGAACATTCAGGTTCACATGACCATAGCCACTAATCAGTTTGGCAACTAGAAAAGATTTTGGCTAAAAAGTTGTCATTGACTGACTACATTCAAGACCAATTCCTAAAAATATTCCGCTAAACATAACAATGTATGTAACAAGAAACCAGCACAGCTGATTAACTACTGCTGAGAACACACAAGAAAAAAATGGCATCTGAAATCTAGCCTTTTCAACATCTTAACTTTAGGAATGTTCACTGGGATTCCAGAGTGCACGGGTGCACACCCTGAACCAGAGCAAGGGCCAGAATTTACAGTATGAGTGTCAAATAGCCACAGTAAAAATGCTTCCAAATTTTTGATACCAGATGAATTTATTATATGAACAACCCTGAGATGTTTGTATAATACATCCGGCTGTATCTCTGAAATACGATATTCTGCACTTAACACAAGGGGGAGGTAATGCAATGGCTACTTTGCCAAATATACACCGCAAATTCACTGGTTTAATTCTTCGGGTGAGATAACCGGGATAACCTGAGTACACATTACTCCAGTATTGCCCTCATGTTTGTCTATGCTGCAGTAGTATTTTACATAATTAACAGGACCCAGAAACAACCTTTTTAATCACAGCATTAATCCAATTCATGACATTTTTTTTTCTTTCATACTAACACTCCGAAGGGCTACAGAATGGCCTCCCTTTTAACAATGCATTATGTTCTACACAACGAGAAAATATCATAAAAATTTTCAGGTAATTTACTACATGAGAGTAACAGTCATGGTTGTAAGGACCTCTTCCAAAAGAAATGCTTGAGCTTGATCTGTTGTTCTTTTTAGTGCACTCCATGTAAACCTAACCCAGGCATACCAACACCAGTTCTAATGGAACACCATCATATATTTGTAGAGAGGAAATTTAAGCACAGGGAGATTTTCAAATTTGTATTGTAAACATTTGAGACATGGTTAATTGTAGTCATTTTTGTATTTTTTGTCTGCCAAGGCACTGTTAAAGATATCATGATGCATTTTCCACACAAGGTGCGGTAACTGTCTTGGTGTCATAAGGTCTTTGTTTGCCCTGACACATTTCTTGCCATTTATGTTTGCTGCGAATATCCTTTGCTTTGTCAAATTAAAAAAATAATTGTTTAGAAAGTACTGTCTTTGGTATTGTTGCATCATTCTACAGACTGTATAAACAGAGCAAATTTTCTGTGAGGGACCTCTATCTAGTAGGGATTAATAGCCATATTATGATTAAGGAGGTGGGGCGGAGCATAAAGGCGACTGGGAGATGTGCATGTAATATTTAGGCTCCGATAATGGTCCTAGCTTTCCCTGCCCTTAGATGTATCACTTTCACCATCACAGTCCTTCACTGTGGAGTACATGAATGTAATGCCTGATAAATTCTCTGTTCTACAGTTAGAGAGGGGTCTTAATATCTTACTCCCACAAACAGACATTTTGAAGAAATCCACTAATTATGATGACACACATTTGCAAAGTCTTACAGATTCCAAGCTGTAAACGCAGGACTACTCAAATAAACGTGAACCGTTTCCCTGGGTGGCCTCTGTTGGCCCAGAGAAGCCAGCTTTTGAAGACTGCAGGGCTTTTATCACAGTAGAATATGACAGAAAATAGTGGATTGGTTGTGTGCTGGAGTTTTTCCAGCACACATCAGAGGTGAAATTGAGCTTCCTCTATCCAGCTGGACCTGCTCAATCATTCTCATGATATTCTTGGAACCAAGCCTTAACGAATGCAGACCCTTCAGTGCATTGGAAATCATACTGCATCACTTGAATTGCCCTGTTAACCCACAGCAATCATA
Organism: Megalops atlanticus; assembly: GCA_019176425.1. Classification (NCBI taxonomy): domain Eukaryota; kingdom Metazoa; phylum Chordata; class Actinopteri; order Elopiformes; family Megalopidae; genus Megalops; species Megalops atlanticus. The sequence continues at coordinate 8,474,636 of CM032885.1, read as the reverse complement.
ATATGGCCAAAATCTCAAACTAAGAGAGGACACGTGGTACTTTTTTAAATACTCATATTTTTGATTTTTTTTTGAACGAATACACCACTCAACTCCTATGTTCTAATCTCTGCAAGACAAATATACATGCCAAAGTTCAAGGAAATCTGGGATGAGCACGCAGAAGTAAGGCCCATGTCTCACTTAAGGACTCAAGAGGAACTGGTAGGACATAAAGTCTGGTTATGTAAGGTATTTAAAGAAAAACAAAAACAGTAGGAGTCCTTTATTCGTATAATTTAGAACCCTGTCCCGTAAATATTTTCACATAATGAAATGTGCGAGAAGCTGAAAAAGTAAAGAAAAAAAAGGAAAAAAGTGGTTATGCAGTATGCACTGGTTATGCAGCAACATACAAAATAAAAATAACATTTTTCAACTGATGTCAACTAAAGAGGTACATAACTTATGAACTCAAGTAACTTCAGATAAAATATTGGAGCAAATCTACCCATGTAATGGAATTCATAAGTCCAGCATTTCTGAACCTTATACTGTCGTTCCACTACAGTCGTTTCCTTATACACAAATTCACTACCTTTATATCCAGCATACACATTAGCTACTAATTTGACAGAGTCTGGTGAGATCTAATCACGACCTGTGTAAGAAAAGGTCTCAATGTGTCCCGATTACGTTACAAGAGTGACACTTACAATGATGACCCGCTTTCATGGCCACTTGCTAACTTACTAAAGCAAGAAAGAAAAGCAATGATACAAGATGTTTTTGGACACGAGTCCAGGCCTGACGAAAAAACAGACTTATGTCTAATATCAGCCAACTAGATATGACCTGCACAAATATAACTGCTAGCCCATTAGGCAGCTATCACAACTGAACCTAAATTAAAACTATGGCCTTGTTTACAAGCAAACGAGTTACCTAGCCTAGTTAAGAGCAAGTAACGTTGACGAAGACATGTCAACCTTACAGCAAATAGCAACTAGCTAACAGTTAGCCCTAGCGATGTTTGATCTTGCTTCCTTTATTTCTAGATATAACTCACCAGTTTCCACGATATATGTAACGACAGACTGTTAGCCTCACGACTACACTGTCGCTACCTTAACAGCTATCTAAGGCTAACTAGGCTACAGAAACCAGACTGTCAACTACGAGTACATGCCTTTAACACGTCTAATACAGCTATGTTTCTCAATCTAACAAAATTTTACACCACGTAGATGAAAAAGCTACAAATACAATAACCGAACATGTGTGTCGTCAGCTAGCTGTAACGTTATAACTGTCGTTTTCCGCTGCACAGCTCACTAACATGCTAACTAACTATATTTATTACCTTCTGTGGAAACTTTGACGACGAAAAAGCAGAAAATATATGCAGCTACCTGGCTAATGCTAGCCTTCGCGGTAGTGAAATTTCCCTCACACAGCTAGCTAGCTGGCTAACCTTGCCCTACGTGAAGCTCAACTAAAAACAGTCGCAAGCTAACGTGTTACGCCCCGAGTAAAAATAAGTAACGTTAATACCTAATACAATAATAATATAATGAGACCGTCCTCAATTTGCTGAAAAAATAACGGAAACTACTAACTAGCTAACTAGCCAGCTAGTCAGAGCAAACCCACCCAAAGGCCTTGGCCTACCTTTTTTTCTGTATTTTTTGTTGGAATTTCTCGTAGACGTAGCTAGCTTGCCAGTAACCCGTTACGAAGCCTCGTTACAAACGCAGCTCAAACGTGGCTTCTAATACTACAAGCCAGAATCGGCTCGCTGTTGATTTTATTAGCTAGTATTGTCTTCCGTTTCAATATTTAATTTTCTTTTACAAAACCATTAGCAAGCTAAGGTTACAGCTTTTTGGACAGCGCAGGATACATTCAAATAGACAGGCAGTACAAGTAGCGCACAGATCGCTGTTAATCGATTGCCGAGCGCATGGATCATTTTAGAGCTGCATTTCATTTTATTTCATTTTATATCACGTCATTTCATTTTACTTTCACGCACATGAACAGTAGCTCATTAATTCGGTCTTTTGGTGTTGTATGTCCAAAGCGAATTGTTTTTTTTTTCTTTCAAATTATATTCTAAAAATAATATTGGATGATAACATTAGGTGACATCCGGTGATATTAAGTGATATTTGGGGTAATGAGTTCATTTGAATCATTGATATGTTAGTATACGTCAATGTTTGTATCTGACATGTTACCGATGTATAACATTTAGAGGGGACTTTATAGGCTAATTATAACGAACAACAAGTTGTTCATCTGTCTTTGTTGATTCTGTGTCTTGCTGAAGTCCAGCCAAACACATCAATTCAACACTAGAGACAGGAAAAGCGGGGGATCGGGGTCTCGACCTGCGTATAGCCTAAATCCAAATTAATCCTTGCAGCGAACAAAATCAGAGCAATCTGGCTTTGAACAAATGCCGTATCATTGCCCCCTAGAGGAAACTAAATTCACAAATTCACATTTTTACTTCTTTTCTTACTAAATACGGCAAGGTCCATGCACCATGTTATCAGGTCTGGATTAAATCACTCCTCTTCAAAACAATCCAGAACAATGTGCACAAGGCTGTGGGTGCATATGCAGCAGTGGTGGCTGGTGAGCTGGAAACAGGGGAGGCTGAAACATTACCTTAAAATCTATCATTACTTTCAACCTGTTCCCCTTTATCCTCCTTGATTAACAATAAAACAAATAATTCACAGAATAACTGACACCAGTGCGTAAATAGAGTAAATGATTATGCTCACGAAACAGCGCAGACTGTCAGTAGTTTGTGTGCTTGCGAAAGCTACAACGCGAGATTGTTTAATTAATAAGGATGGCATTTGTCGATTTAAATTACGTTAAATGCTCATGACACATCACAGCTTTTGTGAGGTCTGTGTTCTAAACGTTATTGTTCATTGCACTTAACCTAACTTAAAAGTTTATTCTCAGTAATTTAAATCGATCTAACTAAATTTAGCTCCGTTTTGTAATTTGAATTTTGTAACACAAGAAAGCTATAATGTGAAACATTTAGGAGAAAGTTTTGGGATTACTTGCCACTTAATTATTCAAATTGCCATCCTTGTTAATTAAACAATCACATGCTGTAGCTTTCGCAATAGCACACAAACTACAGACAATCTGCGCTGTGTCGCGAGCATAATCATTTACTCTAATTACGATTTGGTGTCAATTATTCTGTGAATTATTTGCTTTCCAGCTCACCAGCCGCCACTGATATGCAGTACCTGCTGTGTAAGGATGTGACATCAATGAAATAGGCCTTACGTAGCCCTACATCATGATCTTAACTAGCCTCTACACAGAAGAGCGATATGCATATAATTTTCTGTTAGAATCCATTAAAGGACGATTAGCCTATTGGTAACATTAGCAATTGTCGAAAAACATGGCCAGGGTCAACAATATAGTAAAATTATTATTTAGTTTGTGGGGTGATTACACACAGGTGGGCGTATTCAATCCTGCAATATGATTATATGTAAAGTGCGGTTAGTAAAATGTCATTCGCCCAAAAAGCTGCGTGGCCGAATGGGGAGCCTTAATCTGTACGGACTCTTCCTGAAGAAGGGACACATAGCCTACTGCTCTACAATAAGCACTGAATACAACACCAACATGTATCAGTTTGTTAAAAGTTTGTCTGCTTTCCAACCACATTGAGACGCCCTCTGTAGAACATAAAGAATAGACGCTTTTCAGCCGCGGGAACAGACACTGCCTTTCATAAGCGAAGGAGCTGATCTCAGTCAGTGGGCATTACTGATTGTAGACACGATATTGTTATGACATTCTATTATCAGGGAAAATTAAAAATAAAAGTAAGAGCTCTGAGGTTGTAAATGACAGGTTTTAATGTCATACATGATTTAAAAGAATATAGGTAGCACGGGAAATTGAGATGTGTTTATTAGCCTACTATTAATACCATTACTTACTTAGCCTACTTACCTACTTCGGCTACTTAAAACGTGCCACTACCGCATTAAATAAATGAGTTGAAATTCAGATGACATTGATTTAAGATGTCGATTTACTTAATCTGAATTCGATACTGATCATAAATGCATTAATTCGTGCCTCACCTACATATTTCCAATCTGGACAGCTAAGTATGTAATAACGATACGCCATCGCTCGAGTTTAGGGGGAAACAATGTCAGCTGTTGGTCCCCATAAGTACCTCCTCACAGTCCGCTATACGCTATGATCCACTCCCGACATGGAGACGAAAGAACCACACAACACTCCTGATTTCATTGGTCCACATTCGTCTTCTCTAAGGCGGGACTTGGGTGTACGCCTAAGCTTGCTGAAGACTGAATTCATGAATCATTATGTGTGTGTGTCCGTTCATTTTTCTATATACATTGTTGCGTATAAAACGGTGTTTTTATACCACTTGTATTCTTTTGGTCGGGTCCTTTTCTATGATTCTTTCTCGCCCTATATTGATTGGGTCATCTCCGATCATCATCGTCAGATAATCATTTTATGATGTGAAATGGTTTTTGTTTATTTTGTTTTAAATTGATTCAAGATAAACTTGAAAATAACAGGAGAAGTAAAAAAGTAAGTTCCGAATCCAGCGTTTAAAACATTTCATTAATTATTGTGGCTCATAAGTATAACTTTCAAAAATATGCTGCAGGACTGTTTTATTTACCTAATATAGGAAGTGATCGGTGGCCAGTCCTATGGAATACGCTATTTCGGCACATAACCTGAGGTTGCGTGATACATAGCATTTAATGATAGGCTAAAAGTAACGTTGCAAAACACTCCAAGATGAAGGGAGAGGATATTATTTGGATTTTCTAACTACAATACCATTACACATTGACCAGTTATTTATGTGTAAACATAAAAGTGATAATTGTGGTATTTCTGAACTCTGCTGTCCATAGATATTTTGGCTAGGTGTTGGGCTCATTTATATGCATGAAGTTCAGGGAATTGACACAGAGATAAGTGTGAATAAAGGGGGGCATGCTTGTGATTACAAAACTGTAAAGTGCTTTGGCACACAGCTGTATAAAGTAAATAAAAAAGGAAAACAACAAAAACACCACCAAAAAGCAAGCAAAAACTAGCACCTCAGGTTCTGCCTTGACAACCTGCACTGATCAAGTAAAACAATAACTTATGTAGGCTAACACAATAAAGAGAAGCCCTTGTTTTGAAATGATCTGTGTTTCTACAAACATATTGTGTGCAATGAAAGACACAGATTAACATATCTTGTTTGTATTTCATTACAAACAAAATTTTGTCAAGTAAACCTTTTCGTAAATAAAACATAATTTTTACTTTTGTAAAACTTTTAACTAGGGATGCACGATATTGGATTTTTGCGGATATCCGATGTGCCGATATTTTCAAACTCATTTAGGCCGATTGCCGATGCCCATACCGATATAGTGTAGATATATAGCCTATAGATGCCGCGTAATTTAAAATGGTCTCACTCCCAAGCAGAGAGAAGCTTACCTGTCTTATTATGATCGTTGTCTTATTTCCCATCGCATTCGCTCCTTATGGAGCCGCGATATTTGTTTTGAATGAGCACAGACACAATAAAGTTACAGACTTTATTCGCTGTTTAGTGTCATTGTGTAAAGGTGCGTTTTAACCGAACGCGACGCGAAAATTCGCGCGACGTGAATGTATGAAAAGTCAGGAGGCGAATGGGCGGAGTTAATCGCGGCGAAACTACGAGCGACGCGAAATGGGCAAAATGAGCGTTCGCTTGAGTTAAAAAATGTTCAACTCGAGCGAAAATTTCGCCTGGCGAAAGCCAATCACATTCAAGTAGGGCTAGAAGTCACGCCCCCTTTCCAGAACTCTCAGGCTGATTGGTGTTGTCCGTTAGCTGACCTTTCAAAACGTGGACCCATAGCTGTGTAGCTTTGAAACTTTAGAGAAACATTACTTCTTAAAAAAGAGAGTTCACAAGAAATGACAAACTGCGTGTGTGCGGTATTTAAATATGCTAATTAACTAGCTAGCTAGCAACGCGAGACAACTTAGCTGTCTTCTATTGTGTCTAGCAAACTTGCTAACAGCGTTGGTGTAATCAAAATGCTTGCTGTGACGTGAGGCGAAATTAGCTTGTTCATTTTTCAGGCAAGCGATCAAACCCTGCGGGAGGAAAGCGAAGCGAAAAGCTTAGCAGTGCACAGCTAGGATCCTCCCAAGGTCAGAAACTTAGCTAGGGGTCGATCGAAACCATTAGGACCTCCGTTCGAGTCCCAAAGCACGAGCTCGGCATGTCAGCTTGTTGCTGACGCTCATAATAAACATTTAGCGTCATGGCGTGCCATAGTTAATGCGTCACCTTATCGGACAGGCACATAGGCAGAAATTTTAGTATCTGCCGATGCCGATAATCACCTTTTTAAGTTTTTATCGGCCGATACCGATGTCGTGCCGATATCATCGTGCATCCCTACTTTTAACTCATGTTAGGCCTAACTAAAACCATGCATCAAAGAATACCTAATGAAGTGCACTCTGTTTATATGTATTCTGTCCATCCAGGAAGATACTATGATTCTCATTATCAATTCATTCTTAAAAGGGGCATAATAAACACATGTAGGCTATAAAATATAGACCACATTCATCTTTGAAATAGTAGTTTTCTCTTATTTAACTGTGTAACGTTCTTTGCTAAATTTGCTATTTTTTGTTTAGGCTACATCGTCATAGTTCAAACACTGTTTAAATTTTCCAGTATTCCAAGGATTTTCCCAATCATAGGTGCCTTGCCAGTTGCATTTTCTGTTCCCTTCATGAATAACAATTAATTCTCTGTCTTACAACTCAAGAAGACACCATTTTTCATCAGTAGCTATCATTTTTTACTGTACCATGCTGACAGGAATCCATATGCTTTGCTAATCTGCACATTTTCTTGAAATAATTTGCAATAGGTGCTATAGGACGTGATTGGAAAAACCACACCAAAGTACATTCAAATGCATATTCTTTTTCTGCTTGTAATGAGACATTGCACTTGGTTTAAGATAGCATCAGACCAAGTTAGAATAAGAATGATCCTGTTTGATTATTTCATACAGTTGATTCTTCTATCAGTAATCCCTGCACTCTTGGATGCAGATTCTGAAAGTTCTAGGAGAAGTGAAGACAGTGATGGCAGCTATTTTACACCAAGAGCTAACATTGATCACACTGTATGTCTATCCATGAAAAGTCTTTTGTGCATTTCACAGAATTAAGTTAAAGAACCAGACTTGATTGATATAGTCCAAGTGTGGAAAAAATCTGACACTGAATAAACATATGCACTTTCAGAAATTTTGACATATCAATGAACATTCACTGTGTTCTGTACATTGCTGAGATATGTTTTCAAAACTGATAGGCTGACAAGCACAGATTTTTTTTTTTTTTTTTTTTTACATTTTTTTATCTAGCATTTTGTCATTAACCCTAATGAGCAGGATTTGTAACACCAAAACATTGACACACCCTCATGATCAGAGAGGACACTCAACATTACCGTAAATTAAATGCAATTTAATTTTCAACGTTAGTTAAGTTTGCACGCGCACTGCCTTTGACATTGGACAAAGATATAAACCACCGAGAGGACCTGGCCGACAGGGCAATTTGAAATAGGTGTGATCGACCGTAAGAATGTAAAGAAAAGATTACGAAGGAAAATGAGCTTGTAAGGCAAACATTAATAATAAACAGACACTCCGTTTTATGCAGTACCTTAAAGTAGCCTACCAGCAAGCTTTGTGCCATTGCCAAGGTACAGTAACCGACAGACCAAAGGCGGCAAACAACACTGTATGATGAGAACAGAAAACACCTTTTAAACCCCACAGCCAAGCGCATTTAAACCACAAACTCGAACTTACAAGCATTATTTGTTCTACTGTAAGGTGCCTTAATATTTCCAGTAGCACGTCACCCTTACAGAGAGGACCAATGGAACTGTTTCGGTTCGATTACGAGGACCAATTAAAGCGTCAATTCTTGCGTGGTTGCTAAACCTCTAACTCTGGCATAGATCAAAGCTAACTAGCAGTGCTTGTCATCAGACTTGAGACCGGCTGTTTTGTTTCTTCCGGCGCGGTGTCGCGATGGCCTTCAGGGTACTGACTCCGTGTCAGTTGCCTCTAAGAATTTCGCTTTTCGTAATGTCTTTGACAGTATATGCTGTTTTAGACACGACCAGCGCAGAGAGGAGGCTCAAATTTGTCACAGTGGTAAGACACTATAATTTGATCGCCATCTAACTATCTAGTTGTAGTCAGATGCATATGAGTGTCACTGTAGACCGCGACAGTTGCTTGCTATGTAGCTAACGTAAGCTAAGTGAACGGAGCTCACACTGTCCTGCAGATCGATTGTGCATTGAGTAACTGTACGTGCAGTATAGAATTGTTAGCGAACTGGAACCGAAAGCATAGCGAGGCTTCTTGGCAATCAAAGTGGATGTAGGCTATTTGCCGATCACTAGCTAACAGCTACATTTCCTAGCTTGCTCCGTGTTCTCTTTCTGACCATAATTTAGCTAGGAAGGTTACTGACTTACGTTTTTTTATGCATGTGTGCTGTGTGTGTATGTATGTAGACTATGTAAAATATGAATGTCTTTGATCATTTGTCGATTCAGTTAACCTTTTTGTTTGCAAAGGTTCGAAGGTTTTGGTGTGATTTTTACACCACAAGCACGCATGGAGACAGTCTCAATTGGTTTGAAGTACAGTCACTCATTTTCTGCGGCTTACTAATTAATAGCTAGCTTGATGTTGAGATCAAATGAAGGGTTTTTGTATGCTATCTTGGCTGCAGAGTCCAACTTTAAAAAGCCGGGGATCCTTGCATAGTTTGCTTAATAGAGCATGGTAGCTGGCGAGCTAGCTGTATGCGTAAAATGAGGCTTCACTCCTGAAGAAAATGCTGACTTGGTAGTTTTTTTAAATAGAAGACTTGTGAACTGCGACTTTCTTTTCCTCATTGAGGTTTATGGCTTGATAGCAGTACAGTGTAAAGGCAGGCGAAGTTAACTGAACAACTAACATTAACTACCACAATCCTCTCCAAACTAATCCCCGGCGAATCAATTCATTTGCATTGTTCTGTGGGTTACTGACCTGTAATCAACACAAAACGCAGCTAGCATACAACAATGCAACGTTACCCGGAAGTACCAAGTGCACCGTCAATGGAGACACTTGCATAAATAGGACCGGCAATGGATCACAAAATGAACCATCGCTGTTCCAAAGCTAATCTACTCTATATTTCCTGAATTCGTTTGTTACTTGGTTCTGTGTTTTCTTCTGACCTTGAAGTGTGTTTATAAAGATATTTATAAATGTTTGTTGTGAGCTGGACCTCAGGGTCATTGGGCCTAAGACTTGGTATGCCCTGCCAACCTGTAACATGGTAAATGCCATTCAAATAAAGAAAAATACACAAAACAAAGAGGGCAATTCTTTCAGAACCCCACTCAGCTAGATGTTGATCTATTGAAAAACCAGAACAGGGTTCTGTATTTCACTCTGTTTAGGTTTATTTTAATACTGGTATGCTGCAGCTGTTTATAAATGTATGGTCAGTGCAGTGTGACCCTGCCAGACACAATGGCTTTTGTGTATTTTTGCCAGGGCAGATAACAGCCAACTGTTTCAGGCAAGATAGTGCTGGGTTTTCCATGTGTGTTAGACAGCCGCAGGGTAACAGGTGTCTGGTTATTTAGGCTGAACTGGTTTGGAAGTGATGGTTTGGAGCCATCACTTCCAAAAACCTTTTGGAAGTAAACCGTGTAGTGGTTTCTGTCTTCCAGTGTAAACTCACCCAAACTAAATGTCTTCCAAACTAAATCACCCTCCCCAAATCTTCCCTCATGGAAATACTGTCCCAGATGCTAGCAGAGATCACCAGCTAAGGTTCTTTGGACTTTGGTTTATAAACATCTTTTAGGTCATTTAAACCTAGGTTGTAAAATCAGCTATCGATTATCTGTAGTCTATCTCACAGTGTGGTTTTGCATTCAGAGTTCACCAGCAAACCAGGTCTTGCGCCAAAACAATCAGTTGCTCAAGAGTCTTGTGCATTGTGCAAGCGCAGGATCAAACTCTGAAGCACAGCCTTTTGGAAATCCGTGGGCTCTTTGTGTCCTTTGCTTGCAGCACCATTCAGGGCCCTTACACGCCAGACTTTCATTCATTACTCCCCTCCCCTTCCTTGCATGGGGACACAGGCTTGTGTTGGATGTGGCTGCCGGTCCTATTAGAATATGTGTCAGTGGCCTGGAGTAGTATGTTGTAGGGGGGAATGAGCAAACAGGCACTCTTTCCATTTAAATAATGAACCAGCTGAACTCAACATTCATGGATCTTTTAACTTTGTTATGTCTGCAATAGGGAAGAAGCAGGTTCTGCATGGAATTAAACATATTATTCTTCTTGTCAATTCTATGATTCTTTTCTCTTTTTTGTTGGTTCTTCTGCTATTGCAGTTTTATATATTTTCATATTTCTTATACATTTCTTTGATGCATATTGCCCTCTGCTGCATAATGTGTTTTGTATATGCATGTATAACATATGATGTTCAAAGATTCAGTTTAAAATATGCAATTTTAAACAGTATTTTTATTCATGTCTTCTAAGAGTAAAGTTAAATCTGATGAGTTAACCGACACCCTTTGCATGAAAGATCCTTTCAGTAGCTTCTAACCACATAACCAGTTGACTTTTGTTCTGTGTGGGGATATCAAGCACTGGAAATAACCACGTAATGTAATCTGTCTCCGTTTTGCATGCAGCTCTATCGTCATGGCGACCGGTCACCTGTCAAGGCGTACCCCACTGATCCCTATCAGGAGAGTGCGTGGCCTCAGGGTTTCGGACAGCTTACTCAGGTAACGCCCTGTGCGAAGAGCTCTGTGCTTATCGAACTGTAAACACATGTTGCACACCAGACATAAATCTAGGAAAACTTTTATTGTGTGATAAGAGATGCATGCACACAGAAAGCTCTCATCAGTGTCCCTGAATAGTTTACAGTTTTACCTCCCAGACTTTGGGGATATCTTATCTGGCTTACTGTGGTAGGTGTAATGTACACCCTGGGATTAGAAGCAATGCAGTGCATGTTGTGGGAGGGATTACTGCAGTTAATCCTGCTGTTGATTACACAGGAACTTGTTTTATTCACATCCTGTGTCCTTGTTATGTGTGCAGGATGGGATGAGGCAGCACTTTGAGCTGGGGCAGGCACTGAGACAGCGCTACCGGGGATTCCTCAATGAAACCTACAACCGACACGAGGTAGTTTTCTCTGTGCTAAAATCAGGACTGCACTTGTCATAAACACAATATCTGAAGGAACAATTTTGTAATGAGGTGTCCTAACAACTTTGTTCAAAAATTACGACACAGCCCTGAAAAAAATATTCTATAGTTTGACACTCCATAATGTAAGTTGTGGCAGTCTAGTTAGTTTTGACTGGAATGTTTTATACTACAATAGAAGAAAAATGTGAAGGCCAGACGTATCCTTGCATCTGGAAATGTGTATTTCATGACAGTTCATCCCAAATTCAGCTTGTCAGAATGAAGATGTTTTGTCTCCAGGAAGAAGTTGTTTAGGGGAATAACTGAGGCATGAGGGATTTCAGTTACTGCTGTGCATCCCAGACAGAACAGCTGCCACGCAGATCACAGAGAGTGGGGATCTGAATAACTGTGGTGATGTGTGATTACTTGCTCCTCTTTTTGCTTTTGCAGATTGCGGTGCGGAGTACAGACTTTGACCGAACCCTCATGAGCGCCGAGGCGAATCTGGCGGGGATGTATCCGCCCAACGGGTCCCAAGTCTTCAACCCCAATATCACATGGCAGCCTATTCCTGTCCACACAGTGCCCCAGGAGGAAGACAGGGTAAAAGCAGCATTTCTCAAGACTGGTTTGGTGTTCTGGACTCATGGCCACAAGGTTGTGGGTTCAGACCTCAATGGGATCGTAACTAGATCACATCATTAAAGATTCAGGTTTATCAATGCATTTTTCATGTGGAATTGTTACAAATATGACTGCTGTGCCAAAAGAGAGTCTGATAAGCAAATATGCTTATTGAATTTTTAAAAGATGATGGGTAAATCCATAAATCTGCATATAAAATCCTAAACCTTTCACAAGAAAGATGAGGATAGCAAGTGCACCATCACCCATAGGTGTCTTTGTGAAGAAGGCCCCAGTAAAGTTTTTACCCTGTATTTCAGCTTCTGTCGTTCCCTCTGGCTGACTGCCCTCGCTATGACCTCCTCATGAATGAAACGAAGAACACAGAGGCCTTCCTCAACATGACTACCTCCTACAAAGTAGGCACCTTACTAATCTCTCAGCTCTGATATAAGTCCTTGGATAGTAACTGTAGCACTGTATGGTTCTTATGTGTCGCTGCTTTGTGCCTCAGGACTTTCTTGACATGTTGAAGAATTACACTGGCCTGAAGGACACCACCATCGAATCGGTGTGGAGCATCCACGACACCCTATATTGTGAGGTAATAGGTGCCGTGCCTTTTTGAACAGTGAGACAGTCTTCCACATCCTGTTTCAGTGGCTCTGTGGTTTCATTTACTGCGCACAGCTGGGCTTCAGAACAGTGCTGCAGTGTTGGTGTAAACAACCCCCTTTCTTGACGGCCATGGCCCTTAAGGTTTCTAAATTCAGCCACTTTACCTTGTTTCTGCAGGGCCACGGTGCCTGCAGGCCTTTTGTTCTGTCCAAGGACAGAACCATCTCACTCAACTAATCCCAATGTTGACTAAACTAATCTGAAGAAAGAGCAATCACTCTGCACTAACCCTGGATCAGTTTTCAGCTTTTTCCCTGGAACAGTGGGGGCTGGGATAAGGGTTGGGTTTGCTTATATACCTAGCTATACCACAGCTATGGGACTCCGGGAGCACAGTTGCCTCTGCCTGGCTCCAGTGCAGGTTGAGGGATTGTTCAGTGGTTAAGTGACTGTCTGTAGCTGTGAAAGCAGAACAGAAAGCTGTCTGTGTTTACACTTCCAGCTGCTCCTGTCTTGTGACTGCAGAGAGGTGAAAATGCATGTGACTTTACAGTGACCTCATTTTGCTCCCAGGCACTCCTTCCTCTTTGGCTTTATTGAGTGAAGACACAGATAATAACCTCTCTTTGGGCTGAGAGGAGGAGTCACTGTGTCCACAAAGGCAACAGTGTAGTGAATGATATCTCTCAGAACAAAACAGCATGAAACAGTCCTTAAAAATGCAGCTGGCTTTTGTTAAGTTAAACAAATGCTTAAAAGGTTCATTTATCAAACCTAGGCAGGTTTGAGATCAAAACAAACTGCCTGCAAACTGCTGACTACAAGCCTGTTACAGTTACTCATCCCTGTGTTGTTCCGCTTACATTTGAAAATGACTGCATATCGCTAACCGCTGCTTATGTTTCATTTGTATTTGCCAGTAGCGGATGGAGTCCACTGTTGATTTAATCTCTTGCTGTCTGTTTATGATGGAGAGTTGGCATGATGTGTGGATGTCTGTGGCTCCCGCTCTCAGTCACATGTCTGTTTGCTGGTCCAGGCAGTGCACCACATGCGCCCTCCCCCCTGGGTGACCCCGGAAGTCATGGAGAAGCTGAGAACGCTCAAAGACTTGAGCTTCCAGATCATGTTCGGGTTTTACAAGCAGGAGGAAAAGTCCCGCCTCCAGGGAGGTGAGATCATGGGGAGGACCCTGTGTTAGTTTACGCTGAACAGCAGAGGACGTTTCTGGTACCAGACTGGTAGCAGCTGGTGTCAAGAGTACGCTTATCCCTATATCAGCATTTTGTCTGCTGACCTAGCTATTCCAGCATTTAGCTCATGGATACCCTTTCATGGTCTTGGAACACCATAAGCCTGATAGTCATCCCTAATGTTTGCCTGAAGCCCAATCTCAACTGGCCCTTTTGTAAAGGCTATTAGATAAAACTAGAGCTCATGCACTTTTTGAAGTCAAACCTGACAGAAACGTGTGTCTGTGTGCTTATTAGACCACTATGACTGACGCAAAGTCTTAAGTGAGGCAGACTCAAGGTTGATGCCATGACCAATGAAGTTGTAGCATTGATTGGTTGATTCTGTAATTGGTTGATGTTCATTAATTGATTGAAATACACAGCAGTCCCTTCCCATCTAAGGTTTTGCACTTTTATCTTCCCACCTCCCACAACCAGTCTCATCCTGGTGTCCACACCCTCAGGAGTGTGGACTCTCATTTCATTAGTTTGTGAGTGTTGTATGTTGCTGGTTCCTAGGTGTCCTTCTTGAGCAAATCCTGAAAAATATCTCTGAGGCTGCGGCTCCCAGCTCCAAGAGCCTTCTGAAGATGATGGTGTACTCTGCAGTAAGGAAAGCATTACTTAACCATTTAAGCACTTAAGTACTTAAGTGAGTCAACTGCTTTGAGCAGCCAATTGAAAATGACTGAACTGTGAAAAGATGAGGAATGTATCCTTTTGTTGTCCCAATTTAAAAATAATCAAATATTTCCTTTGCGTTTAATTTCACATATACATTCATATATGCCGTATACCGTAAATTATATTCACACAGTTACCTACAGGAGTAAATGTATTTTATATATTTTGAAGGCCTTACTTATTTGTCATTTATCATATCCATGCCTCTGTGCTGGCCTGTATCGCTCCTTGCTGAATCATTAATGAGCCATTGTGTTTTCCAGCATGACACTACAATAGTGGCGCTGCAGTCGGCCCTGAACGTGTTCAATGGGAAACAGCCCCCCTACGCCTCCTGCCACATATTTGAACTGCACCAAGAAGACAACGGGTAGGCAGCCCTGTGACATTCCTTAGCACCATGACAGTGACACTCGTGCTGCATTTTGAGTGGCAAGAGGGAGCAGTAGGGAAAGAAATGGCTTTGTAACTATGAGGTTCTGTTGGTAAATGTCCCAAATACCAAAACGGGTTTTATTCCGATGAAGAAACGGATCTGATGTTCGCAGTTAAAGTCAGGAAGGTTGATTTACACAGCCGGCCGTGGGAACAACAGCATGAAGCCGAAGTTTGACAGGTATAAGATTTAGTTCTTTTTTTTATACAGTTACAGCACATGCATTTACATATGAGTTACAATGACCAAAGGGGGTGCTGTTTTTGATTAGTTCAGTGGAGTTGTGCATTGCTTAACAGCTCTAATTGGGTCTCTCCTGAACCTTGTTACCTAATTGGCTCCGTAGGTTTCAAACTTTGGAAGTGAGGTCCACATACGGTCATGGGGCGCCTTTTGGCTCTGGTCGGATGTAGCAGCATCTCTCTGTATTCTAATGCACATCGTTTGATCCGGATCAAACACTGTGCTAATACACATCGCTCGTCTTCGGATCAAACGCCGTGCTGCTCCACAGAACTGTCTCTTAACAGTTCCAACTCTGTTGTTCTTCTCTTGTGAAAGGCACTTGTCCTTTCCTTAATGGCTCCAGCCGGACTATGCAAAATGTATGATGTGTAAGGGTGCCTACTAAACAAATATGTAGTGATGATAACTGAATTTTACTGCCTGAGTTTGCATCCAGTCAAGCCCTGTAAATTGCTGTGAATTAAGGCCTAGATCAAAGATGAGCATACCTAACTGCTCTCCTTTGCATTTGATAGTTTGTAATAAAAAAGGAATTGTGTTTCCAGGGTTCATAATTGCCTTTATTTTTCACTTGCAATAGGATTAATATTGGAAAGTTTGCACAACATTTTAAGTTACCATTCATGAAGAAATCTCTAATTCTGTGCCATCAGATGTCACAGAATATAAAAACTTTGGGTAGCAGGACCAATTGTGCTATTGTTAATGCCTTGCACATATGCCTACTCGAGGAAGAACAGCACTTAATTTAGTGAAATACAATGGAAGGAGCTTGCTGGGTTGAGGAGGCTCTCTTGCCCTTTAGGGTAGCAGTTGGCCTTCCTGTGTTAATGGATTTCTGCTGAGTAAAGTAATAAAACCTGTCTGCTCTGGCTTAATGGAAGTGGCCTGTCTGCTGTGTGTGTCTGCAGGTCATTCTCAGTGGCAATGTACTACAGGAACGACAGCACCAAGGATCCCTACCCTCTAATGCTGCCAGGCTGTGCCCAGTTCTGCCCCCTGCAGGACTTTGTGCGAATTACCCAGCCTGTCATCCCCATGAACTGGGAGAAAGAATGCCAGGTGGCATCCAACATAAAGGACACAGGTACAGCTGGAGAGATGCAAAAAATGGCTTGAGAAGTATATGCATGGCTTTGCCTTTTTGAGTCCATATATTGGCTGCTACACTGGCTGAAAGAGTCTGTTTGAAAGACTAAAGCCACTGCACAAACCCCCATGGAGGCACAGTACCACACTGTCACGTTCTGAATAATGATACAAGCAGTGTTTTTCTTAATCTTAAGGTGCAGATGTGATTGAGCAAAATAAAACCCTGCGTCTTGGCTCACAGTTCTAACTGAGATCTGAGCTTTTTCCCTGCAGCTTCGAGCTGGATGGAAAAATAAAATGAAGTTAAATATTTGTATTTGTTTCACTATGTTTTTCAAATTGCCGCAAACCTGAGACAAATTACCTCAAACCTCCTCTGACACCCTTTTAAAAAGTCAAACTGACACCCCAGTGGTATTTGACCTGAAGGTGGAATGTTAGTACAACTGGTAATATAACATTGCACAGCCAAGCCACTATCCCATTAATCAGACAGCAAAATTGACATCACATCACTTTATCAATGCAGTGTGTACTGTATGCTGTGGTTAAAGTACTGTACTCTGGATGAGAGGGTTGGGTTTGTGTGGGCCTTTGCATTCCAAAGATTTGCAGTGTAAATCCATCTGCACGCATGGGCTATGGAATGCCTGTGGCGATATGCATGCTGTGCAATTGGCTGTGGATAAGATATTGATATGTTATGAATACATTCATGCGACTGGATCAGATTCATGGTGTGGCCGTCCGTGTCTGTGTCCCCAGAGGTGATCATCGGGCTGACGGTGTGCGGCTGCCTGCTCTTCATCCTCATCATCCTCCTCCTCGCTGTCCTCTGCCGGCAGCGGGAGCAGACAGACGGCTACCGGCACGTGATCAACGAGGGCGACGACCACTCCTGACAATCATTCGCGCTCCTTGGGAAACGGGACCCGTTTGACGGCGAGGAGGACTACTGAGCCCCCCACCCGCAACCTTCCGGGAGGGGCGTCCGGGACTAGGGCCCAGGGAGCACTGCTCCTTGCCCAGGTTTTTAATAATGGCGACCTTAACTTTTAGTACCACAGACAAGCATGCGTTAGTAAAGGAGTGCACCAAGCGGCCTGCTGTCTGCACAGACCGGATGATCAGGTTAGTAGTAATACCGTGCGCGTGATGAGTATCAGCCAGGGGACACAGGGATAATTGCATCAGTCTGTAAGAATCAGTCAAGCTGCTTTTAGTGCTTTTACCATGGTAGCAAGTGCACACTGTCATTTTTGTGGTAAAAAAAAAAAAAACCAAACATGTGCATACAGTTTATCTAAAAAGTAAGTCTGGAGTGTCATCAGACAGATCTTTTTTTTTAATTTGGCGTTTTATTATCTTGCGAGATGTGCTTGAATGTAAGTGTGCCCCTATCTGTTTCAGTCTCATAATGAAGAGGCAGATCTCCGGGATGTGTGGTCAGTCCAGGTATTCTGTGTTGGATCATGATTTATGGGCCAGTAATGGTGTAGTCCCCCTGTAAATAACTTTGTTTTGTTTGTTTTTTGATTTTAAGATGATTTTAGAGATCATTTCAGTAGGTGGGAAGGTTTTATGATCCTGCTGATATTTTTTATGTACAATCGTCTACTACATGGTGGTAATTTTACTGATGTACAGTACGCTTTTAGCAGTGTGTCGCTTGTCAGTTTGGTGTATTTCAAAGGGAGCTGCCTGAAATGCCTGCTTTTTTAGGATTCCATTGCAGTCGCTTATGGACTTTCAAATTCAAAGGTACAATCATGAAGCAGTGTGATTTAAGGGTAGGACATTCTAACCATACAGCTGCCCTTTCCTTAACCTCTTACCTGAGTCCAGCAGTTGCCCTACTCTGTACTCGGAAGTTTGAACCAGAAAATACCATAACACTGAAATAATTCCTGAAGCTCAAGTCCCACTGATTCTCAGTTGGTGCAGAATGAGCCATTCCTGTAAATGTAAATAATGATTATATGTGCCATTTCTGTGTGTGACAAAGGAGACAACATCTGTATATATGAAAATGGGTTTTAGTTCACTGATATGTATTATTTTCTAATGGCTTATCAGAATGATTTTAGAGGAAACCACCTTGAAATATTTAATAGATGGTCCGTTGAACTCCCTTAAACTGCATACAATGCTGTATTGTTGCAGGCCTTAATTAAAAACATTGCCTTACTATTGTGATGTAAATTACACCCTGGTTTTAAGTGGAATGGATCAAGCTCCTTGTTTGCTGTGGTTAGAGGGGTGATGTTCACTAGGGTTCATTTATTTTTGTACTTGACATGCTGTGCATTTCTGTCAAACGATCACTTCACAAAAAGTCAGAAATATTACTTAAAATGTTGTTGAATTGAAAGCTCCTGTTGACAGGAAAAGCCACAAGGCGATAGTTGAATAAAAGGATGAATTAACTGCAATTTATTAAGCGCTGAACTTGTGCTTTCATAAGGAGTTGATATGCAAGGAACCCCTTCTCTTTTGAAATTTTGTGGAGGAATTCAGCTTCACGAGATCGCAACACATGACATTTGAGTATTTGTCAGACATTTTTCTCAGTGCAGCCAAAAAGTGGTTGTGAAACATTTTAACTTGTTGGACTGGACATGTTTGAATGTTTTTTTAATACCTTTTGTATGTCTTAAGTTAATTGGATGATTTTAAGTGTTAATGCCTGAGATGTTATGAGTTACCTAAATTCTGTTAGGATGAACTGTTGATATGATACTAGTTCTGGATGGGAATACACACATTTATTACACATGCAATAAATTCATCCTCTGTAATGATGTTTTAATGATACTGCCCCCATAATTTGTACAAAATCCTTATGATTTTAGAATACGCTGAAGCTGTTAATTTGGTAATGGTGGTATTGTTCTTCCATTCAGCAATCAGTAAAGGGCTCACCTGGCCCTTCTTATAACATTCCTTTTAGATTAACCACTCTTGTAATTTTGGGAATGTTCAAACTGCCTTACACAAACACCGAAACTCATCACAGAAATTAGTTTTTTTCAGCTTTTAATGTACAAAAATACAAAATGTTCAGTCAACAAAAAGAGCAATATCAACTTTTCACAGGCATCATTTTCATCTTTATGAAAAGAATGTTATTCACTGTGTGGTAGCCACCTGGAATCATAAACATAAGTGTCAGCTATCAAACAGACGTGGCTATCTGAAAATTCCTGAAGAAAACAGGTCATGTGTGCTGTTACAGCCCAAGATGCTGCTCTGTATATTTTGAAATTTTCAGTCCTTGCAAAGGATGTTTTTTTTCTGTAAATGGTATGTTGTGATTTCCGTAAATGCTATATACACATCTGCAAATTGCAGTTGCATATTTATACCTGACAACAAAAATGCAATTTAATGAAAATGAAACAACAAACTATATACATCTCCAACTGTTTTTTTTTTTTTTTTTTAGTATTGCTATCATAGGTTGAAGTTATACAGTCGTTACGTTGATGTCATTTTAGCTGAACCAGCTAGCTTATTTCTTCTTCTTGTCCTTTTGTGGTTTGACATTTTCTTTGGTCTTGGATTTTGTCTTGGCTCCTGGTGACTCCATACTTGCTAGTTTTTTCTTCAGCCTGGCCTTTTCTGCAGTCCCCCTCCCATCTGCACGGGGGCGATGTTGAGTCCCATGCTGGGCTCTGGAACTGCTGGCCCTGCTCCCCAGGCCCAGCTCCTCGCCCATCTCCCTCATCAGCCTTTCCTGCCTGCTGCTCACCATTTCCTCCCGGTTCCAAATCAGAATGTTGAAGCCTATGGTTGGATACAGAGAGGTCACTCTGAAACATCCACACACACGTAGTTCAGGGGTGACTGTTGCACTACAGCACCTCAGCCTGTGGTCAAAGTATGACGATGCACCTCCAGTTCAGACTGTATTTGATCATGTGACTCAATTACTGTATAAAACCATGTAAAGTTACATTCGTGTGCAGATGTCCTGAGCATCCAATAGTTCTTTGATGTGTATATCTTAACATGGACAGGATCAGCATATAATTGTAATACAGGATACAGAAGGAAAAAATTGGAAAGGCTCACACCACTCAGTTTTCAAGGTGTGGCATCCAAAGCTTAGTCAACACTATGAAGAAACATCTAACAATCCGAGGACTGAAAGATACAGAAATTTGTCTGAAATTGATGTGATATTTTAAAATAATAAATTAAAGTATAAGACAAGCTTGGTACTGATAACACATCTGGTAGATGGCTCTTAGGTCCTGATTCCAAGGGATGCGTTACTGTAAGAACATCTCTGTTCAGAAAGGGGGCCTTGATTGATAGATAGGCTCAGCATGTGCATAAACCAATGTCACAGTCATCAATCTAATGCACAGCGCAATTACGTTTTGGGATAATTTAGTACTGTACATCCATACAGCTGAGGTACCCCACGACCAAAAATAATGGCGACTCACTATGAAATACTATCAAACATCACAGTAAGATGAGCACATTTACCCATTCCAGATCCCAGAACATCTCCCATGGGGTTAAACTTGTTGAGCTGAAAAGAAACAAAAATGCCATTGAGATTCTGAAACTGTTCAACAAAAACAAACATGAGAAACCATCAGGAAAATAATTCTTACAATGTTACTTAAACCCTTTTGGGGATTATTCGTAATTTTGATGAAAGCAACTTTCACTGAGCAACTTGAAGACTTTAGAGTGATTGTGCTTTATGTAGTTGCTAGGAAAGCCACATGATATTCATTCATCTAACCTGGGTGAACAAAAAATATTTTTTTTTCTCTGAATGTACATTCAACCCTTTTCTTCACACTCAAAAAATAAGAATTTTTTGCCTATCAGGGATGTTCGTGAGAAGACTATACCGATATATGCACAGCAGTTGTTCTTTTTGTACACTTGCCAATGTGTTTGCATAGCTAATATTTGAACCATTACCAATCAATATAATAAAAAATTGTTAACTAACCAAATTTAATCATTTAGAATAATGATAAATAATACATGCTTCCTGGACTATGGACTGATTTGTGTAATGGAGGTAGTTAGAAAGTTGAATGGATATTTAATGTATTAAGGTTACAAACAATATTTGTAAAAGAATTAAAGTGACATTCTTTACAATTACTAAGCCATGAAAAATGCTGTAGCAACAGAAACAATTGAAAAATATTATTGGCTAACAACTTTTTTTTGTTTAAATTCAGACAGAAAAGCCAATGATAATGTTAATAAATAAATATTTACTGTAAATATACTTCCAGTATTTACATTTCCTTGTTCAGCTATTGATAGTCATTTGATTAAAGGAAACTGACTTGATTTTTTTTCTGTTAACTTGATGTTTGCATTCTTTACCCAGAGCCAAGATTTTCAAGATGTAAATACAGAAGTCCTGGCCTCTGAACCTTTACCTATTTTAGGAACACACTTGTGTCTGTAAAACTGTTTATGAATAACTTTCAGCCAATTTCTGAAAACTGCCATTATTTTTCAGACCTAAGTGCTAATTTTAAATCAATTAGCTTTTAGACATAAGATTCCAGACTGGTCATGCCTGAAAAAAATGGATTATGTGTGTCCACCTCACCCCTCATTAATTTTGTAGCCAGTAGCCATTTGTAGGGCATTGTGGTAGGTGGTACTGACTGTTATATCTAACAACGCAAGAATATTTTGATGAATGTGTTCAGAGGCTACAAATACATTAGCCAGAGACCTGCCCTCTTTTCTTACAGTTGAGACTGGGTGCCAATCTTTACAAGTTAGAAGCTTATTTTCCTCCAAAATACAAGATTAAAATCGGCCTTGTGTAACCTTGTAGAGAAGTTTTGTTGCTTTGCTTTTACTTAACGACATAGTTACAGTGAAAAATGGGAAGTGAGTCAGGACACGGTTTCTGTGATGTCACTCCGCCAGCTCTTCTCTCTAACAAAGTCACATGGCAATGTAACCCAGCGTTATTGGGTCATGTCTCTGGCACATGAAGCAGCGGCCTTACAGATATGATGCCTGGTGCGTTGGGATCACGAAGCTGAGACACCAGCGCTCCAGTGCTGGCGTCAAAGATGTCGATGGTCCTCAGCTCGCCTGGGCAGACTCGTTCGTCGGGGTAGCGGCCAGCCACAATGAGGTCATACGTGGGGTGCCAGGTGGCCTGAAATCAAGGCAGCATGCTCGTTTGGTTTAAAGGGCAAGAACAAACAGATGCAGCTCATGTACATCGCCTGCCATATCAAGCCAATGACACTGACATCTCATGGATAACATGCTTGCATGCACTTATTCTTTCTGCTCATGCATTCATTTTACATGGACCCAGTTCACACACAGCAAGGGTTTGTGAGACAGACTGACTCAGAATAATACCTGTTACCAATAATACCAGTTCTCCTTTCTTGTTTATGGCAGGATTTTGCAACATTGTGCAATAATATTCTCAGGGCTCAGTGTTCCAAGAAGCCAACACAACCAGATAAAGGCTTGGCAGTATCACTGACCTTGATAGGTGTGAGGTGCTGGAACTGCCGGTGTGGGTGGGAGATGACCTCCTGGGGCCTTGACCAATCCGAAGAGCTGTACACCCTTATTTGGTCATACTGGTCTGTGGTGAGCAACTTGGAGCCGTCTGTGGGATTGAAGTAAGCTGGTGCGTGTGAACCATGAGGAAAGACAAGAGATGGGAGGAGTGAGTATATCTGTGGCAACCTGGGCGTTCTGGTCCCATTGCTCCAGATTTGCATTCTAATTAACATCACATTTTCACTGAGCCGCTATGCTAATCTACTATCCAGAGAGGCCAGTCTCGAAAAGTCCCTTTTTAAAACAATGACTGAATTAATACAAACAGAAAGAACCGTTAGAAAGGCACACCTGTGTGCAAGTAGGCATGTTGCCAAAGCATTTAACATATTTATCAAAGACACCAAGCTGGAAACACCAACACCACAGTGCTATACACCAATGCAGAAAACATAAACAAAAATGCT
The DNA here is from genome assembly GCA_019176425.1 of Megalops atlanticus. Lineage (NCBI taxonomy): Eukaryota > Metazoa > Chordata > Actinopteri > Elopiformes > Megalopidae > Megalops > Megalops atlanticus. The sequence continues at coordinate 8,451,340 of CM032885.1, read as the reverse complement.
CTAAGCCGTGACTCATGATAAATTCTATGTGTTTTGGTTTTCACTTTCAGGCAGGTTCTTTTAGGTGAGGAAAGCCTGATGCCATTTTTCCATTTGTTTTATTTCTTTGTAGCACTGTACAGCTGTTTTCACAAATTCAACATCTTTGAAATCTGTAGCAAATGTTTTTTCAACTATATTTGTAATTTCAGCAATTTTTGTGGGCCTTTTGTACAGTTAGAGTCAGAGGAGAACCTTGAAGTTTGCTCGTATGCACACTGAGCAAGGAGTTGCTTACCGGAGTTGACAGCTTTGTCGTGGGGCATCTCGTGCAGGAAGCTACTCTTGTCCTTGATGTTCCTCAAGTCCCAGAGTTTTACTGTGTGGTCAACAGACGCTGTCGCCAGCAGCCAGTCACAGCGGGGGTTGAATTCTGTGTGGGTCACCTTGGCCTTGTGCAGCTTGTGATTCCAGATCTACACATGATTCAGACGTGTGGTAACCATGGAAAAATTATTTGATGTGACTCATATCTACTCAGAGAAGCACACACTCCACAGGATTAAAACGTGTGTTCACCATGAAAAAATGATTTAGCATTTCACAGTTTGACACTGACCACTCTGAGAAGTCACACATCGCATTCCTGATCTCTTGTTCAGACAGTTACAGTATCGAGAACCATAGAACCTACCAGCCATTCCAGTCCAAAGAAAGTATATGCAGAATAATGGATGAATAGACTAGTACACTAGCTGATCACAGCCAAGCATTGTGATGTGAGCTGCTTCACACTGCTGTTATTTACCTAAGCCCCGCCTCCTCACCCTACTCACCGCCTGTCCGTCAATGCCCAGGAGCAGCACGCGCCCCATGTTGTCTCCTGTCACCACCGCCTGGCGGCTCAGAGACACATCCACACTGCAGTACCAGAAGCTAGGGAGGAAAAGAGGGAGTACAGTTCAGCCATACTCTCACTACAGAAACACTGCATTATGGGTAATCAGTGTCACATTTCTGGTCCTACTGTTGAGTTTTGGTAGTAAACTGACAGTGTTCCTCCTATAACCTTGCTGACCTTGTGTGTCAGGTTTGCCCCATTCAATCAGCCTCACATACATCCAGTGACAACTATGCACTTTACTGAGATAAGTTACACAGGCCACTTGCGTAGACAGACTAATTGCAGGGAGGACTGCTGTGGTTACTTACTTGTCACATATTTTCTGAACCAATCACAATCCTAAAGAAGGTGTGACTCCTTTTTGACTTCAGAGGCTTATTTTCCACAATACACAGCACACATTATAGGAGAGTTGATTGGAATGAGCAATGCATCTCCAATTTATGGCAACAAATAACCATGAACCACAAGCTCACATGGTCCTCATGTCACACCCTCCCGTTCTCTGACTAGCTGCAGTGTCTAAAGTGTTTCTTGTCTATGGTGAACAAAGATACACACCAAGAATATGTGAGGACAGGGCTGGACTACATACATTTAGAATCAACTGTCATTGTAAAAAAGGTAGATTTTCTGTGTTGACCATCTGATCACAAACTGGCTCTGTCAGCAGTGGCCTTAAAAGCCAATCAGCCTGTCTATGAAATGAGAACAATGTTAATGAGAAGTCTCCGTGTGTACATTATTTCAGTTTAGAGTGTTGTCGTCATTAGATGTATTTTCAGGCCTGACACACAGCTGGTAAGTGAGGGTAATTGTTAATTTATTAGTGTGCCTTGCTATGAATCTTATCCTGCCATTGACATCCAGGAAATCTGACAAAGTATGCCGTTCTTCACATATGAAAGTTAATTTTTGTAATTAGTCTTTCAAGAAAAAAATGTTTACTTTGGCTGAAGCCCTCTTCACTGTGCCAACGTGCAAGTTTAATTCAGTTATCAGGTCTGTGAGGGAAAGGCAATCCAAAATAAATAAGCCCCATTTTAGCTCTTGTTCTTCAAGTGAGACTGGATTTTAAATCATTTTTTGTTTTCTCAATAGAATGGGAAGCAAGTTTGCTTAAACAAAAATGTTCCAAAATCCTTCCAGTTACAAAATCACCACATGCACTGAATAAATCTTTTACGTGAATAAAGAGAATGCTATTCTGAGAAAGGACCCTCCTTCCTCACCAAACATTGTGGTGATCATGGCCACAGTCAGGGGTTCTGGACATAATCTGGGCCGGACGGCCCTCAAAGCTCTGCAGGGTGAGTGTGCCGTCTCCCGAGGCAGCGAAGATTTTTGACGAGTCAGTGGGACAGAACTTCATCCCCCCAATAAAGTCCCCGGCTCCCTTCTGTGCACACAAAGACAAGACCAATCACAGGATCATCCACATACCAGCGACCCAATGTAATGCATCGGATACAGAGGGGAGTAGGCGACTAGTGTGCCTCAACAGTGACCCTGAATGAGTATCAACTTTCTGGAAAAAAGTGGTTTTGTGTTCAGATTCTGGTTGGGTGACCTGGTTCTGGGTCAGGGTTTAGGGACACGATCTATTTAATTCTTACAAATCATATGAATCCTGGAACATCCACAGGGAGGACCCCATGAGAAGCTCAATGATGACTACATGTATTCCGTTCCAACAATTCCAGCAAACAACAAAATAACAAGAGTGAATATCATTAAAACATTTTAAGATTAAGATTTTTAAAGCCTTGGAACAGCTTCACCTCTCACAAACGCAGCACCTCCATGTGAAATATGCAGTGTCTGAAAGCAGGAGGGCTTACAGCTGAAACCAAAACAAAAGCTCTATTCGTAATGATTCCTTACTTAAGAAAAAGCTACACACTTTGTATGTTATAAGGATCACTTCTGTAAAGATCTCTGCTATAGGCTAGAATAACCAGAGTCTCTCAAATACTGGGCAGGAGCCTGAAATAATATAGTGTTTTCCAAAACAAGATATATCCTGTTATGCATGCAATATAATTGCACGGGAGATCTGTCTGTCTGCTGGTTCAACACCTGATTTAGGCTCAACTGTTGATTTGGCTCTATGAGATTCTGCCATTAAAATGATGAGTAGTCTTCATCCTGGAAATATGACTTTTCTGGTACAAGACTTTTCACTCTCACACGTCACCTTCCAGTATCTATTACATTACATTACATTACATGCCATTAGCAGATGACCTTATCCAGAACAACTTCCAGCAGAAGTGAACAGTGTATCCATCCATCTGATATGAGCAACAATAACAGGTTAACCAGGTTAACAACACTCCCAGACCAGCAAGTGCATGCACAACACCATTCAAGCATCACCACAAGTTAACTTGTGATAACATGAAACTAAGACAGCTTCAAAACTATGGCAAGTTGTCAAGTTCATACGCTACCATATATCACATGTCATTAAATCACATAATATACATAACTTATGGCAATAGTACAAGTATTCATTCCATAATTACATCATACTGTCTCAACCTTGTGGGCATACATAATGAAATGTTACACTTGCTGACTCTGCATAGTTGTTAATGCTTACAAATGTGTTCCTGCATGTAGGTACTGTCTACACACTAAAAAAGAAGCACATACAAAACAGAGTAGCAGTTTAGGTCATTTTTTTTGATATATTTCAAAGTGGAATTTTTTTTTAATGCTTTTCACTTTTTGTGTGCAACCTTTTTTTGGAGTTGCTATTTGCACATTTGGCTTGTCCCACTATGACAACTTCTGCATTCACACTGCAGAGCTGAAGCAAGACTAACACAATTCTGCAATACCCTTGCACATACCCAACAGCCATTCTTCACACTACAAGTTCCGCAGTGCATTACAGGGAAGGAAACACCTACTGAAGGATAGCTGCAACTCCGCTGACATCATCCGAGTGGCTTGGCCTGACTGTGGCCTGACAAGTTGCAGGATGCCAGAGAACAGAAACCCAATCAACAAACCCCTTCCAGGGTCCAAAATTAACTTGTTTGTCCACCAGCCAGAGTGGTTGGTGAATGAGAAAATTCATTAGCCAGTAAGATTTTCATCAGGCAAAATAATTTATTGTAAATCTAGATGTTAGTAAAGCTACACTTGAACTGGATCTGGAGAGCCATACATCAGGTCTGTATAGTAGCAACATTGTACATTATAAGCTAAAAGAGCGATTCATTGAGACAAAGCTGACAGCTAAACCGCAACAATGTTTGCGACTACCTCTAGCTAGCTAGTCAGACATTCTAAGTAAATAATGAATCGATGATGCTGGAATCAAACTTCCATGTACAGCCACTCAAAATCAGAGAGGGGTCTCCCCTTTTTCCAACAGCATGTAAATTCATAACATGGTCTTAATTTGGCTGCCATCTGTTCACTCAGTGTAATTAGTGTCTGTACATTTTTCAATTGATAGTAGAGCCAGATAACAAAATATGCAATGAGGGCTCCCAGGTGGCTCAAGCAGTAAAAGTGCTTGAGCACTACAGCCTGGGTTTGATCCCAACCATGTCAGCCGATGATGGCCGGGTGTCCATAACGGCAGAACAAGGGATACAGGGGAGGGTAGATTGGTCAGGGGTTTAGTCTGCTCCACTGCTCATTAGCAACCCCTGCTGGTCAATCAGGTGCCTGCAGTTCTTTCTGCATAAAGCTGTATATGACGTGTCTTCCCCTGGCTCAAGCCTGCGCAAGCTCTACAGGATAGCTACAGTGTGTAAATAAAGGGCATCTGGCATCCTGGGTTTTGGAGGAGAGCACATCTTTGGTCACACCCACCTGCATTGACAGTAGGGGCTGCAGCAATAGGCGCAACATCTAAGAATATATTGGGAGAAAAAGGAGGGAAAGCACTGGGCATTCCATATGTATTAAATAAATAAATAAAATGTGATGAACATGGTTCAGGGTAACTATCTCTCAGACCAAACCTGGCTAGTTAGATATCGAATCAAGCCAAATTTTCCTGCCACGGACAAATTCTGTATCACGCTGTCATATGTAGCTTTTGACAGGATGACCAGAGATAGTATAGAGATGACCAAGCCAAGATTTCACAACTAGAAAAAATAGAGGTCCTGCAATTTACAGTAAAAAATATCTTTGACTACCATAGCAGGCCGTGATCGGTTTTTAACACATATATATATCCCTGCAACTTTAACCCACTAAAGAGACAATCCACCTGTATTTGTGGGCAAATGGGTATTAAGTTCAGACCCTGCCCACATCTGCAATGAAGGCAATTTTTTTCACCCACTGTGGGCTACTAGTCATTATTGGCTCATGTCAAGATCAAAACCAAGCCAAGGGGTTCAGCATGCGTTTAATATGAGTGCCTTACAGACTGTGCACCTCTCAAGAGGAGAATTTCTTGAAAGAAAACACTGAAATTGAATATCACTAGAAACAACTATCAATCACAGTTAACCAAACAGTCAATTCATCACAGAAAACTTGCTGTGACCATCAGGGTGCACCTGGACCTCTGGATAGCATCTTCCCAAACAGTACTTAAAACAAGACATCATTATATACACATGTAACTCCAGCTCGTGGAACCCAATGCATGCCAAATAGATTATTCCTGCTAGCAGGAATAGATTCCCCATGTAGCAGCAGGCCAACTTTCAAACATTATCTAGTTATTGAATGCTTCCCTTTGTTACTGTGGGGTAGTCTGTATTATTGAATTATTTGATTGCATTATACCTCATTTACTGAACTTCGAGAGGGGGATTGACACAGTGAAGAAAAGGCTAAGAGTAAGAGCAGATTCTCTTTCTTCTGTGTACAGCGACTCTATGATAACACACACCCTATGTTTATCTGAGGAACTGTCAATTAAGCTATAGATAAAAATGTGTAAAACTTTTTGCTCACTTTTTACTTTTAGAGAAAGCTCTCACAACACTTGAACTGCATCAGTTTAGACATGTTATGAACAAAACGGCTCTCTCCCTTACTCCCAGTGTTCAGTGCTGGCATACACTCGCAGAATGCTCCCATTGAAATCCTGGAGTGTGGTAGTGCCTGCGATGGACGAGGTGAACAGCTGGTTGGGATTGAAAGGGTTAAACTTCATGTCTGTGATGGAGCCCCCAGCCCCAATCTAAACAAACAGAGAAGAGAGTGGACATTTCTCAGAGGGCTTCACTTCCGTGTTCAAACATCCCAAAGGGGACCAACAGCCACATCCTGTGCTAGTCAACCATTAGTAACAGGTAGAGTACTCTTACATATGTGCAACTGTGGCACTGAGAAATCCCTTACAAGATGGGGGGGAAGTATTGGCACTATGTTCATACAGACCCAGTTCTTTCTTTCAAAGGCACCACTGTAGGCTGCTGAGCCCAGCAACTCCACAGCGAATCCTTTTCATTTCTGAACCTTTTAATGTGAAATGAACAGTTGCTTCCAGCTTAAAGGAAACATGAAAGCATATGGTCACTGGAGCCAACCAAGACTTCATCAGGACGTAGCAGGCTGGCGAATAATTACAGACACCCACATCTCACAGTAGGAGCCCATGTTTGCTATTAAAATTGGCTATAAAGAGCCCTTGGTACGATCTGTTCTATCATTTCTACCATTTATCCTATGACATCTTGTTTAAATGACTTTTTTCTGCTTTAAATTCTGAAATAAGTAATTTGGAAGAGAAAATTTAAATTGACTCTGTAGTATCTCTTACAAATTGGCAGAAAGACCATTGCCGGAGCAGGCGAGACAGGACAGCAGGTGCCAGACAGCTGTGGGAAGCCTCCACCTCACACTCACCCCTTGTATGAAGCAGGTCTTTTTCAGAACCTCATAGTCCCAAAGAACGATGTCCCCTCCCTTGGAGCCCACTGCCAGGGTGCTGGGATGTGTCGGGTGCCACTCCAGGCAGGTGACCCTGCGGTCGAAAGGGCTGGCCGTGCGGAAGAGCTGATAGGAGCCGAGGGAGCGCAGGAAGGGCTGCTGCAGGCACTGGCAGGGGCAGCACAGGGTCACACAAGCACAACAACCACACCTGCAGTCCACTCAGTACGAACCACTGTAAACAGCTGCTCTCACAGCTGCTCTCACTCTTTTCACTTAGGGACCCAAGTGAAGTTTAACTGTCTTCTTGCAGCCAATCACAGACTGCAAAAATAAACTAACATAACACACAAGTATATCTTCATTTAAAAGATTCAATAGCCAGACAACTAGTTGTCTTAAAATAATGTAAGTAATGAAAGGTTACCAATGAACAACAGACATTACCCTTAGAGTTCTTTGCTAGTTAAACTTAACACGGTATAGAAAAGCTTGCATTACTCTATAATAGAGAGAGTAGAGGCAGTAATGTACTGTGATCATCAGTACAGTTATACAGGATGTGCTAATGCAGAGTGGTAATTTCACTGTGACCCAGTACACACCGTTCTGATATCCTTTATTTTGTGAGGTTGTTTGTATATGGCTACATCATACTAGGGTCCGGCCCAGAACGTATGATAAATATTAAAATGACATCAATCACCCAAGTATGCAAGGTAGGGTTTAGAGCAGAGGGGTCATGGGTTCAAATCTCACACTGAGTCTACCGCTGCAACCCGGAGCAAGGAATTTAATCTTAATTTGTCCAGAAACCCATCTGCATAAATGGCAGATACATATAAGACACGAGAAAAGAACACATAAAAGCTCAGTCCCGGTTGTTCAAATACAATAAACTTGTACTGTATCTCTGCATATGAGTAACAATACGACAGTAATGTAAATGGCGTTGTTCATTTGTGTAGTCTGTTTAGTTTACCTGCCGCATCTGCAAATGGATGTTCTGCCCCAGCGTGTTCTTGTATATGTAATGCACAATGCTTGACGGTCTGTCTTTCCTCTGACTGGAAAAGCACTTTCCAGCGACCCGCAGGCTGCATCCTAAAAATGGATATTCGATGTAAACTTGGATTTGAAAATTATATCCTTCCGACAGGCACCAAATCCAATCCAACAGGCAGTCGTTCTTCCAAATTTCTCGCTGGTTAACGCTGTCAGTAACTACTCACACAGGTAGCTACATTCTATGTGCGAAATTACGCCTGATTACAATATGTCCCATTACATGGGCTAGTTAGAATCGTAGGACGGCTTTGAGTTTTGATATACAGAAGCCATAATATTCACCTGTTTTAGCTGCGATCTCGTCGTCCCGCTTCTTCTTCAACTTCTTGGCAATGGTTTGCCCCGAAGCTTCCCCATCCCGTTTTCGTCCTGCTCGGGAACCCCTGTCCTTATGTTTTGGTTCAGGAACGCGCTTAAGAGCCTTCTTCACCATTGCTTAGAGTGACATCCGCTTAAATTAGCACGACAAAAAGCACGAAACACACGAGCTAATTAACCGCAAAATTAGCCAGCCACCAAGCTACAAATAATTTCTAGCACATTTCCGCCCATCTAAGAAGCTAGACAGGTAATCACTAGCAAATGAATCACCTATTTCAGTGTTTCTGGAAACTATTTATAACTTGTTAGATGTATCGAGAATTTCCATCTAAGTATACTGAAAATAATTTAAAAATACAGGCTTTACGGAACACCTCTGTGATATGAGTTTGGCAAACTAGACAGCCAACTACCAACAAAAGTTACTTAACTAGGTAGCGCGTACCCACAGCAAGCGTCCACTTTGATTTCAGTCATTTCTGAGAGGTTACATAGCTAGCCAGCTAACTTAGCTAACATCGATCTTAGCAAGACATCGACTCATTTAAATCACATGAATCTACATGCAATTACACTTTTCAAGACTTGATTGTGACCCTGTTAGTTTACCTGTGCAAAGTCAGTGATTTCAGTTAAGAGAAAAAGAGATGTTCATATTCTATCGGATACCCGCATGTGTGCAAATATTCCTGGGCTGCCTGTAATGACGTCACAATCAAGATGTTTTGTAACATTATTGTTACAACTGTAGCACAGCAGGTGGCGGTATTGCTTAATAGCAAATTTGGACGTATCTGTTACCCCTTGCAATGTGGTTATAGCTGCAACATTGTACATATAAGGACTACTTGTATTACTAAAACTACAGTTATGTTTATTAATATTAGCCAACAGTCATTAGCACAAAAACATGAACATGCGCTTAAGCCCACTACTACCACAACAGTTAACTTTACACATATAAAAATAGGCAGAATTAGGTAGCATTTATTGATGTGTATTCTTAAGAGCGTTGACTATAAATGCGAAATTGTTTCCACTATTGTTGCGCTGTGATATGCATACGTTTACATGGAATATAAACTCACGTATTGACCAGCACCAATGGAAAAGTCAGGTCACTTTATCATTAATTCTACTTGCAATAATTATTAGCATGATCATCCAAATCATTTGATCATTCATCATTGGAATGCTAAACCAAGTTTGTCTTGAGATAAACTATCATCTGGACCAGTTGGTTGCACACGTGTTTTCCGTTCAGTTTCTGATTTTGGAAAATATATTCTCCTGTAGTCTGCTCTTCGTGGAAACCATAGAACTTGTCCTGATACCGATACCGTTTCTATCCGCTTCGTACCTGCTAAAATAAACCAATGGGCTATTGCGCACTAAATGAATTTACATGAATGAATTTCAAATTACAGTTTCGTTTAAATTAGTGTACTGAAACTAACATTCCTAACGTTTCTGATATTATGCTTATTTACAGTCTTTTCACGATAATTGTGGCCTATGTTTCTGTTCTATTGCAAGTCTGTCACCCCAAGTTTCCATATCTGGTATTATGTAGGTACTTTACATGCAGTACTCGCAGCGAGATATGAGAAGCGCGTATTGGAAAAAAATACTTCCATAAATAATAAAAGAACTTTACAGTTAAAAATTGGCGCGCCTCAAAACTCGCAGATAAGGGCACAAAATTAGATTTTGAACAATGATTGATCCGACAAACTACTCAGCGCAGTGAACTGGCTGAATAAAAAATAACCGGGAATTCAATATAGCTGCTTCTTAGCAGGGGGAGGGTAAATTTCAGTAGCCTAATTGGATCAATGGGTATTGGGTTGGACAACAGCGTTTAATTACAACGACAAATACCTCTCCGAACAAGAAAAGCGTTGTCCGTTTAACTACTTGCGCGGTGGAAAACACAATTTTAAGATGCGTTTGTTGACCGTTTATAGATTCAGCAGATTGTACGCGTTTCTGGATGATCCTGCCTCCTGGCTGATTTAAAAAGCCGGAACATTCCGTTTCTTAGCAATGGCAGGGAGGTTTCTGCTCCGTCTGACGATAACCGCATACTAACTTCGTTGCTACAGCTGTTGCTGGAGTGGATAGGAATGATAGGATAGGACTCAACGTTACAGCAAGCTAAAGGGGATATTATACAAATCTTGGTAACTGTTTTGAAGGGATGCATCGGACATTTCCTTGGTGGAATAGCTGATAGCCGACTATTTGCGCGCAGTTTCAGCTTTCGCTCCTCAATTGCAACAGGTAAGTCCTTAGCGAGATGAAACTATGGCTCTCCTCCGTATGCCGTGTTACTTGATGAACGGAGCTAATGGTTACATTTTTGTTACAATGTGTAATTTGTTACGAAATGTCACAAACCTTTGGCAACATTAGCCTATAGCCTGTTGTAGCCTCCATAAAATTGCTGTAGAGCAGCAACATATGGTTGCCAGCCTAGCACAACCCCATGGCGGGTCTTTGTGTGTTTGCGTTATAAAAACAACGCAAAATATATGTTGAAGACATTATTTTTAACGGAATAGCCCAGTCAACAATACGGATCAACACGCTGCTGCGTACCAAGGAAAATCATGCAAATAGTTTATGTCGAAAGCTGTTGTGAAGTCCTGTTTTTAGTACGCTAACGTCCGGATAACACATGCACTAGCTTCGTGTTGTGTAGTTATAAGAGCAAATATCTTGAAACCGGATCTTTTCATTGTTGCAAACACACTTATCTAGCCAACAATTCACACGGCTGTGTGTATTTAAATTGTGGGCAGTATGGTGCTGAACTGTAGAACAGTGAATTTATTTCCCTCCGTCACCAAAAATGGGGATGCTCCCTTTATCTGGCGCCTTTGCTACTGAAGATAGGGTCACTTGGAAATTTGTGAATACTTTGTTTTAACTTAGCTAATGCTGCTACTATTATCACGACCACGTTAACTACCATCTTTTAATCTGGCGACTGAATTCTAATAATTTAGCACACTGAACAGCCTGATGCAATTCTGGTGCCTGTATTAAAAATACGCGGTAATCTGTGTCTGAGAATGTTGAAGAGGAAAATACTCACGTAACATCATGAGTTTTTTGGGAGATTATGATTTTAAAATTTTTAAAGAGCTTGAATATATTTTTTATATTTAACATCGAAACATGATCGAATTTAATGCATGTGGTTGCTCTGTGTGGGACAAAAGCAAAGTTTATGGAGAGCCGTGCCGTACCATTACATGGATTGAGATTACATAGCCTTCACGCGAACCTCTTTATGCATTCAGTAGTTTCTCGCATATTCACCCGGTCATATACTATTTACGTTAATTCCTATGTGACCTTTGTTCCATTTACAAGACATTTATTCGTTATATAGTCCTGAATGTATTGTAGCTAAAATTTACAAAACCCTTGCTTCTATAGAATGGATGCCAGCTATTGATGAAATGTTTGGTTATTTAATTAAAATAAATTTGACATTGTGTCAGAGAGGTGTTTTTGTTTGAATTGCTTTAGTGTTTTCCAGTTGCTAAGACAAATCTTGGCGACTTTCCATCAGAGGCATAAAGAACTAGTATTGCGAATACTGTTGCCCCAGAGCTGGCCAAAGACGTTTAGGAATTGAACGGTCCGTTTCATGACTTGAAGTTCTACGGAAAACTTCTTTGAGGTTATTACTTTTGTTACTCTTCACATTTGGTTATTTTGTCTGCTTGCTTTTTTGCGCAGTAGGAATAACGTTATACCCTAAATAGTGTTGGTCTGCCGTAAGGCTCACGTGAGTCCTATGGTGGCTCCTAAAATGCTACAAGAACTGCACTGCCTTGAATCAATATAATGGTGCCAGAAGCAGCAATGTCACTGTCCTTTAGTTTGTTATCCATCAACTTAATAATGTGATGGTTGCTGACATGCTAAAATGTCCTGAACACGCGTCGTGGAATTATTGTGTAGTACCCATCTTTATTCAAATATTGTTGAGTTCAGATTGAGCCATGTCTTAGAAGGTTGCAGCAGCCCTCATTTTTTATTTCATGGACCAAGAATCACTGTTATAGGAGACAAGCAAGGCACCATAAGACGATTTTCCATACCATTGCTGACTTGGGGAAGATGTCATATGAGTTAAACTGGTTTCTCACACACTGCATTTTCAAAAAAAAAAAAATTAGGGGGTGGGGGTCCTCATTTAAAGGTTACATTGGCTTTAAAGTTTAAATATACCTTTTCTTCTGCTGTCTAGTGCAATGTGGCAATATAGGTCATTGACAGGCAAAAACTGTTACAGCAGTTGTCAAGCTCTCCCTACATTTGGTTTTATTAGTCTGTAATTTGTATTTTGCATAATATACACTTACAGAGGGAATGGTAATCCAGTTTCATTTGTTAATGCCAAAGTTAGCCTCTCTCAAAACAATGTGTGACTTGCAGTGTCACAGTTTTGACATTCTGGCTTACCCCAAGATGACCATTAACATTCAAAAATTTGCATCACGGCCCCTATTTTTATAGAGCCACAAACATTTGTTGGCGATAATTTTTACTTTTCAAGCACCTCAAATGGACAGCAAACTGCCAAACAATGCTCTATCATAACCGCAAGCTACAAAACAATGCCCTATGTTAGGATTATTCATCTGATCCCAAGGGGGATGTAAAGAGGCCAGCTGTCACTTAGCTTGTGTATTCAATGTTTATGCAGAGCCTTTCTTCCCAGATAGGGAAAAACCGACAGCCTGTCTAGCTGTGTGAGAAATTGTTTGGGTTGGTGAAAATATATATATCTTGTATACTGTATGTCCTCTGCTCTGCTGTAACCCATGAGCTCTGGTGTGCGTCTCTGTGTGTACAATCCCTGTCTTTGTTACTGAGGATATACCTTCTGTAGCATCCCCTCCTTCAGGATTTAAATTTGGCAGATGAATCGCATCTGCTCTCTCTGATGTGAAAAAGACTCAGGCGATGAATGGGGATTTTTGCTGCAAGCTGTTCCTTCCTTCATTCATTCATCCATTCATTCATCCATTCATTAGCATGAAGCCTCTTCATTTTCTTGAGGGAATACTCTGACCCAAACCCTCTTAAGCACTCTGTCTATGACTAGCATCCACAGTTGCTTTCTTGTCAGACTGGTGTTAAAATTTTTCCTGTCTTTATCTTGATGATAAACTTTGAGTTCATCTGTAATACCTCTTTAAGACTGGATTTTGGTCTGGAAATCCTGATTTGTTTTTGGAATTTGATATGGGAGTAGGAACATGCCTCCCCGGTTTTACAAGAAAACACTGAGGCTGACCTTCAGATCAGCATTTCCTCTTAGGAGTTTTTTTTAGTTGAGGGGAAAAAATAAAACAGTTGTTAAAGGATAAAGTAAGGAGATAATTTGCAATTTATATATAAACTGAATTTAAGTCTATAAAGGCCAGATTTTACGGGATCTTCTAAACATTCTAAATGCATTTGGAAAATTATGGGCTGAGGAAACATTGTGCGTTTTCTGTTGTTTAGTGCAGTCATTGAAAGAAACTGGGTGTGGAACAAGTGTGCCTTTGTTCCCAGGCGTAGCCTGGGCTGGAGAGACACTGAGCTTTCATGAGTGGAGTATATAGAGCTGTGGAGTGGCCTGAACAGTGGGCCCTTTGACAGAGGCTGCGGCATCACGGAAGCTCCATGCCAGAGCTGGGGTGGGGGGTGGGGGAAGAAGGTCTTGGAAGCTGGAGGATTCCCTGGGGACCTGGGTGTTCCTGCAGGTGGCAGTTACATTTTCATGTTGTTGTGGATTTCTAAATGGTGTTCATTGTGCTGTTTCTCTGGATCAGAGATGCTTGTGTTTATTTAAAACTATACACCTTCATACTTTCAGCATGTCAAAGATGTGGATTTTTTGTCAGTGGAATTGCGCTCCGATGGTGACCGTTGCTCTTGGTGTTATGATGGTGAAAAGTAAAGCATTCTGGTGTGTTCTGTAAAGCAATAAAAACACAATGATTTGATAAAACTGGAACTTGAGGAATTAAATCAAATTCAAATAGAAATAACTACAATTTCATAATTTCTCTTTGCAATACTTTTTTTCTCAAAACATCACTAGTTTTTCCATTTGCATATGTTTGGAACTAGGCTACATGTATGAGGAGATCTGTTATATTGCAGAGGTTGTACATTCAGTATTTATTCAGAATTCATGTACATTGTTCTTTGCAGTGGATGAAGTTTTACAGTCTCCCTGAGTATTCCTGCATATTGTAGCCTGAGCTGGTGTAGACTGGGTGTTTTGATGAAGCAGAAGTCTTGTCAGGGCCAACTGCTGACCAGAATCCGTAAGACCTGTAGAAAGTTTAAACAGCCATTTTGGTTATTTCCCTTTATGCTTACCCAGTGTCACAGTTTACAGTTTCATCTGATTGGGTTTCACCCCATCACTGCAGAGTTGCTGAACCCAGAACAGTTGACTGCTTATGCAAATATCTGTTTGCCTTTAAATTTAATGAGCAAGGTTGGTGGCTGAATTTGCATGTTTTCTCAGCAACTTGTGATGTGGGAAAGAATCTGACTTCTCTTGCTTTTGTTATTCCTGTTTTGAAGTGACTAAAACAGAACTATTACAGCAAATTATGTTGTTTTTACGCAGGTCCATCATGGAGCTACAGTGCATCCGGAAAGTATTCACAGTGCTTCACTTTTTCCACATTTTGTTATGTTACAGCCTTATTCCAAATTGTATTAAATTAATCTCTTTCCTCAAAATTCTACACAAAATACCCCATTATGACAATGTGAAAAAAGTTTTTTTTGAGATTTTTGCAAATTTATTAAAAATAGAAAACTAAGAAATCACATTTACGTAAGTATTCACAGCCTTTGCCATGAAGCTCAAAATTGAGCTCAGGTGCATCCTGTTTCCACTGATCATCCTTGAGATGTTTCTACAGCTTAATTGGAGTCCACCTGTGGTAAATTCAGTTGATTGGACATGCTTTGGAAAGGCACACACCTGTCTATATAAGGTCCCACAGTTGACAGTGCATGTCAGAGCGCAAACACCAAGCATGAAGTCAAAGGAATTGTCTGTAGACCTCCGAGACAGGATTGTCTTGAGGCACAAATCTGGGGAAGGATACAGAAAAATTTCTGCTGCTTTGAAGGTCCCAATGAGCACAGTGGCCTCCATCATTCGTAAATGGAAGAAGTTTGGAACCACCAGGACTCTTCCTAGAGCTGGCCGGTCGTCTAAACTGAGCGATCGGGGGAGAAGGGCCTTAGTCAGGGAGGTGACCAAGAACCCGATGGTCACTCTGTCAGAGCTCCAGCGTTCCTCTGGAGAGGAACCTTCCAGAAGGACAACCATCTCTGCAGCAATCCACCAATCAGGCCTGTATGGTAGAGTGGCCAGACGAAAGCCACTCCTTAGTAAAAGGCACATGGCAGCCCGTCTGGAGTTTGCCAAAAGGCACCTGAAGGACTCTCAGACCATGAGAAACAAAATTCTCTGGTCTGATGAGACAAAGATTGAACTCTTTGGTGTGAATGCCAGGCGTCATGTTTGGAGGAAACCAGGCACCGCTCATCACCAGGCCAATACCATCCCTACAGTGAAGCATGGTGGTGGTAGCATCATGCTATGGGGATGTTTTTCAGCAGCAGGAACTGGCAGACTAGTCAGGATAGAGGGAAAGATGAATGCAGCAATGTACAGAGACATCCTGGATGAAAACCTGCTCCAGAGCGCTCTTGACCTCAGACTGGGGCGACGGTTCATTTTTCAGCAGGACAACGACCCGAAGCACACAGCCAAGATCTCAAAGGAGTGGCTTCAGGACCACTCTGTGAATGTCCTGGAGTGGCCCAGCCAGAGCCCAGACTTGAATCCGATTGAACATCTCTGGAGAGATCTGAAAATGGCTGTGCACAGACATCTCCCATCCAACCTGATGGAGCTTGAGAAGTACTGCAAAGAAGAATGGGCGAAACTGCCTAAAGATAGGTGTGCTAAGCTTGTGGCATCATATTCAAAAAGACTTGAGGCTGTAATTGCTGCCAAAGGTGGATCAACAAAGTATTAAGCAGAGGCTGTGAATACTTATGTACATGTGATGTCTTTGCAAATTTATTAAAAAAAAAAAATTTTCAAAAAACTTTTTTCACATTGTCATAATGGGGTATTGTGTGTAGAATTTTGAGGAAAGAGATTAATTTAATACAATTTGGAATAAGGCTGTAACATAACAAAATGTGGAAAAAGTGAAGCGCTGTGAATACTTTCCGGATGCACTGTAAATTCTCTAGCCTCAGGTATCAATAATATGTGAACCTTTTGGTTGGGTACCAACCAACACTTTTGCTCAGTTGCCCTAAGCACCTCTCCTCAGTCAAATGGTTGAGGGTGTCCCAAACCAAATATCAGACACCTAGTTGAAATTTGTGTGATGCCATGTGACTCATTCATAGGCACTTCCCTCCCTCTTGATTTGGGGGGGTGCAGCCTAAGAGTAAGTCTTGAAGGGCTTTCTGGCTATGATATTTTTAAGGATAGGCATGCCTGCTTCTCCTTGACTCGACTACTCCCAGATTAAAAGTGAGGATTCTGTCTGGGACTGGCTAATGTGTTCTTTGCATGAAGCCTGTAGCTGGCATCATATACATCTGCCATACAGTGTCGGTTTATTCGAGCCCAAGCAGCTCTTGGCTCCGGCAGCAGCCCAAAATTAAGCAAGGCTTTTTCAAACTGCCACCTCATGTCAGCTGGTCGGGGGAGAGAGTCCACGCCTTTCTAGTCTGCCCCAGATCCATTGCTGTGCCATGACTCTGCCTATTTAATTAGACCACAGCTCCTTTTGTATAGGCCAGCGCTTAATTAATGCACTGCTTCAGTTGTCTGTGCCTATGGCCCAGCATTAGCACAGGGCTTGCACCATATGCAACAGTGGAGGGTTGTTTAGGGTCTGCTGGCGCATCAGCCATGTGCCGCTCCCCCCTCTTATCAGTGTTCCATCAGAACTGCATGCCACCCTCCGGATTGCCATTGTTGATGGGCGCTCCAGACCCCCTGCTTTGATTCTAATGGAAGCCGTCTGTGTTTTTCCCAGACCCCCAAGGGTTGCCCAGATGAAGGAAGTTGCAGTGTGGAAGATGGAGGCTGCATGTTTGAACCTCACTGGAATGTATGATATGCCATGGATGATGTCACTTACATTTACATTTATTCATTTATCAGACGCTTTTATCCAAAGCAACGTACGAAAGTGCAAATAGTGGGAAAACGACAGGCACAAAGGCAAGATGTGTACGCGTCATACAATGCAGATAGTGCTGAAGCTGAGCACAAGGTCAGTGTAGCGAGACAGAGCTAATCTGATCTGAGGTTTGTTACATATATCAAATACAGTCACTGGGACAATAAAGTGCTGCTATACTAACTAGGCAGGGACGTGCTGCAAGTACGAGCCGAGAATCATAGAGTTTACAAGGTCAAATGGCAATGGTGTCAGTCCAGGTATAGTCTGAAGAGGTGTGTCTTCGGCCCACGTCTGAAAGGTTGGATTGAAGGAGTTGTTCTCAGGGGGTGGGGAGTTAATTCCAGCACCACTTAATTTGGAAAATTTGACACTGAAGGGGGGGACTTGAAAGGGAATTCTGAAATGGACACATTTCTCGCTGCTGTTGATTGGGTGTAATCTTACTACAGTGTGGCTTTTTTTTCCACAGACCTGTATGTAGTCTGAGAGGTTGGCTGGAGAAGTTTTTCTTGTTAAGAGTCAATGTTAAATGGGCAGATGGAAGAATTGTTGTAGTTGTGTGAAATTGCAGCTGATCTCAAAGAAGCCCCACGCCATCCTCCTACTGGAGGAGTAGCTCTACGTTCTCTGTTAGGCTGAAACACCAACAAAGTATGTTTCACTTGCATTCTTTCACTGATGAAATTACTGGGGGTGCGTTTATTTTAGGTATGTGACTGCCCTCACGGAGCGTTCCCTCTGGTAGCGTGCTGCATAGTTTTCCAACGTCCCCCTGATGGGTTTTCCACCTCTGTCACTTGCGGCATTTCACTTTCCAATTAGGAATCTGCCACCTCTGGACTCCTCCACTTATATTAACCTGCTGCCTCCCTCAGAAATGCCACGTTATGATCTGAGGTGGAAGTGCTCCCAGAGTGTCTCCTTCAGACCAGCTCAAACCATCTCTCCTCCCTCTTTTCCAGGCCCACAGGACGTCCAGGTTCCCCACTGGAACTTGTATTCCTCTAACCATTTCATCGCTGCTGGGGTAAGTTTGTCCATCAGTTATTTGATGTGAAAGTATGACCATTTGCAGTGTGTTTGTTGTGCATTTTATGTGATACATAGTGGGTCTCTCTGGAAATGGAGAGAGAGGAGAGAAGTTCTGTGCTGTTTTATGTATAGGTTGCTCTCTCTTTTTTGCAGGTTCTTAGTCTAACTATTAAAACAGAAAATTTGATTTTTGTTTTCTAACCTTTTCCATTTGCTAAGGTTTGTTAGTAGGCGTGTTTTATTTATATTGCATTCTGCAAAGGCAAGGCCTTAAGGCAGCAGGGGCTGTGTGGGGAGTGGCTGTGCATTCGTAATGTACCCAGGCAAGCACTGGAACACCCTGGCTTTCTTTCTGGAGTGCCTGCTTTGAGTAAACTTGGGTCTATGAAGTTGACATGTCAATGTTTCTGTCAAACTGCCGTGTAATTACATTGCAGTTGTCTTTTGTAGAGTGCCTGCAGTCTTTTTGACTTTGCCTCTTATTTTAAAGACTTTGAGATTTGTTTCATTTTCTGGCATCACAGAAGTAAAAAAAAAAAAGTGTTTAGTTGAATATATAAAACCAGTTTATTTTCCTTGTACAACTTTTTAAAAAGGTGTTTTAACTTTGCTCAGGTAGTGGAGTTCTGTAGTGTCCAATAATTACATTAATGATGCTGTGTTTCTATCTTGGCTTATGTAATCCTCAGATTCCTCTTTTATGAGGCGCAGCAAGGAGATACGGTAGTTAATCCTGCATTTGTTCACTTTGCCACTGAATGCACAGTCTCAGGGGTTCACCTCTCTAATGCTGCCCTGCTCTGCCTCTGATAAATGCCTGCACCGGTGTGCAGCCCCAACATTTGTGATTTATCCGACTGGATGGGGGCTCTAGGGCGGGCCTTTGCGCTTGCATGTAAACCAGTTCCACATGCCGCAAACTGTGTCCACAAAGCCACATCTGACAGGGGCTAATGCTTCTGTAATAGCTTTCGAATGTGCTGCTGCTCGGCATCCAGTTCCCAGCCTCGCGCCGCGCTGTTGTGGGACCGTGAGCACAAGTTTCCATTTGTGATTGGAAATGTCACTGCCGCTGCCCCGTGACAGGCCCGGCGTTCGGGAGCCCTCTCTCAGCGCGCCTCCCCGCAGAGGGCTTTCTGCTGCGCGTCCGCTGCTCCGTCAGGCACAGTCCCAGGAAATGGCTCACCGTGAGGTGATCTGTAACGCCGCATCATGTCATGTGCCTGCGGCCTAAAACCAAACTGAATCCAAAGTCAATGATTGATGGAAAATAAACAGTCCCCGGCAGCAAAAATTTGCCCTGGAACTTATGTCGAAGGACGTGTGAAATCTGCTGCATTAGTCTGTGCTGGATTCATTCAGAAGGTTTGCCTGTTTGTTTTGCAGTGCTGGGCTGGTGATTAAAAAGCATCGGGAGAGCCATTTCCCTGATCAAAGATGACTGTTCGCAGCAGTAAAGCTCACAGGAAGCTGTGCTGAGGAAGCACACATGGCATAAGAAGATTTACAAGCCAGGTCTAGACTATGGGGGGACGTTAATGTCACTCCGCCGGTCGTAACGCTCAGCTCCTGAGACCAGGCCTGTGAGTCGGTTTGTCACCCCCTGTCGCTAGCGCTCCGTTTCAGCTGTCCAGTCCTTGCCTGTCTCGCTCCATCCTGCCAGTGAGCCCGGCATGGCAAGCCAAGAGAGGAAATGCGCTTAATCGCATGTGTGAGATGAGGAGTAGGCAGTTGCGTAATCAGGCTTTGGGTTCGTGCCAGTTTCTCACAAATGCTCGGTTTTGAAGAAACCAACCTCCTCCCGCTTAGCTGTCACAGACATTTGTTTCATATGTGATTTTGGTTTAAGATGAGCGTCTGTATCTTGTATATGTCTCCCACTGACTGTTTGTTTAATAACATGATGGCTGTACGTGTAAGCTGCTTTGGGAAGTATTAGGTCTTGAAAACCAGGGAGATTGTAATTTGTTTCAAAGGCTTCTTATATACAGTTTCTCTCAGGAAAAACTGACCCTGGTCAGGCAACTGAAGGATCAGCTTTAGCTTAAAAGGACTGAGCTATTGATTTCCCTCCACTGCCTGGTATGGGATCTAGATTGAATCTTTCTCCTCTCAATCTGATAAAGCACTGCCTTGCCATCCAGGAGAGACAACCCTGACAACACTTCTGTATGATTTCTTGCAAACCACTTGCTCTCATTTGCTTTTGTTGTCTAAACATCCATGTAATTACTGCTCTAAGGCTGGCTCCTCCCAGAGTGTTATTTTGGGTTTCGCTATGCAAGGGAGTTGAGATGGAGTGTCAGAGGTTGCATCACAGCTATCCCAGAAATGAATACCTCCTCCTTTACCAACCTGTTACCATGTAGACCTGGTCTTCTCTGCTCCAGAAATGGGGAGGGGATGGTTACTGTCATGTGTAATTAATCAGAAGCTTTAACCTTAAGCAGATTTTTAAAATTTTTCCAGCTTTCACCCTCCTCTAAATAACAAATTATTATAACTTCATGCAGTCACTGTACTACCGCTTTCCGAAGGTCTGTGGACAGCCTACAGAAGTCAGACAAAATGTTTCCAATGCAGACTTCCAGCCTTATAGGATATGAAGCCTGTCATGCATTTTTAAGCTTTACTCCTTGAATGGTTTTTTATGGAATTAGCTAAAATGAGTATATGGCATCATATACTTAGGTGTATGTACAGGCACACTTAAGGGTTATTGGAGTCATTGTAATCATTTTCTCATGGCAATCTGCAATGCTGAAAATGTTTTTTAAATTTAAAAATCTAGGTTGTAAATGACAAATTGAAGCCATTTTCAGCTTTTGAGGATTAACAGTCATGTGAATTGGTGTATTTACTCATTTATTTTTAAATCCTATTGAGATGAAGACTCACACTACACTACAACACACTGGTGAGTCTTGAAGGGCCTACCCTTTTTGAATTAAACCTTATTCTGTACAATCATCAGCTTGGATTGAAATCAGTTGTGCATTGGTAGCATCAGGTTTTCCGTCTGCCAGCACTGATTTGTAGTGCTAAAGCTGGAGAGACAGAATAAGATCTTAGCCTGGGTGGTTGAGGTGTGGTTTAGGCATGGCAATCCTGCCAGCACAATTCTGGCTTTAAAGAGGTCAAGAAGGGCTTTCTGCAGCCAGATGTAAAATATCTCACTACGAAACCACCTTGGTCCCATTTTTATGTTCAGTTTCTGTGGAAAACTGGTACGGTTAGCCAACAGCAGCTGATGCTGACTTGAACCATGAAATAGCTGGCAGCTCCAAAACGGGTCTAATTTTAAACAGGTTTAATTTTTGTAGAACTGAAATGGAAGGTAACGATGAAAATTTAGACTCTTTTCTCAGCCTTCCCTGCATCATTTAAGCCAGTCCTTGGGAATCTTAGCAGATCAGCATAAATTGGAATTGTGTTGACAAAAGCTGGAACTCAAGATCCAAGAAATCTTCACTGTATGGTTTGTACGCAGCAGCTGCACCCATCATTTGGATCCAGTCCTTAGAAGAGCCGCAATGTGGCATCTGCTACTGGCATTTCTGGATTCAAATGTGACATTCCAGCCCATGGAATTTCATACTTTCAGCTGCATGTCACCGTGTGGAGATTTAGGCTAGAGTGAAGACCAATTTAGCCCCCCAGAATCCTGTTGCATGCATTGTTTTCTGTCCTGACATTGTACGGGCCGTGTCAATATGCTGTGGACTTTAATCACTTCTCCCCCAGCCGTTCCACTGGGGGATGGATTGAAGGTATTTACTTTTCAATTAGCAGGCTCTGCTTAAACGAGCCTCTCATGGACGTTCCCCTTTCGGCGTAGCTGTGGGAAATGTCTCTCTCAGAGGCGCACTTTCCAGCACTGCGATTACAGTTACCCCAAAGTGCGATTACAGCTAAACACCCTCCCCCAACAGGCAGGACATTAAGGAAGAAAGTTTGTTTTCAGCAAAATCTTGTGCCAGTGCTCAGACTCCTCTGATTCAGAGGTACATAGCAGGTATCATTCAATACAGTTGTTTCTGTGTGGGGGATTTCTGTCCTTCCTTAGCTGTTCTGTGAATGTAAACAAACCGCTTCTGTCGTATCCTCATCAGCTGAATCTAATTCAGGCTGTGACAGAGATGGGCCACTGAACCTTGGGGGTATTATATCTCAAGTCTGAAGGATGTGGGTTTCTTAAGGAGTATTCTTTTTTTAATTAAAAACAACTTACGAAAGTGGCCATTCTGACCATTTTGAAGTTTTGTCCTCGAAAACAGTGGGCCGCAGTAAAGGCCTGATAATCACAGCATTACCCTTATTCCGAGGCTGTTGTTGTCGGTGAGAGGAAGCTGTGTGACCTTGGTTCCTCTGTGTACAATTGGGAATGAGGACAAGGAGCAAAACAGAATAGAGAAGGGAAGGGAAATCTGTGTTCAAGGTTCATCGGCTGAGGAGGGACTTTACTCTCCTCTCAGGCACAGGCTCGCTACATTCAAAGTATTATAAATTTGGGTACCTAAGGGGGGGTACGTTTAGAAACCGTTGTATGAGAAAATCCCTTTTTAGATCATAAACAAAATTGGCTGTGGATGAAATTATTAGAATCTAGATTTACTATGAGAAATATTGTTTCTGTTTTAGGCTCAGTCACTAAGAAGAGAATTAACATTCATATTGGCCACAAACTCTGGAAATAAACACAGAAATCTGAGTGCGTAAAAGCCACAGTTAGTGAAAGAGTTTCAGTAAAGTGAAATCGTCCTTCAGGCTATAAATACAAATCAGATCATCTTCAGATTAGCAGACTATGATCCAACTCATACTATTTTTAAGTGTATGAGCACTGGGGAAAGGGGGTTTTGAAGGGGGAGAAAGGGATTCGGCTCATCGGCATGTGACTGATGAACAGAGACAGATGAATTCAATTAATATTGAGTACGGCTTGCTGTTAGCTGTGTGTTTTCCTCAGAGAGTGCCGTGGGTGGACTACATGGTAGAACATCATTATCTTTAGAGCCCCAGTCATGCAGCCCCACCCATCCAGAGTTAAAACAGTCTCTCCCTGCTCTGAATCCTCTCACAGGCTAAGACAGACACAGAGGTGAGACCTGCTGTACTCTCTCCCTTGCTGATACAGGATTACTGGATTACTAGGCTCTAAGGGCAGAAGCATGAGGGGTTCTGAGGAAAACTGTTGACCGTTATGCTCAAAGAAAGCTTGGCAAAATGCTCACTATGCAGGGTAATGTTTAAATGTTAGACAGCTGGCTTCTTGGTCTGTTGGGATCAATGCTACATCTGGTGCTTGGTATTTAGAAGTGCTCGGTGTAATGTGAACCAGCTATTTCTCATATTCTGCTGCTGTGCTGCGGATGAACGTTATGTTTTATGGATGTTAGAAAAACAGGGAGAACCAGTGATTCCATAGTTTTAGTGAAGTTTTAGTTGTTTTTATTGTTTCAAACCTCTGAAAACTTTTGTTGTTTAACTGTTATATAGTAGACTGGTTTTAAATCATAGCAGAGCAGCTGCATGTTGCTAAATCAGTTTCCGTAACCTCACGCGGAAGACACTCATGCGCCCTGCACCCCTGCAGTTTGACAGAAAGCCGCCAACATTCCGTGCTGCAAGGGCAACGCCGCCATGTCTTCCAGTGGAGACCTGAGGGATGTAGGCAGCTGCGAGAGCTTCTGGGAGGTGAGTGTTCCTCAGCGCAAAGCACTTGGGTAGGCGCCTAATGCGGGACCACGACCACAGAGCACCCCGCTTGGCAGCCTGCCAGGGTTTTTTTCCACGGAGGCCCTCCCCTCCACAGATGGGAGATTGCCTGCAAGGCACACGGTAGATGAATTTGTGCTGAGCCCAAATTTTTGGTCTGCCGTGAACAGGATTGGCCTGGAGCTGCTCCTGTTGTAGTCCTGCCCCTGCCCTGTCAGCTTGCTCTGTCAAGCAGTCATTGATTTGAAGGGAAAACTGTCACATAATCTAATCTTGACAGCTCACGTTATGTTCTTAGCTTTGGATGACACCCGTCTTTCTCAATGCTGCTTCTGAATATAGTAACAGTAATTCAAACAGTAATTCAGCTAGGGCTGAATGAATTATTAAGGAAAAAAGCTAACGTGCTAACTAAAATATTATACCGATTAGATTATAGATTATATAGATTGTAACATAATTTTTTAACTGTGTAATTTTAATTTCTTTAATTAGTGTTTGAGAATAGTTTTTTATTCATTAATTTTTTTGGTATATAAACATCATGCACATTTGTAAAATGTAAATTTGTGTTACTGTAATTGCCCCAGCTTGAATCCATATGTTGATTGTCAGGTACCTAAGACATAGAAGTCATACATAACCAGACAAGAATGTGAACACTGACAAAATCACTCTTCGCCTAGCCGGGGAACTATAGGAGGACAGTTAAGCGCATCGATGACGGCAGCAAGCTATGCAACGAGCTGGTCAGCTGCTTTCAGGAACGGGCCAAAATCGAGAGGAGCTATTCCCAGCAGCTTACTGAGTGGGCCAAGAAATGGAGAGGCGTGGTGGAGAAAGGTGAGCCCGGAGACCCGTCCCGACGCTTAAAATAGTGTGACGAATAACACAAAGGGCATGCTCCTCTTTCACATGTCGCCACCACATGAGTGAATCATGCTGCCGTGGGCAGGCTGCACATTCCCGGAGGTGCAGCCTTGGGTTCAAATTTTACCGAACTGAGTTCGGCGGACCAGTTCAGCTCTACAGTTAACCCGCAGTGAACAGCAGCGTCTCATGTTCAATCCTGGCTCGTGTACCATGTGTCTCGAGTAGTATTGGGGGGAGATAGTTGGGGATTACTTCCCACGGAGACACTTTGCGTGTGGAGTAAGTCTTGTGATGGGCTTGTGACTGCTTAAGGCTGCAGACACAATGAGCCATGAACCAGTCTCACCCAGGGATCACACGTGGTATTTGCATGTCACCCTGCTCACAGGCTGCCGGTATGGGTGAGCAGAGCCAGGCCTGCATTTCACAGCATCACCCACGTTCCGTTCAGCATTGTGGGAGCGTTCCGCTGAACACCTGTTTTGCTATGGAACAACTTACCACAGTATGGGGCTAAAGGTGGATGCCCGTATAGAGGAATGTTAAGAGGTGGGTGTTTCCCCCCAGGGCCACAGTATGGCACGCTGGAGAAGGCCTGGCATGCGTTCATGAACGCAGCCGACAAGCTGAGCGAGATCCACATGGAGCTGAGGGAGCACCTGGCTGTGGAGGACAGCGAGAAGATAAAGAACTGGCAGAAGGATGCCTTCCACAAGCAGATGATTGGCGGGCTCAAGGAGACCAAGGAGGCTGAGGAGGGTTTCCGCAAGGCACAGAAGCCTTGGGTCAGGAAGCTGAAGGACGTGAGTCTGATCTGAAGCTTTTGCTTGTCTGAAGCCGCAGCTTCAATGCATATATTTAAGATCGGAAAAAAGTCCATGAAAGGCACACTCGAGTAATTTTAGTTTTTCTTTCAGAAGTATTTATTTGTATGGCAGTCAGCCTTAACTTAGGTAATGTACAGTGTTTACAATGGACCTTTCTCAAACATGGGTCAGAGTGCCTCCCTGGGGTAAGATTAACCAGCAATTGTCAGATTCAGATCCTGCCCAGAGTTTGGACCAAATGGACTGGAACTGCATTACAGATGGAAGGAAAACAAAAATATGTAATCTACCAAAATTGATATTTTAAATACCATACCAGATAAATTATAACTGCCTATGTATTTCATGACAGTGCAGTTCAAACAGGTGTATGGGGCCATGCATTGAGCATCTTCCTCCTCTCTCTGTCCCAGGTTGAAGCGACCAGGAAGACCTACCATCAGGCTCGGAAGGATGAGAAGACCGCCGTAACCCGGGAGACCCACGCCAAGGCCGACCCATCCAAGTCACAGGAGGAGGTCCGCAAGCTGCAGGAGCGCGTGGAGAAGTGCAACCAAGAGGCCGAGAAGGTAGACAGCAGAACAACCAAACTACTTTTTTCTGGGTGCAGCCAGGGGCCACTGGCTTAAATGGCACCATAGGCAAGCCATATTGGTATTTTCCACTAATTTGTAATTATTTTTTATTACTAGTTGAACAGTGCTAAAGATACCCCATCATGTTCATCTGAATCTCGTATATTAACATTGACTATCTGTGAGAAATTGGGAAGGGCCAAAAAATCAACTTGAACCACAAACTGATATTTTGGATCAACAACTTCCTAATGAATAGGAGTCAACAGGTCAAAGTTAATTGTACCATCTCTTCTGTTTGATAAATAGATCCTCAGCTTCTCTTATCTCCTATTTTACACATTGTATAAATGCTGGAACCAGCACACCAGTTTATTGTATACTGATAATTTTGCAATGACTGAAGATGTGAAAATGGAAGAGCTAGTGATAATCACCAAGTTATTACCTTTACTAAAGGAAAAGACTGATATTCCACTGACTGTAATCTGGGTTGACTGACTTTAAAGACTGACAGGAATCAAATATTTTGAGTAGAATGGATTTGAAATTCAGATCATGCGATCAGCTCTAAACATAGTCAGTTGCAACAATGTATTTTATTTCTAACGGGAGTTAATCTCTTTATTGTGGTTAATACAGGCTGGTAAAATAATCACAAGACAGAAGGTTGAAGTAACTGTGACATGTTAAATGTCTAAAAATGAGTTAGGGGCAGATTTTGACATGGTGTCAGAAGGAAGGTACACTATTCCTGTGTTTGAGAACCTGACATTTGTGGCTTTAAACTCTGTTTATACACTTGGCTAGCTTACAAGGTAATAACAGAATGAATATTAACCTACTAACTCAGGCATGTCAGTAGCCTACCAGTGCAGTTTTCATTGTAGCAAGTTCAGCATTCCTCTTTTGGATCACAGAGTGACATTAGAGCGAGTCAGTAAATACTAACCTCAGATCAGCCTTGATCAGTTAGTTATGAAGCTAGAGAAACATTTTTATAAAATGGCTGAATCTGATTCCAATCCATTGCCTCGGGGGTTCTGTGTCCAATTTATGCACCGCCCTTCTGGTTAGATGTGTGTTAGACAGCAGAACAAATCTTGTGCTGCAATAATGTATTAAGCAAATTTAAAATAATCAGGACATTTAAGCTGCATTTTTGGAGGAAGGAAGAACTGAAATGTGTAGGTGGGGGTGCATAGTGTTTACGTAGGTAGAAAAACCCTGACATTACTTTTCATTGACCAGTCTGAAAGAGATGTTTAAATTGTGGCAATAAGGTCAGCTGCTCCGCCTTTGAGAGGCTGCGTGTGACTAGGTGTAGAGGGAGGAGTGGCGCATACCTGAGTAGACCAGGACACGGCAGGGGCAAGCAGCTGCTTGCCAGGTTTAAACACCGCCGCCTATTAAAAGGGCTGTGTACAGCTGTTTTGAACATGCTGTCATCCTGCATCAAGATGTGTTGAGAATGTGTGGTTGTTCCATTCATTCAATGATGACACATACTTAAAATTCAACCTTCTAGGTTTGGGACTGGAGTATTCTGAGCAGTCTATTCTGCCTCTCTGCCAAGGAAAAAGAAACCTGAAACACCCTAAATAGCAATAGCTACTATAAGGCAGAAATGATTTTTTTCTCTTATTTTTAATTCTTGCACCCATATATGAAAGTAAAATAAGGAAAGGGCTCAGCTGAATTTTTTTTTTTTTTTTTTTTTTTGCCTTGTCCCTCAGGCAAAGGAGCGCTATGAGAAGGCCCTGGATGAGCTCAACCGTTGCAACCCTCGCTACATGGAGGACATGGAGCAGGTGTTCGAGATCACACAGGAGGCCGAAAAGAAGAGGCTCTGCTTTTTTAAGGAAGTCCTTCTGGACATCCACAAGCACCTGGACCTCTCCAGCAGCGACAGGTACAGACACCGCCACCTGTACAGCCCCATGAGAGCGGCTCCCCAGTCCCTCAAGGGCAGGGATGGTCATAATTTTAATTTACTCATTCAGTTGAATAACTTGCCCAACCGTTAGCCTGTTTTAGCCTTAAACTGCTCTCCAGAATTTCCCCTAACAAGCAGAGGTAGTCACTGAATAATATACTGTGGACAGGTTTTCACCAATAGATATCTGCAATTCCCCACTGGTGTCATTTTTGGGAGAGACATAGCTACTGTAATTAATATAGCCTTATGAACACTTGTTTTAAAAATGGCTGTTACTGTTTGTTGTTGCTTTTTGTACCAGAGGACAAAAATTAGGTGAACAAAATAAAGTTCATTTGACTACAAATATTGCCATGAGTATAAAGTACAAGTCTTGCTGGTATTTAATTGTGATTCACTGTAACTGTGTTTTA
The DNA here is from genome assembly GCA_019176425.1 of Megalops atlanticus. NCBI lineage: Eukaryota > Metazoa > Chordata > Actinopteri > Elopiformes > Megalopidae > Megalops > Megalops atlanticus. The sequence continues at coordinate 8,422,572 of CM032885.1, read as the reverse complement.
AATCAAAGAAATTCCATCATGGTTTTTGTGTGTGAAAGCGTTGACTTGCGTATTTATGTCATATAAAGACAAATGGAGCACGGTTTCTCAATGCTGCAGAAAGGCGGCTCTTTGTTTTCAGCCAGGCGTAAAATTCTTAAATGTAAAGCGTTCCAAGTGGCTGCCCCCCCGGCCTCAGCATTTCAGCATAGTTTGTGTTTAACAGACTGTGTGTATACGAAGGGAGTTGATGATGACCTTCTGCTGTTGACCATTAACTACAGTGCTTAGTAAATATTGCTGTCCGTGGGTGGAAGACTTTCAGAGTTTGACCTGCATGTGTGTGTATTAAAGGTGTGTTTGTTTGACTGAGACATTCTTTTACCCATTGAACCAAAAATTAAACATAAGATGTGTAGTTAACTGAGAATTGCAGCTGAAAGGTAAAACTTAAAGGAGTATTTGGAAAAGTGTGCTGTGTTATAAAACGTGCTACATTGGTCTTTTGAAATGAACTCTCTGTGGGTTAGTTCAGCACTGTATATGTGGCTTGTCTGAAGGTGACTAACTGCAATCTGCATTCCCCCAGTTTCAAAGCCCTGTATCGAGACCTGGGCCAGACCATAGCTGCAGCCAATGATGCGGAGGACCTGAGATGGTGGAGGAACACACATGGGCCAGGCATGAGCATGAACTGGCCGCAGTTTGAGGTAACCAATGAATTTGGTCTGTAATCATGAATACTGCTCAGAAACTGTATGAACTGGAAGTAAAAAATAAGTCTAGGCCCTCTGTGTAAATAATTCAGAAAATATATATTCTGCCCACGTGTGTAAACCGTCATAACTCATGCTTTTCCCATGCCGCTGTCCAGAGCCTCTGGTTTCAGTGTTGGTAAATTCCAGATGGGTGCGCCGGTGAATGGCCCCTTGTGTTAAAGGGGACTGAGTGGGTTCCGGAATGCTGGGGTTCTCTTTGCAGAGCCAAAACCAGCCTCCGGCGAACGACAGCCCTCAAACCCCAATCATGAATGCTGCCCACAGTCAACACAGTCAGCAGCACCAGGAGGCGGCCTTCACGCGTTTCATGTAGTGTTTGTGATGGCAAAACCCGCCTCATGGAAAAATACCTGAGTTTTATAAAGCCTGAAATGGGCTGACCTGCTTGTGCTGTAAGGTTGTGCGTCTCTTCTGGCTACTGGCTCAGGGCAGTGGCAGGTTAAAGCCATTCACTGGAGTTATTCTTTTTCCGAAAGCTCGCATCGGTTTCCAACAGCAGGTAAGTGACACTGTAGGTCATAAACCGGGGCTTCTCTCATCTTTCTCTCCTTGGTCCCGTTGGTATTCTCATTGTGTTGGCAGAACAGAGAAGTCTTTGTGTTGAGCCAGAAGTAGTGTGGAATTGCACTGTAACTACAGTACTGCCTTCAACGATTAATTCATCACTCAGTGATGATAACCACAAGTGAGACTGGAGAAGATGCATGCAATCGGTTAACAGCAGTTATTTTTTGTTGCTTGTACTGTGAGTTCATTGCTATGGGTATCTGAAGTAGCGTATAATGCAGCTCATAGCCCAGACCAACTGTCTGGGTAGAAATACCAACTGTCTAGATTGTGCTGTAAAGGCTCTTTCAGGTGTGGTCTGACTTGGGTAGAAGATAATGAGTCTCTAGCGATATTCGATACCTGTTATTGAGTCACTGACCCTGAAAAAAGAATAGTACACAAAGGTGTAGGGAACTATAGTTTGTTCTCTGGAGTTCTGTAACAGAATGAAAGGCATTTGGATTTTATTGAGGGTGCTGTGAACAAGGAAGCATCATGAAGACAGTTGTGTCCGCTCTCCTTAGGAATGGTCTCCAGAGGCCAACCGCTCCATCAGCCGCAAGGAGAGGAACAGCAGGGCAGATGATGTGGTCACTCTGACCAACATTGTCTCAGCGGGAGAGGAGCTGCCACAGACCCCCCAAGAGACAATCAGGTAATCCCACAGGCCACACCTTCAACGTGCTCAAAGACAGAGCCCACAGTCTACAGTCATGTGCTCAGATTGGGCTCTCTTGCTCACAAGGACCAAATGCTGTACACTCAACCGAATGCTACAGAAGCTCCATGTGACACTTTTGAGCCAATCAGTGTTGAATATGTTTTCTTGGTGAAAGGTTTGTTTGGGAGCAAGACCCAGGTGTTTACAGTGGTTGTTCCTTCATGTTTACTTGAGCATGTTAATGGTCCCCTTTCAGTCCAGCCTGTCCTCTAAATGTGGCTTTTTGTTTTAAATTTGTTAGCACTGAGTCCATGGCTACCTGGCCACATCACTCCTCTCTCCTCGCTAAATAGAGGCTTGTGCTGGGTATATATCAGAACACCCTTGAATTGTAGAGTCTAAACAGTTTGTTAATTAAGATGTTCACGTGGCCTAAAAATTTTAGGTAAGATACTGTATGTGTTAATTCAGCCCGTGTTCCTCAGTGCTTGTACAGTATGTTTACGGTGGTTGAGGGAGATATGTTTAAACTACCGGGAAGAAGACCAACTTGTCATTGTCCCTGTGGGAAACATGGCTATTTTGGGAGACCTATGCTTTTCTGATTATTATCATGGTTACATGCAACTTGCAGTGTAATTAATCTCTTCACAAAATGTGCAAAATTGATTTAATTGCAGTACATATAATTACTCAGCCAAGGAAACTACAGTTTTGTTTCAGACAAATTACTGTTTAGCCTGCAGTGCCGCTCTGTGTAGTCTCAAAAGGTAAGCACTGTAAGTGAAAACTATCTTGAAGCTGTTTACAACACAGTATCTCCGACTTTTTTTTTCCTACTGCCTGTGTTGACAGCCACATTGTTTTCTTTTCCTGGGTAACGCTGATGCCCTCAGGAGCCCACTTCCTGTATTTGAGGAGCAGCAGGCCTTAATTAATGCAGAGTCACAGCTGGGCCAGATTCCCTCTGCTCCAGACTGTGCAGGAATGGAGTGATCCTGGAGGGCCAGTCTTGTCTCTTCCCTCTCCCAGGGTGTCCAGTTGAAATGACTGTCTTAAATCCGCAGGTCATATAGGGACGATGCCCAGTATGAGAACATGTGTCACCTGTCCCAAGAAATGTCAGTAAACACCCTCATGCTTTCAGCTTTTCTGGGGGAAAATTGAGGTCCTGGAGGGCACTGGTTTGCTAGTTTGTGTTTTATTTTTTGTTTTGTTTCTCCAAAACTTTTATGAGTTAGAAACTGTTAGGGGATTGTCTTCAATCGTAATGTATAGATGACACAAGATAAGAAATTATACCAGTTATGCCACTTAAAAAATATATTTTCCAGGAAAGAAACTAGCAACTTCTGCCCTCCAAAACCTAAGGATGCAAATTCACAGATGAACCAATGATCAGAATGTCACATCATCTCCCCCTATGGACAGCTGGCAATGGGTTGGTCCATTAATCACCCTCTGCCCAAATGCTCACTGATTAATCTTTTTTATGACCCACCAAACATGCTGCTTTAGTTACTGTACTTTATTTTCTCTGTCTAATCGTCACTATCTCTGTCTCCCACTTGCTCCTTCTATCCCCACCAATCAGTCTTCTTCATCGATCAATACACATGGCCTTCGTCACCAGGATGTACTCAGTGTACTTGCCTTTAGTGTTGATATGTCAAAGCTTAGTGCAGATTCCCTGAAAAACATCTGCTCATAATGCATTGTGCAATTTGACATAATTCAAGGCTGATGTCCAGTCGACTTGACAGCCGAAATTAAGACTGCCACAGAGTGCACAGATGTGCCACATCGGCTTTAAACACTAGTCCCTCTGTAGAAAACAGACCAGCATCAGTCAACAATAATCCCCTTCCAATCAGAAACAAGAGTATTAACGGACTGCAGCACATTTCTTTGTCCATAAAACACACATGATGAGAAAAGGCTTTTTTACTCATTTACAAAAAGCTGCATAATGAGTACACCCAAGCCTGTGGGAATGGTTTATTACCAATAAACGCATGGTACATTAACAAAGGGAGGAAAAATGATGTCATCTTGATGAGAAATGCTCAGATGTCTTGATTTAAAATGTTTTTATCACGGTGAGCAAAACAACCATTTTTTCTTTTAATTGCTTGCAGAGGAACTGATTGACTGTCAAGAAAAGATTTTTATTTTCCAAGAGAAGATTTTCCTGCATATGATTTTGTGTGTGCAGTTATGGTTTGTTACCAACCATTTCTCTCCCCCTGTTAATAGAGATGGCAAAGACTACTCCTCGGACTGGTCAGACGAAGAGAGCCCCAAAAAGTATATTGCAACAAACGGGGTGGATGAGGACGAGAAGGTAGCGGGAGTGCGAGTAAAAGCATTGTATGATTACACGGGGCAAGAGGCCGATGAGCTGAGCTTTAAAGCAGGTATTAATCCCTACTAATGCTTATTAATGCTGCTCAGGTACAACTCTGCATGGTAACCACAATGTAACATGGTCAATCGAATTGGCCAACACAGTGAGACCTGGGCTTGCACAGCCAGCCACGTGGCCCACAGTGAGACCCTGGATTTTAAAGGGCAGCTGGAGTCTGAAACATCATCCATCACCAGTGAACATGGATGGCTAATAGGAGCTCAACTTTTTTGTTTCGGTGAGCAATTCAAAATGATACCCAGGAAAAGTGTTTGGGTCAGACGTGCCATGTGCATTCCAATGTAACAGCCTCATAAAGCTGATCTGAATCTGTGTTGTTCACCAAAACTCTTTCCCTGGGTGGCATTTTAATGAGAACGGCTCCTGGTGCCCTTAAAGCAGGGCTCTGTTTGTGACTGATTGTGCAGTGAGAATAATGGCATGTGGCATGGTTTTAGTAAATGGATGGATTTAATTTGCATTTAATTTGCTTGGAGTTTAGTGTTGAATTGTTGGCATCTTAATTTTGAAAAGAACCTCCTTGCCCCAAAAGCATTCTTGTGTTACATTACTGTCTTGAAATTATTTGCCTTGCATTTGATTGCTGTGAGCAGCATAATTTAGGATGGTTTTGCAACACTACAGGATGCTTGAAATGTAAAAAGAGCCATGGCAAGATTAACTGAGAATATATATGAATCAAAACCTGTGTAATTTATGAATTTATGCAGGCTCTTTGATACTGAATATGGAGGCTAAGAGGTGAAATGAAACTAAAATGTATGAAAACATCAGCACATTATAAATACACAACTTAATTTCTACGTGATTTTTTTAAAGGGTTTATCAATGTGGAGTGAGATTAGAGTAAGTGGTACGTTCAGGGCCGGGGAAAGACAATCCAGCGCTCTGGGCAAAATAGGAATATGCCGCCCCCCACACTCAAATTTTTAAGAGAAAAAAATGCCAATTCATCACATATTGACCCCTATTTTTGGCTTAAGACAGGTGTAATGAATTAATACCGTTGACTCACCATTTAAAAGAGGACCTTTCTTGCTTTGGCTGCTGCGTACTCTTCAATTATCTTGGAGTAAATCAATTTGCGACAGATTTGGTGCTCAACTGAAATTTCGGCAAATCCATTCAAACGATCTTGTGACATTGTCGATCACAGATAGTTCTTCACAAGTTTGAGACGTGAAAAACTCCTCTCTCCTGATGCCATGGTTACCGGCACAGTTAACAATAAGCGCAGGGCAACGCTAAGATTTGGGTACAAATCCAAAACATTTTCCTGGTCGATGCACCTAAGCATGTCAATGGGTGAATCGCACACATCGCTGGGATAGCTCTTGACAGCTGTTTTTATCTCGAAACTCAGATCATCTGCATCAATGTCCCCAATGTATGAGTATGAAAATGTTCATAAAATTCCCTTCTCTTGGCAAAGCCATTGATTATTCAATGATCGTGCTTGTCATGGTGCGGCGCCCCCTAGTGGTCTGGCACCCTGGGCAATTGCCCAGTTTGCCCAGCGCTTCCGCCGGCCCTGGGTACATTCTGTGCTGATTCTGCATGCTGTAGTTTCGCAGTGTTTGAAAAACTGGCCAAACAATTGTTTCATAACCAGCTACTGCCTCTTTGACCTGTCATCAATTATACAATTTTGGCCCCATTACATGTCTTTATTTTATTTGATTTTTTGAGAGAGAGAAAGGTGGTAATCTTGCTATAAAATGTGAAATCTTGGTAAGTTTATCATTCTCGTTATTTAAACTTAATCTTTAAATATTTTCTAGTATCAAGGCATTTTTGTACAGTTATTTTTTTTATTTTAAGAAGTAGGATAAAAGCATAGCCAGTTCAGTTTCCTTACATTTGTTGAATTTCACTTTAAATTTACTTTAAATGAAGTATATTTAACAAAGTATCACTATAAAGGGTCTTTTATTGAAATGATTGTTTTTGTTTCTTGAGAAATTGTTGAAATGTACAAGATTTTCCTGATTAGCTGCTGATGAAGATCATTTGGTTGGTGAAGCTTTGCAGTTGCTGTTGGTCAGATCAGATTGAAGTCTTTCCACTGTTGATCTAAGTCAATTTAAGTAGCATCTGTTGCACAGTATGTTTCAGGTTAATGTTCTGAAGTGTCCAATCTTCATTGAGGGTAAAATGCTTTGTCTGGTCTATTACCAAGATTAGAGGATATTTTCACAGCAGGGGCTTCTAAACCATAGTAGTACAATTACGACATAGTAGGGGTAAGTATGCATTGCAAAAGACTTCAGAACTGAATGTTAAGGAGACCAGTTTTATGCCAATATTTTTTGAAATGAAGTGTAATGATCATATAGAGAAAATGTTCCTTTCTGAAACATTCAGCTGTCTCACTGTAGCTCTTTCCAAATATGTCATCCATTTGTTGAAAATGTTTTAGTAATTCTCATTATTGTGATAAATTTGTCTTATTTGGTCCTGTGATGAAATTTAAATGTAAGATTATTAAACCAAACAGTCCAATTTTATTCTCTCAGTCAACCAGGAAGGTTGTCTGTTTTATTACTGTCAACAGATGATGTATTAGCTGTTGAGGGCAGGATATGTCAATGTCAGGGTGGCAGTGGGTAAGTGTACAGCTGCTCTGGGACTCAGGGGACCAGTGCTTCTGTCTGAAAGCTTGACCCAGTTGCCCTCTCTACCCCTAGGAGAAGAGCTAATGAAGCTGGGTGAGGAGGATGAGCAGGGCTGGTGTAAAGGGCAGCTGGACAACGGAGAGGTCGGACTCTACCCTGCTAATTATGTCCAGGTCATCGGATCCTGATAAGCGGCCACATAGACATCCTCAGCCAATAACACTGATGCCGTGCCAAGTGACAGCGACCGTGCCATCAGTCCTGCCAACCCCAATGCTGTTATACTTGGAAGGAAGGCCCAACATTCTCTGTAAAAACGCAATAAACAGGAATCCCCAGTAAAAAAATAAGGGTTTTCAAAGGAAGGGGGTGAGTGACAAGGTTTTGGGGGAGAGATCCCACCCATGAGTTCGATCCTTTGTCATTGTGAGAGCCATAGAAAGGCCATAGAACCTGCACAGTGCCTTTGGAGAATATGAGCGAAGTTGGCACGATGCTCCTACCACGCTACACCCACAGGTGACAGCTGGTGACATCAAAGTGTGAAGGAGTCCGCTGGAGACGTCGCACCAGTCTGCAGACTGCCAGGAGCTTCCCTTAGAACACACTGCACTTTTTCCCTTGTCAAACCTTAGCCTTTCAGTGCTGGTCAGTCAGCTTCATTTAACTGACACTGCTGGTACCTGGTCACTCATCCTTTCGAAGGAATATTTATTTATAAACCAGATAGCTCAGCCAAGAATCCACATCTGTTTCCTTTGCCGATCTCCTTCGACTCTCATTTGTAAGAGTTCTTGTATCCGAGTATATGTGTTTCTGTACATATTTTTACAAAAGGGTGCTTGTTTCTTTGGTTTTGGCTAATATGTTTAGTAATGGGTATACTTCAGTGAGACACGTACTGATGCCTTTAGGTCCTGGTGAGCAGTTTGAATTAGTAGATTTAAATGAGCTGAAATAGGTTAATGCTACAGCTGCACCCATGTTCCTGGCGAGAGCCTGCAATGTGTTTGTTCACTAGCACCAGGGATTCCCTGGGCTTTGGGAAGATGGGGCCTGCGAGGAAGTTTGATCAAACTGAGCAGAAGCTCCACATCCTTGTGTTACAGATCACTGTGAGGGGCATGGTTAAAAGGGTGGGCTGTTAAGAATTTTTTATCCAGTTAGGCTGTCTAACATTTTACTTCCTTTATCATTTTTTTAAGGAAACCACAATCTGTTTAATACATATTAACTAAAAAGACTAAAATTTGAGAGGATCGGCTGTATTGGACACTGTTAATGAATCTGAGGTCTTTTAGCATTTCTGAAAGGGAATCTGTCTGGGCTTTAGTCTCACAAGCCCATACCTCTGCTTAATGTCACTGTAAACATGGGTATACATAAAACTACTGTAAGCTTCAATGAGATGATCAGTGTATAAAGGACAATAAAACTATTTGGGTAATTCCACATAGCCTGAAGGTGTCATTTTTGCAGATTAATCAATTAAGAGTTGGCCACTTAAAGTGAATTGATGTGTCCAATAAAAGGACTATTTGTTTTCTCCAATGACTCTGACTGTCCATACATCATCTTCAGTGACAGAATGTTCAGTAATGATTTCTATAGGGTAGTGATGGGAAGTGAAGTTCCTTTTGGTGATTATGGAGTTCCTTCACTGCAGTCATGGACCTTACCTCACCCTATCATCACCCATATTAAATGTTTTGCTCATTGACATGGGTCGCAAACAGTCACTGATCAAGAAAACACAATAAATGGGAAGGTTATGACATAAAAGTGATGAATAACTTGACTGGTGCTTGAGGAACTTGCTTTGTATATGATTTGTATCTGCAAGGGCTTGCTTTCTTAAAATGTAGCTGCTACCCTCAGTATAAAGCCCATGGACTACACAATCCTGCTTTCAGAAAGTCTGAGATGCAGGAGGTCAGGATGCCAGTGGATGAGTTGTGGTGCAGCTTTATGTGAATGTTGTATATGTGAATTGTTCACGTAACAGAATGATGCCCCAGCAATTCTGACAGATCCATCCATCTAATGCTATGAAGACAAGATCCCTACTGTGCCCTTATTTAGTGAGCTGATTTGGGTGTGTCACCTTGAAAATGCAAGTGAAAATCAGTTTGCAATTATCTTTTTACTATCTGGAATCATGTAGAATTCTACATCTCAACCTTGAAATTATTTTTCCAGCTCAGTGAATATTGATGACCAAAGGTTGGGTGGTATTTTACATCTTGGCCTGTCAGCCAATTATAATCTGATTGATGCATAGCTCACAGCAGACAGGTTATCTGTCTGTGATTGCTACAAAGGGAATGATTGAGACATTATTTTTCTGTAAAATCACCTTCATTCTGTCCATGCAGTACAGAGCACAAAAAATACTTTCAGCATATGAAAGTGTCAAATTCCATGTACAAAGCTGCTTCTGTAGGTAAAAACACTTGCAAAATTCATTGACATCAAAATGAAGCTGCACTAAACTTTGGGTAATTGTCATCATTTAACATGCAAGGCAGTGCTGTTTTGTTGCAAGTGTAGTTTTGCCTGTTGAGATAATATTGCTAATGTAGCAATATAATTAGTATTGTAGGTGTTAATTTAGGCAGCTTGCTGTTCAGCATAAAAGATGAGGGCCATCTTAGTTAATATATCCTGTTGGCCGAAGTGGCATTACAGTGGTGCATCTCTATTGGATGTACACTTGGAGTATTTGGTGACGGTGTGATCTGTACCTCCCAACCGTAACCTTTCTATTCTGACATTAGTCATCTGAAAAGTAATGAATTACTGCCACCTGCTGGCCAAAGAGTGGATTTAAAAAGGCATGGAGCAAAGCTGAAAAAAGACAGGAAGTACAGAGATCTGACATATGTACAGTACAGTGTGTCCAAAATTCCTTCAAAGATACTGTAGAAAGACACAAAACCAGGAAGATCCATCCAAGCAAAAATAATGTCCATTCTATCTCACTAGTACAGTATTGTAAAACATTACATGCTCAATCAAATCTAGAACCAGACATTGGTTACAAATGTCTTCATAATATTTACAAGAGAAAAAGGGTCTCTTCATTTCAAAGTTATATCACCTTATCATATCTGCATCTCACTCCATACCCTCTTAATGAAACACTCTTTCAGGGCTCAGTAGAAGCAACATCTCTGTTTTACAGTTCCTGACAAATTCTCAGAACATTTTTTTAATTGAGAATCTCTGCCTCCACCCTACTGTAGAAGATCTGAACAGAAATGACTGGCACACATGCAGTCCTTTTAGCCAGTCAGTATCCTCACCTACAACCCCCACAAGTGTGGGAAGTCATCAGAACCAAATTTCAACATGGGAAACAATAAAAAGTGGAAATAACATGAGCAACGTGTCAAAGAGGAGCTATACTATACAGGCTCTGTCTGGTTTATGAACAGTAATATCAAATGTGGATACAAACACAACAGTGCCACTCCATCTGATACTGGGTATTTGGACCTGACTTTATAGATGGGAGAAAATTAGTACTTAGTTTTACTAACTTCAGTTTTACTAAAAGCAGTGCAACTATGTTTATGCAGTTCCTGTCTTGGAGGTCTAGGTCTGCATTACATATATAAAATGCATACCATGGGCAATATTTTCTCAGCAAGTACATATCATCTGCCCTATCCTTTGCTGTGTGACAAAATTTTCAAAATCCTTTTCAAGATCCTTTTCAAAATTTCAAGTGTGAACACAAAACACAACTCGCACTGACTGTTTTGAGGCAGGTCCACACGTATTAAAGCCCCGGGCGGCGCAGCGGAATTCGTTTGCGTTACGTGGCTCCTATCTTGCGGAAAGGAGGTACCCTATGTGCATTGTTTGACCAATAGAGCCATCCGTAGTTTGCAACGTTAGCCATATAGGAAGGTGGCAAGATGGCGTCGGAGCCGAACAAGACCGAAATTTTGACTATCTTTAAAAGACTAAGGTCTATTCCAACAAACAAGGTAACACGAATGATCCTTCAAAAGTGGAATTAACGTTTTAGTGCGAGTATTTTGGTTCTTGTTTTGAAATTAAATGACGACGTTTTATTGTGGTTTCCGTCGCTTTTTTGCTCGGTAAGCCGGTAGTTAGCTAACGTTAGCTATTTCGGGCCCTGGTAGCTAGCTGGCTAGCTAACGTTAGCTCGCTCTTGCTGTTGGCCGACGTTGACTTAGTTATCAGGAGATAGTTATGTTAGCTTAGCGATTGCCCTCTATTCATGGCTTCTTTATTGTTTCGATAACTGTCCCAAATGTTGCTAAGTAGCTAACACGTTATTATGTGCATCATTTAGGTTTGGTAACGTTAGCTATCTGCTTCCCACTAACGCGCTAGTTCGTTAGCTACATGGGGCGAGATGAGTTCAGCTGCGGTGACGCCGTTTCACGCATAACTAGTCAGCTAGCTTAGTTATCTGCTCTTTCGCTAAATCAGTGTGATCGTGTTATCGCTAATTAGCGAGTCGTGACTGAATCAGAATGAGTATATTCAAAGCTGTCAAGATAGGTCGCGAGTTCTGGATGGTTTCGGCGTTTGCTAGATAGCTTTTATCCTGGGTAGTTTTGTTGTTAGTTGACGTTAGGTAACTTGTAGTTTTTGCCGTAGTAAATATTTCCCTGTAAATGTGTGGTTGAATGTTGGTTACTAACTAGCGAAAACAATCAATAGGTTGTAGCTGTACTAATCCAGAATTTTCGTAGTGCTGTATTCTCTTTGTTTTACATGAATGTGAACCTGTCCTGTAATGTTAAATGTCTTTCATCAACATATTACGTTAAAAACTTTCAGTCTTCCCAGTGACGTTATGTAACTGTGACGTTAGTTGTAAGCATGTTTGTTAAAAACATGCTCACATATTTAGTCAGTTTATATGTTCATTAAAACGGATGGCTAACTTTTGGGAAATTCATATAAAAATACAAAAGCGATGAAGTGGCAGCGATGAAAGTAGACTTTCAACAATTGACGCTTTCGTCCGTCTAGTTAAATGTCTCGTTTGCTGCTTTGTGTGCTCCACTGATAATTCATAAAGTTTGGCTTCGTGGATCATTAGCTTAGCTATAATGTTACTTAGAATATATTCAATCTGAAAAGTCAGATGGTCTGAAAAAGGAAAAGCGCCTTAGAGTACAATATTCTGCTCGCAGTCTACAAGCTTTTATTAGCTAGCAGGTGTGGTTCAACAATATTCTGCTATGGTTAACATTAACTAGTCAGGTAATTACTGTGAACTACCAACAACGATCAGTTATTCCCTGGGCAAATACAATAATACTATAACGTTTGTGTTTTGAGGGTAGTTTTCTGCCTAGGTGTGTGAAACTGGACCCAGGTTAAGTATAAATCTTTTTAGATTTCAGTGGCATTTGTATTTCTACTGTTAGTATTTCACCACAGGAACAAAATGTCACATTTGTGTTATGAATCATTTTGAAATATAGCGGGTAGCATTTTCCCCATACTTTTCCTTTAGGACTGTAACTTATGGTGGGTATTCAAAGTCTAATTCAGATGACCAAAAGGGCCTTAGTCATATTCATATTTGTTGGATGATGAGTTGGTTCCAACCTCAAAATGTAGGAAAGTGACCCATTAGACACTGACACAAGTGGGCGTTGCACTTAATTGTACACTAAAACATGTTATTATGCCAGGGGGCATATAGCTTCCCGTTGAAACAGCTGGTCACTGACCGCCCATCTGGAACGTAACCCTGCTCCTACGTTTCTGTACGTTTTTGCGACTTATGAGGGGCAGTTTAAGAGTTTGGTTGTGCTTTGGAAAGGTTTTTCAGTGCAGTTGTTGAAAGATCCTAATTCTGTGGTCGAAGGGTGGTACTGGGGCCTATTTAGGAAAGCGATGAGTGTCATCTGAAAACAATGACCGGGATCCTGTGGAAAAAAGTCCACAGTTCCATTAAACAATATCAGTATTGCTTACTCTGAGCTGCATTGTACTTGCAACTAAGCATGTGTCCTGCCTTAGAAAAGAAAATCAGGATTCATATTGTACGATGGAAAAATATGAGACTAGCGCATGGACTTATCTATATCTGAGACTGATAATATGTACAGTCAAAGACTAATGCACTGGGTCATCTGCTCATTGTTGGTTGTAAAAGATGTGTTTTTTACTATCATGTTGTCTTAAAAATATTGAAATGTAAGGAATATTTAATTGTCTCTGTTATATTTTACAGGCTGCCTAGATTATTTTTACTTGAATGTTACTTTTTTTGGGCCCAAAATGCCATATTGCTGTGTTGACAGTTGAGCAGTAGGGTTGAACCAATGGCTGCCAGTCTAACTAAATGTCAGTACATGCTGTGTGAGTGGCAGTGAGAAAAATAGCTGCTTGCTGTGTGAAAGTGTATTGAAGGATCATATTTGTCTCGCTCTCGAGGTGAGATGAGCCTAATGTACAACTTGTGATAAAAACAAACAGGGTTGCACAGAGGGAATAAAGCTTTAAAAAACAGTAACGAGTGAGTGAATCAATGAGTCACAGTTCGATTCATGAAGGACTTGCACCACCTCTTTATACACTACCTTCCCACAGTGTTCTCAGCTCTATTTCAGAGTGCATTTCCACGAGTAGCTGGATAGAATGGATATCCATTTTAACTGATAACCCACATACACACACTGTACTGTTACTACACCTACAGGAAAGGACAGAGAGTGACATCTGACCAAGGAAGTTACAGGTGAACAGAGGTGTGTTGTGAGTCCAGTCATGGCCATCAAAAGTAGAGCTTGTTGGCCCTTTAGAACATGACACACAGATGCACAGGGAGCAGTAACCCCGTAAAAGACAAGACCGTTTATAATGTGATACAACCGCACAACATGCCAGACCTGTTTTGTCCTTAGTTCCTGTGCTATGTTGGGTCTCCAGCAGTATCTGTGTTGTTTATTTCAGGCCTGCTTTGACTGTGCTGCTAAGAACCCCAGCTGGGCCAGCATACCTTATGGAGTGTTCCTGTGTATTGACTGCTCTGGGATCCACCGTTCTCTTGGAGTGCACCTTAGTTTTATCAGGTACCCGTTAGTCTCTCTGCTGTGCTTCCAGTGTGCCGCAGTAGCTGCTGTTTTAGTGCCTTCAGATATATTACTGTTCTACTGCATTTGTGGTACACAATTATTAGTCGATTTTTCTTTTGTCTTCCCAATGGGAATGTGTTGGCTGCTGTATGAAAATAACACTTTTTTTTTTCTACAGATCCACAGAACTTGATTCAAATTGGAACTGGTTTCAGCTGAGATGTATGCAAGTTGGAGGCAATGCCAATGCGGTTAGTAAACCATCCCTTCATGAAATGACCAATGTGTCAGTAGCTTTCCTATTCTGAATGAGAGGTTTTGCCTGGCTGCCTATTACCCCTTGATTGACAGTGATTTGCCTCAGTGCAGACTTGCACAATCATTACACTGTTGTAGCATTAAGGCACCTCTCTCCTGGGTCCTAAACTCCTGTTTATTTCCTTTTGAAGACTGCCTTCTTCCGTCAGCATGGCTGCACCACCAATGACACCAATGCCAAGTACAACAGCCGAGCAGCACAGATGTACCGTGAGAAGATTCGGCAGCTAGCGAATGCAGCCCTGTCCAAATATGGCACAGATGTGAGTGCACAGTCAAATGGGGGTCATCCTGCCTGCAAAATGTTAAGAACTGGAATGGATTGTTCTGGACACTTGTTGTCTGTATGGAAGTGCCTTGACATGAATATTTTTCTTAAAAATCAGTCTTTTGCAGTGGTGCAGATGACATCTTTGTAACATATGAAGCCAAAAAATTTGAAGCATACTTTGGCCTGTGGAGTCATAAACCTGTAGACAGCCATCTAGACATTTGTCTTATCTTAACTTTATGTAATGTTGCATGGTAAGATAAATTTTTCATTAGACGGCAACAGTAAGGTGCACGTTGAATAGTATTTCTCCAAATTTGAATGAGTTCCGCACAGAATGTAGAATGTATTTGTGTATTTATATGTAGTCATTTGCTTTTGTACCGACTTGGACTTTAACTTGGCGATTGTCCTGAAAAACCCTTGTGTTCATGTTCAGCTATGGATTGAAGCTTCAGGAAACACCCACACAACAACCCCTGAGAAGAAGGACTCAGACTTCTTCGCAGAGCACACTCAGGTATGTGTGCCATGAACCCCTTCTGCTTATATTAGATTGGAAGAGCATGATCTCATTTCATCAAAATTCTGTTACCAGTTTTTTCTCTGTGTTTCTCAACTGGATTTTCATTTGCTACCCTCGCGGTGCCAGTTGCCCTTTTCAGCCTACTTTTTTGTGAGGCCGCAGAGTCTTTTGGGGACATGGAGTACTGAATGACACTCTAACGGTGTTAGAGTACTGTTGGTTTTATCTTGCATTTGAACAAATTTGCATGATGAAATGCAGATTGGTTGCAATAGATGGGGAATGAAAAGGAAAATTAAAAATCTTCTCAGTAGTAGTGTGGGCAGGGGAGGTGCCATGTACCACTTGGAGGAGCTGACTGAATAATTAAATTATTCAGAGCACATTTACAGTATTTCAAATCAGCCAGTCAGTTATTGCCATTATGTCACAGCTCGACCAGTTTTGTGTAGAACTTTGGCACCATTATGTAAGACCTTGCTATTTGAAGTTGTTGGTATTAATCTTAAAATCTTTTGATGTGATATCTGTAAACTTTACTGTCACGCTTGTGAATATAGAGAGATTTTGCCTCAGGGCCCAGAGTTTTAGTCCAGTGGCCTTTGAGCGCTGTTATTTCCAAAAGCAGTGAAATGCTCCTGGTTAGTGTCACGTGGTAGACTCAGGAAATGCTGAGCGAACCCTCTCAGAGGCATGTTGAACTTGTGGAAGGAAACCTTCAGTGTAGTTATGTAACAGACAGCGGCCCTGTATTTATGGCTTTGGCGCGTCGGTGTTAATTCTCTCCTGTGTGCAGCAGCCGGTGAACAGCTGGGACATGGCTGCCCCCGCTCTGCAGGAGCAGAATGGAACTGTCACCCCTCAGGTGGCGGAGGAGTCGCCGAAGGCACCTGAGAAGGCCAGCACTCGTGAGTCTTCTCCCGCTCTAGTCTCAGCTCTCAGGAGGAAGTGCTGTGGAGCTGAGCCTCATAACTGGTCCTTTCATTTCCATTTTAAACATTTCCACAGGGTAAATATCTCTTATCCTTCGCTGCAATGGATGCAAACTGTGGTAAAGGTAGATTGGCTCTCACCTAAGTTGTCGAGTTGTCTGAAATATTAATCCACGACCTTAACAACATAAGATTTATGCTATGGACTTAAAATTGTTTGTCAATCAAGTTTTCTGACTGATGAATTGCATACACTATTACAGCAACGATTTAAACCTTATAGGGCTTTTTAAACCGATTTAATCTGTTCCTAGAGCCTGAAGAAGGACCCAGCATTGAAGGCCTGAGCACGTCTCCCAAAGCCAGTATCGGTGAGTCTGAGCCACAGGCCAGCTGACAGGCGCTGCCTGGTGAAACGTTTCCGCATCACACCCCAGCCCTAAACATATTCCCTCAACAACACTCAAATCAGCCAATCGGGTCGTACTTTCTGGAAATGTAAGCCCGTATCCAGTGAACCGAAGTATGAGGCATTGGTCTCATCAGCCACTTACTGAACTTTGCCTCTGATTGGCTCAGACACCCAGTCCTGAACTTTGCCTCTGATTGGCTCAGACACCCAGTCCTGCCCTCCTCTAAATGCACTATGCACTTGTCTTTCAGTAATAGCCAGCATCTCTACATCTATGAACTCACAAAATGGTGCTGTTATGCATATAGTGAATATGAGTCTAAGCCCTAGTAAGGAAATGGAATAAACTGCCCTGCCAGAGGTGTTTGGCCATCACGGAATTGGGCAAGCATTAAGTCATAGATATTTTCCTTTACAGTTAAAATTGTGTTCTTTTAGACTTTTATTGCCATGTTCTCTGTTAAGCAAGTACACATTAACAGTTGTGTTTATTTTGTCATGTAGAAGACTCAATGCGCTTGTCATCCGATGAACCACAGCCTCCTAAAGGTGATTGACAGAGTGAAGCTGCTCAAAGCCTAATGGCTGGCTGCACACTGGGCACGGTTCTGCTTGGTGGACTCTTTGCAGGAGTATGGCGTGCTGGCTTAACCCCCCTCTCCGCCGCTCTGTACTAACACAGTCGCTGTAATACAACAAGACCACCATCCCAGTCACTCTCCAGCTAACGCTCAGCATTTTCTCATTATCGCTGTAGCCATGGTGGTAGAGTCACAACGCTACAGCCGCGTGAGATGAGATCATTTGTCTAAGCTGGGAAACCCTCCATGGTAAACCATGCTTAAAACCACTACAGGTTTATCCTGTCGTGTACAGACATTATAGCCTGAAACAGTTCTAACTGCAGGCAGTAAATAGAGCAAACGGTTGCCTGTTATTGTGATGGGAAGAAAATGTTACAGAATGACTTATAATCATTTTGAAAATTTCGTTTGCTAAGTAGATCTGAGTCGAGTAATTACCATTGGTACCTATCTGCTTTTAAATGTTTCTGTACATCTAAATATTATTAAATATTTATTTAATTAAATATTTATTATTAAATATTATTAAATATTTAATATTACAGCGTATCTTACTGGTTGTGTAATGATTTCAGCAAGTTATATTTATATGATCCTTCTTACAGTGAAATGCTGTAGAACACACAAGACAGAATTATGAAATGAAGTTGTATTCTGCCCTCTCCTGTTTGCCATTTTACTATTTGTACTTCCCTAGTATTATCTATGTCTGAATTAATACAAACAAAAGTAACAACAGTAACAAAATGAGAGGAAAATGGCAAAAAAGTGGTGTAATGCTTCGTTACATTAGTTTTACACGGCACCAGTGTATTTGTTCTGTAGTGGACCAGTCGTATACAACAGTATAATTTGACTCCGTGTATGTTAGGATCTTGTGTAGCTGAAGAGAAGGCCCCCCCTCTCAGTGTGCACTGGCATCTTGCTTTGCTGTTGCATGAAATGCCACACAGCTCTGTTGTTTCTTTTTATAAAGGTGTAACTCTAGCTGAAGCGTGATTATTCTTATGACTTCGATGACACGTCAGCTGGATGCAGGGTTCAAAGTTCAGAGAAACGTAATAAGTGTTATGTAAACTGATAAAACAGTGACTGTTCTGTTAAACATCAGATAATAATTATAATAATTTAATTGTAATAATTCAATAATTTGAAATTATAAGCATTCATATATCCTGTCTTTTTTTGTAGATGTGAAGCCCTCTATCATTGGGAAGAAAAAGCCCACGACTACAAAAAAGGGGGTAGGTTATTAGTTGAAGTTTCAGAATTTGTTAAGCAATGTTCATGCTGTAATGTTCAGCTGTGCCTGCCAGTCAGTGCAGCTCGGTGAAGGGTCTCTTTGGTGTGGAGATACTGCAGCTTTTTGCAGTGTGGCCACTAGGTGTCAGAAATGGTGAGTTTCCACAACCAGTGAATTGGCTGTGTCATAGTTTATTTTCTAACCTCAAGTTGCTCAGCCTATCAGTGTTTATTTCAGGTTCACTCTTTTTGATCTACACTATTGATAACTTGTGTCTGTGTGTGGGCCCTTCTCCTCTCAGCTTGGTGCAAAGAAAGGCCTGGGGGCCCAGAAGGTGAGCAGTCAGAGTTTCACAGAGATGGAGAAGCAGGCCCAGGTGGCTGAGAAGCTGAGGGAGGAGCATGCCGCCGAGGCCAAGAAGCAGGCCGAGGAGTCCATGTGAGTGACACTGCACCTTCCAGATGGGAGGGACCTGAGTACCATGTTCTTAGGGTCCAGTCAACTGCCATTTTCTGCAGAATCCCATCAGTTACTGTGGTCTATAAAATAGACTGAAGCATCTGTGGCTTTAATGCATATATTGTTGGGAAATGGACATTGATGTTTCTCAGAGTAATGCTGCTTCATTGCTCTCTCTGTGTACAGTGTGGCGTCCATGCGCTTGGCCTACAAGGAGCTGCAGATAGACAGAAAAATGGAGGAGAAGAAGCTGCAGAACCTGGAGGGCAAGAAGAGAGAGCAGGCCGAGCGGCTCGGGATGGGCTTCGGAAACAGGAGGTAAAGCAACAGCCACTCACTCCAACTTGTATCCCTTGTGTAAAGCATTTGTGCTTGCGTCCCATTTGGAGGAGAGTGTAAGCTTGACCCCTCCCCTGTACGTTGCAGTGCAATTTCCCACTCCGTGATGTCCGAGATGCAGGTGATTGAGCAGGAAACCCCCATTGGAACCAAGTCCTCATCCCGCTCCAAGCTGGACATGTTTGACGAACCTGGGTTCACATCAGGGCCACCAAAGTAAGATTCCCATTCCTCACTCAGCGGTCATTGCTTGGTATGACTTTTGTCATAAAGGCCTACCGTTTTCAAAGGCAGTCGTGGTGTGTTGTTTATAGGAATGCACTCAAAACCTTGGGGAGATTCATTAAAACTAGAAATTCTGGGAAATGAGCAATGATTTATTAATTTGTTAGGTGTTGTTTTGCCTGGGGTTACTTTTAGAGCACTGGAAAATATAGCAATTTCAAAGATAGAAGGTAGAGAAAAACAAATACATATTACATCCTTAAGATATGAAAAAAGACCGAATTAGCCTTCATTGAAACAGTGGTCAAACGACTGGTTTTAAAGTCTTGGAAGGTTTAGTCAGTGGATGTGAGAAGCTGCGATTGTGCTCCGGCAGGTACAAGGACAACCCCTTCACATCGAGCGATGGGTTTGGCTCGCGGTGGGATTCGGACAGCGGGTCCTTCTCCTCCTGGGCCCTGGAGAAAGAGGAGCCCAAGGAGAGCGAGGTCACCATCTCCAGCATCCAGCCCATCGGGGAACGGTCAGTCCACAGAGCCTAAAGCTCCCGGGGGTTCGTGTGCAGGGCTGTAGTTGGGTGGATCCGTGACCTTTTGCCTGACGCAAAGACATGCACAGTCCATGTGAGTGAGAATCCGAGCCAATGCTGCCACACTGTACCTGCAGGTTGCCGAGCCGACGGAAGCCGGACGCCTCCGTGCCGGTGGCGGAGTCGAGCGAGGCGCGGCAGAAGTTTGCCAATGCCAAAGCCATTTCCTCCGACATGTTCTTTGGGAGAGACAGCAGTGCAGAGGTATACAAGATCATTTTCTACAATCTTAAGATGATACTTAAGCTTAATGCTGACACCAGCAGTGCAGATAGAGCGTTAGCTGAGGTAAAAACAATGGCATGCTCAAGATACCGTAGATTATAGATATGAGACTGCAAAATGGTCTCTTCAACAGGATGCTGTAACTTTACTGTTCCTGGAAAATGGGTATTAAGATAAGCTGGTGAAGGGTGTGTGCTTACCGTATCAGTGACACTGAGGTTTTGTTTTAGTATGAGGCGAAGACTCGTCTGGAGAGCTTGGCAGGCAGCACATCCATCAGCTCGGCGGACCTATTCGGGGATGGCGGCGACCGCTCCACAGGTCAGCACAGCACGGCGCTCCTCAGACAGCCCCCTCTGTATGTGTCGGGGTGCACTGTGTGTCATAACTTAGTCTGCGGTGGTTTTAATGCAATTTTAACCATGCATCTCCAGGGTCATCCAGCTTTGACAGCGTGCTCCCCTCTGGCCCGGACATTGCCCAGTTCAAGCAAGGGGTGAAAACTGTGGCGGGGAAGATGGCAGTGCTGGCGAATGGGGTGATGAACACGATTCAGGTACCCTGCTGCCTCCAGTTACTGTACAGTGGTCATGTGACATTGCTGTGATGTTAAACAGTGCAGAGTGCTTTCAGCTGCTTTGACCTCTACAAACCAAATCAGATATGACCCTGAACAAAAACAACCACGAAATCTGACATAATGGGCCGGGGAAGTTCTGGTGTTGAAGGGAGTATGATAATGTATTTAGTGAATTGACACCCTTGTTTTTAAAAAGAAGGCATTCATTTATTGAATTGTTTTTTGCAGCCTTTTTTTTTTTTTTTTTTTTTTTTGATCATCCCAGTTTGTAGTTTTAACACTTTCTCATCTGCTGAGTGTATTTGAGATGACAGAACAATGGTTCAGACCTCCTTCAGTGAGGCAGTTTCAGTAATGAATGAAAAGTAAAGGGAATAAACAGGTGTTTATGACCATATCATGGGTATTAATGAGAGGGTGCAGGTTATTAGGACACGCTGCTATCTCGTGGTAGTTCTCTCACTCTGGTTAAGCTATTAGCTGTTTGGAAAAGAGGTCAAAGGCATTTTCTGCTGCGCTTTTATTTGGAATGATGCAGTATTGCGTCAGTCCTAACGAGGTCATCCGGAGACCAAGGGGGCTCTGAAATTCGCAATTCTATTTGAAAATAGAAATTCTGTCTCCACGAGTCTGTCAGTGAGTGGGTCTGTGGTTGTGTAAAAGAAGAGGTCATAACTGAGAATGGCATTGTGTTTTACGTGGCAAAATTGATACTGACGAAAATATCACTGTTGGTGAATGTTTTGAGCAACACACATTTTTGAGCTTATAAATTGTCTTGAACATGCAATATATGAATTTGCTATATTAATTGATTGATTGTTTGTTTTAATGTGCAGGATCGCTATGGAGCATACTGATCAACGGAGACTTTGAGATTTGGAGAAACAAGCCAAAAAAGTTCCAGCTAAACCACCCTGTCGCCGTTGGTCTGTTTTCTTTCAGGTTTTTGTTTCAAGATGGAAAAAAAGGGGAGGAATTGCATGACTGTGATCTGGGTGACCTCAATCTCTCCTTTATGTCTGCCAGCCCAGACTTTTATAGACTTCAGTGATTGAAACAGTATTTTTCTTTCTTTTAGAAAAACATGTTATGTTCAGGAAAAAAGGATGGTCCTCAAAGGCATGGTCTATCTTTTCTTTTAAGTTTTGTTTTCTATATATGTCTGCATTTTCATAGAAATAACTGATTTAATGTTTTCTTTAAGAAATGTTTAACCAAATGTCCAGTTTAATTATTAGTTTTAAACATGCTTTGGTTGTTTATATGGTCAAACTTAAGCATTAACTTCATCTGGAAAGGGACTCCATCTTTGCCTAAATTTCTTCCCCACCCTTTTCACTTTATTCTAATTGAAAATCCCTAATAATTTGCTGTGAAATTTATTTGCTAACAGCCTATCACATTTCATAGATGAAAGCTCCTGTACAATTCCCTGAAATCTGGTCACAAAAAGCAAAAAACAAGGCTATAGAGGTTTCTTTAATCTTTCCCTTTTGTGGTGCAATGTTTGATACATGAAATATTCATGGTGCAAAGACATGAGTTTTGAAATGATCTGCACAATTTATTTGATGGAATTTTTGTACAGAGATCTGGGGGCCGTGAGTTCAGTTTCATTGGAAATGATAATGTTTGAGCAGTTTTCAAGCTGTGCGGTTCAACTTGCTAATTTTTGAAGGAGAGGACTGTTTTGGAAATAAGATAAGATAACACTTTATTGATCCCCAGGTGGCGAATTTTGGAGTGGAAATGAAACATGAGTCAAGCAACATGAAATCCATTTGATTCATTACACGGAAAACACTCATCAAAATGCCTGACTTGAGCTGTAGTCACTATGTTTTTGCAGGAATACAATATATAATAATCTTTCTGTCAATATCGCCAAAGACGTGGTAAAAGTTAAATGTTTAATTGGATGGTGTCTCGAGCCTTAGGTTTCTACTGGAAATATTGTGCGGTAAGGTTATCCTTACACCCCTTTGTCTTACCATGTTGACTGATAGTCAGGAGCCAAGGCCAGTCAAAGGCAAGCATGGCTGCAAGCCCTTGGTATTTGGCGGGAAACCTGTGACTGTATAAATCTGCTGGCTGCAAGGACCTGTGACCCTACTCACAGTCCCTTCAGCAGTACTGAGGCAGGAAAACAAGCTAATCAGCCACCAGCTGTATTACAACCAGTGAGTAGTGTTTTATTTTCTATTGCTGTACTGAAATGGACCACTTTGGTTACTCACGGATAATGCAGTTCATTTATCCTGGAGAACTGCCAAGCCCAGTATATGCATACTCTATAGTTTCATGTTCAAAATGTGCAAAGTATTGTCATTTACAGAATCATCATGATGTGGTGTGTCTTTTCAGAGGTGGCATGGCAGAGTATGTTTGTGTGGTGAGGAACACAGCTTTGCCAAGCATCACATCTGATTCACTGTGGGTTATATACAGGTGGTCTCCGCTTTCACTAGATGTTCCTGGAAGCTCGTAACTGGATCATTAGGAACTACTGTTACTTTCCCCATAGACACAATGATATAAGTGGGAGTTACATTTTTGAACACAAATGACAAGTCAGATTTTTCATAGAATGGTTAGCTAAACATGGGATAAAGTCAAATATTCATGAGACATTAGCAAGATATAAATATTTGTATATTTAAATATACTTACGCATGAAGTGCTGTAACAATATTATTTTGAGAGACAGTTGGAAAGACAGGATGCTGAGAACAGATCATGGTGTTCAGACAAGTTCTTCTGTAGCGACAGCCGATAGGAAAATACTCAAAGGATAAAAAAAAATCCTCAGCTCCTCATGAATTTACTTAATGAATGACAGACTAAAATAATGATTAAACAAGAGACCCAAATAAAGAAAATCTTATTCCCTTTATACTTTTATTAAACAATTGCTTTTTATTGCCCTTGCCACCTCCCAGTCTAAGTTTTGATTTTGTGTCGTAAAACAATGGTGGCATTTTAAGAAATTAAAATAAACACAGATCATCGTAAAACCGAAAGGGGACTACCTTTGCATGTTAGTCACATGGTCAAGTGTGATATTCTTTAGAATTTTAACAAAATACACAAAGTGCATAATAGATTAAGTTTCAATGGTCAAACGAGATTAAAAAAATATTTAATCTTGGTCAAATAACCAATGTCTAACCTGATTGTATGTCCCCAACAGATGTACATTTTAGGTTTAAGTAAGGACAGATGTGGGTTTTTAGAGCTGAGATTGATTATCATTAAGGGGTAAAGGTTTATGTGTTTTAGCCAAGCTGTTTGTCCTGATTGCCCTGCCTGTCTGTTTGTAACCCAGTGTTTAAAAAAAGATTCAGTCCCCTCCCAAAAGTACAAATATTTATTGTAGGCTACTGAAGAAGCTACTAAATTTGTGTCAATAAAGATTAAAATCTTGCTCTGCCCTGTGTGTCTGTGAGCAATTTGAATCATGTGAAAATTAAATACATTTTTATTTCCAGGAAGTGAAGGGTGGGTAGAAATATTTCATGCACGCCTGTATGAAAATTGACATGTTCTCTTAAGTACTGAGAGTAGATGTAGGTAAGTCCACAATATGCCACTTTCAATTTAAACGTTTGCTTCTCATAGTTGTAAGTCTAAATACCTTCCCATGACATCAAAAAAACATTGCAGTACTCACAAATACAGGACTTGACAGGAGTACTGTTGCTCACCATTTGAATAGCTTTGGAAAATTGAATACTTGCAGCATAAATTTTGCTGAATGTAGCCAAAATAACTCCTGTTAATGAAGACCCCCAGCAGATGACTCTCATTTCAATGCCATACAGTTGCTGATGTTTGAGGCTTTGTATATTTCACACATTCTGCTAGCAGAGTTAGCCTTGCAGGAGAGAGCAGTTCTGTTCTACTGTGTGGAGAGGGCCCTTGGGCTGCCTGTCAGACATCTCTCATTTAAAAAAAACACAATTACCAGTACAATCCAACCATCCTATAGATTAAGCATGTATACCAGCATGGGTGGGTAGCCTTGCTCCTTTAGTGCTACAATTGATTGGTTTTACAGACAACTTTCAACAAGGTTATAGCAGCAGGCAGTTTCAGCTCCCATGCAAATGGAGAGGAATGGGCAGTGAAGTGTATGGCCATGAAGTCCCACAGCTGTGCACAGCTACAAAACAAACAAAGCTGCTAAGTTCCATCATTTGCTTCAGGTGAATTTGTCTTGAGAATTTGATTTTTGCTAATCTAAGCTTAAGTAGAAACTTTTACAACTTGTACAAAAACCTTGCAGACATTCATAAAGACATAATGTCACTGATGGCTAAAGCATGGCAAGCAAGGCCATAATGAAATGCCGTCATGCCCACCTGTTTTAGCAATATTTACAAAGCACATGGTTATAACCTCTCAAAGTCCCCTGTCATTTGTGGTGGTCTCTCCCAGAACTGCTGTCAGTCATCTGAGGGATGCCAGACTGTCTAAGAAATGGAGTGAGAATTGACTGCAAAGGGGTTGTAATCTGCAGACTTTCATCGCTCTGAATGGCAGGAACTGGAAGTAATTACGTCACTCTTGAAGGTGTCTGGAAAATCCAGAATGTTTGCACATAAATCACTTTCATATAGTAACTTCAGACTTGGGCTAGAAATTAAAATTTAAGTGTTGTACCTTTTGCACATTTTTGTTAATTGCACTCAGTGTCTTCTAATGAGGTACACATATTGGAGGCAAAGAACCTACCTTCAAATTGTTAAAAGGTCTTAAATCTGCTTTTTGAAGAACAAGTTTGCCAGTCTTAGTAAAGACCTCCCAGCAGTAGCTATCTACATTTTATTTGAATGTGCCCAACGTGGCATCCAAACGTTTGTACCGTTCACATACTGATTGGAGACAGATGTTGTAATTAAAAAGATTTTTTGAAGGCCAGAACAGAATGTACCATTGCTCCTGCCTAACTGGTGAATGGGAGGCTGCAATGTAACGCTGGAAGACTGGAAACTCTCATTCATCAAGAACACAGCTACCCTGCCCAGAGACACTGAAGAAGGGGAGAGTTGCAAAATTATATGCACCCTTGACAAATGCTAAATGTATTCATCATCCGTCGACTGAACCATGAAAAATCGGTAACATCACCACAGAAGCAGACCCTTACTGACACCTGTGTGCAGGACCTACACATGCCTGCCTCAGCTTTATTAATGCCTGGTATTACACAATCACCTCAGACATTGCAGTTTCCAGTGGGATATAACACAAACCAATGTAAACCTCTCTCCATTTTCAGATTTATTGAAAACATCTTAAAAAGATTTTAAAAAATCATTCACACCTTTTCATAAAGTATTATAATACAAGTCTTGTCTTCAAGAGCTCTTGGACAAAATCTAAAACTTCACACATTTGCCATTTTGCTGGGATCTGCATTAACTCAAGCAATTAAGCAATTTTCACACGGTGAAAAAAATACCTGATCCCCACAAATTTCCAGATGGTGCCAATTAGTGCTAAGACCCTATGGAAATGTCTCATTAGAATTTTAATGGAAATGTCTGGTGGGATATACAATGCCCCTTAGAACAGGCATTCTCAATAATGTCTGCTAATTTAATTTGCAGTTTTGTCCACAGCACATACAGCTATCCTCTGTGAAACACCTTCAAACAACATGAAAGCCCAGACTGGAAACTTGGCAACACTGATGCCAGCACAATGCCCTGCAATAACGGATTTGTTTAGCAAAAACAAGTGTCCTTTTCTAGATTAACTCTCCCATACGACCTCAATGCTAAAAGAAGATAGCTTGCTGCCAAGAAAGGGACATTTTCCACTGCACAGAAATATGGAGACAAAGGGCATTATTTGCACATCATGAAAACCACAGAATATGGCAAAAGGAAAGTGATCTTTATAATCAGTTAACCTTTGCTAAAAAATCAATAACAATAATCAATATATTAGGAAACAACAGAAATCACAATCAAAAGTGATACAAAAACATTCAAAAAGGAAAAACATGATGCAAAAGAGTTGTCCCACATTTACTGAGACACACCAAAGTGTAATTTACCCCTGGAATTCAACGAGCAGAAGAGGTTGTTGAACAGGTGAGATCCCTGGCACCATGCATTGAGTCCTCGGGATTTAACAACACACAGTCCTCATTCATCTCTGAAACATTTGCCCTTCACCAAAATTTCATGTTCCTGTTTTCATGACTTCATCCCCAGTTGTAAAAATAAATCTTCTGCCACACAGGTAGGTAGTCCATCAGAGGACCTGAGGAGAGCAGACGTGAGTGATTGAACAATAAACGTGCAACAGACTGTTCTTTAAATGCTACCATCAAAATCTCACACTGGGTGACCTGAGTTAGCATTATCTGAAAAATATATGTGTTTTAAGGTTCTCCAGATAGTTGTCTAATAGAAAAGATGCAAATAAATAACAGCTGGCCTTCAACACTTCATACGACACCATGTTGCTGATGTATACTCACGTGCTACCAAGCCGACACCTGGTACATACTCCGCAAGAAATCGCAGCAGAAACAAAATCCTTCCTCTGCATAATTAGGACAAAAATGATGTCGGTTAGACTGCAGAATGAACAAAACCAACAAAACAACAGTACAACAAAAACAAACGTATCTGTACTGCTGAAAATACTCCATTCAATAATTTAGACACTAAATTGTGTCTTTGCTTTCAAAAGGGCATGTGAACTCTAATGGATGAAAATAACCTCCCCTTGATCTCCAGATTCTAAAATGTTATAGTAAATGTTAAATGTTTTCATAGCAATCATGTAGCACCTAAATGATAATGTTTGTAATACCAGGCTATGCTTGAACAATTGAATCAATAATATGGTATACTGCAATAGATAAAACTTGATTTGCACAGCACTGGACACAGTTGTATGAACACTGTTGGAGCCTTTTCACTAATTGCTGAATAAAATCCGAAGCGTATTTGCAAAAAAAATTACAGATGGCTTATTTTCTTCCAACACTGAGCACTGACACTGGGATAATGAAGAAGGCCATCTCAGTGGAAGTGTGGGAGTGTTTGTGTGTGTGTGTGTGTGTGTCCAGAGTGGGCTTTCACTCCATGTGTTCCTGCTTCAGCGCCCCACTTGATTCGACAGCTGGGAGAGGTTACAGTGTCTTAAAACGTCTAAGTAAATTTGTATGAATCATTTTTTTGATAAATGGTTTCCAGTTTGTTGGGTAAAGCAGGGATAAGCACTTTATACTAAGTACCTAATTTGACCACCATTCTATTTGAAGGAGGAAGAATAATGAGGATAAAAAAAGCAGAACCAAATGATTAACCCTGACCTACAGTGGAGCTTCAGGTGCTTCCTGGATGGAGACTGTAGAGGGAGAGCTGAGCTGGAACAGCTGTGGGGCTAGTGTTCCCTCTGGAGGTGTGTGAGGTGTGTGTAGGTTCACTAAGACACTGTGACCACCCACGGTGTGCACCCGGGCAACTTACTCTGAGTATCTGTCATAGAACGGGGACCTCAGCAGGTAGTACAGCAGCAGGAATGCTCTGCGCCTCCTCTCTGCCCGTTCCCGTCGGTTTAGAGACTTCATTTCATTCATCAGACCAAAACTGGGCGGAAAACAATTTGCATTACACTTCAGATTCCCCTTAATATTTCCAATGCTCTCTACAACATCCACTATCCTATTTCATTATTAACACTTCCAATGCTCTGTAAAAACACCTAGTATCACTACACCTTAAGGTCTGGATGCTGCATCCAGTGACACAGATAAGGATAGTAAGCTTCCCTTACCTTGTTATTTCCAGAAGTCCAGAAATTATCCATGGCTTCCATGACTTTCTTCCACAAAGTCCCAGACATAGCACTGAGGCAGGATGGTGTGTTAGGGGAAAAGCACCTCCTCTTTAAAAGGACACCGTACACTCTCGTTAAATTACTTAAAAATACCAAGCCCTGGACATGAAGATCTACTGTTCTGAAGGCATTCAACTCCAGTTGAGCATGCATTTTGGGTCCATGTGAATGGCATTTTGCTGATTGCTATGCTGAGTTGTGACGATCATAGGTGAGAGGTGAATTGCACATCAGTGAAATAAACGTGAATCCAATCAAATGAAATTTGCTTTTCATTACATTATTCAATACGTGACAAATGACTATATGTCAAACAATTTTGATTAATTTTAATCAATGAATGCCTCTCTGACTGAACATGTTAGTCCTGGTGGTTGACGGTACACACTCTCTCTCTCTCTCTCACACACACACACACACACACACACACACACACACACACACACACACACACACACACACACACACACACACACACAACACACACTGGATAATAGCAGACTGCAGACAGAGGGGACAGGGCAGGATACGGTGCACCAGTGGCCGGCTGATGAACAGGGACTCTGCGATGGTCTCCTGGAGGCCCAAGGGAGTGGGGACGGGGTAGAGCTCCTCCTCGGGGCTGCCCCGTCTCCTCTCCTGCCGGGGGGCTCCCCAAAGACGGGTGTGAAGGGAGGGCACTAGGACACACAGAAAAGAGTGTCAGTACGTTGGATCTGAGCAGAACACAATGACAGGGGGTTCATCTGTGGGTTCTTACCGCTGCCCAGAGGCCGCATCACTCTTCCAGATCGCTGGCCCACAAAGGCAGTGTCTGCCTCCCCGTCCTGACCACTGCCTTCTGCCAAAAGATGTTCATGTCATTTATGCTGTTCATGTGCATTCAGATGATGTCACGTCTGTTACTGAGAGAGTAGAGGGAAATTGCAGGTTTGCCTGCAGCTATGCTTGTACACACTCAGCTGATGCAGAGAGAGGGTGAGAGACACACTGGTGTTTTTGTAAGCAAATCACTGTTTTTTTTCCCTTACTGGGACCTTCTCACTTCAACATTGTGAGATCAGGAGAATTTATTTTCTATACAACACTGCAATTTGTGCTCCACAGACACTAATCAGGCTCAGACATACAACAGCTGATCTACCCCTTTTACACTGGACATTACTGGACCATAGTTTGATTCACAGCCATAAAGGCCTTAATAATCCATATCCTTTCCCTTTCAGGATACTGAAATGCGCAGTGTGTACCTGCAGGTATCATTATTACAGACTGTAAAATTGGGCTGCTGACCTAAATAAAAGGTGTTAAGGCTACCACGACTTCAAGTCCTTGTTTCTGACCTTGGGTTTGGAGCTGTGTTTCTCTGTCCAGGGGCATGATGGGAGGAGATGTCTGGATCCCAGACTTGTACCAGAACAACAGCAGAATTCGCAGGACTGCTCTGCAACCGGAGGGAGTCATATATTTGTCTGTGTTGTTTGGCATGTTTTTTTGGCATATTCGGCATGTCAACAGTAACAAGGGGAGATACACAAATTCTACCATCTGTGTTTAGGGCCGAGAGAAGGCTATGCATTTCCTGCATGGAACTAGTAAACTTTTAACCCCAGTCTCCTACTTTAAATGTTTGGTAAAAGGTGTGACTTCATTATGATGTAATTCAATTCAATAATGAAGGCCTTGGCTTTGCTTTAATTGTTCCCCTAAGAGTGGTCTCCCCTTGTAAAATGACATGCATCAACAGCAGGGCCAAAAGTTCAAAATGTTACTATAAATTGCCAGGCAATGAGTCGATGATGACACTGTGTCATGTATGAGGGAGCAGGGAAGGTGTCAATCTTCAAGGGAGCTGTGGGTGTCAATTTCATCTTCTAGTGCAAATGACCCTAATTACAAAATTTATAACTTCCTTCCTTTTAATGTCAAAATGCGACCAGTTTAGCCACTGCCAGTGGGAAAAGGTTTCCAGAAATATGAATTTGGGAAAAGATAAAATTTTACAGTTTAATAGAATGAGTCTTATAATTGCCTGTCTGGATGAGGGCCACAGTCAGTTAGGAAAGGACTGAATTGCACAGGGATGAATTAATTCAGCTAATCAAGACCTCAGCTCATATCAATCCAGCAAACACAGTGGTGCTATTGAACCAGGGTCATTCACTACTGCTAAAGAACAAAGATCTTTGCTTGGCAACCCAATAATGACTGTTTGGACAGTGCCTGAAAGCGTGGGTAAGGATGTAAAGTAGTGAATCTCAAACTATGACTGCAGTTCTCACTTGGCGATCTGGATGAGGACGATGACCAGCCAGCGGCCTGCTTCACCCCAGAGTCTGGCAGCTCCCATCTCGCAGAAGACCTCCACAGACTCCAGCACTGACAGCCAGGTGAGCAGTTTCTGCTGGGACAGGGACTGGAGAGGACCATGCAGTCAGGACAGACAGCCAGGCAATGCAGGAGGGTGGCTCTTCATAGCAAGCCCAGCCTTCTGGGGCAGCACTGGGGGGGAGGTGCTTACAGTCCAACACCAGTGACACCAAATGCAGAACTGGACTTGTTCCTTTTTCAAATCAATCACATTCACGACATCAAACTGTTTCGCAGAACTTTACTTAACTGCTTGTTAAGACAAATTTCTACAGTGCTTACAATTTGTATCCCATTCATTCAGTAATAAAAGATGGATGAATAAAAAAATTCAGACACAACAATTTTACTCAATAGTATAGAAGTTTGACTGTCATTACATTACATTACTCTCATTTAGCAGATGCTTTTATCCAGAGGGACTTACATTTGTATACATACAGTTGGATATTTACTGAAACAATTCTGGGTTAACTATCTTGCCCAAGAATGGAATGGCTGTGCCCCAGCACGACTCTCAGTATTTAAATCCTAAAATATGAGGGCTTGAGTCCACCCACAACTAATCTACTTCAATATGTGAGGCAGGGTTAGCAAATCTGTGTGAGAGAGACAGGCAAAGACAACATCTAAAAACAAGTTTAAGTCTTGGTGCTTTTCAGTGGCTCATGCTGACATGAATATAAATCCAGGCTGAGGCACAGTTGTCCTGTCCTTGAACACTGAACTTGAATGAGCCAGTAAAATCACACCAGGGTTATTAAATATCTGCGTTGCACTGTCTCTCTTGGATAAGATGAGCACACAGATGTTTATGTCTTGCCACCAGGGTTGAGTCTGCCCTAATAGTTCTGTTTCATAATGGCTGAAACAACGCAATGCATTGCCTTTTATTTTAAAGCCCTGGAGGTTAAACTGTTCTCAGAAGGGAAACATGCGCACACACACACGCACGCACGCACGCACGCAGCCACCCACCCACGCACGCACACACGCGGACACACAAAACCTCTATGTTCTGGCTGAACAACAATAGGAATACCCATTATTTTGTCAATAGTCAGTGACAGCAAATCACTCACCTTTAACACATGAGGTAAAGAAAATTACATCTTATCCATTGGGTAAAGAATGGATTTTTTTTTTTCCAATACATAACACACAAGCACACCTTACACTAATCAATTACATTAAACAGATTCACCTGTGATCTTTTTCCCTCCTTATAGCAATGGCTTGTTGCTACCAAAGTACCTGTTTATGTATGGGTGTCCCTAGAATCAAATGTCCTAATATGTTATGGACTATTTATTTATCTTACCAAACAGAGGTTGACTCACATGGACATTATTGTATGTGTGACACTTTTCAAAGCTACAGCAAGATGGCAGTGTTGTCTATTTATGAATGTGTCAGAAAGCAGAGAGGCCCTGAATGCTCTGCCTCATCATCCATTCTAGTGACCATATCTACAAACTCTTGAAATCGAAAAGACCTAACCAAGGCACCACAGGGGGAAAGCTTCAAAGTCAGGGGAGTCATATGCTTTTTTGGGCTAATAAAGAATGTTATCTTGAAAACCTTGACAGTGTAACCATGCCAAGGGCATGCAGTAATCGCTCATGGGCTATCCTTCGTGCGATCTCCCACTCTTTCGCTTTCACTTTGAGAGCACAAACTACAGTATAAGGTACCATCTGTATATTCTTTAACATGTCTCTATGAGGAACATTGATTACTTCACATTATGTGGCATGGCTGAGAGGTTCTCGCTGCAGGCTTTTAGACAGCTCATGGTGCTGTAGTGCATTTAGAACACACTCCCGCAGAAAAGGGGACTGTAAGTGCTCCGGGCCTCTGGAATGGCAATCTCAGACAACTCATGATGAAGCAATCTGCCACAGTCATTCAACAACTTTACTGTATCAGCTTTGATTCAAGGTATTTCATGTTGTAGTAGATTGTTCACTGTTGCTAACTCAAGTAGCTATATTGTACCATGTGGTGTTGTGTTAGATTGCAGTGACTCTGTCTTGTACTTTGTATTACATTTACATTCTGTTGTTGTTTTTTCATTGGCATACGCTCTCATCCAGGACGACTCTTAAGAGTTTTAGAAGACACAATATAAGTTCACAATATAAATAACAATTGGCAAGCAATACTACACTACCATTTTCTACATGAGCATGGAGCACATAAGGAAATACCATTTTAAATTCTGTTTAGGAGGACTGCTGCTGCTGCAGCTTCTCCAGAAAAGTGGCAACTTTGTCTCTTGACAAATCACCTAAGAATCGCAATGTAAGCCCTGGACCGGAGCTGAAGACATAAATAATAAGAAAATGTTGGCAAAATAGAGGCCTTGCCACAGCGATATTCCAGCTGAGACAATCTGGAAACAAAAGACTCCATTAGCTCTCCGGCTAAATAAATCCCTGAGACGATTTGAACAGCTGCACTCACCATGGGTAGAGCTCGGCTCTGGCCCCGTCGCAGTATCCCATCATTCAGCAGGACCAGCAGGTTGGAGGCCGAGTACACTGAAGGACAAACACGTGCAGGGCATAAAGCTCAGCTGCCTTAGTGCCCTCCAGGAGGCTCATGGTCACTGCAAATCATACTTACTATGCCCAATCAGAGAATGACATTTCAGATGTTAAAGAGTTCAAGGGCACCCAAACATGAAAAAAACCAATGGTCATGTGCTTGCATCAGGTTGTTTCCTGTGTATGCATGACAGTGTTTTTAGTGATCATTGAATACTGTGATCTCTGTGCATTCATGCCATTCCACATATAACTGCTCTTGCATGAAAGCATTGGTTCAGCAACCCTCTCCTCATGGGAACAGCTTACCCAGCTCTGAGAGTACATGGGAATCTGCAAATCGTCCTGCAAGAGAAACAAAGTAGCACAGTCCTCATACATACATACATACAAACACAAAATTTTACTGTATTCATTTTCTTGGCAGGAGTGCCACAGGTCTCATAATTCCATGTCACTAGCTCCCTTTAAATTGGTGTAATTCAAGGTTAGTTCCTATTAGTCAGGCAGTTTTTCCTTGCCACTGTCGCCTTTGGCTTGCTCTGAGGGGGTATCAGGCCTGGAATACCGATGTAAAGCTGCTTTGTGACAACTCATGTTGTAAGAAGCGCTATATAAATAAACTGAAATTGAATTGAAACTGAAATTAATTATTGACTGGAGGAACGTTTGTTGAAAAATATATACTTTTGACACTTAAAACATACAGCATAAAGTCTATCTTACTCTTCATTTTATGTCTTTTGGGACAAATCATTTTTATAAATATTTAGTAGACACATTTTCACATATTGTTGAGCAGTACAAATAGCAATACTCCAGTTGGAATATGCGGGCGTGTAAATTGACTGCCAAGTGTAGATAGCATTCCACGGAATTCACTGCGAACTGCATTTATTAAAATTACTGGCTTTAGATCAAAGATGACCACAGTAATGGAGGAACAATTGGAAATTACGAGAGCTATAGCATCTAGACTAGCTAGCTGCTGCTACATACGATAATGGTAGACTGCTATAGCTTACGTTGCCGACGAAACTTTGACAAGGAAAAACATGGGCAGCTGTCACAGTTAGCTATCATGTAGCGAGGATGTTGCCAGCCAGTACAATGGGTTCAATTTAAACAACAATTTAAACAAATAAAATGCCCCCTTATTATGCTATCTAGACTGCTAACTTTACATCTAATTTTATTTCACATAACCCACTATTAATAAAAATCGGGGTTAGTTTCACTTTTGTAAGTTTTTGTAATACCAGCAATGAGGTAAGACAGAGTGCGGACAGTGCTCTCCAACTGCGCCGTGGACGACGGATTCTTCGTCACATATTCCTGGTATTGCTGGTAAAGACGGGTAAGCTTTTCCATGTATGGAACTGACATTGTGTCATGTATGTACCCACTAGAAAGCTAAACATATAGTACGGTCCGGAGAGAGACACAGCAGCTGTATGAGAACGATTTATACTTCCGTGTCATCGTTTCCTTCCTAGGACATAGGATCGACTTCCTGCAGGCGAAAAAAAGAGGCTTGTGTTTTAAAGAGACAGAAGGGGAGCAAGTGTAACTGTAATTAGTGACACTTTGTAACAAGTCAAGGAATTTTCCTAGTGTTACACGAACACAACATAATTTAAATTAATCCAACAGATGGATACTTTTGCCTTAAAATCCCATAAGGGGTTTGAAATGGTTATATAAATAAATAAATTCAAAACATTAACGGTGGCTGGTTACTAACACCCACATAGGTATTCCAGCCAACGTATACTTGAAATACAATGGATTAATGTTGAAAGGCTATGAAAATGTGTTTTGGCCAGTATTAACGCCAGTATGTGTCCTACACTGGCAATGGAATTGTGAACGCACCTGCAACATTTAAGGGTCATGTGAGTTATATCAGTAGAAATTGCTTTAGCCTATATGTTATATTATATCGCTGTCACACCATGAGGGCAAGTATATGTGAATTCACATGTAAAAACAACGTCACATGCAGCTGCTGCAGCAACAAATCAACACAAATATGTGACAACAAAATGAATTTATATTCACGATATGCAGTACGGGTGGCCCAGCGTTTGTTTCTGCCAACCGCCAATTCAAGTTTACATATAGGTCTGCTGAAGAAATTTTTATGAAACTCAGACGCAACAGGAAAGACATTAACTGACACGGGGGTAGCAATGGATGCCAGACTTTCCCTGTTGGGAGAGGACTCTGTGTTGTAAAGTGAGAAAGTGTAAGTTTTATTAAACGACCTCAATTTTTGCTATAAAGTGAATCGTTAATGTGACAAATGATGTACCTCCAAGCCGCTCGATGTGGCTAAAGGACATCTCCTCCTACGGAACCGTGGAACCGGTAGGGCCGGTGGGGCCCAGGCCCTATCTACTTTTGAACATCAAACGTAAAAAAAATTGCAATCTATCGGTAGCCACATATCCTCGCTGTCGGGCGGAAACCTCGTATCTCCATATTTCGTCTTTTTTTCATAAATCAATGCTATTGGTCACCCTTTACGTCTGTCTCTGGGTTTTACAAATATTTAACCAATGAAAAGTATTAAAAAGAGCTTGTCACTAAATATCGTAACTCCATTGGATCCTCAAACTGTCGGCAAAACATAGCTTCACCCCACCTCCATCTTGAATGAAGCAGAGCTGAAAGTAAACAGTGACGAGGCGATTTCCTCTGGCATCGTCTGAGGCAAATAGCTCAATAAAATGTTTTCAACTTAGCCCTAGGTTGCAAACTCAGTTAAAACTATGCGGTGTACCTGTTCATAAAATTTAGCTCTGTTGTTAACATTGTGATTATAGATGGGAGTGTTTGCTGAGGAGACTAGCGTAGCTAGCTAGCGATGTGACAAGAAATGATCAGATTATTCATAGCCTTTCTCTCGCTAGCTAGATCAATCCCTACTTCATCGAAAGTCATGCTTATTAGAAAACTCAGTAGGTAGTAGGCAGCTGTTTGGAGACTGTCTCTGGTTGTTTGCAATGCAAGAGCTGCAATGCAAGGCTAAATAAAGAACTGGTTGTTTGAATACGTACAGCGTTTTCTTTACTCAAGAAACGCAAGTGTATAAAGGCGGATGTTTTATGTATTTGAGGCCTGAGACGTGGGGGCGGAGAAGAGTGCAGGCAAACCACGGTAGGGTAGAGTGCAGTTTAGTCTAGCATTTGCCGTCTAGTCATAGCCAATACTGTCTTCAATAGTCTGTTCATAGCATTTAATCCTTTATAACAAGAGATTTTGGCCAAATGTATTCAACTACAGGAAAAACTGAGCGCACACATAGCTACAATAAACATTGTAACCTGTAAGTTGATGATAACTTAATGCGATGCACTTACTGCCTCAGATGCGGCCGTTTTAATCAATGACGGACAAAACACGTGTCTCGTATTTCTCGTCCGTCATTTAAAAACATATCTGACGTCAACGATGACCCAAAAAAGACTAAATAGTTTGATGTGCGCCCACACACACGGATTTTTTGGCAACAGTGGATGTTTGGGGATTGCCAGGGACTTCACCCAGCACAGCGACAGACGGAGACAGTTCTTCGACAATATTTAAAGAGCAGTGTTGAGTTTGACGTTTCTTTTTAAATTCTATACGATAGGACTTATTCGTCAGTCTCTTAATAATGTGCTGTAATATCGTAACTAGTGATGTGCAGTTCGTGAACAAACGAATCTTTGAGGTGAACTGAGTGTACTGAATCCCTAGTCTAAAAGAGTCGTTCCTTCCTCTTTGCAAACATGCGCGCTGATTAGCTGGCATAGCAGCCATAACTCTCCCTCCAGTGGATATTGGATATGCGGTCTGTACACGAAGCAGCCTATCACAAAACTGTGTCAGCAGTACGTTCATGACGACAACTAGCCAATGGCTGAAATGCTAATACTCTCGAAGCACCTCCCACTGGCCATCTCGGCACAGCTGACGATGTGGGACAATGCAAAAGATCCGGTGACTACGAAGACTCTAAACTCCCCCTACTGACCCGATGAACTGTTGACAAGTTCCTCAGTTCATCAGTTCCTTCGGACTCAAAGGACCCGGTGAACTGTTGACAAGTTCCTCAGTTCACCAGTTCCTTCGGACTCCAAAGATTCACTGACTACGAAGACCTGGTGACTACGTGTTGCCAGAATCGCTAGTTCTCAGTATAGCTTGCTTGGGCTACATCCGCCATTGGACTGTGACGATGCAAAAGGAATCAGAGCGCTTCCGTGACATTATTATAGGAATTAAAAAATATTATTAAATATTATTTTGCTCATCTACCTGGAATATTATTTTATATTTATATTTTTAGCAGTAGCATATTTTAGGTGCGCACAATGTATCGCAGTTCTTGTTTATCACAACTGCAATTTTACGTAGGCTACGATTTATTTAATGTTGACATCACATTTCCTTTTAACGTGAATAAAGTCCTTATTAATAAATACTGACAAATCAACATAGTAGGCCACGAAACAAAACAGAAATGTGATGCATAAGCCTATGCATCACATTTGTAGCGTACTATGTCTACATTAACAACAAATAAAAATACGACATCACTGACTAGGCCTACAAGTGTATTATATGTTTGGGCTCGGTAAGTTCAAAACTTGTAAAACGAAATTTTTCGCTTCGGATATAAGCGTGGCTCTTTTTTCCTCAGTGCTTTTTTTTTAGTTTTAGCAAATGACATGTACTTAGGCTATTATACGTGTTAAAATGTGGGGTTCTATTACCTTCCTAAAGACGAAGTATACTTTGCGGCTGCATGATTGTTTGAATAGCATGGTGCAGTTTCACGTAATAAATATTACGATTTAATTATTATTAATTTCATTGGCATTTGGTTTCACACGTGGAGCAGGCTAATAATGGACATGATGTTTGGAACAATGTAGAGTAACTTTTAAAATGCAATAAAATTATTTACAGATTCGTGTATGCAGCCCGACCGGATATGGAAATGAACGAATCAGTGAGACAAAGATTCGAATCATGTTATTGAACTGAACGAAAGGAACCGAATCACTAAAAAGAATCGTTTTGAACACCACTAATCGTAACGATCGTAAAAGTGGCTAATGGGCCCGACCAATTCGAAATGCTTTCCGCGGTCCGTGTCTCCTCCTACGTATCACCTGAAATAATCCCTTATAGCTCTTACACTTTACTTAGGCCTACTTGAGAAGTATTAGGAAACCTTTGTTAGATTCTTGTCCATTCCAATTCCGTGAGTGTCTCAGAGTTATATAATGTACTACAACTAGGAAATGTTCGTGATTGATTAAATCTCCAAACTGCAAACCTATGTTCTATTCATGAAATGTAAAACCGTGGCTGTTGGTATTCACTCATTCATTTTTTTTTTTTTTTACCTATGAGGCCGAGTGCTGTTCTGTAAATGGTTGCTGTGAGAAAACAAGATGATGGACTTGGATAGAGGACCAATACTCTTGAACAGAGGATCAATATGAAACCTTTTAAGGTTAAATCACTTTTGTAAAAAAAAAAAAAAAAAAAAAAAACCGTCAACGCTTATACAATTCTGTACATGAGGGATAATTACCGGTTAATTAGCCAGAAATTTCATATTTTGTCAGGTACCTGTCGGAAAAAATACTAACAACTGAATGCCTGCGGGCACCTGGAGGACAACGACTGAAATAGGTTGAAAACCGGGGGGATACGTGGTCGAGAAAAGCTGAGGGCCTTAACCACAAGTACCTGGTCTGTTTCACAATAGGCTAGTTCTTCTACCTTGAAAGCAAAACAGTTAGGCTGGGCAGCCTGCTCTAGAACAACTTAAGTAAAAGAAGATGTTGGCGACCAGTCACCTTTCAGAAGTAAATAATGTGTTCTGTGGGGGACGAAAACGACATATTGATAACATCAGCATCACAATTCTCAATAACCATCGTCAGTGCTAAATTTCCTTCAGCATGTAGTGAATGAGGGTAGAGTGACAATAAAAACCCAATAAGTTATCACTGGATAAATTTAACAGATTTAAATGATAAGTCTTTTGAATATAAAGGAATTACCACATATTTTGTGTGTGTGCTATTTTTTTTTTACCTACAATAACAACAGATTCAGGATCACCGATTTACCACTGAGAAAGCATTTTCACATAATTCACAACGTGTTGTGAATCACGTTATTCAAGTTGCAGCAGAAAGCGACACCATACTAGTGTTATTCGCACCTCCGGGATAGATGGCGATAGAGGACTAAATGGGACATTCGTGGTTGCGGGGGAACTTCAGCAAACCGTGTCCCGGTTTGTTTTCCGCCGCGACTACGTGGGAGCAAGCAGTGGAAGGGGACTGCGCAGCGCTTTGTCTAAATTCGCCCTCTGTGACTATACTCGACTTCGAGTACATGGGGGGGACTGTCTGTTTTTGTACAGTGACTCTTCCTTGGCGCTACGCAGTTCCGAGGAGGCGCCTTCACGCGAAAACGCAGCGCATATTTCACCCAAATCTGTGATAGTTGCGATGTGGTCAGGCAAAACAGAAGGAAATGATGCTCGAAACAACCATACGCTTCCTTCACCTAATGCTTGAAAGCCTAAACTGAAAAATGGCATAGATACAGAAAAAGTCTGAGTTAGTCTGTTGAAACCGACCAACACTCAAACCGGTGTGTACCAGATTATCATTTATGTATGGGATTGTCAGAATTGTCTTTTGTTAAACAGCACCGGTGTGTCACGTAACCATATCAGTATATAAGTGTGTTGTTTTAGGGATGCTTATGAGCGGGAATATTTCAAAGGTTTACTGATATTGGGTTTTCTGAACTTTATCCTCCAATTTACTTAAATGTTCTAAGAGGATTTTTTCTTTTCCGACAGAACACTAGTAATTCCATAGTCATGTCATTTATAGAAACAATCTCCTTCCGTCCCTATAATCTTTTCAAATCTACTTTCATTAAGACCATCCGACAGTCTGAGATTAAATTCAAATTTCATTTACTCTCTGCGTCCATATTGGTGCTATTTGTTGTTGTTTTTAAAATCTTCGTACAATTTGAAAAAAAATAATCGAAGGCGCATGTTTTCACTGGTAATGCATGTGGAAAAATCTTTCTTTTTACTTAAACCGCATTGAGCGGTAGTTAATATCAGATATAAAACCGCGCAATACGTTGATGAACTGTTAGCTTGTCTTTGTCCACAATGGTATTAACTCAACGGTCTCCAACAGGGTTTTACAATAAAGTGCAAATGTCTTTCATTACTGAAATTATATCCAATCGTGATTACTTTATCGTCTCTCTTTATGTCTCATCTTTTCCATGTCTGATATACTTTAAGATTGTAACAAAGATTGATATATTAGCAGGCCCATATAATATAAATAATATAATTAATGGTATATTGTAATTGTATGATTGTAGAATTAAACACTAGGGGATGTGAAGAACTCGCCTGTCATAGTCACTTCCAAAATGTGTCCAGCACGCTCGTTTATGTCTTTAAAACTATTGGCTGTGCGTGAGAGTAGGCAACAGCTGCTGTCCACACGAGTGCACCGAGGGCTGCTGAAATAAATGGATGCAGAACAAAACCGGTACATTGGCTCAGTAGCTGAACAGATTGGGAGAGTGGAAATCGCGCCGAGCAAAACAGGTAGACTCTAGATACATAAATGGAAACGTTCTGAAACACCATACCTCCGCTGGATTTCGTAGTGTTCGACAATACGAAAGCGCAGACAAGGTACGTTGGCTTTTGGAACTGCTAGAGGCACATAACTTGTTTGTTTTTTTACTTAAAACTCGCCTGTATATAAAATGTCTAGGTTTCTGCCAAGTTAGGTAAATGTTTTCACCACTGAAGTCATTGCTTTTCTTTCCGGATAAACTGGGGTTTCTCCGCATACATTATACTTAGTGGTTGATGCAGCAACACCCTTGAACATATTTTCAAATATTGCGAACCCTCCATTTTCAGATATTTATTTTCATATATTCATTTATCAAGGTTTATGTCTTGAAGTCAGGTTTTTCGAAGTCTTACGGACATACTAACTCCCTTATATTGCAGCTGTCAAGGCTAACATTACTTTTCTAGGTCGTCTGTATATTTAAAGAACTTATGTCATGCTCTTGATACAGTTGGCAGCACACGAGCTTTGATGTCCGCTCGGTATTACGGTGTCTTGTAAATGAGAAATAATGTGACGCTATTCCTGGCAGTTAGATGTGTATTTGTTGCAAACCGTGGTTTAAAATGTCATCAGCGCACGTTGGTGGAGGATCAGAATTGCGTAATTAAAGTTTAACATTAGATATGTTTACATAGCGTATTCCTCATGTCCTTTAAACACACGGTTTGAAAGTGTTTTTTTTTTTTTTTAACCCTACCGGCTAACCTGTCTTACGTGGCGGAGAAAAGCGGACGAACGGAAAGAACGGAAGAATGAACTGAAAGAAAGCCGCATGAACGTCGTTAAAGTGATTACTAAGCTTTCTGAATGAAGTGTTGCACCTGAACTGCGGATAGAGATGAAACTGCTTAGTATTCCATGTTCTTTCGATTGTAAGACTTCGACTTGATTTTAAAATGACAATCAGTAGTTGGTAAATAGACTGGACAAAATAAATAAACATTAGTAATCAAGTAA
Source organism: Megalops atlanticus (assembly GCA_019176425.1). NCBI lineage: Eukaryota > Metazoa > Chordata > Actinopteri > Elopiformes > Megalopidae > Megalops > Megalops atlanticus. The sequence continues at coordinate 8,380,337 of CM032885.1, read as the reverse complement.
AATGAAAACTGTGAAAACTGAAGTGTTCCCATTTGGGAGTATACATGGGCTACAGAGACGTTGAATGAAGTAATGGTGTACATTAGGAGTGAGATCTAGATAAGATATCTGTTAGGGTTTCTTGTATGTTGTGTTGACTGCCTGTTGTGTTTACATGGTTGATTGCTGTTTACTGTGTGTTCCTCATTTTTTAGGATCCTCTTGATAGTGTGACAAGCACTCCAGTAGTTATCCTCTTTCAGACCTTTAAGCAGGTCTTCCACATGGCACTGCCTTTTAGGGAGTCTAGTTCTATGGTGGGTTGGGACAAACAGCAGTGTGCGTTGCTGGTATGAACCCGGTGATTCAGTTTACTGGATAGGAACTCAGTGAGAGCCCTTGTGGATGTGAAGAAGTTGATATCTCACTGCATGAAGGGTGTGTGGTTTATTACTGTGAGTGGCAAGGGCTGCTTTAATTTTTACACTGTGGGTGCCACTCAGAAAGGTTCGAGTTCCTACTGATTTTGCATTAGATCAACATCAACCATGAGCATGTTGCTGTTTGTTTGATTGGTGATTCCCTTTGCAGAGAAAAGTGTCAATTAAAAAGGGCTTTTCTCATGATAGTATATGGTGTAGCTGCCCAACAGTGCAATCAAGGTTGTTAGCTTGGAATTATAAAAGAGATTAAGTGTGATGAAGCCTTCCATAGGCCTGTCTTTAAACACATGTAATGTGACATACACATCCCTCTGTTTGTTGACTTGTGTTTGAAATAGCCACTTAGAAACTTCCCACATCATTATTTCAAATGATTTTCAGTGTGCTCCTGTGTCACATGCTGAAAGACTGCAATGCTGTTTGCATTTTACTGCATAGTAGTGACACCTGACAAAAAACCCTCTGTTTAGAATCCTCCAGCGAGCAAGGTTAGAACTGTAGTATCTGCAAAAGGTTAGTTGAAAAGCTGCCAGTCAGTTGACAGTAGTATTTGATTAATCTACAATTAATGAGTTTACTTTTAATGATTATGCACAATGTACTTGATGATATAATTCTTTACAGTTGTAGAGAAGGGTGAGAGCAGTCATCCCACCCGGCCTCGAACCCGGGTCTACAGGGTACCAAAGCTGCAACTTGTTTGAGGCCAGGCGAGGTGACTGCTCTCTCCCTTCGCTACAACAGTATAGGTTCATTTTTGTCCATTAAATAGTTGTTGGACAAGAGTTAAAAAAAAGAGCTATTATTTATTTTTTAAAATAAATCTTACTAACAACATTTACTGATAAGTCTTCTTTTAAAAGGAACATTAAAGTTTCCACTGGGTAAGTCAGATCAAAGCATTTTTTCATTAACAAAGTGATTGGTAATCACTACCTGAGTGTTCAGCTATCTCACTTCAAGTTCAGACTTTATCAGCATTTTGATTCGTTATCCTTTGTAAATATAAATATCAAAGAATGATTATTTTAATAATGAACAGTTTATATACAACAGTTCATAACAGAGGAGGGTGATGAAAACTGTACCAGTAAAAATTTAGCTTTAACATTTAAAAAATGTGGCACCATCAGTGACTGAGTAGATCTAATTGAAGTAGATATTATGTTCTCCCAACTGAGTTAGTAGGATCCACAGTACAGTGCACTTGTCTGTGTTTGAATAGGTGTCTCATTAGGTAAGAATGGTGTCTTGGTCCTGTTTTCAGAACTCACCAAACTTTGCTGTTAGAGAGTGATATGATCAACACCAGACCTGTGAAATGGGTTTAAGATACATCTCAAATGATCATCTATAGCCTGACTATAAGGCCCCTAAATTTCTGCAAACCAATGGCCGAGCGCCTTTTTCATCTGATGGTGTCTGTTAACCGTGCATTAAACACAGCCCAGATGAGGAGTATGCTGCCGTCTATACTTCAGTATGAAGCTTCATGCATCTGAATCATAGGATCATTATTGTGTGTCGCTCTTTATTTATTCAGACCAGGGGTGTATGTGTGACAGGATGAAAAATAGGAAAGTCTCAAGGTAAACTTTAATAAGACACATTAACAATGTCAGATCTTAACTTCAAAGGCAAGCTTACGCAGTACTGTTATTCAGGAACATTGACATTCTTCCAGGCTAATATTATCAGAATGCCTAAAATGTGCATGCCAAGTGACCATTCTCTGTTAAATAAAAGGCAACAACACAATAATTCAAAAACATTTTGTCTTTTCCTCTGTTTCCAATGACAGCTCCTCTTGGGATGCTTGCTTGCTGTTGTGGATGCTTTTCTTCCTTTGTTTGCTTGTGTGGAAGTTTCTTACTAAATTGTGGTGAGGGTTTTTTTTGTATTTATTCTGTATTCCTTTCAGTCGCTATTATTTTATACAGGAATCTCAATGTTTTTGCAGACCTTACTCCTCTTGGCTGTTGGTCTCTTACATTAATGCTCTGCTCTTTTGACGTTTTTTTAATGAGATAAATGAATTGTCAGTGTCTGCAGTATTATACATTCTTTGCAGTTGTTTACAATAGGGCCTATTGCTTTATCTTTTCATCACATTGATTAGAGAACTGATGTTTGAAGGATAGTTCATTGTGATCTCAATGAAGATTGGAGGAAACCAAAACCTTCATCAAGATTTGATTACTATATCACAGTCATTAACAGATTGCGCATTGCTTTAATAATGTATAGGGCTGTCAAGCGATTAAAAATTAATCTAATTAATTACATGCTTTGTGATTAATTAATCTAAATTAATCGCATATATCAATATTTGCCGTGAGAAGCATTTTATGTTCAAATTGTGCTTTATACAACAGTTTGTTCCGACCAAGTAATTTCATCTGACAAGAGGCATTCCATGAGTGCCGATATTCAGTATAACAGCACGTATACATGTATCACTCCACTTTACAGATGTTCCGATGCAATCGCTGATTACACCAATGCGAATTTAATTCGCATTTACCGACAGCGCAAATGTGGATACGTTTCCGTGTATGATATAAAAGAACCTAGCTAGCCTGCAGTTGGGCATGATAAACGCTTAAATGCACGATAAACGCTTAAATGCACAATGACGTATGGGGTCAAGGGGCATCACAGAGTGCGATTAATCTGCGCTATTTTTTTTTTTGACGCGTTATTTTTTATAATTAATTAATCGAAATTAACGCGTTATTTTGACAACCCTAATGTATTGATGTAAGTGCGTGTCCAGCCTATTGTTGCTGTTGCGTGTGTTGCACTTAGCCATATACAGTACTTGGAACCTGCTTTGCTTTTAATTTCCATTTGGCACAACAGCAAGAAAAAAAATGGAAGAGTCCGGATAGGGAGTCACGTTCACACCTTTGCAGCTCAGAGGGTTGAAGTTTCCTCAATTCTTATGGCCTGAAATGGGTTGTCATAACACTATACTACTTTGAGATAAAAGGCTCTTTTGAAGGCCATTACCCCAAACAGTGTCTTTAATGCTGGGGGTCAAGTAGAGAAGCATTATACCAAATGTTTGATACAGTTCTGTGGGGGTGAAAGGGAAGGGTAAGAAGCAAAAGAGTGGCTTTTTAAATAAAATGAGTTTGGTAGTTTCTTTACAGATCTCACTGATATACTGTATAGGCTACATCCTTTTATTAAAACAAGAGAGGGAAATGCAGCAATACTGATGTGCTTATCACAGCTATTACACTGCTGTGTAACAGTGCAGTAGGGGTGTTGTGCTACCTTTGGACAGTTATGTGTGACAGTTACATCCAAAGGGGGATGGGCACTAACAAATGCAGTCCTTACTAGTTACTAAAGAAAGTAGGGCATGGCATAACATATATTTCTGAAGTGTGTTTTATTTACTAGCTAGGTAAATGAAGATGGCTGATGTTAATTAAAATATGTTTATTACACCAACCAATAGCAAGCTGGCTAAGAATAAAAGCAACACACACCTTAGATGCACACATGCTGAGGTAAGTAGCCAAAGTAAATTATCTATCAATTTATGTAACAATAAAGCAATTAGCTACCTAGCATGTTTTGTGATCTATACTATATGATCTGTTCAATTCTTCTTGATCATTGTTTTCCATTGCCCCGGACAATTTTAGTATCAAAATATCGACATTCATCATATAGCCCAAAGTAGAAATGCTTACAAAGCTATATAAACAACCTTTGCTGTAAAGGATGAAAAAATAGATGAGGAATTCAGGAATACCTTTTTAGATTGACCATGGGGGACTTAATCCACTGAAGTCTTCTTTCTGAAATTCTACTGCCTTATTTTATAGTTAAAGGATTGCATTGTGTTTTTGTCTGAACATATTGATTACATCTCATTCCTGTAGGTGGCCCAATAGGGAGAGCCCTGTCAAGAATGACTGATTGTTGGGGCTGGACTGAAAGATAACTTTATTTTTTTCCATGCAAGAATTTGACTTCCCTGCTTGCTGCATTGTACCTAAAGCCTGAAATGTGGAGATCCTTTTAGATCACTTCACGTGGGCACCGGGGGATCTGAATGTGAAGTTTTTTTTAATTCCCCCACTTTTTGCTGGCTGTAGTGAACTTTGATCCCAGAGTGTAATGAAGTAGTCAGAAGGTTCCTCCATTCTGCAGCTGTTCACATGGTCGACATTTGTCCATTGAAGGTTGCATCAATCTTGTTGCTGGAAACACTAGAATCCCCACCTGGGAGTTTCCTGGATCTGCACTAATTATTCTGCAAGTAATAGTCACTTCTGAGAAGGAGGTGATCTTTTGGACTTGGTTGGGGATGTGCACATGGTATTTCAATAGCCATTCATCCAATACAAACAAATTTCTGCTAGTAGAATATATCTCAATATGTCTTACATTTTGGGTAGGGTAACATAATGGATGTTATTACAAAGCCAATGATTAAAGAGTTTGTTTTGGATGTTGATAGGTGGGTATATATTATATTCTTAATTACAATATATCGAATATATAAAAATCATTTGTAAAGAAAATATTACTTCTCAGAGATCCTGCCACAACTATTCTTCAGAGGAAAATATGTTGGACTACTTGGCACCTTTCATCAAAGATTGAATGCTATAATGCACTCTCGTGCATTGGTGTCTTTCATTGGTGACTGAAAGGGTTAATAATCCAAACCCTCAATCTCTCATCAGGTTTAATTCAGAATGAATTAAATGTGTTGCTATTCACAAAGCATTTTGAGTCTTCTGCTCTGACAGAGTGACATTTGGTTTCATTTTTGAAAGTTTCTACAAAAATCCCAAAGGATAGCCCAAAGCAGGAGAGAGACATTTCTATTTACATGTTCACACTATGTGATAATCAAATGCTCTGAAGACAGCTTCTTCCAGCAGGGCTACCATTCAGCAGGAAATTTCATTTGACACCATAGGTGCTGCAAGGGAGGTCATTTTGCATTTACATAGATTTATCTGGCAGATGCTTGTAATCCAGTGTGATTCACAAACAGTAAATTCAATAGGCTTAGGCATGTATTTGTATAGGTGCTGAATCAGTGTTACCATACCTGTGATATAGCACCATTGAGGTGCACAACCGTATAATATTATCACCATTTTCAGCCACCAAGCTTGTACCTCATATAGCTTCTATCAAAACAAGCTTTAGACCACCAAGCTTTGCCACAGGAGAGGCTTATACTGTTGAGGTGTTAACCTATAATGTTTATACCGTGCACATAAGTTTTAACCACAGTGCCAGGAGGGTTCAGAGATTGGGGTGCCAAGACGTAGTCTGAATAGGTGGATTTTCAGTCTGTGACTGATGGTCAGAGACCAGCAGGCCTAGAGATTTCACTAATGTGAAAAACAGTTAAATTCATGTGTGATCTCAAAGAGATTTGAGTAATGTTAAAGTACTAATTGTATGTGTGTAATTTTATTTGTTTTTGTAATTTTGGGGAGTGTTTGTATAAGTTCCAATGAAATCCAATAGACAATGGGTTATATGCAAAAATGTTGAGGGTGGTGCTAAACCTGATGGAAACAGTGTGGATATTACTGTTTTGTGATGAAAGACTCTAGGGAGGGTTCCTGGCAGTTTTGACTGTCACAAAGGATTTCAAAGGCCCCTATTCATTATTTGCATGTCATTAAAGTGATTCCTCAGCATTACTGTTAAATCTAACACCTTGCCAAGTCCAATCATAAAAAGGTGAAGAGTGGTGAACAGCTTAATATCCAGAGTACATGAATATGACTCATCTGTACCTCACTGTAGATGTTCGAGGTACTTCAGATTAGTACATTTTGAATTAAATGATCATATTGCAGTGCGCTGTTAAGACAATGGCACACATTGCCGCTACGTAATGGAACACAAAGCACTGCACCTTCGCCTCTTCACAGAGTACTTGGCAGTCTGGGATTGTCTGCTTGGCACTGCTGCAGTTTTTTTGTTGACTGTCTCATTTACATACTCAGTTTCATTTGGTCCTGTAAATTTTGGAGCCCAAGGCTGGCCCCATCATGTTATTTAGTGTCGGGCAGTCTGCTTTAAGAATGTCCTTTCACTCAATCTTGATGAAATGATTTGTGTACAAGACAAGACCTCATGCAAGCTTCTCTGTACAGAGCCTCATGTTCCAGTCTATGGAACAGGAGAGCCTTGGTTTCGTTTTTTTTTTTTTTTTTTTTTTTTGCTCTGCCACAAAGTGAAGCTCAGGCCTAAGTTAAAGTGGACGCCTCAATAAGCTTGTACAGTCAGCTGTATTACAGTGAGCTGAGGGAGTTCAGATCTAATCTCTGTACTCCCTGTATTTCCCTGTTCTATCTATCTGCACACACTGCTGCTAATACGGGGCTTACCTCTGCTTCTCTGGAGGGCTTATTCACATGTGCTGTCAACCTGCATGTACTGGCACCTCACAAAATGTCAGCTTTTATCTTACTTCCACTGTGACTGTATTGAATACTTTATCAGGAATTTGTTACTTATTTGAGGGTCCTGGGTTTTGTTCCTTTGAGAAATTCAATGGCAGAACTGGTAAACATTTTTAAATTTAGCAAAGTACAAAGAGCTGTGCCTCATATCTGGATATCTGCCTGTGTCTTCAAATTGTAGTGTCATTTTCACTGTTATGTTCACAGGACGGTGCATACACCATAGTGCTGTTATGAGAAAGACCCATCAGGACACCAAGGAAACACTTATTAATGGTGTCAGGTAATTAATCTAAGTCCATTGTTTTGTGTATCAAACAAAAGAGAGGCTCTCAGCCGGATGTGTAACCTGCTATCCCTCAGATCGATGGCAATAATCTCCTCCCTCTCAATACCAGGGAACTTAATTTCCATTGTTTACATTGAACTGTTTGACAAACAGTTCAACAGCAGCCTTATAATTACAATTTATGTGGGACTGCACCAAATGCATTCCAGTTATCCCCTAATGTATGCTGTAGCTTTTAATGCATATACAGGTATTATTTAAATTGTGAAATCAATGCTTTTGTCTGCCAGAGACTTTTTAATCTCCAATTTCAGATTTCCACAACCAGTAGCCAGTGTTGGGTAGGTTACTGAAAAATAGTAATTAGTTACAGTTACTAGTTACATCTTTTAAAAGTAATTGAATTACTTCACCAATTACTGTGTATAAAAGTAATTAGTTACTTGGGAAAGTAACTTTTTAGTTACTTATAAATGTCTGCTTGTTAAATGTCAGTATGAAAAATAATTAACAGTAAAACCAATATACATGTTTTATAGCGCTATTTATTGTAGTCTTAAAGGGCTTCGAATCAAACAGTAGTAAACAGGTCCATTATATGAAATTTAACTGTACCTCAGCCATTAAACAGTGATTTTTTTATTAGGCCTAATGAATTAAATCTGATTAACAAAATCATAAACACACTGTGATTTATCCTTTCAAATCAACTTAACTCGTAACCCTAACTAAATACAGTTGCCTTGAGATAATATGATTGCCCTCAGAATCAATAAGTTGAATATATGACTTAAGAAAGGTATCCTAAAATGGTTTAACAAAAATATAATCTTGCCTTAGTAAAGTAAACAGAAATGAGGTGAGATTCTTAACAAAAGTTATTCAATCATAAATGGGCAAATAAGTCTACCTCATCTTTGACCAGTGGCCACAACAGTGCTAGTCCTCAAACCAATGGTTGTACCTCAAGGCAAGAAGCTTCTCAAACATTTGATCTGATAGCCTGTTCCTCTTTGGAGGGAGAATCAGGTTTCCCAAGCTAAAGAGTCTTTCCACTGGGGCGCTGGATGGAGTAGCTGCATGATGTTTAAGAGATATTGTCTTTATTATTGGAAACTGATTCAGAGTGTCTGTCCCTGTTGCTCCTGATTTGAAGTAATTAGCTACTTCATTTTCAGCAGAGACATAGGCATCCTCCTCATTCTCTTCAAAGGAAAAGAAATCATCCTCTTTACTAGAAGCCCGGTGCTGTGTTATTGGTGTTTTCCCTGGATGCTCCCCCTGTTCTGGGACATATTTTCAGCATTCTGTTACCAGACTTGCTTTTGCTAGGTCCTTCCTTTCCTGGTCACACAACCAACGTAATCTGAATTTAGGTAGTGTGACAGCAGCCAGCAGAGCATCTTTATAGTATGCGAATCTTGTTTTGATTGCCTGAAATAAATGACACATAACAAGAGTGCAAAAAGCATTATTGCATTATACTCTACATTGTAAGCATATCTGGTATACAGCATAAATCTGTAGGCTACAGATCAATCACTACAAAATTAAACTGCGCTTAATAGGTCTACAAATGCTGCATATTGCCTAGACACATAAATAACTGTGATTGAGTTATTGGTTTAATGAACAATGAATGCAAAATAAAATAGCAGCTCCTACCTGAACAATTACATCTGGTAGGCCGACAAGGATTGCAAGACAATCTTTCACTTCCAGAGTCTTGTACATCAAGGTCTCCAGTGTGGGCAAGAGTGTTCCATAAAAACAATTGTCCTCTCCTTGCAAAATGTCCAGTGCCACAGTAAGTGGCTTCATCACAACACAGTACTCTTTAAGGAACTGATATTCCCTTTCACTGATACATTTCAACTGAAGTTTGGAGGAGATTGTATTCAACTCAACCATAGGTATCTCTGAAATTCGTGCCAGGGCATCATAAAACGAATTCCACCTGGTTGTGCAAGGTACTAGCAGTTTCTTGCCAATAACGTCATTCACAATCTCCAAGGCCACAGTTGACCGATTTGCCTTATTCCACAGCCCTGCGTATTTTGTGGAAGCGCTTCTGTAGATAGTTTTCGTTTCCATTTTTGACATGAGCCACTTATCCACATCAGTGCATGAGATGAGGTTCAGTGTGTGCGATGCGCATCTGTGATGTGGCGGTAAAGAAATAACGTCATCGTTAACTTCGGCGGCACTATCCAGCACATCCCCAATGTTCGTAAAAGTCACCTCATCCTCTTCCAAATCTTCAGAGTCTGACTCAGGCGGCTGGTACATCTGAAACGCTTTCACGAAATTTGAGCCGTTGTCAGTTACAGTTGCTGTGACTTTAAATGATAGGCCATAGGATGAATGGATGCTGTCTATCTCACTTGCAATATTATCATATGTATGCCGGCCCTTAATTCTTTTGCATGCTAATGCTGCTTTCTGACGTAGCATGTTGTTTGGATTTATCCAATGTGCGGTTACGCCAAGAAAACTTTTATTATGCACAGTCCAAATGTCTGCTGTGGTAGAGACATATTCTAATCCCTCAAATGTTTTCTTGAGCTCGAACTGCATGTTAGCATATTCTCTGTCCAGGTAGCTTGAAAAGGTCTTCCTGGGCATTTGCCCACTGTCTCTACTTGTCACAGGTATTTTGCTAATTAGGTGTCTGAAGGCAGCTGACTCGACAGTTGACAGGGGATGCATGTCTTCGACAACATATCTAGCTATCATCTTGTTTAGTTCTGCCTGGCTTATCGACTGTACAGAAGTCCTACATTTAAAATCTAGCCTTGGCTGTTTGCTTGGAGTGGCTCCCTCTTCAGCATCGTTATGGCTTGGGCCTTTTGCAATTAGCTTCGTCGAAGCGTGTTGCTTTATCAGGTGCTTCTGAAGATTAGAATTGCTAGTCTTTGATGCAGATAGGGTTTTCACACCTGCACACAGTCGACAACTCACCACAATATTTTTTTCTTTACTCTTGACGAGAGAAAAATAATGCCCATATTTCCAGGACAGCAAGCTCACACTACCCGAACTGTCGGCCATTGTATCACATTGTGTATAGGTTAGTGCTGATTGATTGATTCACTTACTGATTGCGCCACCATAAGGTCGAGGGAGGTAGGTTAGGGAACAGGCAGCATTTGTCTGCATGCCTGCAGTTGTCCATTTCACACAAGATAAACAAAGTAACGAGTAACGAACGCATTTAAATTTCAGTAACTGTAATTGTGTTACTTAATTTGAAAAAATAATTAGTTACATGTTCGTTACTGCCAAAAGTAGTGAAGTTACAGTAACGTGTTACTTTGTAATGCGTTACTCCCAACACTGCCAGTAGCACATTTTGGTGTTCTCAACAAGAAATTGCTCTTTGAAAGAGTCTCTAGGAAATGACATCTAGAATTACTTTTTACATTGAAGATCAATGCATTATCATTTCTGGATTTTAAATACACCTTAAAATGATAAAGTAGTGTTAATATGATAAAGTCAGTTGAGCTGGACAGCACAAACACTGAATGACCACTTTATTAAGTACACCTAACTAATAATAGTGAATTGGTCTCCATTTTTCCCTCAACAGCCTGAATTTGTTGGGGCATGGACTGAGCATGGTGTGAAACTGTGTGAAAAGTGGACTTCAGTACATCCCATAGTTGTTGCAAATTAGCTAGTGGTGGAACTCCAAGTAGCTTGTTCCATCTCATCCCACAGACGATTGTTTGGATCTGGTGACTGGGGAGGACACTGCAGTAAACTGAATTCACTGTCTTGCGCCTGGAACCATTACTGTACAATCCTAGTCTCTTGCTATGAAACATTATCCTGTTGAAAATGTCCATTCACAGATGGACACACCGCTGCCATGAAGGGATGCACCCAATCAGCAACAATATTCATATATCCTGTGGCACTCAAATGTTGCTATTCTCATATCAAGGGACCTAATGTGTGCCATGAAAACACACCCCGCACCACACATGGTGACCGCCAGCCTGTATTGTTGACACTCAGCAGGATGGATCCATGGGGTCCTGCTGTTTTCACTATATCCTGGTCCTCTCATCAGCATGAAACAGCAGAAACTGAGATTCTGAGAAACTGATGTTTTCCATTCATCCACTGTCCAGTTTTTGTGTTCCTTAACCCACTGCAACTGCAGCGTCTTGTTTTTTAGTGACAGGAGTGGAACTCATTTAGTTCATTGGCTGCCATACCCCATAAGTGGATGATGACTTGCACATTCTGATATGCCTATTTTGACCCTATTGTTGTACTCAGCTGTTAGTTGACTGATTGTAGGCTGTCTTTTACTCTCCCTTGTCTTTTACCATCATGGACAAAGAAAAAAGCAGAACCCTGCTCATTTAAAAAGCTGCATAACTCTTCTGGGAAGTAATTACTTAATTTAACATTTACAAGGTAAGGTCAATTGAAAACCAATTCACTTTTACAGTGGTGACCTGGAGAAGGGAATTATTTAGTCAATTAACCAGGGGAATTTTTAGATGAAAACCCCTCTACACTTTGTGACAACCACAAAGAGCCACAAAGTCTTTAACTACCACAGAGAGTCAGGACTTCTGTGTAACATCTTATTGAAACGATGGTGTGTATGACAGCACAGTGCACTGGGACATTGGTGTTTCTTTGAGGTCCAGTGGGAAGACTGCCTCCTGCTGTTCCACCAACACCACTTCCAGCAGCAACGTGGTTCTCCCAGGAGGTCTCTCATCCAAGTACTAACAAAGCCCAGTGCTACTTAGCTTCAGCCATCAGACAGGAAAGAGGAGTAGTTATACAAACATTTATTTCTCTTATCATATATTTGTTCCTTTTTAATCAGGGGTTTGAGTATTGCACACACTGTAAATAATTATACAGAGTTATGGGGCCTCCAAAATGGACCAGCCAATAAAGGTGCTTTCTCAAAACTCTGGCTTATTCTCAAAATGCTGAGCCTTATAGCTCAGTCATTGAAAGTCTGATTCTGGACTTTTTATTTTCAGATCCTGATCATAAGTTCACAGAGGCAGGACATAGTTGACTTTGTCCGGCCAGAGATAGGTGGGTTTAAGGTGTCCAGGGATCCTAGTCTCACTGCTGCATCACCACCACTTCACAACTTTTGAGGTGCTTATAAGTTGCTAATTTATCATCAGGGAGAGGTGCAATGATCCTCCAATCAGTGTTGGCTCTCCAGTACTTAAGCAGATGAAAGTTATTGCATGGCTGTTGCATCAGCATTTCTTGCGCAGGTGTGGATTGGCAATTCCAGAATCGAGGTATAAAAGGAAGAGAACAGTACTGACTGTTATTTCTGTTTTGTAGAGACTGGGACATAAAATTGCAGATGCTATTGGTGATATATATGTCCTAATGTGAATTTATTTTAGGCTGTTCAAAAAATGCCTAGATGTAGTTTATACTGTTAAACCTTTGAAAGGTGTGGTACAGGACAGTATTACATGAGGTGGAAAACTGTATAGCTAAAACAAGATGTCAGAATTGGCCCAGATGTGATCTGGAGGTGGTAATGCTGCTGATAGCACACCTGACATTAGAAAGCCCATTAATTATATTAATGAGAGGCAATTTCTAAGATGACGTCACACATCACAAACCTGCATTTCTGTACTATTGCCATGTAGCTGTTGGTTTTATCTTGTGAAATGAATGCTGTAAACTGAACATATAATCTGTTGCCACTCATAATATGGTGTAAGCCTACAAATCAAAATCAGTGCACATAGACTATGAGTCACAGTTATGGAGATGTTTTTGTGATTGCACAAGTCAGGATTTTAAAACATGAAGCAGCCTTTTAGTTTTTTATTACTGCATCTAATAGAGTAGGTAGTCAGTCTTGTCCAACAAATCTATCCTAAAGTATGTAAAGATATATAATTTCTGTAATGACTTTAAAGGTGTATTTATTTGCCAAGAAATATTTTCTCTGAAGACATCTTTTTTAACAAATAACTTTCACAGAACATTAATTCTGAGATTTTACTGAAATCAACATTTAATTATTGTAATGTTATGCTTGTAAAATCTTTCTTTGACAGAACTAGATGAACTAACCAAAAAGAACCAATAAGCAGCAAGTATAAATCAAACTGATATGAAGCACGGCTCATGCAAAATTAATTCAGGCAGCCAAGTTAATTTATGAGGATAAATGTCAAAAGAGCTTAAAGTCTCATTAGAGGGCCTTAATTTTTGACCATAATCGACACAGAGGGGATATATCGTCCATCAGAAACTCCATGGAATGACCAGGAAAGCACAGTAATGAATGGGTTTGGTTTTATTTTCAACTACGATAATATTGGGGATATTTGCATTGGATGAATCTGACAGGCAGGAAAGGGAGAAGCCATCCTGTTTCCAGCAGGAAAGGTGTAAGCATGTGGAACTGGCAGTGGTTTTGTGGGGTAGATGTAGGGTGGAGCTTCACAGCTCGCCGTGTGGTGTCAGCCTTGCAGAGTGGACTGCATATTTGTTTTTTTTTTTTGCCGTGGCTGGAGATCCCCCTGAGAACAGGTGTCAGACGACCCATAAAACCTTTCAAAGAAAGATCTTGCAGCATTTTAACCTCCCTTGCAATGCTTCAGGCATTTTCAAGCAGCCTCCAGATTACATTGGAGAGGGATTATGTCCAACCTGTCTTCATGCCAGCATACAATCACCCCTCTAGCTGGAGAACCACAGGAGGACTAGAGTTGTTATAATGAAGTAATGGAAGGATTCTGGGGTTTAAACATTTATATATGGCAATACTGAAACACTCATTGTAGTACTTGCCTCTGATCATGTCACTGTCCTTGTGATCACTGGCTGGTCTTTTTTGCATTTGTCATATTAGCATCCCTCCTTCACCTCTGAGCCAGGAAGGCAATAAAGATGTTATTTTCGTTTTCAAACTCAAAGCGCAGGAGATCTTTGAGTTCAGTCACTTGTGTGCAAAAAGTAAGTGATTAAAGTATTAACACCAAACATTACGGTGCTGCCAGGGAGAAAAAGTAATAATGTCTCATTTTTGATGGTTTTATTCTAATGAGTACGGATAATTCCAAGGGGTTTTCAGTATGCATTTTGTTGTGGTCACAATATACGATAGTGGATAGTGTATTTACTGTCACCAAGCAGTAATAGCTATTCCCTTGGTCTGTCAGTGTTTGGGGGAAAACAGACTTTCTGTCTGGCTCCTGCAATGGAGACAAATTAGGCCTCTATCTGAATGAACTTTACTTAACCACATTAATCTTCTTTTGGAAAGACCTCACAAAGAATATGTTAATCATTGAGGTCAATTTAGATCCAGTGTAACATTATGCAAGTTATTGGTAGCTTGCAAATTAATATTAAAATTTGTTTTCCACTCCTTGACAGTGTCGCTTTTTTTGTTGTGTATTTATAGTGAAGGTATTTGAATATTATGAATATGCATACCTTTGTTAAAAATGCCATATCCTCACCTAAATAGAGAACACTTTGTACTATCCTGTTAATAATGTTTTGAAAGCATCTTAAATGTTCCTAATGTATGAACAGATGACACCAATTAACACTGAAAAGCAAGAGAGCTGGATGTAGAATAGCAACTGTCTATATATCTACATGTTGGAGTAAGGAAAGAAAGCCTGTATTATACAGTTTATCAAATAAACACAACTGTATCTTAACTGTAAGTACTTCCTGTGTCTAAATATGTAGTGAAGAGGAGGAAATGGGCATCTAACGCTAGATATGTGCATAGATACCAGGATTTTTGAGCATGTCTGGATGGTGTTGGGTCAAAGGCCAGGTGTGTGGTTGTGGGGGCTTTACAGAAATGAATAATTTATATTGTAATTTATATTGCCACAATTTGTAATCAAACATATGTTTACTTTTAACATTTTTTTTTATTATAATATTTTTAAATTCTGTAACATGCTCTTTTTGGTCATATATTGCTTACTGGATGCCCTTTGCCATGCAGAGTGAGTATGGTGGAGATTGCACAATGGAGTGTTGGCACTCTAACATGCTTATTTATTACTTCATATTAACGGACCATGGAAAGCCAGGTTTCGTAGATTTACCACCATACCCACATAGAGGAAAGGGCATTTTCACACACCACACAGCCTTATTGTTGAGAGCTGATAGGGGAAGCTGGCAGCAGTCACTCAGTTGCCAATTACTGTCCTAGCCAGCTCTGTCCACTCAGGGTCTGTGCTGTAGCTAGAGTGCTCATACATCTGCAAATCAGAAACAACATTTGTTAAGGCTACAGAACTAAAAATCAATTTTACAATAACGTAGTGATAGTTGTCTAATATTAAAGTAGTCATCTGTACCTTAGGTATGACAGTTAGCTATCACTGAAGTATTTAAAAAACATGTTGTCAAATGCTGATGGCAACCCGAGGATTTCATTGAAGTTTCATTGAAATATTAACAAAAACAATATGTATTCAGATCTTCAATAACAGTAAGACCATATGCAATTTCCATGCATATTTCATTTAAAAGATTTTGCCTGTTTAGCTAAAATTCTGCAAGCAAATTCAAACAATAAAAATGGTTTGACATTTTACTTAATGACAGGTAGTAATCCGGGATGATTGACTTGGAAACAAAATGAGGTGAATTGATTAAAATGAGCTATGTGTCAGATCCAAATACAGTCATTTTCAGCAATGTATTTTCCTTGCAATTAAGTTAAACTCTTAAAGTGGTTAATGAATCAGCATCATGCAGGAAAGTAAAATAATCAGGAGCATTACGAAGTCTGTATGCAGATTTAATGTGCAATTAAGTAACTATCGTGTTAAATGAAAACTTAAAAGTTTATGTGAATGTGAATTGGGGTGGCTTTTGTTGAGATCACTGAAGGGCAATCACTGTTCCAAATTTGACAATGACTTTGTGCCTCCAAATTTATAATTGAGTGCCTCAGGAATTTAGCTAATTGGGAAGGTAATAACCTGTAGAAGTCATGGAATATACATTAACCAGATTGTAAGCTAGCTAGCTAAGCCATACTGTTAACCTGCCACTTGCGATCTTCTGCTTCAACAAACTCAGCATTCCCCTCTCTGTAATTGCATATTTGAAGTAGAGAAAGTGCATAAACACTGGCCCAGACCAGCCTTGTTGTTCCATAGCTTATTGTTAAGGTGGAGATCTTCAGGAGCAATTTGATCCTAGTCCAGTGCATTGGAGCTTTATCTTTACTTTAGGGCCTTTCTGTTCAAACACATTCATAACAGTAAATTTATGCTCAAGGAATTTGTCATGACCTCACTCTGTCTGGCACTAAACAAATTCCTGGCTTGGTAAAATAGCACCTTGCTCCATCGAATACTAAAGATGCTTTGTCACTCAAATCCACTGTAGACTGGTCAAACGCAAGGCAGCGATAAAAATTTACAGTAATTGGATGGTTTTATCTCTCTGTTGGCATTCATATATCAATAGTGAAAAGTCTGTAAAACAAAGTACGGAATCTGAAGTGAACCATGTGTTTTCCCCTGTCTTTGTCCATTTATATTCCTGAAGCCTGAAGGGTCCCTGAGCCCTTTTTAACAGTAATAAGAGGGAGGCTTTGGGAACCCAGGGTAGCCATATTGATTGATGGATAGAAGATCTGCCTGGGCTGGCAAGAGCTGATGGGCACAGCAGCATGAGCACCTGCATCCAAACGACAGCTGTAAATCTTTCATGGGGATGCAGCTGAAGGTTACCTTTGGCCGCCATGAGGACAAAGGAACAGATCTTAGAGGAGGACTCATTTTGGGGCTGAATGTGTTGGGACTTTGTGTATGCACAGTCTAGGGCTGTGCGATATGATGAGATATATTGTGTGACGATAGAAAAACGTCTATCGTTTCATATTATGCTCTATCATTTATTTCGTTGTGTCGCAAATCACAAACTTTACAGCAGTGTTTTTCATCATTTGGATGACGCTTTGCGTTCTTCCACACGGCACGGATGCAGACAGGAAATTTGCATGAAGGCAACACAAACATACATGGAGGAGAGTGAACGTGGCACAGAACTATAGTTGAAAAGTGTTTTCTATTTACCTTTTTATATTTTATACTTTAATATTTTATATTTTTTTACATGCTTAACCCTTTCGCACATAACTTATTTTTATGCTATGTAGCGTGCATGTTACGTTACATGGTTCATTATGTTTTCTTTATGTTTTTTCGTTATGTTTTCTTTTCTTTATTAAACTTCTCATAGTTTTCACTTAGCATTTGCTATGTTTTTAAACGTTAAATCGCCATTTCCTCGAAGCTAAAATTAGCTGGAATCACACCGGTGTGACCGAACGTGCGAAAGGGTTAATTGAAAATTCGGACAAATAATCAAATATGAGTTGGTGCCTTTTATTTGTCGAGTGTATAATTCAAAATGTAATAAGAAATAGGCCTTTCCATGTGATCATTTTATATAAACTATTTTTTCATTGAATTTACGTAAAATTTGCTATATCGTGATATGTATCGTTATCGGGATATGAAATGACCTATATCGGGATATGAATTTTGGTCATATTGCACAGCCCTAGCACAATCCCGCTTAAGTGCTCACAAGAAAGGTTGCACACCTCCATTGCCAAGTGAATTCAGACATGGACTGTTTAAGTTCCCATGTAGGAGATGTTCATTTGGGTGTGAAATTTGCTCAAAATAATGCTGTTATGTCAAATTCATTTTCAAGATGACCACAGTGGCAATTGTGTGTAATGACACTAGTTTGTAATTATGTGCAGTGAAAATATACATAGAAATCTCAATTTCCATAGGATTTTAGCACATTTGGTAGACTTCCTAATAAAATTGTTAATGTTTACTTCATATTTATTGACAGTGGGTTTGGACTACCATGTTTCAGTGATATGTGGGTGCGTAAGTTAAATCTGAATACTGAAAATATGTAAATGAGGTGCACAAAAAAAGCTCAACAATCCTGAGTCTGATTTGGCCCCTTTAAATAGAATTTGGAAGGGTTTTGGGATCAGTTGCATAGATGAAATCAGTAATAAATCAATGAATGTGTTTTGTATCCTTCTTTATCACCCTTTAATTGGTGGAACAGTGGATGGTTGCTAGGCAGATGTGGGTCAAGTGTCAAAGCGTGCTGCCTGAATATTCACCCCTGGGGAGCAGAAGCTAATTATTCCATGAATCTCTGAGGTCAGCTGCAATGCACCTTGGAAAATGGTTCAATAGGAAAACAGCCTATTTCTGCCTGCATTTCTGGTGTTACCGTGTTGTGTGTTAGTGTTCATGGTATATTCCATTATTTACTCATGGGTCAGCTGATATACATATTGCTCTTATCAAGTTACACTAATTAGTTTTTCTTAAAGCAGATGTGATCTTAAATGCGGGGGCTGCAGAAATAGGAACATAATGGTGTGTTTACCTGGCATTTCAACTAAAAAGAGGTAGCAGATTAATGTAAATGATGCAGAAATTTCCATCACTAAATTAACTGCATTCTAATTAAGGGATTTTCATAATTCAGCACAAGGATATTGTTATTACAGTCCTGCTGTCATGGGATAGATAAATTAAGGTCTAGATATAAAGTTCTCGGTTACAGTGGTTGAAGCGTAATTTGTGAGGCATTGGATACTAATGGGCAATGACTGGAACGTAAATGTATCACTGCACAATGATGTGCGAACGCCTCATGGCCACACTGGTGGTTGCAAGCGTTTACTGTAAAGTGTGAGTTGACCCTGTGTCGGAACATCTTGTGTTTAGGCAGATGGTTTTTGTAAGTTGTCGCAAGGGATAGGCATTCACATCAATCATGGGCATTCCTGACCTTCAAACACCACAGGGGTCACTGCTCTCCATTGCACCTCAGGTCTTAATTTACTTTAATTAAATTCCGGCTTTGGAATGGAACAAACTCACCTGCTAATCCAGATGTTGCCTTTCTGATTGAGTGCGTCTAGAGTGGAAGACTGGAGAGACTTTTTTAAAAAATTTAATCTGGAGCCCCGGCAATGGAGAATTTAAATGTACTACATGTTGACTTGCTCTGAAGCTAAGGCCCTAATTCAGCCATCAGACCACAATATTGTTGCACAAGAGAAGAAAAGTAATATATTCTTGAATTTATTATTCAGAGATGACGACAAAGAACAAGCATTGTCTGTTCCCAAGAAATAAGGACACAGCTCACTGGGAGTCTGGAACACTACAGCCATCAACGCATCTGAGCTATACTGCCTCTGTTCCTGGGCTGACCTCAATATGCTGATCCCCAGTCTTATAAAACAGTATTTCAATTTATATGTATGATTTATGACATGAAATTCTTAAAGGGGAATACCTCTGAGAGTTTGGGCAAGTAGTCTGAGACAGTGCACACATTATACATAATCTTGTGTATTGTTATAACAGTTTAACTGGTTAAATCTTAATCTTTAAAACAACAATAGTACAATAGATTATTCATAATATTAAAAAGGTTTATTTAATATTCAATTTTAATGGGCAGAGCAAAAGAATTTTAAAAAGAGCAGTTTTAAGTTTGGTAGATGGCATATGTAAGTATTTCAACATTTTCAATTTCAAACATATGATTTAAACCACCCCATCTACAGTAAATAAACCTAACTCTTTCAGATCCAGTGCAAAACTGTTTTAGCATGTTTTGAAATGCCCAGTTGTGTTTGCATATTAAAATTCTGTCCCTGATAGCTAGATCTCCGATTCATGGGTTATTCTGTAATTGTAACATTAACCATGCTCTTTCTACATACAGTATGTCCCTATTTTTTACAAGACCATGCTCTCCTCATTATGTTATTACCAGTGAGGGACAGTATTAGCGTAACAATTCCCTTTCATGACTGTGATTTCATGCTAGCACAACAGAAGGTTGGATTTGTGTATGTTTATCATGATGGCTGTATAGATTATGATAAACATAATTTTTGCAAAGTTTGGGCTGTGTTGTTGCTGTTCATGTACTGCTATTGCTGCATACCATGTTATAAAATAATTTAAAAATCACTGCTGGAGGCTTTTAAAAAGTGATAAAACAATTTCTCATTATCAGACATGCACATTGTCTTCTCATCGTACTGTAAGATCAAAGAGACAATTTTAGGGAAGGTAATTTTACTCCAGCAGTTTGCAGACCTGGGTCTGTTTTCAGTGCACACATTATACTTATTCAGTTGATGCAGTAAGTACATCTTACCAAACTGATTATGGTGAAAAAATATTTTTTTATTTTGAAACATTCAGTGTGATATTGGGCAGAATTGATGTTGTCACAATGTCATGAATTAAATATAATGTGTTTAATGAGGATTAACATGGTGTTACAGCTTTCCTAATTAGGTTGGAAGAATGTCAGCATTCCTTTTTCATAGTCATGACTTAATATAATGTGACTACATGGACTGTAAGACCCACAGCAGCTCAATCACACATATAGGCCTACTTTGGCTTTGATAGTTTAATAAACTGTGATCATAACACATTAATGTTAGGGAGATATAGGATATAGGTCATTGAGAGCACAGTTATCACAGGCAATCAGTGTTTTGTGTTGTTATCTAAAATGACTACTTTATACTGACCTATAATAGATGATCTATGAATATGTATCTTTTTTATCCACATTTCTTCTTGCAGCATCATGCAAACATGAAAAGTAGTACAATTAAAAAACACAAAATACTATTATGTTAAAAATACATCCATGGTATACAATTTAATTTTTTTGTTTTTTGTGTACATGTTGTTGTGGACCAACTTCTTAGCACAAAAGGTTTAAGGGAGTGGTTACTTTGTGCTTACTTCACTTGTGTTTCAGTGTGCAATATTAAGTGTAATTGACACTTCATATCAACTTTTTGCAACATTTGTTTTTACCGTTCTAGGTAAAATGGGTCAAACCAATTTTGAAGTTAAATGAGCTTTGTATACATGGATGGTGGCCATGTTGAATAGACCAATTGGTACATTTAGCCTTTGGTAAAAGGGAGATACAGCTCAAGGACAGGAAGTTATTGAGCCCATCTACTTGTCCCATTATCTTAGATAATTTATTTTAACTTGGATTATGGAACTTCAATTCAAGCTTTCTCATTTGCTCTTAATATACATTACCCAGTCTTATCTGAAGCAGTTGGTGTGAGTTTTTGTATTTTCTGTTGTGGTATCTTTGGAACTCTCTTGGATATGCATAACAAATGGGAATTCCAAAAAATTGCAAAACTATTAAATAATAAGGATGTGAGCTAACAAAAGCCTTTTTATCAGTTCATAGTTGTCCCAGTTCTACTGACTTCATATACATTGACTTTATATTCTCTAATTTAATAGTTCACAAATACTCATTTCAATACTAGCATTAAAATGTTTAAATTAATCAAAGACAGTTTTGCCACCTTCACATGGTTAAACCTTCAACCTCCGAAACACAGAACAGTTAGTATAATGGCTATGAATGACAGTTCTAGATTGAACCAGCAGCTTAGATCTCATACCTGACTGATCTGATCAATGTCACTTTACACCAGGAAATGTTTACACACCTATAATGGTAAACTTTCCCTCTGTTCTTACTTGGCCAGAACAGACTACTCTAAACCTGGCTAGTCTGCTCTAGTTTGATCTGCCATATCCATTATTCGTAATCTGTATTATTTAGCTTTGTAAAAGGAGTAATTTTTCTTGCTATTTATTCAGCCATTTGTGGTCACAATGACATCCATTAAGTTTTATTTGAAAGGATAGTGTCCAGACTGTTTAGCGTTTCTCTTATTTTTTAAAGCAGACCTATCAAACAAGAAAGTTCTAAACTTATCTCTGAGGTTTTTTGATGTAATGTACAAACGTTGTCCCTGTATGGATTTTAATGCTCTGAGCTAGAGCTTTGAGATAACATCTTTTGCTAAGGAGACAAGAACAAGTCTCTTTGATTCTATCGGTCCTCTTGTCAGCCAGTCTTTGCTGAATCAGAACCCAATTTCCAGAGGTCAGTGATCACAGAGCACTTACCTATCTCTTGAGGACAGGAGCAAGCACATGATATTAATGTTCTGGGTTTGTCTCTGCTTGTTTGGGGTATATTTTCAAGGTATAGATAAGGGGACTGGTCCCATGATTCACAAAGCTGTGACAAATCCCATAAAGAGACTATCAGATGATACAGAGCCCAGATTATGTTCAGGTGCCTAAGTGATGGATGTGCTGGTAAGTTCCATGAACCTGAAGTTTTGTGGACATATTTTGCCCAAAAGGTTGACATTTGCACAAGGTTTTCTCTGACATTTGGCCAGGACTCAATCTAGCTGCAATGGATTATATTTTTAACTTTCAGTAACAGATTTAAACAGTTATTATTTTTATCATATGGTAAAACACAACTCGTATAATATTTTGCTTTTCTTCAATAATGTCTATGCAATGTCAGCAAATTAATAATACCATAACCTTTGCCTCATGTATTGCTTGGTGGCATTACAGTGACAGATGCATGCATTATACTTGTTGATCATACATGTTTAAAATGCAAGGCATGATGATTTCCTGTATCTGAGGGTTAAGGTAAATCAGGGTCCCCTGTCCTTTCTCAATACTGAGATGAGACTGAAAAAGAAAGCTGAGCTCAAAGAAGGAAGCTAGGGTGTCAGACCAACCTGAAATGAATGAACAAATATCTTGAAAACCCTGCATTTTCACAAAGAATTTGCCTTATCCGCATTCTGGTTTCAGCCAGCTTTCTTCTGATTTTAATTATCTCTTTGGAAAGGTACATATTCAGAACAGGGGACGGAGGGTCATATTTCTTCTACAAGTAGCAACCTGCTATAATGTATGTATATGCTTTTGAGAAAAGTACCTGCCATTTGGATGGTCATTCTGAGCTCTCCTCTGGGACTCTTTCAACAGTGACTGCACAGCTGCCATATAGCTGCAGCTGGATTGAAGCAACGAAATTGGAGTAATACAGCATGCAGCAGGTAGCAGGCAGAATGTGTGTGTGTAGGTTTGCATTATACCTTTATATACCAAAAGCCTACCAGCTTTTCAGCATAGGCATTCATTTGTGTTGGCAAAGACTTTTGAAATAATCTCCAAAATGTTTGAAATAATGTTGTCATCATGATTTATAGCACAAAACAGTGATAAATGAAATAAGCTTGTGGTAGCCTACATCTACCATTCACAGGTTTAGTAAAAATTGGGATCATATCAATTTATTAGACTTTCCCACTTTATATAAATCATATAAGTGCTGAAAGACAAGCATTTCTCCAACCTCGAGTTAACAGACATACATCTATTGCAGCTACAATAAAGTAGTCTATGAAAGACTGGTAGCCTATTTATATCCAAAGCAAAGGTCTCTTCAAGGAGGACACCTACATAATACAACGGAAAGTATTAGGAGAAAGCATTGGAATCTTGTGCCTGGAAATCATCAAATTAAAAAAAATACATTTCAATTTGTCCAGTCACATTTCTGACAACTGACTCAGGTGAACATTCTGAATAAATATGCTTAAATGAACAGAATCTGGATTGATTTTCTCAGTGACTGAAATGTTAAGCAATAATTGTGCTTGTATTGCTGGATTCATAATATGGTGTGATACTATTAAGTGGTCTTATTAAATTTTCTGTCATTGTTTGTATTTACATATTCTAAAATTGTTTTTCTCCTTAAACTGAATAACCTAAATCAAATAAAAATGTCAAGACTGAGGCAGTATGTGTGGACTATTATAATCTGGATCAGAAGAAGAGGCAAACAGATTTATATCTGCCATGGATGGAACATTAAAGCTGTATTGCAGCGATACCTTTCTCTTTGGAAAAAAGAAGCCTGTAGGCCTTCAAGATCTGTTCCAGAACCACACTCTCATTAATCCTGGACTACTGCACATTAAATTAGTCAACCCAGCACAAGCATAATGTTAATCAGTGTCTGTGAAAGCACCCCTTCAAGACCTTTGCTTGCTGTCCTACTCAAAGTGCTGCTGGCTCCTGCCAAAGGAACCTGAGTCATTAATGTCAAAGGAATCACTTGAGCTGCTCCCATGAATGTCGCCAGAGCTGTGGCACACTAGAGGAGACCCCTGTGGTCATCAACTAATTGTGGGAAAAAGTCAGGCAGAATGAACAGGGGGATTGTACGTTTGGACAGAAATGTTAAGAACTGCTCAGGGACTGAGCTGCTTTAATGCAGCAGAGGCACCAGATGCAGAAATTGATACATATTGATGACTGACTAGGGGTCTAGGGAAGCCAAAATGCCAGGACTTATGGTTTCTGTAAAATATTGTTTCGCCACTGGGCTTAAGGTTATGCCCATAGCATATTTTAGTGCTGTACATTATCAATTTTTTTTAAACTGAAATTCTTGAATTTTTGTCCAGTTTGTCCAGCATCCAGTTGTTCATTTTTGATAGAAACATTTCAAATTTGTGCAAGAAAATTTGCCAGCCAGTGAGAACAATACATCAAACTAGTTTACTAGCTGTTATACTACTTACAGCTGTTTTATAATCAATATTCTTTCTTTTAGCTTGCCAGCTAACTGGCTACCTCACTAACTTATTTGTGAAATCACAGCCTTTGAAAACTAGCTATGTTAGATCAACTATCTAGTGGTAGAGGCTAGGGATCAGCAGTGGCCAGAGGAAGCCATCTTGACATAATACGTACGATAATGCAAAGTAATATGAAAATGTGCTCTTGATCCATCATGATTTATGACTCTTTTTTGCTTGGTTTTATCACAGTATGAGAATTGTGAAGGGGGAAATTTCAAGAAAAGACTTGGTAGGTCAGCCATTTCAAGGTGTTTGCTTTTTGACAACTGAAGACTTAGCACAGTCCCAGCTCATTTATGTAACATCCTTCTTTGTGTTTTAAGAACAAAGAGACATAGCTAAGGGACAGGGCCATGCAGAGACCTTAAGAGGGGCAGGTGCTCAAATTTAAGGAGGGGCACATGGATCAAGATGTTAGAACACCAACTACAGTGTAACTTGCTGAACTATGGCAACCAATAATCAAAGAGAATGTAAAATGGAATCTTATAACAAACTGCATCATACTTAATGATTACACCTTAGAAGAGTATGGCATTTATCAAAATGTATTATTGTGATTACTATTTGAAGATTACACAGTTGCAGACTACTCTCATGCTGTTAGAGGACATGATCAGCTGGTGTACCTGGACATTGCTGTTTTTTGTCAGTGTCTGCTGGGGCTGTAAGCAGACAAGAATGCATTGCAGAAAGCACTGTTGTGCACAGAGCAGTCCCAGATAAGTTAGGTAAGGCTGGGAATGTGTAAGCCTGTTCAGTTATGAATCTGTACTGTATGTGTAATATATAATGAAGCAAATACAAAACAATAATATATTTTAGCTGTAGTTTATTATTGAACTAGACACAAAATAACAAAATAAATAATAATACTAATAACAAATAAAATCTTTGGTGCCCACTCAAAACAGCCACACATGCAATGTTACAGTGTGTTACCATTTGATGTCCAATAGATGCATAACAGAGCACATACACACTAAAAAAGCTGACAGATATTGCAACAACAACGTTATGGAATGCATTTAAACAAGAAATTACTGACCTTCCTGTTTGCCAGTGTCACTGACAGCCTCTCGCTGCGTGAGCTGGTGGTTGTGCGCTTAATTTCTGTTGGCTAATGGGCCCTTCATTCAAAGAGGGAGGGGGGCGTGCAAACAGATAGTGTAACAAACCCACGGCTACCGGCAACTTCACCCTTCAGCTTATGGTTGGCAGCCATACGGGCATAGTTTAAATATTATTAATTGTTAAAATTCTTCTTGATAAGGTCCATGGGCAGGCAAAAAAAAAAAACACATTGCCAGAAAGGGCACCATGGCCATCGAGGGGAAAAGGGGAAGGTGCTTGAGCACCTAAAGCCCCCCCCGCACGTGCATGCTAAGGGAGTAGAGCTCTGCTACTGCAATATAAAACATTATTTTAAGTGCGTGCAGGAGAAAAAAAAAAGCCTCACACATTCCCAGTGTTGTTTTTTAGATGGTATTTGGTTTTGGCTCGCACTGAGGACCGATTCCTGTTCACATGAAAAAGGATAATCAAATTTGTCCTCAGATCAAGAATCCCTCCATTACTGGCAACCCGATCCATGTTAAGATTGCGACGACAGGATGCCAAGTATGTAATTGATCTCCCCAGCCTGCTGATTCCTGGATTGTGCTCCCTGTGTGAATTTAAGTATGGGAACTCCAGTTTAATGCATGCACCAAAAATTACTCCTATAGTCATTCTCAGTGCATGATGCCCAGACCAATGTGGGCAATTAGGTATGACACAAGGTGTGAAGAACTGCTTACCCACCAGGAAAGCCAAGCTGAGGAATCCACAGTGTTTTCCCTTACAGCTGACACCAGACTGCTGACTCTGCACTGCAGGTTTTCCCTCATTTGCATGTTATCAAAAAATTTATTGTAATTGTATCTTAATGTAAACTGGGCTCTGCAAATACCCCCTGGAATAGTAAGCCCTGGAGTGTGACCATGGAGACTGTGGCTGCTAACTGCCTTGAAACTAACACACCTGTTACCCTTCTATGTGAATAGTATGATAATCGACTTTTCGACTAAGTTTATGAATATAGACTGAGATTAACAGTAAAGGAAAGTGCCATGTGTAATAAAGGAGATCATTATGTATTAGCTGATTTTATATATATTGATGGAAGCCATGTATAATATAATGTAATGTAATCATTAGAATTGAATTTTAATACATTACAACTACCACTGTATCTATAAATAGTTGGAATGTTTAAAAATGAAATATATTGTAAATATCGAAAAATTTTGAAAGTGGATTGAGAAAGACATTGTTCAGCCTGAGATTATATGGTAAACACACACACACACACACACACACACACACACACACACACACACACATCAAAAAAGATTTAGTATTTAATGGCTATGGAGGAAGGAGACATTCATTGAACTGGATTTCTGTAGAGAGATTCTTGCTGTATTCTCTCACAGACTCTTTGTCAAGGTTGCTGAATGTTTAGTGCTTTTACTTCCCAGTGACAAGTAATAAGTAGGTCTTCCTCAAGAAATGTGATGAACTTTGTGATATGAGGTTAATGAATGGAGTGCACCTCACTTTCACTCTTCACTTTCAAGTGCAGTATGACTTTTAAAGTGGTCTTAGTTGGACAAAAAGAAGGGTAGTAGCTCTGTGTACATACCCACAGATGTAGTGCACAGGGGCCCAAGTATTCTCAATGATGTTTCTGTAAATCCAGCTGTACACATTGGCACTGAAACACATGTGCACGCATTTAATTCATATTACATGTATTTTGTGTATTACACATATTTCATGTTTAAATGTTTGACAAATGTAGCTTAAAAGTGGGTTACATTAATTGGTGTAATGGCAAAACTAAACAGGGTGTGTGTGTGTGTGTGTGTGTGTGTGTGTGTGTGTGTGTGTGTGTATGTGTATTTTAATTCATTCTATGAGGTCATTAGGAGCACAGAGTGAATGAAATATAGTAGTACTCAATGCTCAACTGCTGATTTGGCAAAATATGGTTTCTCCGCAATGAAACTTGACTTGTACATGAAGTGATATGCGTTCTACATTACTTGTGTCTTCTGCTTCTCTAGGAGTGTCCACAGACGTGTATTTGTCAGATAGCAATAATAAATGATAACAACTTTGAGCGAAAGTAGAAGACCTGACTGTACTCAGCATCACTGCTTTGGAGGGGCCTGCAAACTACAACTTTCATAGATGCACTATATTTTGCACTCAGCTCCTTTCAATGAACCATCCTAATGACACTCATATTTTCTCCTTTCTTCCTAATTTTGCTTAGAAAGTGCATGACATTTGATGCTCCTTGACTATCAACCACTCAGGAAGCACAGGAGTACCCAATTAAGTGAGCTTTAAAGAGCTTGTTCCTCCATCTCTTTGTATGTCATGCACCAGAGCACCATCACTTCCAAGGTACCCATTGGTGGATTTGGTAAACAAATGATTATGGGCTTTTTTGTATTAATGAAACATAGATACTAATGGTCTAGAAAGAAGAGATTAATGATGCACTTCAAATGGCCTCCATTCAAAACTAATTCTCTATTAATAGTCCCCAGGAATAGGCCTTTCAGCATTTTACATAGAACAGATGGCAGATAATAAAAAGGGGATGAATTCATTTTTTTCTCTGAATATATTTAATAGCTGATTCCTTCATATAATATCGACCTCTTAAGTTATGTTTTATTTATTTATTTATTTATTTACCTCCACAGCCTACATCTCATAAGTTTCTGTGTAGGAAAGATTTTGTAAAATTGTTTCATGAAACATTAAATAGATAAAGCTGTTGAAACGCAAACTTGAGAAGCACCGTTTCATATTATTCATTTTTGTGAGCATGGTCAGTGTCTAGGCATCTCTGTGGAAGTGTTAGTGAAGAATGCAGGGAATGTAGTGAAATGAGAGACACTTAAACCACAGCCTACATTGACTTTACTTCCATATTGTGAGGAGCAGCTATTTTCTGCAGAAAATGATGGGCTAATTTCCAAGTATGTTATTTTCTGAGAACTTCAGAATTTAAATTAAGTTGACAAGATTCTATAACAAGTTATTTATCATAGTGTAGGGTGAGCCAGGAAGCTTCCTCTGTGAGATACATTTTCTCTCTGCAGTAGTCTTTACAGCTTAGCTTGCATGATAATGTTAGTGTTACTGACATATCAGCACCTAGCTAATGTATACGTAATGTTAAAGTATTATGGCCTTAAATACCAAAGGATAGCTAATGTGACAATATCTGTCACAAAACACACATAGATACAATAAACTGTATTTGTGTATATGAGAGATGGACCAACAATATAATGGGTGTTAGTATGACCAATCTTTTTCAAGCCATATATTGTAACTGCATGTGGGTTGGGATAACAGACACCATCGTCAAGTCTGTCTGTTCCATTCCAAGTGGCTGTGTTCATGCTCTGATAGTGAATGAAATTGGTAACAAAGTCACACGTCTCATGTCTCGGTGATCAGCAGGTATTAAAACTTTGAATGGAATTGTCACCTGGGCCTGCATTCTGTTACATTAAGGGAAGCTAGCTAGCTAAAACTAGCTAAAACTAAACTGTGACTTAGAAATGAAAACAATATGTTAGGATATCAGTGAAGAACTTTACCGTTATTACAACATGAGCAATGTCATGATTTGGTTGTCATCTTATATACCATAGAAGAAAATAACCTGTGCATTACATGTATCAACTTACGCTTATGTTCCATTGTGCCTGAAGCTGCTCTGGATAAGAGCATCTGCTAAATGAATGTAATGTAATGTGTCATGATTTGTGAAGCATTTTTAAGAATGTAGTCTAGATCAGCTCACTATGGAAATACTCAGTGACTTTCATTGTGCTTATCTCAGAATTTTTCTGACGATTTATGTTGGACATCATGTGACTTGCATGATAGGAATGGTAGCTGCGTGATTTGAGCAGTGAGTGCAGCTGCCTGAAAGCTGGGAGCGAGATGAATAGAATACTTCAAAGGAAATGATTGGAGAGGTTGGGGGCCATTTGTGCTCAGATTTATAAACAGCTTTGACATTTGTGTGCTTTGTTCAGGCATCTCCAAATCTGGGATAGGTCAAACCCTTATTATCCTCTCATGATTCTTATTATTTCTCTGTAGTCCCGTAATTGTGATCTTTCACTTATTACCAGGGTTGCACATACATGCGCCATACTAAAGCTATGCAAGATACAGAAAGTAGCTTCTACAATTCTCTGTAACAGGCTAATCTACATGAACTGAATTAAAAGTCCCCTAAAAATATGGACTGCCACAGAAATTTGCTAAAGTAATGTGCGGTCTATGCTCATGGCAGATTTGGTCATGCATGGGGCCAAAATTTAGGGAGAGTATACTCAGCTGGGACTGGTGGGACACACAGTAGGTGAGAAGCAGCACAGCTCAGGAAAAGGAAGTTGTTGAAAGCTCCAGCATTCATTGTGTGACTGCCTAGGAAAGCTGCTGCCATATAAGCCTGGGATTTGCTTTCCAGGCTAGCTTTTCATGCAGGTGGAGGCACAAAATGATGCTCTGTTTTACCAGCAGAGGGCACTGTTATCTACTTCAGCATTTTAACCTTTAGTTTAATTTAACCTGTGAAAGTAATATTTTTTAAAATTAATGGGATACAAAAACAGTGGTTCCATTTGTGAAAATCCAAGAATTTTCCAGATAACATCCCTTTAAAATGATGGCGCTTGACTGTGTTGCTCTGAAATGCATTCTTTTTGGACTTTGTTTCTGGTCTTCCTCAGCCTTGTCTCCTTTTTCTTAATCTACTGAAACATGACTGTATTATTAATACTAAAACAAGGAATAGCATGCACATTTAATTGGAAAATAATACCCATAACTATCATTCATAGTTATGAGGTCCTGTAACAGCAAAAGGACACATTCAAGTTTTTTCCTTTTTAAAATTGAATATAATATCAGTCAGCCATCTGGATTACTCTGTCTGGCTGTATGGTGCCAGCTTGTCCTCCTCT
Source organism: Megalops atlanticus (assembly GCA_019176425.1). Lineage (NCBI taxonomy): Eukaryota > Metazoa > Chordata > Actinopteri > Elopiformes > Megalopidae > Megalops > Megalops atlanticus. The sequence continues at coordinate 8,349,504 of CM032885.1, read as the reverse complement.
TTTACGTGAATGCACAATGCAGAAGGTCTACATGGTGACTGAAAGATGGGCCTCCTATGGTGCTGCTTTACACACTTAGCCACTCTTGCCTTTTACAGCAGCTAAATTATGTATTCAGACATAACTGACAAATGTCATTATCATGTCAACTACTTTCCTCTGGCTCAATTTTTTAAACATAATTTGCAAATGTTATCACATGTAACAACTTTGATATACCCATTGCGATACCGAGTGTTGTTGTTGTCTCTCAAAGTTATTGAATGTTATATAAAGTTATTGAATGTCATATTTCATTTGATTTAGATTCTTCTGATAATGAACAGCTTCAGGTTAACTAATATCAATGTGACACTATTTTTGTCTCTACATCACTGACTGTGTATGGTATCAGAAAGCAAATGGTTTTCTCTTACTTTTAATGCTAATAATATCCAGCTGGTTATTTTTCTGTCTCAAATATCTGGTGGGTGGAAATAAGAGCATACTGCCCCATCTGCAGTTTTATCTATGTTTCCATCCATCTGTGTCTCAATGTAAGTTAATCCATTTATATCTATAAAGGACACACTGGGTTCTTTTTTCCGTGGTGATTACGAAAGGTGTTGCATTGCGGAGAATCTCTCTGCAAATGAGGGAAGAAGAAGTGATAAAAAAGCTTGAATATGTCTGTGGGGGATGTCAACTGGCAGCTGTCAACTGATGAGAGAGTGCTTTAAGCAGCAGTAACTAGACAAGAGTGATAAAGCTCTCTCAGCAGTGGATAGCTCATGGGAACACATTCATCCACATATTCAAAGGAACACCATGGTGCCCACACCAGGCTAGCAGATCAATATATTTAACAGTCATTCTTGTTCACAGTGTTTTGGTCTCTGATTTGTTTTCTGATTGTAGGGATCTAAGCTGGGATATTTTTCATGGTTTTTCCTCTGTATGCAGTCCTCTTTCTTAATCTCAGAGTATACATCAGGCTCCTCTCACCATGACAACCTCTGCATTTATGCAGGAGCACTGAGGCAGGATGAATGCCATTCTCCAACTCACTCGCACGCAGCTAGCAGCTATTTTTTGCACTACAAGCCACACAGCACACGACATTAGGATGAACGCTCACTGGAGGATAGGTGCTACTCTGGTAAAATCATTCCAGCAACTCACAGGTGTCTGATGAATTGCAGGGTGCCTGAGAGTAGAGCAATGAGGAGACCCTGGCTCCTATCCACCACTATCCCTGACAGAGCGAAGATAATTTGTTCCACTGTTGGGGGCTCGCAGTCACTGTTCACAGATGACACTGCCATTTTCAAACCCAGGCCAGAGGGTTCAATGGTACCATTTTTTAATCAAGGGTACCAGTTGATCAGCAGTGGGCAAAGCCCTTATATTCAAATAACAAATAAACTTAAATGAATTTCAATCTCCATTTAAGTTATAGTACTTTAAAAAAAGAAATTAAAATTGAGAAAATTAAACAAAGGGATTGTGTGCAGTTAATGACCAACCAGTTAGATAATTGATGGCCCATACAAAGTTGGGTAATAGTAAAATGAATTAATATTTATAGATCTAACATTTTTATCATGTATGTAATAGATAATATAAGTTAAATAAATTTAATCCTTAATTTAATATTGGTTTCAGGGTTGGAGTGATCACGTTAAATCTCCTTGTAGCCTCTCTCCTTAGTACATATGTGCATGTGACTATTTGCGTGCGTGATGATGTGCATCGCACTGTTTACATGCCTGATTCCACCAAACCTGCAGCTTTTTTTTACAAGTAGCATGCAACCTGTAGGGCCCCTAGAGCAATCAGTGGGACATGTGGCATAAGTAATTGGGACATGTGCTTTCAGTACCTTTGGGATATACATATTCTATGTTTGCTTTGTCCGGAAGCACTTTATCTCACGGATACTTCAATGTCCTGTAAGATGAGAGATGAGAGGATGGGATGTGCCTATTGAGGATGTTATATTCCATTAGTGCATTGTATTGCGATCCTCACTGTACTGAAAGTACCCTACAAAGCTATCACTTTCCAGGGTAAATTCTCCTTAAACTATAACATAACACATGCTGTAAATACACTGAAATGAGCAAATGTGTTGGATTATTGTGTGTGCACAGGACCTTAAGTAGAAAGTGAGCAATTTGAGTATTAAATAAATGTGTTGTCATCGTGGAAGCTTGAGAACTACAAGATGCAACAACTCTCACACTAGAATGTGCTTATTCGCATCATGTGCCAGGAAACAAACCTCATCTTTTAATGTCCTCCCTTTATCCTGAGTGTGACTTTCTCTGCCAACAGGGAAAAGAGCCTTCCGCAACCTGTCCAACAGAAGCTAAATCAATTGCATGTTTGTGATGGAATTTGTATCCTGAGTTGTTTTGTTAGAGGTCATATCATTTGATTAGGTAAGTGGTATCCTTCTTCCTTCAGTGCTCCCTAATTTAAAAGTTAAAACTTCAGAGGCAATGGTACTGAATGGAAATGGTGCTATTCAGATTAATTCATGCACAGTAGGAGTGTCCAGCCAGTGAGATGATTGAAGATCCAAGTGGAGATATTCATATTATGACCCCATAATGTATTCATATTATTCCGCCTATAAGTTTTACCCTTTTGTAAAGAATGGTTGATTTATTTAGTAACAAAATGCTTCTGAATTTTTGCAGTGTCTTGTTTTTCCCCATTTCTTTTAAAGTGTGGTTCAGATTGAATAATTTTGCTAGACTAGTTGCTTGCTTACTTGTCAAAATGTTTCAAACTGTAATTGATGGCTTTGCATATCTGCATTGCTGATATGTCTATGAACAACTGGCCTTACTATCTAAAGTAAAAAAAAATGTAGCAAAACAATTACTGAAAGTCAATATCAACTCAATAATGACTTCACAGTAAGTAATTTGGACACTCTGGTGTGTCCTCAGTTTCTCAACCTTGGTCAAATTGAAGGATCAGGTATTATAATACTTTAGAAAGTAAATTTCTTCACCTTGTTGTAGGCCATAATTTACACAATATATGACAAATACCTCTTTTACCCCTTTGGAGTGCTGGATAAATTAATGAATCAGTTCAATTAATTCAACAATTATAGGGAGGTGTGATGCAGAAATTATAACCTTGGTCAAGAAATGGCACAAACATTTTGCAAGTTTTCTTGGTGAGCTGCTGTTGCTTATTAAATTATAAAAATAGATCATTTCTAATGACTTCTCACAATGACAACACATGGAAGTCGTTGTAGATGATGAAGCGCTGCAATTTGAAAATACTGTGGAGAAATTCCTTGTGATGGCATGTTGCAGAGGAGGTGTTCTGGTACAGTACAAACCAGTCAGAGAGAGGACACTGTATGCTTTTAAATTACCATAGCAGTGTATTTTGTGCTGGTCTGTAGAAGTGAGAAGCAGAGGCTAAAATGGAGATCATTGAAGTTAATTAGCCCATTGCTTAATTTCCCACAGGTCATTGCTGGTTGGGGACTTTATCCCATTTTTGTAATATGTTTGAGGCAAACCATTAAACGAAGCACAAAGGGCATTGGAGCAGTGGAAAATGCTAAGAGAATGTCGTCTCTCTAATGGAGAAATGTTAACAAGAGACTCACAGATGTGGTTTGAGCAGTGCTCTCTGCCCATTAGCTACAGCTGCACTGCAACAGTCAAAATCACTACATGAAAAATGAATAAGTGCATCCAGGAACTTGGAATTTTAAATACATTAAATTGGGAGCTTACAGAGAAACAACTGTTTCCTATTTGTTTTGCTGGGAAATTAGTACAGTTTATGTATGTATTTGTAGTTACAGCACCTCACTAAGCCTTGAGCTTCACCAGGGCTTCATAAAATCTGTTGTCGTTCAGATTCAGATTTAGAAGTGAGCAAAACTATGCATGTTTGGAAGTGACTTCAAGGTTTTCCTCAACTGACTTTACATACCATTTTTGAGCTTCAGTTCCAAACTTGTGAAGAAAACCCATTATGACTCACGGAATGCTAAAAAAAGCCCATTTATTATTTTTTTGTTTGAATGAAGGACAAGATTAATTTACTTTTCTACCTGTAAAACGAGGATGAGTTGAAGAAATTCCCACATCAGAAATCTAAATAATGCAATGTGTTGTGAAAGATGTTTGCTAGACACCATCATAAGGTGAGGGCAGAAGAAGGAACTGCATAATACAAGCACCTTGAACAAAAAGTGACACCCCACAAACAGTTTATTAAAAAACAAAAACAATATGCTTGCACTACATGTGAGATCCGTTCTGCCCTTTGTACTCCTTCAGACTTGTCAGCTGGTTACTAGAGACCTGTCTTTATTTGCCTAAATGTATTGACAGTAAGCAGAGCCTCATCATACTGAGTCAGGTTTCACATTTGTTTACTTTCTCCTCACATTGATGCAGACTCTGTGCCAGTGGTGATTACATTTGATTAGATGAGTGCATTGCTTTGATAACCCCATGGTTATCAAAGTGCACAGACAAACACAGACAAACGCAGACATGTACAGTTGTGGCGAAGCTGGTCTTTTACACTGTTTTATGCCATCCTAGATTCAGCTACATCTTAATGTGGCTTGTGAAAGTCCCATCTACATTATCTTCACAGAATCATCAGCACGTTCCAGACAGGTGTGATTCCATACATTGTAAACTCTCTTACACCAGCCTGGACCAAGAAGGAGAGGAAGAAAAGAAAGGAAAGCAGTGTCATTTTCTAAGAGTATTGCATTTTGCTCTTTCAGCCATAATTCTCTGTATTCTAAGAGAGAAAAGCTTGTATGGCCTTTTCAAGTGTACATTTCAAATATTTGTTTGCTTGTTTTGTGAGCGCTCCTGAATTCTGAGAGCACTTTGCATGTTTTACAGCAAAAAGGTAGGTACTGAGGCCTTTGTCAAAGGTTCCCAGCAAAATACTATTTAAGTTAATAATCCAGTCTTCTTTGTGTGCATCACCCACTCAAATGAAATTCCTTTTCATCCCAGCAAAGTGAAAAATTTATGAGCACATTCTTTTCCTGCTGCCCTGCAAAATGTGATTTGTTTGAGGGGTAACTTTTAGCTGAAGTCACACTCCTTCCTTGTCCTAAGAAGTGCCAAGTTTTCTCTGTTGGTCCTCAGAAGTGAACACTCAATTCGTGGTAAAGATTCTGTCTTACAAGACTCTGAACTTCTCTGGAAAAGGAGTATGAAACTTAATCCTGCTGAGAAGTGTGGACCTATGGGATATAGGCTGCAAAGGCTTCAGACATGCACCAAATTATTGTTCCACTCTTGACAAAATGCTCAAAGGGGTTTTAGCCTAATGCTCTGATCATGAAGAATGTCTACGTTCCCTAAACCACTTAAAGTCCTCCAAAAAGGTTGTGAAATTTGACTTGCTTTAGTGTTGAAATGCATCTTTTTGATGTTCCTTTTCATTGCTGAGAGGCAATTTATTCTTTGCTTGAAAAGGATCTCTGATTCTGATTTTGATTTATAAAAATGTTTAGTGATCTTTTAAGTTGTTTTGATCACATTTTAATAGGTTTGACACTGCTACACTTCAGTCTTAATTTGTGTCATTCCCAAAGCTCCCTGAGGAGAAACATGAAGTTATTCTTTCTATAGGCAAGTGGGAGGACTCAAAATGACATTAATTGCTTTCTGTGAATGTTCCAAGAGAGACTTTGTCTTTTCTTGCCATTTATACAGTAGTGGACTATTCATTTACTGTATAGATGGTCATTAAGACTCCTAGACACTTACCTGTGGAATGATACTAGTAGCTATTTTGGATTTCTTAAAGAAGTTTTGCATATTGTTGAGCAGGGGTCTATTATTGCATTTACTTTTCAGTACAATAGAGCCTGTCAACAGTGCTGGAGTGGATATTTCAAGTGATCAAAAGAGAGGTTTAATCCTTTTAATTTTCTGCTCTCAGTGATTTGTTTGCAAATTGTCCCCAAGAGAACAAGCATTAGAGAAATTTTTGTTGGAGAAGTTTTTGGGTTGTGTAGCAGATAACCTTCTTTATTGGTTAGTCATGCATTTTCTTTGTCTAAATCAACTGAAAATGTTAGGAGTCCTTGGAAGAGATCTGGAGACATGTTACAGAGTTTATCTTAGTATTATCTGTAGTATTTTTTGTTAGTTGGTCACAAATGTCCATCTGGAATTTCTGCATACTTTTATTTTATTAATGCTCTGTGGTTTTTAAGGCACATCCTGAGGTATGTCCTGTAAACAACAACAAAAAAAGCTTTGACCTCTGATCTAAATATGTACTGTGCACATCAACCTTTCACATGCAAGGTTTATGAGGCGTTCCTGTTCCCCAGAGTTCTCCCTCTGTGGTTCGGCAGGAAGCGATTCATTTAGTAACGTATAGGAGCAATTAGGTTTGAGATCGCTGCTAAAGTGCCTCTCCATCACAATTTCTGCTAAGACCGCAGCTCATGCATTCTAATTGTACCTGAGGTTATGAAACCTTGTTTTCCCCCTCCATCCAGTTCCCTTGTTTTAGCTGACATGGCATAACATTTTAATTTGCGTGTTCATGGAGAAATATAATTTGGCCTCTGGGGGGGGGGTTTATGACTATTTTTCTGTAATCTGCAAAGCCGTGTTTATGCAGTTCATTTAGTATACCTTTATTTTACCACTTCCTCCTTCATCCCCTGTTACAAAAATCCGGTTTTAGTTTAGGGGAGTGGTCTGAGGGTTGGGAAAACCACTTTTGAGCATCCCTGTTTAACACATGAAGATGTGTTAATGCTGTTCTTCAGTGCATTAAAATCTGTAGAGGATGTATGATGGTCCCTAAGGTGTCCTCTATCATTGAGAGAAGGTGGTCAGCACTTCTGATTCCGCTTTAATGTTCCCTCTTGGAGGTCTAAAATAAAACAGACAATTGATGAAATAAAATACTAAAGTGTACAGGAACAGCTTTGAAGGGTCTTAGCAATACTTCCTGTAACATAAATAACAGGCCTAAAAACATTTAGGCCTTGAAAGGAAGGGAGTGAAAATGAATAAACCCTAACACATATAGATGTAGGTTATTAAACATTTTTGTCATTTCTTACTGATAGAAAAAATATTGTGAATTTAGGCTGAAATTACTTATTGTGATTGAATCTTGCAGAGAATGTTGGTGCCTATTTAAAATATATAGGCCTTGAAAGGAAGGTGGAGAAATAAATAAAATCTGAGGCTTGTTGATGTATGCAATGAAGAATTTTGTTGTGTCTTACTGCTAGAAAGTTCAGACTGAAATTGCATTTTGATATTTAATCTTGTGCAGAATATTACGGCCTATGTAAAAACATATAGGCCTTGAAAAGAAGGTGGAAAAAATGAATAAACTGTAAGGCTTATAGGTGAAGACTATGAAGACTATGACTATTTTTGTTGTTTCGTAGTGATGGAAAGAATATTGCAAGTTTAGACAGAAATTTCATATTGACCTTGACTCTCGTGCAAAGTGCTGGGGCCTTGGAAAATATTTTCTGTAGTTTAATGTAAAATCAATCTCATTTTGTGCATGTATGGTACATTTTTCAGAAATGTCCACCTAAAAAAAGGCCCGATTCCCCTCAACATCATTGCTCTGTTGTTACATTTGTGGGAGTTTGAGGACATTCCAAAGGTCATTCCTGTCAATTAGACTGGCTTAGTTTCAAATTGCCTCTCTGTGAGTGGCATCCTTGATGCTAAGGGCTCTTCAATCTAACAGAAATGCACTTAGAATAATGCTGATGAATAAAGTGTTCTAGATTCCAAGACAGTCTTTTTGGTGATTTCTGTGACCACTAAGCTTGTTTTTATTTGTAAGTGTCACTAAAACTTGTTTCTCAAGCGGACTGTGGTTGTTATGTTGATGAGATAGAACCGCTACACTTCTGAATGGGCTGTTTAACTTCCCTCACCTTTTGCCTCTTTGTGCATGAATCAGAGAGGTTTCACCTCCATAAGGCACTTGCCTGTGGGTCTGTGTTGAACAAAGAGAGAGAACAGTGCCATAACATGATTAGTTGTCAGGCACTCCTGGAGGTGAGCTTCCCTTAATACAGGCACATCTGTGTCCCCACAATGATTCTGATAAGCTCAGGGGAAGGCACCTCCCCCATACCTGCCTGACCTATGGTGTCGGCTCCACCCCTCCGATCTGTGCAGCTGATACTTAATTTTTGACCAAGATCCACCTTCATAATGCAAGTAACAGAGGAAGACAAATAGACCCAGTTGTTTCTTTCTCACCTCATTGGTTCACACTGAGTGCAATAATTAAAGTAATGAATCATTTTACACACATTTTATAGCAGTCAAAGTGCCCAGACACACAACTCTGTACTCTGTGCCTCTGAAATGAGATTAAAAAAATTAAAGCCAGGGCCTCTTCCTTTTTGAGCTTAGTAATATGATGGGAATTGAAGTCATTGAAGGCTTCTTTATACAGTATTGTCAAATGTTGAGCAATGACGTCAGTGACCTGACATGAATACAAGTCTTGTCATTTTGGTGTGAAAATAGACCAGGTGTTAAAGGGAGCAGGCACTGCTGGGTCACTATATTTAACTATTTCTGATCTCCAAATGAATAACAAATCCCAAGAGCACAGAAGAAACATTGTTTGCAACCTCACTGCAGTTGTTGCTGCCATTTTCCTCTTTGCTATTTTCAAACATGCCAAGTAAAAAGCCTTGAACATTTGTGAAGCTATGTTGACATTCACTACTGCTGACACAAACACCAGATTTACACATTTATCAAGGGTTAATTCACTGTTTGCTTTGCTAAAAGTATACTCAATACTTTGGTGTTGATTTACTGTGTCACTAAATTTTACTGAGTCAAACTCCATGGATTTTGACAGTGTACAGCTTCTGCTAAAAATGCCCAGTGCTGTCTATTGAATTTAAGGTAGGATTCTGCTGTCTCACTGTTGGATTTTCAGTTGTCCTTTGTGATATTTTGGTGAATCTTAATTTGATCCCAAATGGTCTTATTTCTACAGGTATAGGGCCTTCACTACCCTGCAGTGGGCATTAATGAGCCCACTGTTGAGTCCACCCAGCAGGCAGTAATGGAGCAGAGCAGGAGAGAGGAGACCAGCCTGACTCTTCTAGTGCCTGTGTCTGCCAGGGCTTTGCGTGAAGTAGTTATCCGGCATGTTCCGCTCTCTGCTCCATGACTGAGGTGGAAAAAAGAACACCCAACAGAGCCTTCTGAGTGTCACAATCTGTTCCAGTGACACCTAATGATACCCCCTGTCCTTTCTTCATCACAACCATTATCCATTGCTTGCTTGTTTCCTGAGTCTGTCATTCTTTGAGTGAATTCAGCAGCTCTAACATTTTTTTGTATCAAAATATTTCTGGGTGTCATTAGAGTGATACTTGTCTCTCTTCGGTGGACCTTGGTTTCTGGCTCTGCATGAGGGCTGCCAAAACTACTGAAGGGAAAATGAAATGTGTGCCCTAAAGCAGATTTTAATGGCCATGATGCGTTCTTAGATCATGTGAATATCATTGTCTTGTTAATGCACTGAAAGCTCTCTGTGAAAGGTGCCATGTGGATGAGTGGCCAAAGCACTGGATTCATGACCATGTTGACCATATTTACCTGTGTGTCAGCACAAAACTACCTAGGTAATATGTAGGGAAAGCATTATGAATTTGCTTAGATGATGTTGTCAATAAGAGAATACATTTCTGTCCTAATGGCAACAAAGTTTGTTCTTTTTTATATTTGGCTATTTCTACATATTTTTCCACTTTTTCTTATTTAGGACTCAAGCAGCCATGAACCATAGCCTGAAGTGTGTTTAAATTTCATGAATCAAACTGATTTCATTTTCAAGCATTTTCTAAAGACTACTTAACTTTATTTTCCCAAGAAGAGTCAACTGAGAAACAATTCTCTTTTATGATGACAACTTGGGGGAGGGAATTATTTCATCAGTTATTTTGTCATTTGATTGTAATAGTTCACAATTGGCAGCAGTTAAATCAACAGTGATTCTATGTGAAGGGATGCAATTAAATACTGTACAATCATATGTCTTTCTCTCATGTAATTCACTGTTTGGTGCAAGTGAAGATTCAAGGATTCAATTTTTAGTGCAGTTAAGTAATTACATGTCCTCTTCCAAATGAAAGATATTAGTTGATTCTTATTTCATTGTTTTTAATTCAGATCTAAGCCAATGCAATTCTTTCAAATTTTGGCACTTAAATTATATAAAATGTATGATGTATAAATATAAATTATAAATGTATAATGCTTCCAGGGTAGTATAGTACAGAAAACAAGAATAATTTTAATATGTTTTATTATTTTTGCATAAGTGGTTACATATAGTGTGCCTACCTATGGGGTTTCAGGTCTTCTAGAATAAAACTCATTATTTAATAACTAGTTACTAGTTTCTGTTTCTTTAGGTGTTTGAGTATATGCATGTAATTATGGTATTGAGAACAGACTGCAGTGAAGTTCTCCCTTATCCATAAAGATCCCCATGTCATTGGTGACACATTGTTGTCAATAGGAAAGCAGGAAAAGCCCATTGGCCTATGGTAATGGTTGATTGCTCAGCTTTCAACACTCTTCACTGGCAGTTAATGATCAATAAACATCAGTGCCTGAATGTTTCATCACAAAATAGTTGGTTATACAGCACACTCCATTCATAAAAATACTGGTATAGGAAACAATGGCATAATACTGTACGTTGACCAATAACAGACTCATTCATATAAAATGCTATATAAATACTCTGCTTGTGAGAATCAGACAATCCGCTTATGAAAATCATTTTGGGCTTATATAATTGATTTTCAATCGAGTGTAATGGGGACTAATTAGTGGAAAAAATATTAGAATTTGAATACATTATGATTTTGAATTCAGATTCATGTCTCCAGATAATTATCAAGATACGTAGTAGATTAAGTATTTTGAGAAAAAACTGAGCTGAATTTCTGTATGCCAGTTGACATAGCAAAGAGAAGGAAGATGCTTTTTGCAGATCAAAAATGCTGCCTCTTGATCCTTGAGCTTCCTTTTTTATCCAAGAGATGCAGCTGTGAAATTTGGCATTCCATAGTCTGCAATCTCTAAGACCCTGAAAGACAATCATGAGCATCTGGGGGTGTGATTACTTATAAGTAAAGTGCACTGTATAAGCGTTTTTGCAACAGTACCTTGGAAATGACACATTGTCCCATGCTGTCATCACCAGGGCATTCTGCTATCCTCCCACAGCCCAAAGCTGTTTAGGTTAATTGGGGACTCTAAACTGTCCCCTATGTCTTTCTGCTGTCCTGTTCAGCAAGTGGTCCTGCTCTGTCAAACCCTATTACTTTCAATTCTGAAACCATGCTGCAATCCTGGCTCTCCTGAACAGTGCAAGCGCCACTGTTTCCTGGCAGGGTTCAATCTTACTCCACTCAGAATTATGCAGTAACAACGTTATAGGGTTTAGGGGGTCTGAAATGAATCGATACTAATTGCCATTTTGTCATTGTTCCTAGGTTATACCTCATGTCCAACAACTTTACTATAAATGGTGAGCAAGTATAATAATGTTGATCCATGAGACTGATATAGATCATCCTTTATAATCTTTTAATTTGAAACTGGAAAGACTTATGCTACTTAAAGTTGAGTAAGTCTTTCCAACAAACCATTAAATACAAACTGTCATAAATCTCTTAATTAGTTTGGTGTTTCTGGATACAAGGCTTTTGGTGTTACTAGCAATAGTATTACTGCAGTAAATTACATCATTTTGTCTGCTGTGGAGATACTGTCCTCTTGTGAGAACAACAGAAGCAGATCTGAAATTGGTAATCCTCATCCTCAAATTATACCTTCAGTAATCCATCATAAAAATATCATGTCAAATTAAGAATATGATAACAGCAAATAATAGGAAGTTAAGCTTGAAAAAATGGAATGGGAACTCTGTTGGAATGGGTTTGGTGCATGTGGGGTATTCTGCCAATGTTATATCTGAGATTCACTCACCTTGGTATGCCCTGTACTGTACTGTAACATAAGATGGACCAAGGAAGACACTCTCATTTTACATGTGGTTCAACCACAAAAGTTCATGAGTGTCCTACAGATCAAAAGGAAGAACAAAAGGAAGAGGTGACCTTTTTAATCTTTACCAGATCAGACACAGGGCATGGAATGTCAGCACTGGCATTGGCAGATATATGAAATGCTCTGAATGCCATTTGAAAGAGGAGCACAATTTTGTAGAACACATGAGTTGAAATGGCAAAGACAGAGGGAGATAAATGAATTGGTCAAACAGAATACTGATGTGCAATGTTACCTTATGTTGTTTGTCCTGGACCATTAGAAGGTTTCTGACCATGTTCTAAAAATAGGCTATTACTTGATATCTGAAGCAGGTGTAAGCTCAGGTGTAAAAACTCAATTCCATAATAGCAACAGTGCAAGGACATTCCATATCATGCAATCAGGCTGTAGATTTCTGATTACGGTGAGAGGCAAGATGACTGAAACAGTCTGAGTAATTTGTTCAGAGGCCATAAAGAGCCAGGAAACCTGCTGGTTTAAAGTGCTCTGGGAGTAATCAGGGCTGCTTCTCAGCGTGAAACAAGAAGGTGAAGGAAGAGCCGGTCGAGTCATTTCCTTAATGCTCCCAAAGTGCTCAGCTGAAATCAAATTTGCATGTTTTCACAGAAGAACACCTCCATGGCCTGAAATAAGGAACAGCAGGATCCAAGCTTCCTCTTTTACATCCCACAAATGTCTTCTCAACTCAGAGAAAATGCACATAATACTTTTCAGAGACTGAAAAGTCACAGACTCCTTTGAAACAAACATTGCAAGAGCTGAGTTTTGAGAGGCCTGTTTCCTCTGAATTCCATGAAGTCCTTTTTCATTGGAATAATGAACCTGTCAGTATTACTGGCACTCTGCTCGAGTTACAGTACAGGTCTGACCTCTGAATGTGCTCTGTGGCACAAGTGGACTACCACTTGTTACCACATGGAGTTCTGAATTGAGGTGAGAAATATCAGTCATACTGTAATGTCAAGACAAGGTAAAGTTGCCTTACAGGGTGTGAGGGTTGCACAAGGGAACTGCAGCCACATGTCAGTTTATCATTGCTTTGGGCTTGTGCCATCTATTTTTTATTTAAGCACAATTTCGACCAAACACATGCTGATCAAACACACCAATCACGTGGTGGTAAATTACTTAATTACTGTTAAGAACAGAACACTAGATATGGTTCATTGGGTGATACATTAAGGAGAGACACATTGGGGTACATTGATCGAGACCGTGGTGAGGACACTCTGACTGGCCCAATGTCCTGTGCAACTCTTGTACACACAAAAATAGAAAACAGAAAAAGGACTGACTGTAAGTGATCTTGTTTCTCTCATGTGTTGACAGCAATCAGGTGCACAAACAAATACTAGAAAGAACAAACATGTCCTTGGTTTTCATCAAGCGGGTTCGTAGTCATATCCTACTATATGAAAGTGTCATATAAAGGCTAGTTGCATGTGCACCAATGAACAAGATACAGGAATATTAATCAGATATTGTTATGAAATCAAAATCAAATATACATATAAAGAAAGGCAATATCCCAACACAGTAATCACTACATCAAAAAAATAAACTCATTGGCAACCATGTTACATACTGCATGTATTAACTCAGCTGCAATAAATCAGTTAATTAATAAGGTGTCCAATGTTTCCATTGAAGTTCACTGGCTCAGTTTAGTCACTAGAAATAATAGACAAGATGTTTCCAGTTCTAAAGGCACAACAGATCAGTTGAAGTCAGCCTATAATGTACATTGTTGTGCACAGTGGTCTCCCTTACCACAGTCTTCCTGATCTAAAAAAGGGAGCAGGAAATTTGAGTGATGTGTATAACTGCATCTACTTCAACATTTTTGGTGCTCATCAGCAATATTCAGTGAATGGATTACTTGTTCATAAAGCATTGGCATTTTTAAGCTACAAAATTTCTGGCATTATCTTTGTATCCAGACGGCTGTGGCAGGCTAATTTGAGCTGCGTACAGTGGATGCTATTTCAAGACATTGCCACAAAGCTTGGGTGACAGGGTCTGCCTCATAACCTGTAAATAGTGTTGCTGTTTCCTGTAAAGGCTCGGTCTTGGAAGAGTGCAGAAGGGAACTTAGAAATGCTTTAAGTGTTATACACTTTCCCTGAGGCGGAAAGGAACTCTACTGCAGTATTCAGTTTTTACCTCAGATCAGACAAGAGCAGCATCACATATTATCTGAAAGGCATTTGTAACAACAGAGAGCCTCCAACAGGAGTAGGAATTATATGATGGAGCTTCATACGTCTTGTGTGGAAAATTCTGTAAGTCGACTTTGCTTTTTCCTGTTCTGTAAACGTCTCCTGTTATGATTATTTAGTTTATGAATAGTGTAGAAAATATGGTGAACTTCATTTGTTGTACTTACTGTTTTTGAGCAAATATGTTTAAAAAACTACATACTGTAGTAAAACTAGAGGCTACTATATATACAGAAATTTTAGATGAGAACACTACTCCCTCACTACCAGTAAAATAAGTGGTAAATGATCACACATATAAAACCAACTTGTATGGCAAATGGTAATGTATGGTAAATGGTGATTGTATACCTCTGAGCTGATCGATCAGGAGCAGTGCATCTATTGGTAGGATTTCCTTAATCCTTGGTAGCACCATGGAACATGCAGTGTATTAGAATACTCAGATTTTTATTAGTTATTAGAGGTTTTATTAGATGGTATTAAGTAACTTCAACTCTGCCAGTTGTTCCAATATAGTCATATTTTCTGGAGCTTTGCGTGGGTAAGGTGTAAACATTGTTGATTGTTGCAAATAATAGCATAACTATTTAGCCTGTGGGCAGAGAAGATGTCTGAGAGACAGGGAGATCGAGACACAGTATGATTTCCTTGACAGAGGCTGTTATTTATGCAGACTGTACTTTTCGCCTCTGACCTAACATAGAGTCTGTTCTGAATTGATTTTTGATTTGACAGTACATTGGGACATGGTTCTATTTCCATTTGAATCTCTAATGAGTTAGAGTAAACAAACAATCATACCACACAACTGTCATAAGGGTCACCCACCACACAGAGCCGCATATATATTTAAGGTTCCCAGAAAGCATGTTGATTTTATTGCATGTGTACATAAAATGTTAAATACTCTTGGCGCAAACTTTTTTTTAGAGTCACTGGATTGCTCATTCAGTGCCAGGCATGATGTGTACCAAAGGAGCAAGCAAGCTAGCAACAACAGTCTAAATCTGTTGTCTCTCTCAGGCCAAGAGTAAGTTGTGAAAGCTGAGTGCTGTTATTCGTCTTATACTCTTCTTATGTGAGCTAGCTCTTCAGCTCTGCATAGAGTAGGCTAGGAAACCTCATAGAATATGTTGTTTCTCAAAACACCTTTGGTTCACTACAATAAATTATAAATTCCAGAATAAAATATGATCCACATAGAATACATGAAAAGGAAATTAAAAAAATTATTTCATGATTTAATCTATACATGTGCAGCATTGTAAATTTGTCACTGTGTATTTGGAGCATGCAAGTGGTCTGACAAAGAGCATATGATGGCAGTGTGCACAGCTACAGTGAAACCACTGGACATGCGCAGGGAAACTTGCAGCATACAGTTGTGACCTATGAGCTCTGACCTTGCTGTACAGAGGCAACAGCAGCCCTACTGGAGGGGGTCCTTCAAGTTGGATGATACTGGAAGTTACATGCCGGGCTGTGGAGTGTAGCAGGGTGAATGGGAGAGCTGTAACCGGAAATATCAATGAACACTGTAGGTTTGTCTGCAGAGATCAGTGCAGGAGGGATGGCGAGCAAGATCTGACACATTTGTGCCAACGGAAGGATTCATGGCGCGTTGTGCTGGTGGCAGCGCTGTCTTTCAGGAATGGAAGGGAGCTACAAAAGCTTTGCCTGCTGTGAAATCCCTGCTTATCTGCAAGGGAACACAAGTCTGTAATATCTGTATCAAATGCTCTGCACAGACAGCACAGCGTTCTCACCCAGCACCTCCCGCCACTCCACTCAGGGGTCCTCTACATGTTTTCACGCCTATCCTGGAAGGAAAATACAATCTGATTTTGGGGAAAAAAACAGTCTGTTCCACAGCCAGTGGCGACACATAAAACCCAAAACAGTCTGTCTTGACAAGCATCTGCAGAAAGTGGAAGCTCATTAAGTTCTCTAATTGTAAGACTAATTCACTCTTTCATGGTGATTTTTTTTTTTCTTCTCAGTATTGTTGGCTGGAAAAACTGCAATCATAGCTGGCACAGAGGACTGAAGCTATTAGCAGTTTGAACCTCAGTTGAATTGCAGAAATTCGCTTCATGTGCTCAAACAAAATGAGAATGAGAATTCACGCCTAGCTGTTTACTTCAGAGAATGAAGAGGACAACAGATTTTCTCACATGATCATGAGGTTATGTTGTGTTTGGCAATTCAGATACCGCTTTCTTTCTTTGACTCTTCACTGCTTACAAAATGCAAATGACAGAAATGTGACAGCCAATGCTCTGTATACCTAAGCTTGGCAAAGGATTGAAGTAGAATTGTGTACATCACAGGTGAGTGTTGTCCTCCCTGACGATTAGCCTCATTGTGACAGGCAGGATACACCTGAAGTGAATTAAGTCTCTGAGAGGAGTGTTGATGCTGCTTTAACGGACATCTCTATGAAATTGGGCCTCTTTCTTGTTTGAGATGGAGTGATTCCGCTCTTATGAACACCAATCCCTGTCAAGACCAGATTGGCAGCAGTTCCTTTCAATCACAGTGTTTTTTAAAAGGCTGTCAGCCTTAGCTTGGGTCCCCTAGTTCTGTCTCTGTGTCTCAGGATGTGCCGTGTCAGTATGAGAGCCAACCCTGTGGCCCCCATTCCACTGCTGCCCATTCATTTCCCTTGATGCAAAAATGTCAAAGAGTGGCATGGAAATGTCAGCAGCATTATTTACAACCTTTTACCCAGAAGCCATGATTGTCCATTCCATTTTGTCGGTCGTAAAAGTTTTGGAATGCAAAAGCCATGTGAATGACATTATTTTTCTCACACAAAGCTGATCTTGTTGTCCAGTTGAGTGAGGAACAGGAACCTGTGACAGGTTTGTCATTAAATGACAAAAGAGGGTTTAAAAAGACATTGTCATCTACTGTATAATGGGCGTGTGGGTGTGTGTGTGTGTGTGTGTGTGTGTGCAGGATGTGTGGATGTGTACACATTTTAAATACTGTGATCTATATAGGCCACACTCAGTCCTTACGTGCGTCACAGCTATAATAAGGGATGAAGCGGACGGCCACGCTATTGGATAAAATGTAAATGCACCCTTGTCCTCGGTGTTGTCAGGGAAGAACTATTTGACTTTGTGACCAACCCTGCATCACATGGAATCAAATAACATCATTTAAATCTGTGACTCAGTTGATATTAGCATTCCATGGAGGTCCCTCTGCAGACATTGAGTTTTATTTTGCTTGATTTCAGGAGGAAATATAATGTACTAGAACATTCTGAGAATAACTTTCTAAAAAACAACCCATACACAACCCATAAACAAGCACTCACCCAGGCATAAATATGAAAAGGCGCTCTCTTGTTGTGAGATATCAAAGTCAGGGAAGTTGATGTGCTTATACTGCTAATAGGGATGTGACATTCACAACTTTTATTTGACCTAAACCAAGTACTGAGTTGTGCTAAACCGGTTAGCATTTCAAAGCTAACTGTGTACCGAGGTGTTAGGTTGACAGGAGCCAGTTGGTGCGTTTTCAACATATTTAACTGTTCTTATACCATTTAGTAGTTAGAAGCACTTTCCATATAACTGCATGATAAATCCAGACTCTTATGATCTGTGGTTAATAAGACTCAGGAATTGTGCATTGCCCAATGCAATGGCTGACATTTCAAATAAATGTTAAGCTTTTGGACAGTATGTACCTCTGGCTTCCAGCTTTTGTATCCAGCAAAACATAATCATTCAATATCACATCCTATACTCGTATCTAATCTGTTTCGTGACATCCTTATGTCCATTCTGGGCACAGTGGGGAAACGACACACCAGCAGGCCTTTCTGCAGTGGAACGGCAGTGGCCCCAGTAGTTATCTTTAGCAATTATATGGTAAGTTGATTTGACTAAAGTTTCATCATGGGGGGAGAGAGAGTTGCTGAAAGTATACATTGCTCTTTGAAGGGAGGGGCGTTAAACATGACCCTTGATAAGTGCACTCTGGATCAGGATTCTCCAGAGTCAGCTCCCTGGATATGAATCCTGAATGAGACCTCTCTGCCCACGGCTGCATGGCTAATTTCCTTTATGTGAGATAATGAAATAATCTATCACAGGCCTGTCATAATCATTACTTTCAATGTGGGCCAGTTTGTTTGCAGTGACAGTGAAGTGCCAAGAGTCCATGCTAATCTCTTGGACCTATGCTGTGAAGAAAGTGTATAGTGTTGCAGATTCATTCTCTATGGGCTGTAAAGGTTACACGCTCCCTTTGCTCTTCAGAAGGACTGTAACACTGCAGCTAACTACCTGTTGGAGTACAAAGACCCAAAGAAACCTGTTCTCTGAGCAAGTCAAGTTTGTGGATTTTCACGAGTGAGAAATCATAACTGCACTTATTCAGTTTAAAACAAACAAAAAAATGTTTCTTGAACTAAAGGGCCTTTGACCCAATATTGCATGTCAATGCCTGCTGCCTCTTACTGGTGGAAGGGGAGGGGTGCTGTCAAATCACAAATTAACTGCACCAGCAGTAAAAATGGGTCAAGGCTAACTTTCTCGTTAGAACTCACTGGAGAGGGATTTAAATCACTGTGACACCAATAGAGAATTAACAGACTGTGTAATTCCTGTTAAAAGTTGGACTGTTTCTCAGTCCTTCTGAAAATGCATTTCATGTTTAACACCTGGACTTTTGATCACAATAAGCAAGACAACTGTATGCTTCAACCATTGTAATATCTGAGGTTTTCTCAGAAAGATGTGAAAGCATTGAAATTTTGATCAATGTAAAGCAAGTCCTGTCATTTTCTCTGCATGAAGACCTGCTGTTTTTCACTGTTAATTCTTACTTCTCCCACTGTTAGTCTTCCTGGGATTGTGGATTGTGGTTTTCTTAATTGAGCTTTATGCGGTGACCTTTACAGTGCAAATATATAATGGCAAAAATCTTAGGCTTTGCAAAGTGTTTTAGTGCCAATAGGCCAACGTGCTGTTTTATTGAGCACTAGAATTAATACTAGAGATTGCCATTTTAGAAAATATTAATAAAAGGAATTTCTGTGGCATGTATTTGGCTAAAATGTTGAGAGATGCTTTAGTGTGACATTAATGTAACTGACTTGCAGTAGCTTTTGTCTGGTTCACCATCATGTGAATGATAAGCTCATTTTAGAACTAAAGCTTACTGAAGCTGTTTTGACACAACTTTGAAAAACTAAAGCATGTACTACAATTTATGTCACAAAATTATTACTTCTTTGAAAGTATTTACAGTGCCTCATATTTTCACTTGGGTTGATTAATGATCACAGTATTCCCACTCCAATGTGTGGCTCACTAGATTTTCACACTGTTAGATTCAAATCCATTTATTGCTTGTTGGGTTTGGGAGGAACCCCTTATATCCTATCATTAACACAATGTTTTTGAGACTCTACCCATTCTACCAACTGAAGAATGATTCCTCAGTAATTAAAGACCTTTACAGTCCATACCAACAGACTCTACCCTGAGTGTGTCAGAGGGAGGGATTTATGCTTTATGCCTATGGTAGAAACATGAGGGAAAAGTTAAGACACTCTCCAGAGCATTACAGACGGAGACAGAAAGGATGTGTTTTGCAAGTTCTTCAACTTAATTTACATGTAGCATGTTTATAAGCTCTGCATCCAATTCTAGTGTCAGGATACTGTATATCTATCACTAATGTCAGCTCTTAGATTGTATCCCTTTTCTTTTGTTTTCCCTGACATAATGATGCATTTTCTGCAAATGCTCAGAACAAGTTACAAGAAGCTTTAAAACAGCAGGTCATATTAGGTCATATTTTTAATATGACCACATTTCAAACAAACAGATGCTTTTTAAATGTTAAAATATTTCCAGTTTTGTGCAAATGGACTCTGGGGATTTATATTTATGTGGCCTGTGAGATATCTGATTGGACTGTTTTAAACTCAGTTTTTAAATTAGAATGCAGAGAAGAGAACATATTCCCTCCATTTTCTTAATAGATATTTTTGTCAACAATGTGTATATTTATGTCATGTAGTGATATACAACAGGTAAAATGATTAAATCCAGTGTGACTTTGCTCAGTGAATGCTTATCACTGTGTATGTGTGTTCCAGAGATTGTACTCATATGAAAGCAGTGCACAGTTTTTATCAGGATACTTACCTGGAGCCTTTATGATTTCAGTCGCATCTAAGGATGAAATCCATTAGCATTCTAGTCTAAAGAGTATGTAATGATACAATCAATATGATTATATGAGGTGAAATTAGGCCTGTAGACCATGATGACTGTATGGTGATTCTGCAGTGAATGCATGACTTATAATGCGTAACTGTGGTCATTATAGGATTGAAACCCCTGACCCCTTCAACCCTTGACCTCTTGATCACCAGTGTGGCATCTTTACTACTAATATGCTGCTAAACAGCCATCTATTTGTCCTTTCTCAGGGGAGTCCTCCTTTAACAGTTCATCTGTAGTGTCTGACTAATGAGTGGCAAATTACTGTTTTGACTGAATTTGGCCCTAATGCCCTGCCTCCATGTTTGTCCTTTGCTGATGACTGCTGTGGAAGAGGTTGGGTGTTGGGAAAGAAAATGCATCCATTTACCATGAAATGTCATTTCAGACTGTGATATCAATTAAATTAGGCCATCAACTCTTTAGCTATCATAGATTTTCAGAATAATCAATGAATAGACAGGCATTCCTTGGATATAGTCTTGGCCCTTGGCCCTGGTCATTTAATATGATATCTCCATAATGAATGTTATCTGTTTTGAAATAGTGTTGAGTGATATACTTGATGAGTACATTTAGAAGCACTGTAGAATGCCTGTTATAATCATCTACCAAAACTTTATCAAAACTCTGGTGTTGGATACATTGCTATAAATGCTGGTTTAATTACTGAAAATTCTTGAAAATTCTCCCATAGAATTACAGAAATTCTCATTGAATTACAACAATTGGAAGCTCCACAGAATCCAACTGTAAACAGGTGTGCACTATTGAACATTTTCTATCGAATGGAATTTTGCTTGATATTTTTTGCTGTGCTTTAACAGCAAACTTAATAATAACAGATTACAGGAGAGTGTGTAAAAACCCCCTTTGATGTGAAAAGTTAGCTCTTCATGCTATGCTGGAAGCTTGGAACACCTCAAAAAACACTTGTTTTCTGTGAGAATTCTGTGTTTTATTCAGCAAGGAACAGAAAAGATATATGCAGCACTGGTTGTTAAAACAGGCTGTAAACTGCAAGAGGAATGAGATGAACAACAAACTGAACAACAAACAGCAAAACAATTAATTACATCCCAGTGCATGTTTGTGTATCTGCCTGTTGACTAATTAGATGGATTTCCCTCAGATCTCATTCTATCTCCTTCTTCATCAGATGTTCACTAAATTATCACACTTCATTCTGTCAGGCCAGAATGCTCCATTCAGCCATTCCTCATTACAATGGCTGTAGCCGTCTGAGTGATACAATGCTCAGAGTCCAGCTGATTTAGATCCTTGGCTTTTTTACTGCACCAGTAACCAGAGGATGGTTCTGCATTCTTTTCCCCTCATCTTTTTTGAAAGGCAACATCCTCTCTCTAGACTGGTGTCTATTTAACACTATGGGCCCTATTTAAGTGCTGGGAATGCAGCTTTCAAACAAATGTATCGCTGTTATAAGTAGGGTCTGTCTAAATCAGTTTTGGTATTTTATTGGTGCAAACACACATGGCTTGAAGCCCATGTGTGCTTGGATTACCTATCTACTCTGGAGAAGGTGGGACAAGGGGAGTGTCTGTGTACCGACCAATCAGGATGTGTGCCATTACCTTCAACAAATCCTCTGCCACAGTGCCAAGACGCATTGTCATTTACAGACATCGCACTGCACAGAACTAGAAATGGGTACACCATTACATAGTGTTAAAGAAGGGACTGTGAAATACAAAAAAAAGATGAATGCTTAGGCTACATAACCCCACCACTCACTTTTGATAACCTGTTAATTGTGCTAACAGTTAGCTGCATTTTGGTTAAATATTTGACACGTTGCAACTGAAAACTTTGACCACATTGAATTAAATCTGGGCTCAACGCATGCAGGACCCACAGCCAACTTTATGAGATTAAAATGAAAATGACCCTGGCCCTCTTGACATTGCTTTTTGTGTCAGGTTGTGAAAGTACACCTTGCCCTGATTACATCTCTTTGCGTGTGTGTCACTCCACTGCACATTCTGTTTTCACCATTAAATTTGAGTCCATTGGCTTGCATATTGGGTGCTGGCATTTACTCCCCCTGGACAGTGTCTGCTGCTGAAAGAAAACATTTGTTTGGTCTTGTGAAGAAGACACAATAAAAACATGTTTGAAATGTTCTCCTTATGCAACCCACTATAGACAGGGCTTTTAAATTACTTGAAAATAAACACTGAACAAAAGAGGCAGCAAAAAACATTGTTAATAAGGCTGGGATCATTTCAAAAAAGATCAAAGGGTTTGGGTTGAGGAGCTGAAAGGTCAATGCTTACAAAGAGAAGGGATAACAACATGGAGGAAAGCAACACTGATAACCCCTGAGAATGTAGAGAGACAAAACAAATGCTAGGACACTTATACAGAGAAACAGTGCAGGAGCAGGCTCCCAGTGTTGTGCAGTCCATTTCCTGACAGCACAATAGAAGGACTATGCCGTGATTTTTCTTTAAAGTGTAGATTTGAAGTCCCAGCTTTTCGTGACTATGTCACACTGTTGCTGATGTAAATTTACTGCAATAGGAGCAGGTCGAATGTGGAGCTGTGGTGTTGACTACGGAAGGGAAGGAGTTATTTTCTATTATCCTTGACATGCATCAAGTGGAAATGTCAATTAAGTGTTTGCCCAAAAATCCAGTATGTCTTCCAGGGCATTTGTAATGCTCCCATGAAATGAACAAATGGCGAGTTTCATGCACAAGGGAACACTGTACTGATGCCTTTGAATACATGGAAAAAGCATAAGTAATCTCATGATTTTGGGACTCCTGTGGATACAGGTATGCAATGCAACCTTTTTGTCCTCGTTGTGATTTTGTTGCTGCAATGAAGTAAAGGTCTCTAGAAAGCAGACTACTTTTGCCCCTCAGTCAGCAAACAAACGAGCACTGGTACAAACATGATTTTCCCTGCTGTGCTTGCAAAAGACAAACAACCTACCAAAACACACAGAGCAAATGAGCCATGAGTAAAGAAAAACTGAAGGGAAGTGACTTTTTGAGGTAACTAGCATAATAGCATGTAGCATCACTTGATATACCACATTGTTACCATTTTTGTTGCTCTTTATTACTCAGCCAACCAATTGGATGCTATGGCCTACACAATAGCTAGGTATCTAGCTTCAGTTTCCCTTGTGAGTCCAGCAACAGGCATGCTAACTCTGTCAGTCTGAAGGCTAACATCATCTCTTAATCTTCTGTTCCTAAAAAAAATACACCTCCAAATCTGGCATGTATCATATATCTTTCTACACCAAATCTCATTTTGGCAGGGTCACCTGCATCTCTATACCACAGCCATCAGCTATTTTTCATGTTTATTGAACATTAACGAAACACTTCTCTGAGCAGATAGGCCAGTAATGATGCCACTCATTCTGGGATAACACACCTTTATTGTGATGAATGGCCAATGAGCAAAATAGTGTCAAATGAAATGCTTACTGTTAGCCAATAACAAATTTAACTGTTGATTTGAATTATAGGACATGCCAAAAATCGTATTGTATATCTTTACCTATGGGATTTTCTGAAGGTTTTGCAACATACTGTTTACAGGCAGTCATTGCCAGCAGCAGGTTACTCAGATGGCAATGAAATTTTGAATGACCTTAGTATACAGGTATTGTGTACTTACTGCTACTACTTATGAGAGAGGGTCACCATCGCTCAGATTTAACATTTGTTGAAACTTGAAACGTATATACAGTCCACGAGACATACTAAGCATCTCAAAAGTCAGGATTTTCAGGCATTATCCAGAGACACAGTAATATAGGGACTACATTTGAAAAGTCTGGCTACAAGAAAGGACACATTTACTTGTGTCCATTCTATTTAAGCATGTGTGCTGTTTTAGGTACAATTCCTTTCATACCATTTTTGTGATGTTTTCAGATAGTAAATCAAACCGTCCTGAGACTGTGTGTGGCTTGCAACTTGTGCAGACCGGTAACAAACGTCTTTATTAAGGTGTGCTGTTCAGTTCCTCTGATCTGAAAGTGCTAGTTAAAGTTCTGAGAGCCAGAGCATTGATTACACATGCACCCATTTGAACCCTGGGCCTGTGTTCCCTTGAGATCAAAACCTCTCATTATGTTATATCAGTTGAGTCCACTGAGACGTATCCATAGCCATTGCAATGGTCATATCTTTCTCCTAATAGCAAGTGTCTGCCTCATATTACACATTCCTCATTCTCATCCTTCCCAGAAAAAGCTTTGAACTCCAACCAAAATAAAGGCTCATTGAAGCTGAGTGCTATTACCTGTCTGTTTGTTTTCACTGGCTTGATCTATATGTGTTGTATTTTGGCCGTATCGTGTTCCCCTGGCTCTGAAGAATACCATTATGTTGAAAATAAGCAGTGGACTTGTAATGCAAAATAAGCTTAGGTTAACCATTTATGACTACCACTGTTAAATACAGTGTATTGAGCTCAGGTAAAGCTCAAGTAACTCACACCTGCTAAGTACTGATTCTCTGTACATCAGTAGAAACACTGACAAAATCCTGTCATTCAAATTATTGGCAGAAAAATGAAGCTAAAGCACACTAAATAATTTGGGTGACATTATATGACACAGTACAAAGAAAACCTATACAACCCTCCCTATTTTTTTTAGCTTAGTGAACCCACTGTATGAAAATATACTTAGCTAGCAACCTATATAAGTGGCTGCCCTGCAATCCTTTTTGACTCAGTAGCTGACAGGTTGGTAGGGTGTGGCTAGACGTGAATGGCAGATCTAGCTCAGCGATGTTGAGGCCTACCTCATAACCTTGATACCTGTTGTATGTTGACATACATAATGGTATTGTGGTTTAATCATAATTCTTAGCAAATGTATTTTAAGAGATGTTTTTGGAGCCTTTAGAGGTTGAATTGTTGTGGTAGCATTATTAATCTTTGCTTTAGAGCTTAGTTAGCTAACTAGCCTTCCTGCACAACTAGAGAACCTCTGGTGAGAAGTATTAAAAGGGATTTATTAGCATTAGTAATGTGGATAGATAATGGAGAAAATGGGGAAAAAAGTGAAAACAGTCCAGTTCTGAGTGTTTATGGTATGGCCCTGTGCGATTGTATTTAAACTCTGAATGTTTAAATGAGATTAGAGGGTACATAAGTAAATGACTGTATTGAGTCAGACCTGGGGGCCCTTATGGTAATTTCTGTAGGAAACCCCAAAGAGCCTAATTCTTGGTGCTATATAGGTACTAGAGATCGACCAATATGGTTTTTTCAGGGCCGATAATGATACCGATTATTAGTAATCAAGGAGACTGATGACTGATATTTGGAACCGATATACATTTGCAGTAAAATTGAAAATCTTCTTGCCAACGGAGTGCCAACAATAATGTATGTATTGCCAGTAATATTATCTTGTAGTTGTATATCACTGCATACCACTGTATATCACTGCAACAAAGTGCATTATTCGGGCATTTTCAGTGTAACTGGGAAACTGGGCATGCTTGTCATCATAGAAATAGATCATAAGATTGTGGTGTTTTTGCAGCTTCAGCGTAGAGGATTGTGCTGTTTATTGCAATGTCGGCAATATCTGCAGCGTTTCTTTCGAAACACAGCTCCGCTCGCTCACCGGAGCTGCTCCAGTCTGCAAATGCATTTCTCTGTGCCCGTCTGTGGCACAGTAGCCTTCAGTGTTGATAGGCTATTACTCGTGACGTGTAACCAATCAGATAGTGCTGTGGGCGGGACATTGCTCGAGACCACAGAGTGGTGACTACAGACATAGAGAGGCGGCTGCATCAGAGCCAAAGTAGTGCATTTTAAAATTAATTAATTTTATTGGCAATCGGATAAAAAAAAAACGATTCTGATAATCCTAAAAATGCTGAATATCGAATCCGATAATTATCCAGGCCGATAATCGGTCGACTCCTAATAGGTACGTGGGGTATGCCATACTAACTGGTAGCTTTGTGATTGGTGCACCTGTCATCCCAATACTAACATGATGAAATTGTATCTATTTTAGTTCTACCTCTGTAATGACACTTTCAAAACATGACATATAAACATAGATGTGAATCCTCAAGATATGGTGTGCAATTGTTGGTATTTTCAATATCAAAATCAGAATCTACTCTGAAAAGCACTGCCAAATGGTAAATGTTAAGTTTTTTAAAATGGTTTTGACTCTCAACATTTCTCCAAAAGCAAATCCACTTTCGCTCCACTTTGACATTTAAGATAATGAGTATTCATCATGTTACGTTTTGTGTAAATCTTGTGTAAACAGGCAGACACATTCCCCACCATAACTGCTGTGTAGATATGTGCAAGTGCTCATCCTCAGGAATTATGTGCGTCTTTCTCACCACTCATCCTCTTTGAAAGAAGATGCTTTAATCTCGCTCCTCTTTCAGGAGTGAAAGCAGATAAGAGGCCAGAGAATATTTGCAATGTCATCTTTGAAAAAAGGCTTTAAATAGAAATGTGCTTTTATCACTTTCCCCTTTTCATTCCTAATCTGGATGGATGTCAATGATATGTACAACTGGAATGGAATTGCATACATTTGAAAAATTGATTAAAACTACTGAGATTGTCGGTATCATGATAATATTTATAGGTTTTTCAGTGGAATGTCTTCAGAGAGCTATTGAAATGTCATGCTGTTAAGACACTTTGATAGAATATGGTGTATGCAAGGTGCACTTTGACTGATGTGTATTAGAAACACATCTATTCTTTGTTAGCTCCTTCCAAATACATCTCATTCTTGCAGATTGTTCCCTTAGCATTTCTGTCTGTAGCATTGCATGATGCATTGCTTTGCTCATCCTAGACAACATAGCATTCTTGCAGTTTTACACGTTACAGATTCTTTTGTGTATTTACGTTGTAGCTGTTGAGGTGCAGTAACAAGTATACAAGACCTGTTATTGATATGAAGGATGACTAGAAAATTACACTTTTTCATTGTATTAGGTGAGGATGCTTTACAGCAGCAAAGGTTCCATCTACTAATTTCTCATATTGCATCTGCAGTTAAGAGCACATTTCTGGTAGTGGTTTGTAGGCTGCAACATCCCTGTCTTTGATATTTCCAAATCTGTTGGGGGTTTCAGAATAGGAAACTGTCAGCAGAGCCCAATTAAAGTAGTCCACAACAAATACTCCTACTCAACTACTATAGCCTGTCTAGATTTTGGAAACATAATCCTCTAGCCCCTTTTTCATACTGGCACATACTCACAGGTGTACAGTACAATCCTGTACCTCTGACTAAACTGGATCACTGAATGTTTATCTGAGAAGCTTACTGCAAGTCATTGTTTTCATATTCCTTAGGATGATCTTTTGCACAGAACATTCAAGACCTTTATTCTGCATATTCTATATTGTATATTTATAATTGGGTAGGATGTTCTTAAACATTTACTTTTGACTTACTTTTCATGGTCCAATTTGTCTATGTCTATAACATTTATTATTTTTTCTGTTACTATATCGACATGTGGATTAAATATTGACTTCTTGCTTTGCCTTTCTGTAAATGTCTTTTGGCTCCGCCATTCCATGGCTCACCATCACACAAAGGGAATACTATAATCATCCTCTCTAGTTTTTCTCAGGCTTTCATTTCTCCTATTTACTAACAGCTAGTAATTTCATTACAGTATGGCTAAAAAATTCTTAAAAGGCTCTCTCATATGTCGTTCACTGGTCCTGCATTTTAATGTTTCAGTGGTCTGATTGTGATGGAAGCTATACAGATGTGGTTTGTGCATGCAAGCTAACATCATCATCGCAGCCACGACATACAGATTTAACCGTGTTAATTCCCAGAAGGGAATTGTTTGTTATGTCTTTTTTAATGTTTTGTGTTTCACCTTTCCTGTAAATCTTTTTATGTGTAGCCATCATTAATTGAAAGTTAATATTGAGGATAGTGTGAGTATGTTCCTTGGAAATCATCTTCATTGAAAGAAAAGATTTAGATTTATATATTTACACAGACCTGTTCTGGTGCCTGTGTTGATTTACACAAAACAGTTGTGATTTTTTTTTAGCAATTGGATATTATGGACATTTAAGTGCTTCCTCATATGAAGTAGTTGGGGCCAGTTTAAAGGTGATGGACCCATGCACTCTTCACAGGTGAAGGGCAAGTCTTCCATTCTTTTGTCTAGGGATCACATTCTATCATCTGCCTCTGGATAGGTAGAAAAATTTACAAGCAACTGGACGTACTATGGCTGGCCAAGGTCTAATGGCAGAAATAATACTAAAATAAACAGCAATGGAGGGGAAAAACACACACATCTGCAGAATATAATCTTGCATTTATCATAACTTCAATGAGTAGAAAGAAAATCATATTCAATTCTGCTCAGAGCCCTCTTACAGTTAAAGAGCATATCTAAAAGAACTCGAGCTGTTCTGCTGCTGGTGCTCAGAGATAAGAATGTGGTGTTGTTTCATTATAGCTTATTACCAATCTGTATTCACATGTAGTATAACAGGAAATAATTAAAAGAGAATAATGTTTTTTTTGCTTCAGCTTGCATTTTTGAAGTTATCACTTTTTTAGAGATTTCAAATGAAAAGGGGAGAGATTTCACATCAAGTCCAGAGTTATTAAATATTTCTCATTCAGTGGAATACATGAATGCTATTGGCGAAACATTTTTGGTGGGTTGTTTCGCTGAGAAGGGGTGTAGTGTTGATTGGAAATGCTATCATTTCTGAATTACTCTGAAGAATTCTCTGGAAGAACATGATTATATTGGCATATGAATTTAAACCATCTGCATAATAATATTCCATATTTAATTATATTTGGCAATTTGCTTTTGGTGTCATGCAAACACATTTGGTAACTCAATAATGCATGCTCTCATGTACTTAACCTAGTTAATAGCAAGGTTAACTGCTCTCCTGACACTATTGATTTCTTAGTCAAGCAAATACCAGCACAAAGCTGAAATTCAATTATATAATCTATGATTCATGATTGAATACATTAGAAGACATTAAAGTGAACACTTCTACTGAAACCAAAGCCTGTATTGCTCTATTTTACTGATCATGCACAGCTCACTTACGGTGTGAACTTGGTGCTTTAGAAGAGTGAGGCACTGAAGTGCAAATGAAATATTCTTGGGTTCCCACCAAAGAACATCCCCTGAGTTATTTTCAACCAACTGCCCGTTAATTTGTTCTTGAATCATCTCACGTGGTGGCAGATTGTCACCCCACCCCAACCGTCTTGACCTCTCAAACCAGATATATACATGCACTTTTCCAGTAATTCAAAATAAATCTTTTGAAAGGACTTCATGACTTGATATAGGCCAAGCAGCCATACCACCCTGTGACTTTCTCTTCCTGATGGCTGAAGCTAAGGAGGGCAGCACTTGTTTATTGCTTGGGAGACCTCTTTGGAAAAACCAGAATGCTGCTGGAAGTGGTATGAGTTGATCCATAGGGGGCGGTCTTCCCTCTGTACCCAACAGAAGGCCAATGCTCCAGACTCACTATGATCATTAAAGATGCCATGGAACTTATTGCAAGGAGTTTCCCTGGTGTCCTGGCCAAAATCCCAATCAGGCTCTTTCAATCTGGCCCAATTTAAGGTTGAATAATTGTCTTGGTCTGGCATTCTGGTACAGAATGGCTACTGTGCATGAGCCAGTGGTTATAACACATTGGTGATGGCTAAGTTGTGGTGAGTTTCCCTCCTTTCCTCCCCCACCCACGCATTGTAGGGCACTTTGAGGCCCTGAAAGATGCTATAGCCATTGATTTTCTTCCTACTGTTGTTGCTGTTATTAGAGTGTAAAAGAAATGAATAGTATCATGACATTAAAAGATTAAAGATTACAATTTATGAGTTAAATCACTTTCAATTTATCCTTTAGCTTATGCTATCTAGGCCATCGTACATAGAGTATGATTTACTGTAGTTGTTAATGTTGTTACATTATGTGTGAAATGACATCAGCTAGATAGTCTGCAGTTTATCTTAAAATGATCTGTTATTTTAATGTTGAAACATAGTGGGTGAACATGTCAAATAGTTGATTCAGCTGAATCAAAGTAAAAAAAACTGTTGCACTTGGCTGCTTGTCTATAGCTAGGGATATGGCTGAGTCCTTCATGACTAGCTATTCTTTGATATTTAGTTTTTTTTCTTTTATCATTATAGCATTTTTCTGTTAAAAGACATAAAACCATTCCTCTCAAGTGTCCACATTTACAAAGTATTGCCAACAATCATATTTAAATACAGACATCTATATGTAACAGCAATACTTGCAATACACTCAGATTACACACTATGCTAACAATTAAAAAAATATATAAACCACATTTTAAATCTGGCTTGGCAATCTGAAAACAAAACAATGTTAAGGTACTATTAAGAATGCCAATGATACTCCTTATTCTTTAGTGTGTTCCTTTCAAGGGAACTAAGTTAGGCTCCTACAAACTAGGCTGAAACTGCTTTCAATGTTCCTCTGCTTCAGTATGTGAGGCTGTGTGTTATGTACTGCATGCATAAAAGCAGGAGCTCCAACAGGCGTGGAATATATCGTACTGTTCTTCTGTTAGTAGTCATACCATCAACCTCCTTTAACTCCCTGCTCAATTTGCTTTGCTGCTTTGTGAAAATTTTACATTGCCTCAGGCTTCAGTCTCATCGCTAGTGGGCATCAGAAAGCAGGAAAAAACCCAAGGTAACCCCCTTGCTCTGGGTTTCCAAGACAATGTTCTTTCAGGTTCTGACTGGAAATGAGGGCTTGTCAGAGCCACTCAGGCAGGGAAGAATGTTAGTTGGATGGCCTTTATGCATTACTGTGTCAAAAAATTTTCTCTTGGACAAATTGGACATCACAGGTCTGTTTTTTTTAGCCAGCACACCCTACTCCGACTCCCATTCTACATGGACCTCTGCTGAATTATTGAAGCACTCTGCTTTTGGAGGGGACAGCAGTGGGAACGAGTGAGGGCATCACACCCTTTAACCAGCCATTATCTTTTATATGTGAGAGGACGCATCAAACCCCACATTAAAGGCCTGTCATGCATAGCCCTGTTACATCAGACCGAGGTGACCTCTCGCTATTTGAAGGTCCACTGCTCCTGTGCAGATGATTCCCTGACTGGTCATAATTGCATGGAAAGGACTTGAAAGAAAGGGGTTATGGTTTGCCTAAAAGAAGGTGCAGTACCTTGAGGTAACACAATCACAATCGTTCTGACCATGAAAAAGAAAAAAAAACAAAGTATTTTCACTACTGCTTCCTTACATTTCTAGTAAATTCAATAAAACCAAAATCACATTAGATGGACTTCATACTGTTGCATTCTGACGGTCATCATAGACCTATTACAGAGTAAATTGGCTAGACCTCTTCAAAATGGGTTTTGTATTTTATCATTGTTGTTTTGATATGGCTAAATCATATTATTGTCCATAAAATACAGATAATAATAATTATTCATTTCAGCTAAAAAGGACATTAAGTCCTCTCCACATGTCTGTCTCAGGGATGTAGAAGGATTGCTAGTGACAGGTGTTTAATGTTTTAAAGGCAGCAGTGGCTCCCCTTTGGCCCCTTGTCATTTTGAATTACAATCATCAGTGGAAACGGATGGGTTAGTCACTGCTGTGACAGTTGCTCTGCATTGCTAGGCAACACACGCTGCAGGGTCGGGCTTTAATAGTCAGGCTTTCAGGTGGCAGTCCGGTCTGGGAGGCTTGTTCCACGCAGTGGGATAGACAGTTGAGTAAAGTGTGTTCTTTCTCGCTGGAGTTTGCCTACAAGTTCACCACTGTTTGGCCAGCAGGGAGGAATTGCTCTGACCTTTCCTTTGTTTGTTTTGCTTTGGCCCCCATGGTTACAAAGAGTTTGTCTTTGCAGGCAGGGGTGGGTAACATGGAAATAACTGAGTGTGGATCCCTTTGGGAGGTAACAGTTTGGTAGCAGCTCCATGTTGAGCCTCTACAGTAGATGGTGAACATGCTTCACAGCCAGGGAAAGCCCTCGCTCTTGCACAGGCCTCATTTGTGCCCTACTCTGTTCTCCTGGCACTCTGTCCCTGACTGCGACTGAGTCATGAATTTCTGTCGGGTTTGTCAGCACCTTAGAGGAAGGCCAGAATAAGTAAAAGCTTGGGACATGCCAGCTTGTTTCCTGAATGATTGTGGTGTCTTCAAGATGACGTGGAAAGAATAATATACCAGTTCTGGACTTTTTAATCTCAGCTATTTCATGATATATTCTTGTTCTAAGTCCATTTCTGAAAAATGGCAACCCAGGGTTACGTTCATAAAATAAATATTGACATTTTGCTGAATAAATTAATAAATCAGATTTCAAGTAATATTTAATTAGAGTGTGCTCCAAAATCATTTTCCCCTTTTAAACAACACTACACAAATCACTCTGGCAGGTTATTTTCAGTGCCCTCTGATACAGTAATTTACTAATGAGCACACTCCACACTTTGTCCACTTCTGATAGCTGCAAATCCATTCAGATTTTGCAGCTCATTATATAGTGAGAGTGTGACGGAGACCCGTCGCTACGGTTGAGTATGCGCTCTGACTGCCATACCAATGAGCCTGGCTCTTTGGTGTTGCGGTCAAACTGTAGGTTTGGGACCCCGTAGACCCAGGTTCAAGGCTGGGTGGGGTGACTGCTCTCTCCCTTTGCTACATATGGTGTTAGAGTGGGATGGCTGGCCGCGAGGCCATCGGAGGCGTGCCCAGCGTGTGAGCCGTATGAGGGACCCCCAGGTTAGGTTGACCCCGGTGTGAGGGACCACAGAGATGGGTGAAGCACGGTGTGAGGGACCCCAGAGATGGATGAAGCACCAGTGAGTGGGGCACCCTGGGATGGGAGAAGTACGGTGGTGGAATGCACGAGGGACGCCTCTGTGCGTGAAGTGCGTGGGCACGCTTCCCGAAGGGGAGGGCAGTGTGACGGAGACCCGTCACTACGGTTGAGTATGCGCTCTGACTGCCATACCAACGAGCCTGGCTCTTTGGCGTTGCGGTCAAGCTGCAGGTTTGGCTACCTGTAGACCTGGGTTTGAGGCCGGGTGGGGTGACTGCTCTCTCCCTTCGCTACAGAGAACCTTTGCAGAAAGTTATGACTGATGTTCTAAAAACATTTTCACTAGGTATGAACATATTAGAGGATTTCACATTCACAATTCACATAGAAGGTTTAATTCAGAATCCACTGCTGTTCTGAGCAAGGAAGACCATTGAAACACCCACAGAATATAATTACCTGAATGTACAGAAATTGGCAAAATAGCAGCTCCTGTCATCAGTTGCTACCATAACACGATCTCATGGAAGGATCTTAGCTGCTTTAAAGTGAAGCAATTCCCTCCTCTCTGTATGAATTATTAAAGCCATTTACTGGTGAAACAATATTCTGTTATTTTTTAAATGAACAGCAGGCGTGAATCATCTTTTTCTTATGGAATTATTTTAAAGCAATGTGGGTGTTATGAAGATGAAAGAAGCTTGATAACTACAAATAGAATAATATTGAAAATAAAGTGTGTTATGGAGTTATGTATATTTGTTTGCTGATACATCAGTTCTTGTGCTGAAAATGGAAAAAATGAAACATATTCCAGACAGACCTTCATTGCCATTATTATTTCATCAAATCACATGGTCATTTCTAAACAATGTTCCAAACATCCACCCTTCCTGCTCTTCCAGCATAACAGCCATTGATCTGCAGTAATATTGACTATTTCAATATTCAAATAGTTGAGATAATAAGCATATTGTATTTTCAGCTGTATACAGAAGCTTGATCATTAGTATTATAGCAGTGGTTTAAGTAATGTTATACCACTGAGCAAGCTCTGTACTTGCTCTGAATTGCTCAAGGAAATAACACCTGCAACAAAAGGATCTCATGAAAAAGTAGCTCCTGGGAAGAAAGCTTCAAGTGGATGTCTCCTTGATCAAGCAATATTGCAGTTATAGCACAGGACACATCAAAAACATATGCAAGCATGCATGCATTCATACGCACAGTAATTCCTCTCAGTTGGGTGTGTATGTTTACTCTGTGTTGCATCCTCTGTCTTCCTGTTGAGGTTTCCAGAAGCCACCTGTTGTCTTCAGCTGCCAGGAATCCATTTCCAACTCAGCCCTCAGTCAGGCTTTCCCCTTGACCAGCTTGATGCTTGGGCGCCTGTTCACGTCCCCCAGGGGGGTGCTGGGTAAACAGCTCAGTGGTCATGCTGTTATCATGGCCTGATGGGAAGGGATGGCTGATTTTCAGGAGCGGATTGATTGTGTTTCTAAAGAGCGTTTATTCCCTGCAGCTCTGCCATTTAAAATCATCTCCTCTGTCTGTCTTCCATCCCTGTAATTAAGCATCAAGGTACAGCTGATAAGAAGGGGAATCACTTGTCTATTAATTACCTGGGCCCTGTTCTTTCCTTTTGTGGCCTGTAACTAATTATAACGACAAGCTTGTTTTCCCCCGTCAGATGGACTTGATGTTCTTGCACTGTGTTCCTGAGCCAGCGAGACTGAAAATAACCTGATATCCACCAGCAATTCACTGAAATCCCTCTTGCACGACTCATTGCGTTCTTTCAGCTCCAACTCGGATTACCAAAATAACCATCCATCTAGCTGACTGACAGCTTCTATTACTGTAAAAAAGACAAAGCAGGACAAAGGACATGAATGAATACTATTTCTCTTAGTATGATATCGTAAAATGTGGCCATTTTCAAAATTGGTATGGAAAAATATTGGTACTTCATGAAATATACTTCAAATAAGCTGGTATTTCTGTATTTGAGGTGTTTAGGGAAACATGTTTGCCTGTAAACTCTGCATGGTAAAAGGTTTAAGTGTGCTGGTGAAATCCCATTCCCATTCAAGTGACTGAAACAATTACAGTTTTTTGTTAATTATGCTATTTCGCCCCTGGAAGTTTCTTAGACATTTAGAAAGGCCTCACTGTCATGGAAATGACACATCCATCACTTGCATATCCCATGCAGATACTGTATCTAGGATAATTAATTAAGATAATTACAGACAAAATGATACAGCATGTGAACAATGCCAGAGATGTGCTTTCCCCCAGTGTCTGTCTGCCATTAACAGCATGTAAATTGCAGCAGTGTGCAGAACTGGAAAGTTCAACAAATGATGGTAGAGTGAAATGGTACTGTGCAAATATTGCCATCAAGGGGACAATGAAACATAGTGGCCCATGAGGAACGCTTCCTGCTCTTCTAGCATAACATCAATTTCACCTCTGGCCAGTTCTCCCTTTACCAGTCAGTGGCAGGACTCCCCGATGCCCTCTGGAAAAAATAATGAGCCACAGCATTGATTGCTATCATCCAAGCCGTTACATTCCTGAGCTCTCCTCTAGTTCTTAAACTTACCTTCAGAGGCCTGTTGGAGACCCAGAACCTTTCTAATTCTCCTCTTTGGAAATAGGGGATTGTGGAGGAGGGACAGCTCTTAAGATACTGGTACAAAGTTTCTGGTCTGTGCCCCAGAGTGCATATTTCCTGAGCTTCCACCCTGCTGTATGATAATGATGCTGTCCTCTGCTGTGGCTCAGGTGAAGAGGATGTGTGTGAAATCACGTCTTATTTACAAACCAGGCACTCGCATCCCATTCCAAGATGTGGGAGCCTCCAAAAGCAATTTAGCAGTTAATCCTTTCCATCTGAAAAGCCAAATGGTTTCTTTGCTCACAATTATAAATGTAAATCTGAGACCTGGTATGATGTGTTTCCATAAAGCATAATTAGTTTCCATCAGCAAACGGTATGTAGGAGCATTTAAAAATGGATCGACAGTATTGAGAAAATATTTTTCTGTTTTTTTTTTTCCTGGGTTTCATACAATGTGTTTTTGGCAGACATAAACTGAAAGTACCACTTGAAGCACACAAAATTGTCCATATCAAAAGTTATTTAAAAAGGTATTTAATAAACTGAGTCATTAAGTGATCTTTTGCTCCCAAAAACTTCAAAAAACATCAAGAAAATTAAATGTCACAGAATTAGTTGAAATCGGACAGGATGTTTGCAGTATGTTTTAAAAATATTTTATCAAGTCTGGATTTGGCCTGCAATAGACCCAAGGGATAGGGAAGCCTGTCACAGAAAGGTCATTTTTCTTCAGCTCCACAAGGTCAGAGTTCTGTGAAACTCCACATGAAAAGCTTTCTGATGGTGCATATATTTTAATTTCTTAACTGTGGAGAGATTCTGCTTTTTAATGATCAATAATTTCCCAAATTCAGAATGTAAATTCACATATTTTAAAATCAGTTTCACAATACCTTTCACAATACCAGTGCATAACACTGTTTTCTATTTTCCATTCATCTGGCTGCTGAGAAGTGTATGGGATTGTTTCTCATGCTTTGAACATGTAATTTGCATGGTCTGACACAACTGCTGTCACAGCTTTATAACTGACTTCAGATGCATTTAATCATTTTGCAATGTCATCTACCACTGAAGGATTTCAAATAAATTGCATCAGACAGACTCTCAAACTCTCAAATCAGCCCTAACTCAATTGTCCTTGCAAAACAAACAAAATATGCAAAAACTAGTGACCTTTCACATCTGGTGATTCCTTAGTGATGAGAGATGCTGTCACATATTTTGATCAGTTCTTTGATTTTGCTTTCACGGAAGTCAGCAGTCCAAAGTTGATTGGCTGATGTCATTGCCCCATTGTTTACTACATGCCTGTTTTAAAATGTGTGATTTTAGCTGGTTTCCTTTTTCAAGAGGAAGAACACATTGGTGAAATCTTGAATGAAATCCTTAATGCAATCCGTAATTTTCCCTTTGTTTTGACTGAGAATCCTCTGTCATCCATGTGACTTTACTCAGACTTTATGGATTTTAAATTCAATGGTTTAAAGATGCATCCATGTGTCATTTCCTCCTCCTTTTTTTTTTGCACCAGTGAACTCCTGTTACAATTATAAATTGATAATTGTATAGTTTTTCATGTGTCTTTGCCAATTGATACAGGCTTCCGTGATTGGAGTGCCTACAGGGATGCCTGAAGGACAAAGATTGAAATACAGGTTTAAAGCCCTGCAGGTGATGTGGTGAAGAAAAGCTTCCCATTTATAGCTATAATAGAGGTGTATCAATCTGGAAGTGAACACTAAGCCATTTCTACTTTGGTGTCTAAAGCCACATATGAGGGACTGTGGTGCACGTCTCCCCTTCTGCTGAGCGATTGTTGCTGATGCAGTGATGAGACCGCCACCTGTCTCACTGTGCCTCAGGTGATGAAGCCAATTATCTTGGACTCATTCTATGTCTGACACATATTTCAAAAGAGCAATGTTTTGAATGTTCCCCAAACTGTTAGCTGACAAGAAGGCTTGCTTGTTGGTTATTTACTCATCTGGAGCTAAATTTAGTGTGTGATACTTGATACAATCTGTGTCATCCTGTACACTTCTCATGCCAGGCAACCATGCATTAATTGATTAAGACTTAATTAACAATATTTTTCTTTGATTACCAAGACTTCATTGCAGACATGTTTTAGTGTCTTTTAGACTGTCGCTTGGTGTTATACTTTTAAGGCTGGCAGCAATGTGTCATTTACAGCCAGTATGCAGTGTTGCAGGTTCCTAGGTGTCTTTCATGAAGTCAGGACTTGGTACTAAGTGTGTCACCACACTGTACAATAACTTACCATTTGTTCTTTGAAAATTAGAGAAGAACGGTAACTCCTAACACACAACTTGCATGCAAATTACTTATGTCCAGTGTAAATCATAAATTTCCCCATAGCTTCACAGAGGTACTGCAGATACTTGGGAATTTAGTTTTCATAGAGATAAGATTGCTCAGGTTGGGAGAATGTTTTTGAGAACTGCCTAACTGCTTCCCACTCTAATCCCTGTCTAGCTTACATGGAGGACACCATATGCTTGAGGGTCCTTTTATAGGTCATTCAACTACAAAGAGGGGGAACCAGTCAAGAGGGATGACACCTCTACATGTGTCAAGGATTGCTGTAGTCATTTGAACTGTTTATGACATCTATTGCAGTCACCAGTTCTGTGGGCAAGTCCAGCAGTGGAAGAGGGGGATAGTGTGTGGCCTACAGTCCAGCTGATTTTATAGGTCTTTCAAAATATCAAATCACTGAGAACCCTGATGCTGTGGTCATGTGACTGACTGAAGCACAATTACAGATCCAATCAAGTCAAAAGGGACTGAACTGATTACACAGATGGATGACTGCACACATCCATGCCCTGAGCCTTGAGAAAGGACACAGCAGCTGTTCTGCTGTTGCAGTAACTACAGTACACTGCTGCCCTGATCTGTCCTTTACCATCTAGACATAATGAAATAAGGTTTAGGTTTGATATCTACACAAAAGGTAGTACTGCATGTTTGTTTTGGTGGTTGTGTACAGTCTTGATTATGACAGCAATATGAAGACAGTATTCCACAGATGATTGACAGGGGCTTGGCTGATGAGGGCTTGGTCTCTGCCATGTGTATCAGAGTGACCTCTCTGTTCCCTCTGTCACTGTGAACAGTTGCAATAGAGTTGCATACTGGTTTTGCCCAAGCATAGCCTTTGCCCGTCAGCCTGCCACCCTCCGTGGAGATGTCTCCCTTACGACAGTGATTAACTTCCTCTCTGTGATTGACAGCTGCCATTTCTCTGGTGACTGCTCCACGTCTAGATAACTTTCATGGGGTTTAGGGCTCCAGATACAGCCAGACAATGGGGTGCGGGCAGGGTGTCAGAAATGAGTGTGGGAGAAATTGGAGAGTCATGAGGCTGTGGCAGCAGTGGAGCAGTGTGCGGGGATCTATACCTGATGTGAGGTTTGTTCACTCAAAGGGTCATAAATAAGGGGGGTTTGTTGAAAGTGAGAAATCGGCTATCCGTTGCCAACCAAGCCCAGTGGACACATTTAACTTGCCCTGTATTATTCACTGTAGAGCAGTCAGTTAATTAGAAATCATTACTCATTTTCTGCTGCACTGCATGTGTGCCCTAGTAAATAGAGTAATTTGGGTGCTACCTGTATGAATAACAGAGCAGCTACAAAAGGACAAGGTGATTTAGGCCAGGCATGCCACTGTATGGCATTATTTCAGTGTTGTCAATGGAGAAAATGTTCCAGAATCTGCTCACAGATATCGCAAAAAGGCAGTATTATATGAATAGATGTTAGAGAATACGCCAATGTACTTATTTGCAGCATTCCTTTTTATTTAGTTATGCATGAACAGAATGACATATTGTCTTACATAAATAATGTAGATCCTTCTTCTGTGAAGTTAAGGGTGTCTTAGACCTTTCAAAATGCAAAGTGAAGACATCACAAGGCGACACCAGCCTCTGTTTCCTGTCACCTCCTTGACATGCTAACTACTCAACAGCAGCATTTTCTTGTGCTTTGTGATGTCGCCTTGTGATATTTTCTTGATGATCAGGCTACAGTGGAAATTACAACGATGCCCTAATGCGTGCTAATATTGTTTCTTATTTGTGCTAGTTCTCACACTCATCCAAGCCAAAATCGACTACACAACAGTACACACATTTTTACAAACCATCCATTTCATTATCATTATTATGGTGACCACAGTTAAGGAAACTAGGAAACCACTGAAACCTTTCATTCATTGTGTTTGCTTCAGAGAAGTTAATTGTATTTCCAGCCAGAGTTGCCTACTGCATTATGAATACTGCTCTCTCAGTCTCTGGGCTCTGCTTAGCTATTCAGTTCATCGTCTGCGGGGTGTGGTTCTCCTGGGAAGTAGGTGTGTTTGAATGACTAGCAATGAGGGCCAGGCTGTTTAGCCCCTTGCATTGTTGTATTAATGACTGAGTCTGAGCCACTTCTGTGACATCTTTCACTCTGATGGGTATTCTCATGGTCATTAGGACCACTGTACTCCCACACTATTAATTTTGACTTGTATCACAGCATTATTGATTGACTGTCTTCTCCAGCTGTTCTGCATCATTTTGATCTCCAAAGCTTTGGTGAGATCCCAAGGTTTACTGCCTGTAGGCCCAGGTAACATGTAACAAAATCTAGCCACTTGACCCCAGAATACCATGATGACCAATAGAGAAGAATTGGCACGTTTGGGGGATGTGCTGTAGCAGGTAATGGTGGACCAGATGTTGTCGGAGTGAGCAGTGACAAGCTTCATCTTTAATTTGAAGTTGAAGCAAAGAATGATACACAGAATACACAAGCATGTTCTTTTAAGGGCAATTCATTAAAGCTACACAAGATGGGGTTTCTGATTGGCTCAGGCGGTTGAAGTACTCATTCCAAGTGCAGGATGAGCCCTACAGTTGAAAGCTTTGCAAGTTCTAGTCTGGGCTGTGTCATTAGTTGACAGTGACCAGGAGGCCACAGCAATGGCACATAACTGGCTCTGTTTCACCTGGGTCATGTTATCCAGGTTCCCCTCACTGCACCTCACAATAGTACCTTCTACTACCAACTTTCAGGCCCTATGAGTTGCTCAGGTGGCATTATTAGCTGCCTATTCTCCATCTGGCATTTGCCCTCTTGTGTTCTATTTTGAGAAATGGGGGGGTTGGCTAGTAATAGGAAAGCTAGCACTTTTTGCATGTGAGCGTATCTGAGGATTACATTCATTGTGCCTAATGCAGAGTAGAGTTCAATGTAGCCTATTGGCAATTTCAATGTCTGGGTAAAAATAAGCATTAAAAAGGCTGTGACCTAAATGGATTGTTCATTTGAAAGATTTGTGTTGCTTTTTAATAAGTGAAAACTTACAAGCAACTGTATGCTGTAGGTGATTCTTTATTATTGATTATTTATGTATAATCTTTCAAAATATAATGCTCTGCTACTAATTGATTAATATCTAACTTATGAAACACCTACAGTACTCTTGCAATTTGTTATTTACCACCCATCTACTACAGTAATCCCAGAATGTAAATTCTACAATTAAAATCAAAGCTGTATGGTTCTCAGCAGTTGAGAAGGAACTGAATTTATGGAGAAGTTTCATGCATTTTTATAATTTATGCTGTCACTACCTCTCTAGAAACAGAGCTTTTTATAGAGTCTCTTGTTATGTTCTGAAGGCTTCTGTTTGAGCACAATAATTGCATTTTGCTGCATGTGAAAAGTCAGTTAGATAAGATCACCCTGCTGGTGGATTGAACTGACGTGGGCTTATCTTTAATTGCAGAGTTGTGCCATGCCTCTCCGCCCAGCCCCCTTGTAACAACAAGCAGCAAAAGAGGAGGAGGTGAGTTTTTAAAGCATGCTAAAAGTTTGTATAACTGCTGGATGTATTCAAAGAAGCAGCTAAGATTCATCTAAGATGCACAGAGCAAAAATGAAAGATCAAGAGTTTCTCTCACTTCAATCCTTTGTGCTGAGAATGATGTCTCTGTAAGGGAACATCCCTTTATGAAGCACAAAGTGGAATATGGCCGGTGGGCACTGAGCTGTCATATCCCATCATGCCACATTAAGGGAATGAGCAGCAATGCTCTTTTGGGCCACAGGGAGTTGTGACGGTCATCAGACCCCATCCATACTATTTTAATCTGTCAGCACCCCATTCTCTGATAACCCTCAATTAGGAAAGAGGTAGATTTGCGCTTCCATTACATACATTTCAACTGACCAACCTATGCTCTTCACTCACGCATGTACACTGCATCAAGTGGAAATGATTTAAAGTCTGATTCACTGTGTTTCACATCCCACCACTGACAAAAAATCTGAACAGTTATTTTTATTGGAGCTGCCTGGTAGCCTTCTGTATATTTCCTTTTGCATGTTTACTGTGTCTTGATATAGTCATGGTAAATCAACTGGTCATTTTCTTGACTAG
Organism: Megalops atlanticus; assembly: GCA_019176425.1. NCBI lineage: Eukaryota > Metazoa > Chordata > Actinopteri > Elopiformes > Megalopidae > Megalops > Megalops atlanticus. Next base: position 8,306,982 of record CM032885.1, on the reverse strand, counting down.
TCACTGAATGAGTCTTCAGAAGGCTTAATTTACTCTCCCATGTCTCATCCATCCTGATCTCCCTCCACTGGCTACCGGTGACGGCAGACATCCTTTTCAAAATGCTGATGTTAGCATGCTCTCACTTACTGTATCTTCAGCTCATCACCAGATCCCACTCAACAGCCAGGCCTCATTAGGTTGCTTGGCTGTCCCTCCTTCTTTGCAACTGCACATCTTGGTTGTATCCTCTGTCCCCCCCTATGCAGTGGAATGATCAGAACAGCAGTCAGAGTTCCTGTTCCTTTCTCACTGAAGACCCACCTCTTCAGACTGCATCTCAGTCCCCCTACCCAAGCGTGACCTTTTGTTCCCCTTATGTGTAACTTTATATGTGATAGTTTTTCCTCAGGGAAGGTGGTAGCTCTGTTGTTTAGAATGGTGTTGTCCTACTGTAGGCTTTATTGTATTGCACTTGCGTCAAACGAAGTAAGTACTTGTGCTCTCAGGACTCTGTTGCTCTGGCACTGATGCAAGTTTTATTATTTGTAAAACACTGCATGCCACTTTTTTAGATGTAATTTTGTCTGCATCTTATAAGTTGCTCTGGCTAAGAATGTCAGCTTCTGACTCTGATTGCAGTTTTTTACAACCATTTTCACACTTAGGTCAATACCATGCCCACTTTTTCAAAACTCTTAACACTGTGTGCTTAACAACCATGCATATGAGCACTTCAGTTAATTTGTCGTGCAAAATGCACTACAACCACCAAAACACTTCATAATTCACCCAAAAGTGACTTGCGCTTTCATAACAATAGCAAATGTTATTTCCCAGGAAGACTACTTTGTCACTCAAAATACAATGGACTAAAAAACAGAAACAACTTGAAGCATTGCAAAATGCATATATTATGTGTTGCCGTATCCTCTGTTTTTGCATAGATTATTGCTGCATTGCAAAAAAAGTAAAGTTTACAGTACATATTGTAATACCAAACAAATAAATCTGAAATGCTGCAATATGCCTCATGACAGCTCTATGCTACAGTTTCTGAGGTATAATATAGTACAACAAAAATTCTGCAGATGCTTTTCATTTCTAGTACAGTAAGTGAAACAACAACACATGATATTACCACTAGAAGTCTGCTGTAGCCCTAATGCTGATCCATGGTGTCCTCTGTATTTTGGGTCAAATATTTATGAATTTCACATTTACTGCAACATTCTCCCTTGCCATGAACCTTTAGAAAAACCTTTAGAAAAAAATCTTTAGCATTATCTTATCCACACCTACAATCCCACACACCCCTAAATATTTGAAGCCAAGCATATTTGACACCAAGAACAAACTTTTTGATCTGCTGTTTTGCCTGTCACAATACTGTAGATACCACTGAGTGTGGTAAATTTACTGTAGTTGTATTCATGGGTCACTTTCTCTCACTGATAGCCCATCACTTACATATACAGCAGTAATAGTGGAAAAATCTCTTCAGCGACTACTACATCTATATTTTGCCTATATACATGCACATTTCAATGCAAATATGACAACTTTTGTATAGATGGTAACAAGGCTGCAAACAAAAAAACTGAATAAACTTTCTGCTAAAATCAGAATAATCTGTCTCATTTCAAGTGTATAGTTTCATTTGTCTGTCAAAATGCAGCATATTTCTACAGTGATGTAAATTTTGTTTTGAACTGAAAGTTAACTGTTTTGAACAGAGTATCTAAATGTCTGCAAAATTTGCTGTAGTTGTACAGAATTCTGCTGGTGGTGAACATTGACTGAGTGAGGTATTCATGAATTTCGGAAGAAGTGGTGATTGAATGCATTTTGTATCAAAGTAATGCAAAAGTATACACAGTTTAGTTCACATAGTCTACTGATATGGTGAATGTGTTAAGTGTTTTGAAAAAGTGGACATGGTATTGAGACACGTGTGAAAATGATTGTAAAAAAAACTGTAATAGGTTGGTGTGAGAGGTGGTGTTCCTAAAACTCCTTTGTCCAGTGAACTTACACCTACTCCTTTCTCATTTGATTCTACTGTCAAATCTCAGTACCAGTTAACCTTTTGTAAGTTTAAAACTATACAAACTCTCCTCAGCACCTGAAGTGGGTCCATGCTGTGTTAACACGGAGGTGATGTTGATTGGCTTTGTAGAGGACTCACAGTCCCCAGCCCTTATCCAGACTCCACACAGCTGCTCATTTCTGCTTCTTTTGTCATATTTTATAAAAGTCTTTGGACTCAGACAGAGGAGGCAGATTTGGACTCAGACACAGGAGGAAGATTAGTATTGGAACTTAAGATTTTTCTTTACTGGCACTGCGTTGGAACTGGAAAGAGGGGAGGACCCAGTGAAAGGAATTTGTGTGTGTGTGTGTGTGTGTGTGTGTGTGTGTGTGTGTGTGTGTGCATGCGTGTGCATATGTATGCATGCATCTGTGTGTGTGTGTGTGTGCGCGTGTGTGTGTATGTGTATATGTGTGTGTGTGTGTGTGTGTGTGTGTGTGTGTGTGTGTGAGTGTGTGTGTATGTGTATGTGTGTGCGCAAATGTGGCGGTGTGTCTATGAACACAAATAAAAGGACTGAGCGGCTTGCAGCACAGGATTTAAACTGAATGGTGAAAGAACTTAATTTGTGGGTTTTGTGTGTATTGTTACATACAGTAGGTTCCTATTCAGAAAAAAGGTCAGTGTGGAGACAGTGAGAGGAGGAGGTCAGAGCAATCCAAGTGGTTCTATTTCATGGGAAGTTAGGGCACAAAGCACAACAGACCACATTGGAAAGAGTAAAAAGAAGTGTTGAGGGTGTGCAAGTATGTGAGTGTGTGTGTCTATCTATTTCACAGCAGAATGTATAAAATTCAAATTTCCCTTGTAATAGAAAGTTTCATATTTCTTTGTTTTTATTAAATACATATATTTTACTTTAATATACTTCTATAATTATTTTATTTAATCCATGATTAATTTGCTTTGGTTTACTTCAGCATCAATGCTGAAAGAATTCAAGGACATTTTTTCCTGTCAGAAGCTCATTATAATGATATATTTCTTTCAAGCTTTTTAAAATAAAGTAGTAAAAGTTGGTTGACTAAAATACTACTACTATTACTGCTACTGCTACTACTACTACCACTACTTATAGTAACAATAAAAATAATACTCCTGTGGAATGCTTAATCCTAGAACATCCAGTTGAGGTATTACTGTGCACCAAAACATACCTGAATATACACAACAATGAAATACTTTCTAAATTAATGTGTATGGATGAATAAACATTTTAATGAGTAGAAACATGGGCATGCCACAGACGTGATTTCAATGAGTGATTGCTTGATTTCTGACTTACTTATTTACTAGAGACTAATTATGGCATTCTTGGCCTATAAACCTTAATTCTGTAAAATGTTTCTAAGGTTCAGTGTTATTTCATTAATATGGAGATGTGCGGTCAGATCCCTTGGCTTTTCTTGAACGTGGCAGTTTGTCTCTCTGCATTTCTTATGATTATTGGCAGATTGCTTGCCTTCTGTTGGTGTCATCTGTGTGTATCGACGTTTACAATATGGCTGCCAAAGTAAAGGTATGTGATAGTGTGCAATTTGTGATTAGACAAGTGTGTTTAGACTAGCATGATATCCACACTGTTGCCTGAAATGGTGGAAATATTATACTGTACGGATTCAGGAGTAGAAATTCTATCCAACTCTTTCTTACCAGGTGCCATGACAACGTGAAGTTTGGGAATTTTCATTCATTTGCTACCTTAGCCATGGATGTTTTTTGTTCAATTGTATTCAGTCTTTCCACTCTGTGGATGACTGGCCACTGTATTTCATTCATACATTGAAAGTGAGTGAGAACTATTTGTATGAATGTTAATCTTGTCCTTATCTGCAGTATATTAGGGCAGTGTAGATGACTACTGACAAGGTGGTAGGTGTAAATACAAATGCCATAAAATGCCTTTAAGTGGGTTGCCAGTACTTAAGCCGCTACGATAACTCTTTAATATAAGAAAAGAAATAATTTAGTTTAGCTGAAAGAATGAAAACTCTTTTCTAGTCATAAAATTGGATAGACTGCATTGCCATGTCAGTCATATTATAATTTACCAATATTCACAATGCGGATATAATTGAATTCTTAGGTATGAGATTAGAAGTGCCAAGAAAGGGTTATTACATAGAGAGTATTTCAATACTTGTTTTAGTCATGTTTCTCCATGTCTCTTGGAAAAGCTGATGAATTTTTCTTGAATTTTGAATGGTCATTATATTAGTACAATTAGTCATACTAAAGGCTGTGGGCTGCTTAAGGATGTCTTATTATGCTAATATATGGATATTTTATTCTGAGTGCAGCTAAGCCTCCTTGTTACACAATTGCATCCCATTTTCTTTCCATCTTCTGTAGATACTTTAGTGAACTCTTCCACTGCTTTTATCAATTCTACACTATGACTGAAAGCAATAATCTTTGATAATTCAATGACACATATCTAAATACCATAGATGTAGGTTTTGGCCCGGAGACTTACTGGTGTCTCATGTATTAAAAGAAAGAAATGTGATTATTGCTACATTTTTTACTGGGTCATCATGGTCACATGATGGTTTTTTGTTTGCTTGTTTTTTGTCACAGAATGTGCTTAGAAATTTAAAGTGTTTGCTTGTTTTTTGTCACAGAAAGTGCTTGTATATTTAAAGTGTAATTTAACCTCTTCCTGAATGTTACAACAATATTACAAAGTGATTTATTTGTATAGCAGAGCACATTTTCACTGTCCTTCATCTAGAGTTTTCTAGACTTCCAAATAGGAAGGTGAGGATATTCTATATCGTTCACTCTGCAATCATGTTGCTGTGGAGATCTAATGCTTTTAATTACACATCTGATTAATTCGAACTGTTCAAATTAGACGCTGATGGATTTTATTAACATCCAGGAACTCAGTGACTGGAATAAAAGCTCTGTGCATTAATTTGTCCTATTGTTCTGGGCTGTGATTTGCATTCCTTTATGAAAATCTCTGGAGGACCTTGACAGGATAGCAGAAAAAAGTGACAATGGATTTGGTACAGGCCCATAATTAGAGTAAAATTGTTGTGTACAATGTACCCTATTGTCCTTTCTTTAATCCCACTCAAATTCTACATATACATGTAGTCAATTTAGACCGAGGCTGTGGTGACTTTGTCCACAGGAAAGAAGGGTAATTCTTTAGCCAGCTGGCATACCAGGAAAACATCTCTATGAAGGTTGGAGAAGGTTCTGGTTCAGGCAAAGCTGTTTTTAATCTGGTAGGTTCAAGTGTATTGCAAAGGCTGACATTTAGCAGTATTATTTTTCCATATTAAGGTGACAGTTAACCGATACTTGTGTTGGAAACCTTAAATGGAATGAAGGTACATATTGGCAATCTGTCTTCAGTCTCTGTTCTCATCTTATCCATTTACTAGAAACACTGTGTTTTCTTAAAGAACGGTTATTGTCCTTTTGCTGTAGCTACAAACTGTATCTTGATGTTTTAAGTCAACACTTGGATACAAATAGTACCACAACTGCAACCATTGGTCGTGTACCCATGTTTGTAAGTTGCTCTTAATTCAAAAAACAACATGCAATTCCGCTACTGTGACCAATATCATTGTGTAGTGTGTGTCCTGTCCTTCTTGAATTTGTGCAGTGATATTCTAATTCTTCAGTTTTTGTTTAAATGAGGAGGGATTAAATTTGAGGAAACTGTAATGAGATGCCACTTTAGAAGTGAATATAAATTGCCATCTGCCTCCCTGGCTCTGTGCATCTGCCTCCACATTCCAGCGCACTCCCACGTCAGGTCATGAAACCTGACTTTAGTTCTTACGGACTTGGAGTACGGGAAAATAACAGCACAAATTTGGATAAAGATGCTTGTTGATGTAAACTGTATGTATATAACTTTTTTCTTTACCCAAGGTACATTCATCCTTGAGGAAGTTCCAGAGCTCCAGAATTTCTTCTTACATTTTGATATCTTGCATGGTAAACTGAATCCAGGCTGACTCTAAATCATAGGAGCAATTTAAAATAGCTGACTGCCAGGATAATGCAGGATTACAGGAGATTTCAGAGGATGAGACTCCTGATACCAGCCTCCTACACAAATATGTTTTGATCCCATTTGGCAAAACAAGGTCCTGAGTGTGTGAATTGAACAACTTCTTATAAGCTGATCCAACAGACACAAGCAGCTACATGTTCACTGCAACTCCATGGAACTTGCCTAATCCAATGTTAGAAACAATGAACAAGCTCTCAGTCAGAATGTATACAGGCACAGCAGTGAGGATCCCCATCTAAAAATACAGGGGTGGTCTTTTGAAACAGGCTGTGGCTGTTTTTCCTGTTACTGATACCCCAAGATGGCATCCCTGGTTGGAGATGTTCCATTTTCTTCAATGCACAATGGGTTTATAACTTGTAGTGGCCACAGTGGGGCACCCTGACCCACATGTTGTATGAGCAACCATGAATTACATCTGCATCTGCCCTTCCTGGGCAGTTATTGTAGCTTCCCCTGAAAGGAGGGCCTTCTCTGATATGAAAGACACTTTTAAAGTTACTGAAAGGCAAAGTCAGACAGGTGGTGTCAAAGGAACAGTTGTCCCTCATCACATGTGCTTATAGATGTCATAGCCACACATGAACACCATACTCCCTACATCTACCAGACAAAAATTTTTGTTCCACTGATTTTGCAACATGTGGTGCTTCAAATGTAATGTGTGTGTGTGTGGGTTTCTTTTGATTGATGGAAGTGTGTGCTCTCTGTTTGATGTTTGCAACATTGGATGAGAATGAAGTCAATATTTGACACAGTTTAGTGTTCAATATCTCAAGGCCAAAGCACAGAAAGAATTTGTTTGGCAAAAGCCAGAGCCGTATGCTACAGGGGGTGGGGCACCTCCCACGCCAATGGATGACATTTCTCAAATATCTTGGATTCCTTTCAGTAGCAAATGTCTGAGTGACTAGGATGATGACAGTGCCAAATACCAGGCAGGCACATCAACAAATATGACTTTTTTACACCTTCCAAGATGGCCAGCTCAGTTAGCAGTGATATCCGTTAGCTTGTTACTTGAAACAAATAAAGGTTCCACTAGGTTCAAGGCATTTTATTCAAGATAAGAAGCTGTCATTATCATAACACCAGTCCAGATCACGAATACAGTGTGGATTCAGTCCTTATCTTGGATTAAATGCGAACATATGTGCAACTCAAAAATTGCTTAATCTATGATTCCATCCTAGAGTGAAACACATCCAAAATCAATCCAGGTGTACACAATCAACTCAAAGAATCCTCAGGTCCTGGGACTGGCATTTGCAAAGGCATGAATGAGAATGAAAATGTGAACTTGGCAGTTTCTTCGAAAGGAAAAACGTTTTGGAGCAATCCAGGGAAAGGGGGGTCTAAAAAGGGTATCACTTAGGCATGATTGGCTGTGTGTAATAGATTTACTTAAGGGCATTCGGATATACCCAATCCACAGGAATAAAGCCAACACTCCAGAATTTGAAAGTGTGCTGATTGTGTCTTTTTTAGTAAGAATAAAGATGCAATAGTGTAGCTGTGACATGGCATGAAAAGAGGCTATTAGAGTATATTTATTAAAAGTATACATGCATTGCATTGCAAAAAGCAACAGTTAACTAAATAGTATTACAGTCTTTGACATAATTTCCCCAAGATATTTTACAAAGATGTTTTTATTGCTTGTACCCCTAATGCAGCCCTATTTTTGGAATCACCAGCTATATATGTTGCGTTCAGCTCACCACAACAGCTACTGTACTCATGCAGGAGTACTGGGGCATAGCGAATGACGACCTCTGAAACACTCACACTCCATCAACACAACTATTTCTTTCAATGCATGTCCCACAGCACACTACAGTGAGCTAAGTGCGTACTGGAGGATGGATGTGGCATCCAAGAAACCTGCAGGTTCCTGAGGGGTCACAGGGTGCTGAAAGCACGGGGAGGATCGACCCCTGCCAGCATATCCACCCCTGTTCCTGGTGGAAAAGGGCCACTTTTTCCTACAGCTGTGGGCTCCCAGTCATCATGGGCTGATGATGTGGCTGAGATTGAAGCTGGGCTGTAGAGCTCAGCATGCACTCAAAGGAAACATATTAACCACTAACTACTGGGGAGTTACAGAGATTTTTTGAAAAATACTCATTTGTGCCAGTGACTGGCGACTTGCAGATGTTCTGTCTGTTTTAACATGAGCTACATTATACTGTAATTTCCTGCCACCTTCACTGTCATGCTAATTGTGAGTGAAGACAGTAAAGCTACTTATTACAAATATTTCTTCTTTGGATGTGTGTCACTTTCCATTAATGGAAGTCTTTGAAAAAGAGCCTCATTCAGGCAGCAGCTTCAACTGAATAGCCTGGAAAACCCCAAGGCAAAAAATAAAATAGTCACATCAATATTCTTTGCTACCAAAACACATTGAATAATCATTCAATAGCAAAAATAGCAAAAAAAAAAAAAAAGCAAAGAGCATGTGTTTAATATTTTGATACAAATGTAATACATGTGTATTATAACAGTGTTTCTCAATCCTACTCCTGGAGCCCCATTGTCCTGCATATCTTCCATCTGCCCTTGCTCCAAACACACCTGATTAGTGTGACTAACATGCTCTTGATTAAATCAGGTGTGCTCAGCTAATCAAAAGTGTCACTGATGAGTTCAGTCAGGTAGGTATAGCAAGGATAGATTGAAGATATGCGGGACAGTGGGCCCCCAGGAGCAGGATTGAGCACCAGTGTATTATAACACATCTAAACCTTTTGTGTCGTGAAGACAGCCTCAGTCTTGTTCAATATGGTCCATGAAATTTCTCTAATACCTGTCTTGGTACCTAATATACTTAAGAAGCTAATCATGCAACCATATGTAGTTTCATAAACTGTGAGCTAACATTCATTAATATTATTGATAAATGAAGACAAGCACAAAACAATAACACAAAACAATAGCACAAAACATGCACAGTGGTGCTTATGATTCAGCAGTTCCTGTATGTACACAGGCAGGGAAACAAAGTCATGTTTATATGTTGTTCATTATTCCTTTTGACGAATGCCAAATGCAGATGCGCACTCACAGCAATGGTAACAGGGGACTGTCTTGACTCAGATATATTTTAAAAGTATTCCCTATATTTGCACTAAACTTTAAAATGGCATATTATGTAGATGACATTAAAAAGAGATCCTAATTTCGAAAGTCAATGAAATTAAATAATGTTGAACAATATTTGTGCTGTTGCACAGCTGATATCTTTATATCACCCTAGTAAATATTCCCTGCTATGCAATGGTTAATGTATGGAATCTATTACAGGCTCTTTGCCATAGAATCACACAAGGATGTTGTAAGGTGACAGTGTTGGTCTGTTTTGCTGACTGTTCGCAGTAATGATAGACATTGTTAACTGTAGACACATAGTCTTTTTTTTCCACACGGAGGCTTTGAGGCATCCCCAGTGGCAAGTGCGACTCTGTGACTGTAAATTGCTTTAAATTGCAGATAGCATTCTGTATATACCACATGTTCAAGCATTTTTGCTTTTTGTCCATCAAAACAACAGATTAACAGGATTAAAAATGTTCCATCAAAGCTTAAAAATGATGGGTAATTGCTGGCTAACACCAATCATGTAATTAGAATAAATTATTATGCTCGCGAAACACCGCAGATTGTCTGTAATTTGTGTGCTATTGAGAAAGCTACAGCATGAGATTAATTAACAAGGACGGCAATTTGAATAATTAAGTGGCAAGTAATCCTAAAGCCTTCTCTTAAATGTTTCACATTATAGCTTTCTTGTGTTACAAAATTCAAGTTACAAAACGGAGCTAAATTTAGTTAAATCGATTTAAATTACTGAGAATAAACTTTTAAGTTAGGTTGAGTGCAATGAACAATAACGTTTAGAACACAGACCTCACAAAAGCTGTGATGTGTAATGAGCATTTAACGTAATTTAAATCGATAAATGCCATCCTTGTTAATTAAACAATCTCACGTTGTAGATTTCGCAAGCACACAAGCTACAAACATTCTGCGCTGTTTCTCGAGCATAATCATTTACTCTATTTACGCGATTGGTGTCGATTATTCTGTGAATTATTTGTTTTATTGTTAGTCAAGGAGGATAAAGGGGAACAGGTTGAAAGCAATGATGGATTTAAAGGTAGTGTTTCTGCTTCCCATGTTTCCAGCTCACCAGCCGCCACTGATATAAATTAAAGGTTAGGGCTACCCATCTTTTTTCAAAACAATGAAACCACAGCTCATATCAAATTCCTTTGGAAGGAGGAACTAATATATATTTGTTGCAGCTCATGCTACAATTGAAAAGGAATGATAGTGCATAAAAATGAATTATGTAATAATAATAATGTAATGTAATAATGTCCTCATTTCTGGGTAATGTAAGCTTCAGTGGTATTTTTAGTGTCCATTTGTATATATCAGCATGGTACGTGCCTTATTATGGCTTGAATCTGTGCAACTTTTACAGTTTAAAATCTTACAGTTTAATCCCCCAATGAACAATTATATATGTACATATACATTAACCTTTACTTCATTTCTGTGTATATTGTACACGTATTACATTTGGAATGGAATATAGTTCCCAAACATATTCCTGCCTTGTCTCTGAGATACAGGGTTTCACCTTTCCTATATGTTAAAGACATGTTAAAAAATGATTTTGCCTCCTGGAGGAGCATGAAAAATTGATCAGTGGTGTGAATATTGACAGTGAAGGAAAAGACGTGCTCTCAGACAAGGGCAAGATGTGTTAGCAGCCCTTATTTCAATGAGCTTTTTTTCAGAGCTGGGTTTCAGAGTGCTGAAATCATGCAGTGTTAACAGAATGTGAAGCACTCTAAACTGGAGAGTGGTTCTCCATTAAGGCTCCTGCCATTGGTACACCATTCCAACCCACTCCATCACCGAAGGCAGCCCCTGCTGGGGGCAGATCAATACTCAAACAGATGTTAACAAACAGGGCACTTTGACCGTCTGCACTGCAGGGAAAGTGGTATGAGGTGGGAATGGAAGGCAGCAAGCAGTATGATAAAAAGACCAGGGTGGTCAGTGTATCCAGGCATCAGGTCCTGTAACAGTGCTTTGGAATAAGTAGTCTAGCTTTTTCTAATACTGTCTCTGTCCACTACAGTGTAATGCCTTTCAGTGGTCTCGCCCCAAATCCAAGTTGGCAAGAAACTGTGGTGTTACATGAGAAAGGCAATGGACAGAATTTAGATGGGGCTTGTGCAGCAATTTTCTGATTTTGAGTCTGATTTGAAGCCCCACTGCAGGTTTAGTCATCCCATTCAAATTAGGTAATGACACCAGCCCATGTACATGGTCTAACTTTGTTGGTCTTCCTCATCTGGTGTTACGAAGGTGTGACACTACAAGTGCTGTGGACACTGTCACAAAATGTGGCACTGCAAGTCTTGATGTCTCCCATTACATTTGCGGCAACCCTTACATAACTGATTTACTTTTTTTCTCTTTTGCACCCCAGAATCAATAGCAATTCATGTTGCGTTTATTCATCCTTTAATTCTACTACTGTGAGAATAAAGGCTTGTGTATCTTCAATGCCTCCTGATGTACAAAAGCAGGTAGTCCCGTTTGGGCAGCAAACATGATTACTATTTTCTCAGTGTTTCAAATGATAATTTTCTCAGATTCCCCTGGTTTCAATTTGAATGTGACATTATATAACTGCAACTGGTTGCTTTTTGTTGTAGTTTCTGTAGTTTTATGAACATTTTTTCATGTAGAATTTTAAGGGAATGAAAATTGTTTATCTTTTAAATGCTTCACAGTTTTACACCGTCTTACACAACATGTAAGTAGTTACTGACACCATTAACACAGCTTCACTCTGCATCATTGATTCACCCAGTCCGAATCACTCCTGCCCTGTGGGCCAGCATAATTGAGAGAGAAAAATGGATCTAAATAATTCAAGAGGAAGGAGCCAGGTTTAACCCACTCAGGTCAGCAAGTAAAAATAGTTTAGTAAAAATAGAGAAAACAAGGTGGACTCAACACGGTTGTGCTGGATGTGTGTGTAAGCATTAATGAAAGTGATTGGGAATTCCCTGTTCCCAGTCATTTTTGGGGAAGGTTGTGAGTGCTCTCTGTGTTTGCTGTGATCCCTGTGTGATTGTGCAGCATTGTCCCCACCATCACAATGACCTGCAGTGAAGCGGAGGGGGGTCGGGGGAGGGGCAGATGTGTGTGTGTGTGTGTGTGTGCATGTTGGGGGGTGATTATTGCGATGGGTCTTCCCTGTTGGCTGTGTCAAAGGGGGTTGGGCAGGGGGCAGAGCCTAGACTCGTGGGGGAGGTGGCAGCCCTTTCAAAAGTGGTCACGGCTCTCTCGGCTTTTCTTTGGGAGCACGCCTGTGCTTGTAGAGTCCTTGTTGGACACTCGAGGGCTGATATCACTGGAAAGTGCAGGGAGCGGTTCCTCTCTCCCGCCCGCTTCTCAGGCTCCGCGGTCCGCTACCCCGGATTCGCGCTCTCCTCCTACCTCATTTGCTGAGGCAGCTCTCTGGAGTACCTGAGCAGCCAGAGCGCGCTGCCTGCGGGAAACCTGTGCTGACTTTCCTCCTTCATCTCGTATTGTGCATTTTCAACGCTGGCATACTTCCTTTTTTCCTGGCTAACCTTGCTCATGCTGTGGAAGCCTTTTTCCTCTGTGCCTTTTACCCCGTCACAGACTTGTCTTTTTTATTGCCTCTCATATGCATCTTTAAACGCACACCTGGCATCAACCTCCCTCTGAGGTAGGGAAAGATCAGACCACGGGTTTTGCCTTGAGGGAACTGGCTCAGACCCTCCTGGATACTGGGAAGCGCATTTGAGCTGACGGCGGAGGAAAGTACGGACCTCAACTTCAAGCAAGTCATAGGCTGAGTAGGTGAGAGAGCTCGACTTGCTATGTTACTGATGTTGTTTGCTTTAGTCTGAAAACAAAGTGCCTATCACAAAATAGAGTGTTTATTGGCCTGAGTTATGCATGTATTAATGATGACTGGTGAAAAGTTCACCTGGTTTGTTGTTGTTACGATCATTGTAGGTATCTTGTGCAGTGGAGTTTGTACCACATTTTAGATTACCTAAGCAGACTGAATCAAGCGTCAGCACAATGGTGTTTCCATTGTGAAATTTAGCTCTCTCCCTGTGTTTTCTTAACAGCCGTCGCTTCCAAATCACTTAAAAGCTGCCTCTGTTCTTCCCGTAACTCCCCCTCCTTCTCATTATCAGACTTCACTGTGGGCTGTCCCAAACCCCAGTAAAACTTCAAATGCAATCAACATCTGGGGAGGTGTGACAGCACAGAGTTATTGAGGGGGAAATTGCCTGCTTTTATTGCAGCGATAAGCAGGAAGGAGAGGGTCTTCCCCCATCTATTCCCAATGAGCTGCGCACCGATGCTTGTGTTTCTGATGAAGCAACACTCACACACTGTAAACAGCTTCCCTGCATAGTAAAGAAGGTGGATTTAATATTTATCGCTCTTAGTGATCACAGCTCTGAATCCATGCATGGCACGCAGGGAGTCCTAATCAGCTTCAATCCTCAGGTAAGGTCTGTAAAAATGGGCAATTTATCTTGTTAGCAGAGGGTGCAGAGAATACTGAGGTCCTTCTAAAGCCTCTCATATTACAAGAAAGTAGACAGGATATCATATTCTTTCAGTTTAATATAATTTATTGCTGTTATATCATTGTTTTAAGACCTCCATTACCATAGGAGACTGGTACTTTATTGTACTTCTCTGAAGCCACTTCACAAAAACTAAGGCTCCGATGATATCAACATGTAGAAGACAACAAGAATGGATTAAAGCAATGGCAGAAGTCACTTGAACAAAAATAATTCGATCAGCATGCTGTTCATCACATAATTCATTGATGTACTGTTAATTGATAATGTAGTAGAATATGTGACCAGACCAATCAATAATTAATTGTTAAATGCAATTAATAATTTTAGCCACATTTTAAGTCATGTGTGAAGACGTTAATGTGGACCCCTATATGGAGAGAGTTATAGCCAGTGCAGATTGTAGAACGATTTAGAGGTATCTTTTGTAATGCAGTACACAGGGACAGCTTGCTTCTCTTGGCAGTACAGAAACACACAGTCCAGCATTGAGGGTGATCATGTGCGCTCATTGCTTCCCTGACCAGTTTCACACAGATGAGGACTGTGACAGATGACCAGCATTGCTTATCAATCACTCTGAGTCACAGATGGGAAGAAATTCCCTGGTGAGCTTCCTGATACACTTCCCAGATTGCTTTTTCTTCCCCATGTGGGGACTGTTCCTCCCTAGATGAATCCTTGATGGACTGGGTGTGTCCTCTCCATGCAGATAATTTTGCAGATGGTAGATGTGTCATGGGTACTGTCTGTCCATTAGGTGTTGTGTTGGTATCCTGTAACCTTTGCTTGCTGGTTATGAGACAGGTACAACCTTTTCTCTTGATGTTAATGGCTTCATTATTGTCTCCTTCAACTGAGAGCACCAATTAAGGGCAAATCAATCAAAACAGAGGAGCTTATGGGAAATGACACAAAGAGACTATTAAGAAGGCATGAATGTTTCCACTTCATTTAAATGGAAAACCTGACCATGGGGCACGGCTTAAAGTTTTGGGCATTTCGTTTTTAAAAAAAGTTATGCAGAGCAAAGTTGAAGACCCTTTCTTTAGCTTTCATAAACATATATTTGTTGGCTATGCGATCCCTCTTGCACCACTCAACTTATGATCAGTGTGTTCAGCATCAGAATATGGATATTCAAGTTACCTTTTGATGTGGAGTTTTGAGATCATGGTACATGTAACAGAGACCATCATGTAGGGGCTAATTGCAGTGCAGCTTGCTGCAGTTCTGTTAATTCAGATTTGATTGTTTTTGTCTGCGGGTGACACCAGGCGTGCTGTGATATTTATTTCCATCCTGCACGCGCTGTTAGTTTTATTAGGGAAAGTCACAAGAAAAGCAATATGTTTAAGGCAAATTTGCTCCTATAACACCACGTATATTGTATTTTTTGGTAAATTTATTGAGTGCTCGCCTGGGTTTATAGGATGAATAAACATACCTGCTGACACAGTGTTATGGTCATAAATATAATTAGGCTCTTGCGATTGGCACTGCACAGCACAGAGACTGTGGTATAATTTAAGATATGGAAAATTGCAAACAATTGAGTGCAAGCGAACTCTGCGTTAATATTCAATTTTTCGATGAAATATTTAACTAGTAACCTCCTTTCTTCTGAGTACATGAAAGCGGCATCATGCCAGAGGAAAAGCCATGGCCTCACAATATGCACACTCTGACATTCATCCAACATTGGTGCCATATCCAGAACACAAAGTATGTTACAGAATCTTTTCCATGACACCTGTGTAGATCCAGTCCAATTACACATAAAATATATAGACATGCATCCATGTCACTAATGATAACACTTTGCTTGAATGTGAGATAATGAAACATTATGTACCTTAATTAATGCAGTCGTAACATACATAACAATGCACCATAAGACATTCATAATTCTTTGCAATGTTTGATAGAAGCATTTACATATATATTGATAAAAGAACTACTTAACATGTCTGCTAATCAGAACTCATACAGGGGCCAGTTCATACTTAGGAGCACTGAGCATCTTTATCTTTTTTTTCTTTTTTTGTACCCCTCACTTACATTCAGACTTAACTTACGCACCATCCATACCTTAAAATGCAATGTTTCACACTGAGAATAAATGTAAATTGTCCTGGAAAACCACACCTCCTTACCTAGAGCCTGGTGGTTGATTGATTTTCTCATAGAATTATTAGTCCTCATTGAAGAATGCAGCTGGAGATCATCACAACCTGAATCATGAATGCTGAGCAGATATATAAAGAATATAAAGCAATTGTAGAAGTGAGACAAACCTTTTCAGTACTTTAGCATAAAATGATAATATTTAAAAATATCAGTCAAGTCATTATTTTAAAACGGTTAAACACCATAGCATATTTTGTTCAAAGTTTTCTCTTACCAATGTCCATTTTATACTTAAATAACACAGCAAAAGCAACAGACAATATGGAAGTGTGTACATACACACCAGCTATAAGAATTACAATATCTGCATGGTGCCTGAACCTAAGGTTAGGTATTTAACTACATAAAGTAGGAATAGAGACTAAATTTAACAAGTTTTGTTGATTACATCAGTTTCCCAAGTAAGTTAGTTGCCAAACTTGATATGATACTGCTATAGCAATGTTACTAACATTATCTAATGATGCCACTGGATTTTCCAGCAAGCTACCAAGTAGGCTTTTGAGGCATTGTGTTTTTTTCATGTTAATGTTACAAAGTACTGGCTCAGTGCTGGCTCAGTGCAAGAACAAGTAAGGATACATCTCTTTCTTGTAACAATTAACTTGTACAGGTCCATTCATATAGCAGTTAACATTACTTATACATCAATGTTTTTCCACTGTTTCCTGTTCTCAAGTGATGGTTGCCCATAACTTTTTATTGAGCGCTCTGCCTTGTAGTCACTTAATCTACATTATTTCCCTGGTGTGCAATCTATCTTGAATTCAATAGCTAGCTAATTAGGTAGTATATGAATATCATCAGTATTGGCATGGCTGTTGGGGTTTTTTTGGCACTATGCAAATTATGTTTCATGTAATCAGTAAAAACTAGTTAATTTGGTCACTCTCCTTACTTTATGTGGCTAACTAAATGGCTAGCTAACGTTAGTGTTAGGTTCATCCAATAATCAACCTGTTTTATAAAAGCAACAGGTACTCAGTGCACAATGATATTAAAACAATGTATCAATGAAAACAATTCCATTTACCAGTGGTATATCAGGGAAAAGTGTCATGGCTGGAACATCATGGCTCAAACCAAAGGTCCAAAACTCTGTGTTTTCTTTCCATTGTCGGTTATAATCTCCCCATATACAACAAGACTTTAATTCCATTTTGAAAAGTGGACTGTGGAATGAATCGGTCTAAAAAGCAATATGAGTAGAATTGCACTGGAAGGGGTTGCTGATGAGGGAAATGCATCTATCATGTCAGGGTGACAGGCAGAGCTGTAGCAAATGTATTGATACAGGACAGTTGCAAGGAGCATATAATTTGAGGTTTCTTCAAAGAAACTGTTTAGGTTTTGGTGTTTTAATGTAAATGGAATTAATTCATAGAAAGCAACACTATGTAAGACTTCACTCACATGCTCTGATATTACTTTTTGATTTATTGAAATGTATTTGTGGCATTTGGCATTTGTGATATTTGTAGTCTCAGAATGTGATTACTTTTTTGCTTGCTGAGCTAAGCAACAACTAGGATCAGCCCTACAGCCTGCACTCTTCCTTAAAAAGCTTACCTATACTGAAATTATTCTCCACGTCATGGTTTTTCACTAGTGGTCCCCATACTGCCACATCAGTACAAGCTGACGACAGGGAATTTGACATGCTTTTTGATGGCATATTTACTGTAAATTCCCCTACATTTATTTTCCCTTTCAAAATATTTCATGTTTCGTGTACCATTGTTGATAAATCATCACTAGTGTCACAGCTCATGGTATAATCAGTGATTATAATAATGTAAAAATACCAAAAGGTCTTAGAAGTTCCTTGCAGTTTATCAGGCTGTGTACGCTGGCCTTGCAAGTATACATAGATTTGTTCTGTCCATTTGAGTGCAGTGTAGCAAGTAATTGTTTCTCCTGTGGAAAACTGTTTTGGGCAGTGTTCCATTGTTTTCTGGGATCCTTGTTTTTGTCTCTAGTTTTCACCAATGAAGGCTTAGAGCCGGCATTTTCGATAAACGGAGGAATTTACAATGACCTTCAGGGTTACTCAGCACACCATTCCATCTCGAAGGACACCTTGAATATACATTACAAAGTTTGGATAACTGTAAATGAATTTTTCCACTTCCAAGAGGGTTGATAACTTTTAAATTCTCTCTTCTCTTTTTGGCTAGTGTGATGATTTGGCACTGACTGAACACACTGTTTTTATTCTGAAACACAGCGTTGACCTCATCTCAAAGTTCAACCTTGGATTTAAGTTGTTTGTGGTCATAGCAGCAAACCCATGCTTTGTGGGGGTGGAGGTAGCGGTGGCAGTAGTGGTGGAGGGGGGTTCTTTCTGCATGAAAGAACATGAAATCCTTTGCGTTAGCCGATTTATCGGAACTTCCCAAAATAGGACAGCACAGGCTTTGGCTTTTAAAGTTTCTTTCGGCTTTGTATTGTTGGTATTTCTCATTCCCAAAGCAGCTTATTGGGTGCATATCCATATTCATTCTTTCAACCTGTCTTTGGTTTGATTCAGTATAATCCTCTGCTGTTATTTTATTCATTGTGATTTCCACAGGATTTTCCCTTGTATTTGGAAAAGTGGTCTGTCACAAGGCCAAAAGAGGTTTTATTGAGAATTTTGAACTCTACATGGTTTGTCTCTGTGGGACAATAAGTTTACTCTGAATTTAAATGGTCAGAAGTGACATTATTCCTTACAATTTCTTCATTGCATTTTTCTTGATTTCAAGATATTTTACAATAGACAAACACATGAGTATGGTTTGGTAGCAATACTCTCAACAATACACTGGCAAACTAACAAACAGTGTGGAGTAACTTGATTGGAGACACCTACTCAAAAATGAATCAAATCACATGTTTGCTGATACACGTTATACTTATGTGATTTTTAGTTCTTGGGATGGATTCAGACTCATGTGCTGGCATATGTCTTAAAATGAACAGTACTCTGTACTGTAAACAAATATAAATTGCTCTGGATGACCACACCTTCCCCACCCAAAGCCTGGTGGCTGATAGATTTTCTCATGGAATTATTAGTCCTTGTTGCAGACTACAGCTGCAAGATGCTCACTTTAAGCAATGAAAGCTGAGCAGATACTTGAAAATAAAGCAGTTCTGGTTTAGTTGAGCCATTTCAATACAAAGTTTCAGAGTTGTTTTCTTCTCAGTTTATTCATTATGCTACATCAGATCAGTAATCGCTACAGCAAAATCAAACCCTACTGGTCGAGTCGAATATTCATTAATGAATGGGAATTGCAATCTGCTTCCAAGTTTCAGATGACAGAGAAAATATGCCATGTGTAAAGTAAATATTCAACATTTCGTTGGTAGACTAATTGTGCTGGGTTATGAAATGAAGTGAATTGATTCAAATGTAAAACTCAGTATTTCTTAAATGGAAACTTGGTTTTCTATGTTTATTTTCACTGGACTTTGCCTGTCTAGTCACCAACAATGCTATTGTTACACTTGATGGCCACTGCGGGTGCATGACATGTTCAACCTTTTCCTGTGTGGAAGGATTGCAGAGAGAAAGGAGACTTAAGCGACAAGTTAGAAAAATGTGTTTCTTGGAAAATAACGACACTGCACTGTCCGGTAGCAACCTGTGCCTGTTTTTCCACTTTTCAAATTATTTTGTAATGCCTCCCAAGACTCCAAAGGGTAGAACACATACAGGTAGTATGATTATTTTAAATGGTAAGCTAGTGCACTGTGAGTGTTCAATGTCTTACTGTACCAGATGGCAGTAATTTCCTTCCTGGCGGATCATCATTGGAGATTTTAAATCAGGGACTTGCACTATTTTACTCCACTTCAGAATGTGGGTAACATTATATGAATATTAGGAATATGGCCAGACCTGCTACTTTCGTGTAGGCTTGCTCAGAGGCTTTAAAGAACAGAACTTCAGAGTTCTGTGATATGCAAAAATATCTACCATTTTATCCAAGTTACCTGCTTATTTCAATCCATTGATTGTGCCTCCATTGCTTGCCATAGTAGGTCTTTGCATATGGACAAATAAGCAGCTTTGTTCCCCCAACAGGACAATTGGATCATAATTTTTCGGTTCTGCGAAATGTGTTTTTTTTAGGTTGATGCTTGGCCTCTTGTGAATGTGGCCATTCTGTAACATGCTTTTCTCCATACTTCTTTATTTTTGTTGTAAAGGAAACATCTTGACAGAAACATCTGGCCAAAGAAATTAGCCAGAAATTAAGTTACAGTTTATAGTTGTTCACAAAGCTAAGGCATTTATTATGGCTCATATGCATCTGAAACACAAGATTTATGCAGTAAAGCAGATGTACTACTTTAAAGTTTCAACATAAAGCATAGCATACCCTAGCAAACTCAGAATGACAGTTATTGAAGCTAAATTACAGTTAAATCATACTGCGCTTAAGCTGGAGGAAGAAACTTCATACTCCATATATTAAAATGTCACCTTACAGTTAACCTCAGATCACAATTTCTCACCACATTTCTCTACACTTTAATCACAGTTCTTAGCTGACATTTAGTTTCATCAACATTATGTAAGCCACAAAGACACCACAAAAAGTAGCTTCTTGTATATATGGTATAGTACTGCGGTGTAGTGTAGTGTGGCATAGTGTAGTGTAATGTGGCATAGTATAGGGGTCATAGAGACTTGCACATATTTTGATGAACTTCACTAAATCTAGTGTCACATGATAAAATATGGTAGTGAATGAACTACCAAAACACAGGAAAGTATGTTTATCAGTTTCTTTTTTGTTATGCTTTGGCCTTGGGTTCCAACACCAAAAGTCAAAATCACATTTCATTGTTGCTGATGCAGAATGGAGCATGTTGAATGACTGGAGTAAAGGTAGTCAGCATGTGGATCATTTTCAGATGCTCATTGAGCGACCAGGAGCAACCATAGAGAATTTTACCAAATTAAATTGGTATGGGACTGTTATTACTATTTTTATTTATTTAGTTTATTACAGAAGAGCTTATCTGTGCCATCTTGAGGGTGCATGTGCAAATCCAGTGGTATACCATCATTGCATGCCAGTATATTTTTGGACAATGGGTGCACTGATGGAAGTCAGTAACCTGAATGAAGAAAATTAGTTCTTTTGGGAAGTCAGTTTAGAGAGGTGCTTTGATAATACTTTGATTATAGTGTGCACTTATTCTGTACCTGCTGCAGAGTGCTTTCTTTCAGTTTGCACTTTAACTTAATATGATTGTACAAACATTTTGGCATCTAATCCACTTAAGTATTCAGTCGAATTGGGATATACACAAGTATTTGTGGTGTAACAGTAATAATATAAAGCAGCCAGAAAATGACAAACATCTTCTTTGGCATCAAGTACATATTTAATCACAAAATTGATATTAAGCACTTTGTTTAAACAAATCACAGTTTAATCAAACAAAAGCAAATGTCACTGATGAATTAGTTGCAGAACATAAGTTTTGTTTTGCTTGTCTCTCCGGCTTCAGAGGCCTGGTAGGATGGTATTAGCAAAGCTGATGTGCATATAAAACCGTTTGTGCCTCCTGGTAATTAAACCTCACTTTTTCTGGAACAGAGTATGTGGTTCAGGAGACAAATTTTGCAACTGAATGCACAGTGTCTGCCTTAATCCTATTTTTTCCAGAAAACAAAATTAAACAGCTTTGGAGCACAATCAATTTACTAAGAGTCCTATGTGTGTTTCAGAAAGAAAGAGCAGTTTTTTTAAACGCGCTCTGATAGTTACAAATAAGAAACCCCAAGCCATTTGGAGAGATCCATGGACAGTCTAATCCATGCATGCAAATTTTACAGAAGCCACTTCCATCATGAGCTGTGGAAGTAGTCCTTAGAGACAAAAGTTGTTCTCACTAAAAGGTAATTAAAGCCATGGAAAAAGGTTTTATTGAATGCACCAAGCAGAGAAGTAGCTGATCCTCATAATGGTGTCTGATAAATATTTGGCAGTGTCAGTGGCTTTCTCGAGTTTTTTATTTTATAGAGAACCATTTTAGGCACCCCTGACACCTTTTAGCTACACAAGGAACTAAGGTACTGCAGGTGGGTCAGTCAAAGAGAGGGGTGTATCATGACGTGTCTTCGCACCTTTCAGAAATCCATACCGCAGAAGAAGACAGCACCTGCAATTTGCCTTTGCAGAAAGATAGACCTCAGTCTTATCGCATGCTCTCTGTAGTTCCCAGGAAAAAAGTAAATGTGTGAATTGGGTGTTTCACCTTACAAATGTGTTGTGTAGTCACATTGCTGTCAATAGCAATTTTATTTTTGTATCCAATACAAACTCAGTTTGCAATGGGCTTGTCTGGAAGATTGAAGTCGCAAGTGTTAAAATAAAGAACAGAGCACTCGTCTTGCTTGGCGTGCAGTAATCGACCCACTCAAGCAGCAACAATAGCCATAGTGGAGAGTGTAATGAGGCACAAACAGACCTCAAAATATCTCATTCACCCTGGTCATTGCAGAGATCTTCTTCTTATCTGATAATGTGCTCATTCTACCTGAAAGGGGCTCTGTTGTTTGACTCTGTAGCTGTTTAGTCTGGCATACCTACATTTGTTTTGTTATTATATCAGTGTAACTCCCAAGAGCAGCTTAGACAGCTAATTAACACATGGGAGACACAGAAAACTAGGTCATCCACTGATACCACCATTGGCCCACTAAATGAAGGAAAACATTAGTACATAGTCTAGTGGGAGGCCAATTTGTACATCCATGACAATTATTGCTGTAATTAGGCTTCTCTGTCCTGGATTGGGACCTCTGCCTATAGCGATTATTGGTACTCACATTCCCACATAGGAAAGCACTTCTTGAGGAGAAAACTGGGTTGAGCATCAAGTCTGTAACAGCAACTACAGAGTGGCAGTAATGGCAGATTTGAGGGCATGTGCTTACATGTGGCATCAGACATTGCTGATTTTTTCTTCATTAAAACTTCTTTCTGTCAGTTTTCAGGGAGCTGTGAGCATGAAAGCCCTGTTGCTCTTGGAAGCACTCATCATGCAGGACTTGGATCTGTCAACAGCTCTCATTTGGTTTTGTCACATCACAAAATGTCTAATTCACTTATTTAAGATGGACAGTGAGGGCACGCTATCTCCCTCTGCTATAAGATCTTAGCGTTGAGGCAATGCTTTCATTGGAGCAGAGGGGGTTTTCTTTAGATGTGTGGCAGTGCTCCAATGAGCTTTAATCTTTCATAAAACTTGTAGGTTTGCATCTATTTGTTTGTGATAACATGATTACATGTTGATTACATGTGAGGACTTTATATCTGCAAATATAGCTACTGCAATTCATACAGTGTTGTGTGCCTCCCATTTTTGTCAAACTCTATGGATGAAATTACAGTGGTACATAGTAACTTTATATACTGAACTACCTAATGAGTGGCCAAAATTTTCCTCAGGCCAAAATCTGGAATTCATCTGTAAACAGATTGACTCACTCTTCATTTAAAGTGAGACAACAAAAAAGACACATTCTCATTCAGTTTTTCAATCTGCTAGCTCCAGGCTAGCCATTTATAGTGCTTAAGTAGGGTGGGGCTATCCTAAACAAGTAAACAAACACATTACCTCAGCAATTACCTGAAGAGGGTGGCCCCAATGATTCTACTGAATGGAGTGGAGGAGGGCAAATTCCATTCTGCAAGGGCAGGGAGATGTATGCCTGCTTGCTTTTGTTCCAGCTGATTCCCTTCTCTTAATTAGTCAGAGTAGTCAATTATGGTATTTGCATAATTTACTCCTAAACATTAACTAAATCAGATATATTGTATGTCTCTAAGTGCAGGGTACAAGAACAACATCCACCTGCACTTCACCATTTACAGAAAAAAAATAAAAGAACTGGCAAAGCAGGTAAGCCCAGTTAAGAAGCTAGTCAAGAACCACATAAACCTAGTTAAGAGTTAAGAAAGTAAGACCTGAGGTTGGAACAAAAACTAATGAATGTTTACCATACTCTTATTAAAATAAAAAAACAGTTGCTTCAAGTTAGCAATGAAATATAAGAAAAATAGAAGCCCTGTTACCCCTGGGGCATGATTTCATGCACTATCAAAACAAAAGAATATCAGTTGGACTGCTTGTGCTGGCAGGAATTGTGCTGTCAATCAATAACTATTGTGGAGTTCAAACCACCAAGATATATTCATCAGGCCCAATAACAGGCATGTTTCTGTCAGTACATCTGTCAGTCATGGAGCAGGTCACAGAGGGCACTGTCTCCTTGTACTCTGAAGGGGCTTATGAATACTCAGCATATGGCACAACTTTCCCGTGAGGACAAGTCACAGCTGGAAGATGTGGCACCAGTTAAAAACTGACCAAGTGTGAAAGTGTCTCACAATGAAATAACGGCTGCACATGCCAGATGGATTAATCTGCAAAATGTATAATGGCAGCAAAGCTACATGCCTTGAGTTTAAATGTGCATAAACATCAGAAGTCAGATGCTATGATGTTATTCAAGAATTATTTATGCAGAATACACATGCTGTCCTGCTTTTGTGCGAATGTGAAACCTGAGAGAATTGGATACATTCAATTGCTTGTCTTCTGCCAAAGAGGTGGATTTACAAATGAATTCTGGAGTAAGCATGATTTGGACAGGAGACAGCCCCCACTCCTTATATTAGGTGGTTATGTTAAAACCTCCAATGTCCAATGATGTGCAAACTTCAATAAATCTATGAAGAATGAAATGTAAAGCACTGGGAGTCTGCAATAGATGTGGCCATCTATAATGAGAGGTAGCTTTATTAGCATATGCATAATGGTAAACTGCTCATAGATCCAAGCTCAGAGTTTTTTTCAGCAGTGGGAAAACCATCATTAAAAACTTTATTCAAAAATTTCAAAACATTTTTTCAGAAGACCCT
This sequence comes from Megalops atlanticus, assembly GCA_019176425.1. NCBI lineage: Eukaryota > Metazoa > Chordata > Actinopteri > Elopiformes > Megalopidae > Megalops > Megalops atlanticus. Next base: position 8,282,076 of record CM032885.1, on the reverse strand, counting down.
CCACAAAGGTACTTGTAGTTTCTGTACATTGTAATAGAACACATAAATATATACTGTGTAGAGCAGATTGGTTCTTTTGCTATATGTTCATAAAAACTTTATCCAGCATGACTTCTGTTTAAAACTTACCTTTAGCCATATAGAAATTAAACAGAACTTGCAACTTTGAGTTGCATTGTAAAGTTACCATGAAGGGGACATTAGTGAGCTAGATAACTTCTCCACTCCCCCGCTGAAATATCACTGTTTTTGTTGGTGACTTTTCAGGTCTCACTGAATGGTTAGACATTGACATGTTATAAACGGATTTATAATGACAGTGTAATTACATCAAGGTCTATGTCCCAGTTGAAATAATTACTTACATGTGAATGTGAAAAGCATTGCTGGGGATCTAGTGTTGGACACTCTTGGAAAAAAAAACCCTTCGATGCACTTGTGACTTAATTGATTTGCTGCCACATAATAGCTCAGAACACAGTCCTTTTCAAAGAGGCATTGGATTGGGCGGAAAGGCCATCACAAAGCCCCTGCTCCCTGCTGGCTAATGCTTTCCGCTCCTTTTGTGATGGAGGAATATGTTCCTACAAGTCCCCTCACACCAAACCTCTGAGAGGCTGGGATCCTTTGCTATGTCCTCTCAATATTACCCTTGAATCCTTTTGAACACTCAAAAGAGAGCAAATATGATGTATTTCTATCCAACTGAAGTCACAGCAAACCCTCCTGTTTTTTTTTGTTTCAGCCTTTTGGGGTGAAAGATTGAGTAATTACATCTCTTTGTACTAGTCTGCAGAAACCACCTGTTGATTATATATCTTAAAAAAGCCCTCTCTCGTAGTGCCTTAATTGATTCCCAGTAAGCATAGATATTTTAAAATCTGGATTTTGTTTTGTTTCACTAATGGCTTTTTCAAAAGGACATGTTTAATTACCAGTTGAACTCAAGAACTAAGTGTTTGTCAAAGAATTTGCCTTGCCATACTTGCCTGCATATGTCATAAAGTTTTAAAGCTAAAACAAAATGATTTTTGGTAAAGCTTCTTTAAGCTATTTCTAAAAAACTGACAGAGAAACAAACAAAAAAGAAGGCAAGAAGGCAAAGGCCACAACTTACATGCTCAGAGGTTTCAAGCTGAATGACTGTTGACTTATACTATGGCGAAGAGTATATCTGGAGACAACATTTAAGTTCAGTTAATGAGTGAAAGCTAATCAAAGCTGTGCAAAATATTGTTTAGAAAATCACATTACGATAGAAAACAACAGAAGTATTTACTGTGCTGGGGTATGGTGGGGCGTGGCCAGGGATCTCAACGTGAAAACAGTCAGATAGTTGGTAGGAGGTGTGGCTTATGAAATAGGCCAGCTTTAGTATTAGGTGGCTGTGTTTGGCAGGGTCTGGGACCTGGACAAATTAAATGTATTTTTTCTGCATCCATGAATTATAACTGAAAAGACTGCCAAATATCTGCAAAATAAGCCACTGCTGTCAAGAATTACAAATGTAAGAAAATGAAAAATGGAAAAAAATCAAATCAAGGCCAAAACAATTCACTCAACTCTTCTGGCCTGAAAGCATAAAATAAGTGTTTAAAAGCCCAGTGGTTATTGAATTAAATTAATGTTTTTCATCAAACTACTACTTCACTAGTATTGATTATTTTTGCCCTATGATTTTATAATAGAATGAAATAAACAAGTATTACTATCAGAAATAAAGAACAAACATCTTTATTTTAAAAAATGTCATTAATAAACATGCTGTTACAAGCAGAATGTGAATTGAGTCCCCTCTGATGAATATTGATGCTTTCCCCGTTAGTGTATTCTGCATGCACCAGCATGATGTTTTAAAGTGAGTCTATTTATTTTTGTTTTCACGGACCACAATGGAAGAATTTGGGGGTCTGTGAAGTTCTATTTTAATTAAAACTGTAGGCAATGAAAACTCTCTCTTTGTCTCTCCTCTGCAGTAGACTGAGAAGGGAGCACCTGGGAAATCTCAACTCCAGCATCGTTCCCTGGCACATAGTTGTGGACAAACTTCAGGAAGAGGCCTGGTGAGTAACAATGGTGCACATATGTATATGCATAGTAAGTCATACTAAATGTATTACCCCATCAATGACGTTGTCCTAATATTGTCCTAACATACTGATAAATTCATCTCACTACTGTATCTATAGATATACAGTACATGGCAATGGTTGCTCTCAAGTAATATGGGGAGGCCGTGCAATTTTGTTTTTAATGATTCCCTGTGGGTGATGTAGTCAGTGTGTGCAAACTGAATAATCCAGATGAGCAATAGAGATAGATTAGATGAAAGACGGTTAGATGAAGCATATACCCATTTGTCCTGAAAAGGGGACAAAGACAAATTACATTGTAGTTTTATGCAAAGTGCTCCCATAAAATTGGTGGGAAAATGTCTGCATTATATTGGAATCCGGTGTGATATGAGAGGAGCCTAAATGATGATCATTCATTGAGAGGATGGAAATGGATGCCTTTTTCTTTTACGGTACATCTATTATTGAACTAACACACGTTGGCTTGCTCTAACGGACTCCAAACTGAGGTTGCAATGTAGAGTGGAGAGCATTCTTAGCTTGATTCAAGGTAAGTGATGAAAGGCATGCTGGGTAAAAACAGTGAAAGAGTAACTCTGGCAGATCAGAGTCCCCCTGTTGACCTCCATCCTCAGGAGCCAGCTATTCTATCAGAGCACTGACCCCTGAGGAACATGGGTCATTCCCAGATACCCCATCTCTTTCCGGTCCCATGATGTGTCAGTGAAGTGTACGGTGAATGCCAGTGGCTTGAACAACCTCACGTTTTGCCCACAGGGAATGGATTACCTTTGAACAGCTGATAGTTCACACTGCCAAAACCACAGGGAGAGCATCTGCAGTGGGTTGACAGAGGAGAACTGAGCACAGTGTTAGCTTGGTCATTTTTAACAAGTGAATTTCTGGGAGTGTAAGAGGGGTGGTAGAAAGACCAAGGGACTGTTGTGCAGAAACATCCAGGACTAGCTGCTGAAATCGTTGAGTTAAGGCCTGGAATGTAGGCAGATCCACAGTGGAGTGGGATATGGTGCTGTGCACCTAAAGGTTAAAATTCGAGTTGAGATCACTCTTTTGTAGTTTTGTGCACCATTAGAATTAGTACAACGCAAAGTAAGGTATTAACTTCACTAAATATATGACTGACTTTAACAATGTAACTATTTTATTCACTTTCACATGTTAGTTTACCACTGCTAAATGCCAATAGTTTATGACAAGTTATACTTAATGTTTAAATACTGACTCCAGTGATCATAAATATTGGAACCAAGTCTATGTCTAATCAATATACAGTTCATTACTGATTTATTTGTATATTAAAAGCAAAACACGTTAACCCACAAGGTGTCAGTGAGACTAATAAATATTCATTGGTTAAGGTGGGTGTACTGGAATTTTTTTTACCTTTGAGATCCAAGTTAGGGCATTGAGTTGACAACTCTGGTATTGAGTTGAGTGTGTGCTCCTTCGCTGAATTAAGATGAATGTGCATATCACCAACAAATAAATGAAACCAGATTTATCTGAACCAATATGATAAAAATTGAAGTGACTTGTAAACTGAAGGTCTGATTGAAATCAAATAAAGATACCTTTCTTGCATTGAGAGTTTCTAGCTATAAAGTAGAAAAACAGAAATCTTAGGGAAAGATATTGAAGGAAACATGCAGTGATGACTGACACAGTTTCAGACTGACTTGCTATCAGACCTTGAATAGTGTTTATTTATGATAGTTAAGCTTGGCAAACTTTTATGGCAACAAGCAAAATAGCGGAATAAAGTTTTTAAATGAAGTTTAGCCACTGAATATAAGTTATTGGCACTTGACAAAAACCATGAAAAGTGCTGGTGGAGCAACTTCTGCATTTCTGGATTGGAGAGGGCCTAATGACAAGCAGAGAGTGCAGATACTGTTATGTTGCTTAGTTTGTATGCAATCAAAACATGGGCTAGAAGCTGTGCTTTAACTGCCCTCTGCTATCAATGTGTTTAAATGCTATTTTCATGAAATTCCCAAAAATGAAGGTATATTAACCCACATGTGAATATACAGACATGCCCAAGCCATTCAAATAATATACCAAATTAAAATGTCCAATTTTAAGCCTAGTCTTAAGTCATTTCAAGCCACTTGATTCCCACTAAAGAAGCCCCATCTTGTATTCTGATGACATTTCTGTGGATTAGCTGAATTTGAGCCATCAGAGTGTTAGCAGTCCAGGGAAATATAAGGCAGATGCAGCATGCATTTTGAAGAGCTGCTCGGCCCTAGAGTGCTTTGTGACACACATCTGTGTGTTGCCTAATTTAGTTAACACAGAGAAATGAAACCCCCAGAAGAGACTCCTAATTATTGTGCCATTGTGTCCCTGAAGAATTGTCTGTTTCGAAGTACAGATTTCACTCCAGGATATGCATTGAAGTAGATGTTATTATTCTTGCCCAAAAGCAAGGAACATTTAGGCTCCTTGTAATGTGCTTTGTCCCTTGTTCTGAGTAATGAATTTAAGGTAGGGTTACCTTTTTCTTTTATTATCTGTAATTACATTATGATTTCAGCTGTTGTTGAAACTGAACAAAAATGTGTGAGAAAGAAAAAAGCACTTTCTGAAATTCATTCTTTCTGAAAAATTGGCAAGCAGATGGCCTGCATCTAAGGGTAAATCTGCCTTTTTCAGCTAAAGTTCTTGGAATTGGAACTCTTGTTTAAACAACAGTCAGTACCTCTGGTGAAACAGGTCATTCTGCACAACACAACATATTGCTCACCACTTAAGGAGTTCCATTCCGTTTTAATGTTTGTTGATACCCGTCTTAGCAGTTGGAAATGTTTCAGTGCTTCTGTACCTTGATTGCACAGTCTGAATGTGGCTGTAGTAAATTCAAAAAGCTGTGATATGCTGAGCCTGTTGGCAAGCAGCATCTCTTATTTCAAATTTGAGTAGTGAGGTGTTTTCTCCTTTTCTCTTTGTGAGTACTGTAGATGAAACCACTCTGCTTATTTTATGCTATCATCACTTGTGCAGTCATTTTTTCATTCATGGGAATACATTCTTTGCCAATCCATTTTGATCTTTTGTTCCTTCCAGATGAATGCTTAGGGATATAAATCCACATGGACAATACCAGAATGGTTCCCAATCATATTAAGCTAACCAAGTGGCAGCTTTCTTTTTTCCATTTCATACTACCTGGATGTCAGTGTGTGCTGTTAAGAATGATTTGGCTGAGTATTAAATTAGTTTTAAAGCAATGGCACAGGTTTGTGAATGTGATTAGCTAAATTACAGGAGCTGTTACCCACTAAAGCCATAAAAGCCAGGTGGTGGCTAATGTGACCGTAAGAACATAGATTTAAATGTCTTTGTTTACACATTTCTGTACAGGACTTGAGTAAACCTGAGCTGACCGTATGCGGTCACACTTCTCCTCTTGGTGACTATTTTAAATAATAACCTGTAGCCTACATGTCTACTCGTTTGTACCTATCTGTTCCTGGTCCATAGTTCCTGTTCCTTTAACCTCAAGGAGAAAACATGTATGGAAGTAATAAATATAAAATAAAAGGAAAATAATTAAAGCTCTTATCACAGACCTCAGAGGGATGATACACAATGAGCCCTCTTCCATATGCAGACATTTAAAGTACCAGTGAGATACGATATTCCTTTTTAAAGGAAATTATCTTTCAATTTATACTCAATTGATAAAACACATGTTTTCAGACAGATATTGCAAATACCAGGTAGAATTCCATTGTGACGACAAAACAATATCTTTCCCAATTGGTATATTTAACCATGTGCTTGCTCAGGGGAAAGATGTTGTGTTATAAATGGAATGTACAAAATGATCATATTGATGAGGGATTTTATAAGAGTTTATAACCTTTCTCCTTCAACCCTAAGGAGAAAGGTTATAAACTCTCCATCAGCAATTCCTGTCAACTCACAAAAACCAAAATCATGTGGCTTTAGATAAGGATTTACATAAACCAATCCACTAGGGATGAAAAAGTGCAATACATGGCAGTTGTGTCTTTTCCTGAGGTAACTAGATAGCTCAGAAATGCATTGTAAGAGCTGATTATCCCTGTTTTCCAATGCAATTGAAACAAATGGAGGCTAATGATACTGAATACCTTGTCTTGGATGACAATATGAAGTTACACTTTTGCTCGATAAGCTGTTTTGTAAATGGGTTTAATTTGGTTAAAGCAATTTGCAAGCTTCTTCCTCATGAAACGGAACTCAAAATTTTGTCTACTATGAAGTGGAAATTACACAGCTGAGTGCAAATGTGTTATTGATTGCTTGTATTGACAAACCTTCAAGTGTTTCAAAGCCATTGTGAACTGTTCCCTTAACAGAAAGGCCAGACGGTGCACCAAGGTCCCAGAAATAGTCACTCTATAGAGAACATTTGGCTGAATACGCCATTTTCTTTATTTGTCTTTAGGTGAAAAACAAACTTCTGAAGTGCATTTAGTTAGTTTTGTTGTGGTCTTGATGGATTCAATACAATTTACCTTGTCTGTTTAAGCTAAAACTAGCACTACTCCAGATTGTAGGTCACTGTCCTCCAGAAAGTGGTGTGAAATGAAATGTAAGTCTTAAAGAACATTTGCTCTAAGTTTTCAAAAATCTAAATGTATATCAGTATATCAGTTGTCCAGCACAGGTGTTGTAGTTGTGTTCTTATTGCAGCTGTTGTTTGTAGGCAAAGGAAATTCATAAATGCCTTAAAAGAAAGTTTATGCCCAATTATGGTACATACACTTCAATGTCCATAAATGTACTGATTTCTTTTATACACACCAACATTTTATGACTGTATTCATTAGTCTGGAGATATGAGAAATTGTGTACTCTGGATAGTGTGTTTGTGTATGTCTGCTTACAGTTTTTACTTTTGACAGAGGTAAAGTCTGAGCACAGCTATATTCAGGTTTGTTCGAGAGTGTGGGACCCTGGCATAGCAACTTTTCTTATCTAGTGAGCCCCTCCCCTGAGGCCTATTTTTCCTCTTCCATTGCCCTCTCTCACAGCTTTTCCACCCGGCCCCCACCTTTTCACCTAAGAAAGATCTAGATACTTTTTACTCCTTTGAACAACCCATGACCTGAGGGAGCAGGTACGATCAAATCACGTTTTATAGAACAGCATGATGCATAGAACATGCAATGTGGGAATGTACATGGCTTTTAGTACGATGTTTAATGAGTTCTCCAGGCTGCTTATCAGAGTCAATGTAGTACGTTCATGTATAAATTAATCCTCAAGAGCAGGAGTTAAAAGTAAAATTATTCAAATAAATTTGTAAAATTCCCTGGCTTGGAGTTTTGATGTGGTTCGTATTCTAATCAGACAGAGAGCACTGATTCATTTTTCCTAAGGAGACAAGAAGACAACCACTCCTTTTTCAACAGCTAGGGAAAGGCCCTGTTCTCAGCAGTTTATTCAGGTATGCTATGAGACTGAGTCTGGATTCCCTGGGGGAATCTGTTGTAACTTGTCTTGCGAAGCTGTCTGGCAGAAATTGCAGGCTGCTGCCCCTGTGTTCTTCCACCTCCAGAATGTACTGTGTGATGAATGAAACCTGGAGCAGACATCTATGACTGTTCACAAGGTCAGGGTCATAATCCCAGACTGCTTCCATGTCAGGGACATGAAGCACGAGTTACATACGTGTGATAGGTCCCATGTAGGATCTTCATAAGTATGACCCAATACATGGCACCTTCATGTGCCTAGCATTCCTATTTTATATAATATTTAACAGTTTACAACATCTGGAATAGTGATATAGTGCATGTTATGTGTAAAACATTAAACCGTCCATATGAAAAGATGTAATATCATCTCATGTTGTTGTGTAAACAGCTGGTTTAGCAAGAGGCAACAATGGAAGCAGACACTAAAGGAATAAAAGCTTACAAAAACATATGCAGCACAGTTTGTATGTTGGCTTTTGCTCCAGCTGAGCTCTCTGCTAATTAGGGTTGATTGTTAATTGAATACTGATATGGATTTGACATCACTTGGCATCAGCTGTTAGTGCTTGGCTACAGATGTGGATTGTTGGAAATGTGTTCTAACAGAAGAATACCAGAAAAGGTTCTTCTGTTCTGCTAAATAAATTAATTACTCAGACAGGTGTTCAGCTTTTTATAACTGTTTGAACAGTGGGCCCCAGAACAATTAATTTAACCACCACTCTGAGTTGAGTCAGCTATCTGAAAGAGTAGTTATAGATAGTTACAAAAATGTATTGAGTAAACCACTTTATAGTTTATAATGAAAAGAGTAATTGAGACCATTAACTTATTGCTTTTGCACTTTGTTTTTGAAAATTGTTTTAACTGTTTTTATGAAGAGCCTGTATCAGCACCTTGGAGGACTGCATTTCAATACCTGTGGTGGGATACCTAGCAATTTTTGAAAATCTTTTCTTCATTGAACGAGTGTGGCCATCTGGGCCAATTGGTTCTGAATGACTGCTCTTCTCTGGATCCATACAGGAAACAGGCCCCTTTTCTCTGCAGTAATTTATGGTTCTGTACTGAACTGCAGAGCTCCAAACTTCAACAAAGTAGTATAGCATTATGGGATAGTGATGTTAATGAGATGCCTCTTTTTGTACCTCTGTCGGATTGCCTTAATACTGCATGTGCCTGTCCAATTAAAGCAGAATATCAGAGGCAGGGTTTCTGCCCTATTCCTAGTCTTCTGTGGTGAGCAGATAATCGCTAAGGAGGGCTAGCAGGTACCCACATCAGGAACCCCTGCTGTGTCCTCCAGCCCTCATCGTTCCCACCTCTGATGTCTCCAGACGCTCCAACACTGTGAAAGTCTCATATATATGCATACAGGGGCATATATACAGGGGGACTGTCCAAACAAGATGGGACTGTATCACATAAGGGTGATCTCAGATCAGCGTCGTGGATGGCTTCCTCCTGTTCCCACAACTCTCAGTGCCTCACAGGTACCTCTCCCTAGTCTGGGTTTAGCCACACATTACCCATAATGTGGTTTCAGTCAGTAGCTCTGTGATGGAAAGAGAGCCTCAAGATGACATTTACTTTGCTGCTTTTGCAGGGCCAATAACCAATATCAGCAACCTGTAAAAACTGTGGGAAGCAGCCGAGTCGTAGAACCATGTGAATCAGCAACCTAAATGAAACTGTGGGCGGTAGAGGAGTTGGCTGATGATGTGGGCTTCCAGTTCCAGGCCTGGTATGGTACAGGGCTCATATCTCAGCTCTGGAATGTTTACAGGAATCTGTCAAAGCCTCTTTCAGAATGCCTGGAAGCAAATGCCAGGGAAACCCAAGCTCCAGAACCCTCCTCATCCTTTGTTTGCAACGGATATCTCATTGCTGTGGAATTGCAGTGCTTTTTGTGGGCTTGAATTTCCTTGCACTTGCAGGAGTGGGGTAATGGAATGACCTTTAACATGAAAGCCAGTAGATAACCGAGGGTGCTAATTCCCATATAATCTGCAAGGTAGCTCACATTGGTTTAGCACAGCATATGACTGGCACATCAGCACTGGCTACAGTCAGAGCCTACTTCCACATTGCAATCTAAGTGAAATGGTAAACTTATGTTCTTTTGCTTCTCATGAATATCAATGTTGTAAAACACAGGCATAGTCACAAGGCCAATATTTCTTTAGTTCACTGAAGTTTTCATACTGCTCATGAAATTACTTCATTTATACATAGTCAAACTGTATGTGGTGCATTACAACACAAGAAAAACATGTAAATGTAAAGTATGCTTTATGTTTTATAGAAAAGATCATAGTCATGTGGTCTGCTCACTTTGCATAATGTCTGTTCAAATGCCATGTTTAAAATCCCAAACACATTTGGAAATTGGTTACATTTTTTGTTGGTTGTTCATTATTTCTTTATGAATTTGCTACATTGATCCATATTAAAACAGACAATCTGATACAGTGTCATGTTTTTCCTTTCTCCCACTTTGAACACTGGATGTAATTCATGGTGTCATACTTACATTTCATTCTATTTATATTACATTCTTTTGAAAACCACTTGCTCTCTAGATAACCTTCATTAAGCACACTACATCAGCTTGTGCCCTGTTAATCATTTCTAGAGGGAGACACATTGTAACGTAATAAAGGCAAACAGACTTTCTACAACCTTGCAGCAGGCTGCATTCTTCTTTGCAACCTGCTGTCAAAGTTCAGCTCCTGTCTTTTGTCATGGATGCATAATCGTTTGCAAGATTACACCCTTACCCCAACCCCCTCCCCCCTCCATCTGCCTATAGCTGGAAGACATGAAGTAGCAAGTACGAGAAACAGAGGGAGAAAGGAGAAAAAAATCTCCTGAAATTGGAGAGCTGCTGAAGGGGGTGTGTGCACTGAGCCATTGTGTTTACTGAGAGGGAGCTGGAAGTTTCTTGTCAGGCGGTGGAAAGTCACCAGAGGACTGCAGTGCAGGAACCTTTGAAGCTGAAGGTTTTGCTGGGAAAAGTTATTTTACAGAAGAAAGGATTTGGGGAATGGAAATAAGAGATGGAGAGGAGCGAGGGAAGCGGGGCTGATTTGTGACTGTAGAGAAGGCAATTTTGTTGGCAAACAAGCATTTGAAGCCGACCTGCAGCTGTACGTGAATAAGAAGAGGGAAGCAGGAAGTGTGCAGGTAGGGGCTGCCAGTAGATGTTCCTGTGAATCATATCTATCTGTAAATTTGTAAATCAGTGCTCATGTGGGTTCCACTGTTTGCCTCGTGCTCAGCGCACAGATAAACACATGGTGGCTGTGAAATCACCACGATCACCATAAATTACATGCCAGAATATTATTTGGCTGCATTTTGGTTGTTAATATGATAGATGAATCATTTTGTACTGTTCAAGTGACTTCAGTGGTTGTGTGTATGTGTACAGTGTGTACAATGTACAATGTTTTTCTTTTTCCCCTCTCTTTGTTTTGCGGGATTGTACATGAATGACCTCAGTCTCTGGTGTGCAGAATGAAACAAATGAGAGGCAGAATGAAACGAGTGTAGATTAATTTAATCCCACCTTTCCCAGGTTTCCCACATCAGATAGGGTGAGGGCCATGCTTAGAGCAGTGCTGTAGGTACGTTAATTATCCCTGGCTTGTTTAACTTCACTGCACATTATGAATGTCATTGTCATTTAAGAGGAAAAATACGGAATCAAGTATTTGTATTGGAAGAGTTCAGCTGAGGTTGTGTACACAGTTACCATGGAGCAACCACTTTTCAAGTCATCAAAACCTTTGAGCTTTGAAATGTTTGATTTCCTCCAAATGCTGAACAGTCATGACTGATGCAGCTCTAACATGGAGCCCTGCTGTTGACTCAAACTGAGAGCCAAGTCACATGAAAGAGTGAACAGCCCTTCTCTTTTGTGTAGTTCATAATTCTGCATCAGACAGCCCTTGTGGGTCTCACTCATAGAGGTGTGAGATCAAAAATAACCTGGGTGATAATTAGCCAAGGATGTTAAAGGAAAATGAAGCTTTCTTCTGTGATTCTGTCTTTCCCTGGATAGTGTTTTTGTTAGATCTTGCCTCATTCTAACATGAATGTGGTGGTTTTGTAGTACTGTAGGGCAGACTAGGTGGTTCTGTGACAAAAATACACCAAATGAATATGTTTGGTTGGATGGGATGTAATGATTGAAATAGTTATAAATCAGAATTACCACTGATTTGTAGTTTGCTTAGTAGTTATATTTTACTTTTCTTGTGAAAATAATATTTCACACTCAAACTTTCAAAATATATCAAAATTAGTTACACCCCCTGTATGTATTAGTAACACCCCCTGTATGTATTTATTAAATAGGAAGAAAAATATGATCTAAGAGAAAAAAATAATTACTTGTCAATTTTGAAAAATATACTTTAGTTGAAATATTATTCAGAGCAAGATCATATTGTTCCCAACATTTTATTCCAGGTCACAGTTACTCACCCCCCTGAATAAAAATTTCCAAATCCTTCTCAGGATTACACTTACAAGACACTTCCTGTAGTTTTATGAGGTTGTGGCACTTTCGGGGGTGGGGTAGGGGGGGTGTAGTGGTTCTACATTCCTCCAGGCAGAATTGTCAGAGCTTCTCTCCTTTCTTTGTGAACTATTTTCTTAGGTTCAAACCACAAGTGTTTGTTTGTTATTGAGGTTTGGTGATTGAATCGATCAGTTGAGTACATTTGTTTTGAGCTCAGTTAACCGTTTTATTGTAAATATGTATAAATACTTTGGACTGTTGTCGTGCTGGAAGTTAACATTTTCTTGGCAGAGAAAACCAGGTTTTTGCTTTTTTCTCTCAACAAGAGCTACAGAGTGCAAAAAGACAAAATCCCCAAAAATAGTAAGCCCTGCACCATATATCACAGTGGGAATGGGACCTTTCTCAGCATCATTGCAATCATTGAAGGGTTGTGCACACACACACACTCACAGGGACACTAGTGAGGATCAAGAAATTCTATGAGGATCACAAATATGTGACACAATTTGTGATATTATTTTTGATATTGAATGAATCAGAGGGAGGTGTCAACCTGAGGAAACAGTGATGGCTTGTTAGCTCAAAATAGTTTAAAATCTTACAATTAACATTTCTCCCAACCTGTTTTGTTTGTTTTGATGAATTAAAAACACAATTATTTGAGTAATCTGTGCCAGTTGGAAGCTAATTCCATTCTCTTAATTGAGGTAATTTTTTTTCAAAATTTGCACATTTCCACCTATTATGAGGGAGCATGGATAGATTAACTGTCTGTGCTCCATTCTGACAATTAGAGCATATTGACAACGTGAAGCCCAGTTAATCTGTGCAGATCCTCCTCAGTTTAAATGCTCAATAAGATGCTCTGATTTTCTGCATCAAACTTACTTGCTTTTCCTTCTTGCGCTTTGTCTTCAAAGCTTGTGTGATATGCAATTATAAGATGATTCACCTTTTCAGGATAAAACTGTTGTCATTGTTATTATTAAATTCACATTCCGGTATTTAATTCTGCTACATAACTGAGATACTCTAACATGGTACCACGTTGTGTCAATAAAGAGAAGGGTAATTATCTGCCAAAGTGTATGGATTAGTCAGATAACTGCTAAACAAGTGAAACTGGCAGAAAATAGGCTGAAACAAGTCATTAGTTCTTGGTAAAATTTCAGCTTCCTCCATTTCAAGCTCACAAACTACCACTGTCTATTATTCATGTGACTGAATCCTCCAGACAAACCCAGGCACGGACGCAGCAGGAGAGTAAATAACACAGGCCCAACCGCAGGCCACTGTCACATTCAGCAACGTAATGCCCTTTACATGACTAATAAAATGTCAAAATGCAATGTAATTCATCACCAATTTACAAGTCCTCTGATACGGGGAGCTTATCTTCCACAACCACGGCAGATTGAACAAAACACTGTTAGGCCCTGGGTTTACATGCAGGAAACAGTGTGAATTTTAAGCAGCATATCAGAATAAATAGATTGTATATCAGGCAAGTGTGAATCAGAAAGATGGGTGTGAATGGGCGACTGTCACACAGGCAGGAAACTGCTCAGTTACGGTGAACACTTGTGACCAGTTTATGGTACTCCCAGCCATCCCATTAGTATACCGAACATTAAAATTTTCTCTCAGCATAAGCTTTAGCTTTTTATGATAGCTGATGAACATTAAAGTAAAACAGCTTGTCTTCTTCCAATTTGTGTTTAGTACAAAGTTTATTTGGCTATGTTTTACAAACTTGCTCATTTAGTATAACAAGAAAACAATCATAACAACAATAACTTACTTTGTATAGCAACATTTTGTACATTGTAAATGCAACACAAAGTGCTTCACAAAGCAGATCGGAGAAAGTCAATGAGTAATAAGAATTAGAGGCAACAGTCACAGAATAATCAAAATAGTAATAATTAAAATTACAGACTTAAAACACAAGAAGAAAAACATTATAGCTGGTATATAATATGCATAAAACAGGAGAATGCTAAAACAAATAAGCATCATAAAACAGAGAAAAAAGGTATTCATTAACTACAGATAAGTCTTTAGTAGAAAGTTTAAAGTATTAACTGATGGAATATTTTTATGTATTTTGGTATAGACTTCCGTAGTTTATGAGTATAAAGACAGAAGGCTCTCCTCTGCGTTTATGCTTTACCATTGATACTGTGATGAGACCAGAGGTGAGGCACAGGGTTGTGCAAGAAAATGACAGACCAAAAACAATGTCATACGGAAAAGGACTGTTGGACTAGTATTGTGTCAGGTATGCACTGCCCACAGCAATGGCGCATAACAATGAAAAAGAAGGTAAAAAATAAAACAAATCCTAACTCTGTTAGGTAAGGCGGAGTATTAGGGCCACACTGAGGAAAAAAAAAATTCTGAGATTTCGAGAATAAAGTCGTAATATTACAAGAAAAAAGTCATAATATTACGAAAATAAAGTCGTAGTATTACGAGAATAAAGTCATAATATTACGAGAATAAAGTCGTAGTATTACGAGAAAAAAAGTCATAATATTACGAGAATAAAGTCGTAATTTTAGGTTACGTGTTATTTTAGAGGGGGAATATCAAGAAAACTGCACGGAGTGTTGACTGATGTGTAGCATGGTACTACGCCTGAGACAAACAGCAGTTGCTAGAAGCAGACTCGGGCTGGCATTGTATGAGGGGCGGTTTAGGAAATATTTCAGACTTTTGTTACACATACACATATGAAACACATATGCATTCACATGTGAAACTTTCACACACGCATCCACGCTGCTGAAAACTCACACACATATATGTGAAACGCTCATATAGACACATGTGAAAGACATTCACACACACATACTTATGAAATGTTTGTACAGATACACATGGAAACGGGCGCATCTGCAGAGAAGACAGCTTGGCTTGGCTGGTAATCTCTAATGCATTCACTAATGTATTTCCAATGCGAATCCTTTCAGTACTTTATACAGCAATAAAGGGCCTTAAAATCAATTCTAAAACAAACAAGTAGCCAGTGTATGTTGGCAAAAACCAGAGTGAATTCAGGATCTAAGTTAGGCCTCTTAAGAGAGTGCTGACCCACTGCATGTTCAAAACATGAAACAGACCTCAAAGCTCGAGAGCAGCTGATGATAGCTGTAATGTTGGTGCAGTTTGCACTACTCTTTTAGTATTCTATCAGGAATGATATGTAAAGGCAATGAGAATGGTTTTGTGTGCCACATGCCTTCAAGACGTTTTCAGTATACAGGCTCAAACAACTGAACAGAATTGAATTCCTGCTGAAATTGATTCCATAGATTTTGCTTATTTCATAAACCTAGCTTTTGCTTGAGCAATTTGCTTACCTGTCAGATAATACTGCTTGTTGCACTATGTCAGTATCTGTGTAATGTTAGGATAGTCACTTGGAGATACAAATGATCCCAGAGCAGAATCATCAATTGGTGTCTTTTTAAAAGGCTTCTAAATCACCTTGCATTCTTACCTTAGTATGTGCTGTATAGGTGTTCTTTCTGCAGTGTCAAACTTGTTGGAGTGAAAAATTGCAAAACCCAATTCAAAAAACTGACTCAGAGTGTATTCGTGGCACAGGTGCATATCCTGGTTTCTTGTTCTGTCATTTGATGATCCATTCCCTATCGCTTTCACTTCAAAATATTGTGGAAGAGACTTCAGCCTCTCAGCACCGACAGACTGACCTCACATGAAATTTTCCCTGTAGCTTGTTAACTAGATTTGGGTTTTCCTCTTCATTCAGCTCAAAGTTCTGAACCTCTTTGTCTGGCCTTGATTGTGTCTCATAACAACTTGTGTATGACTCAGTATGCTCAGCCATTGTGGCCTGCTGATGTGTCATGCAGTGCTGAATGATGAAAACACCATATTGGTCTCTCATTCTTCTCATGCTGGCCAAGTGAAACAGATGCTTCATCCAAAGTTTAACCTACAATTTTCTCTGCTACGTTTTGGTCATTTTCATCTTTTCATTGTACTGCACAGCCATTTTAATTCATCTTGCAATCTTTGCTTAGTTAATTCAGCAATAATTCATAATTTACAAACAGTTGTTGAATAGTAAGTTTATTTTACCCTACATCCTCTGGGCACATGCTTTAATGACATTTGATGATGATTTTCCCACACCATTTCTCAAAATGGTCACAAGCAACAGTTTGGCATTTCATTACGTAGCCACATATTTTTTACTCCATAAAACCACCTTTGTGTCAAAATAAAGTCTTATTCCCAAGATAAGTCAAACAAGTCTCTACTTTGAATTTGCTGTCATGTCTTTACCTCTAAATAAATAAATTAGTAGCCCATCATCAATATTGAATCAATGTTTTAAGAGATTACTAAAAACACCAGTTTGTGTTTACAACTGGCTATTGATGCCTTTCCAACCCCTGTTGGTCAGCTCTGTAGAAACCCATGAGGAGAAATGGTTAGGGCCTGGGACCTGAGATAGAATCTTTCTGTACAATCATATATAAACTAAATACAACAGAGAAGTTATGCTAATGCTTGTAAATGACACAGCGGGACAAGGCTGTCCAGGCTCTCTACACACATTACTGTGCAGGAAGCACTGACCAGAGGCACTGTGTATTGGAAAGGTGAATGAATGAAATGAATACAACAACATTAGAACAAGGGTAGGACATTAGACCTACCCTTGTTCATTTTTATATCAGCAGTGCCATCTGCTCAAGCTGGAGAGAGATCAGGAGATTTCAGGCTGTTAACGTGCTTGGAGGCCGCATGGAGAATCTCTGTCGCCTCTTCACTCGTCTGTTCTTCAACAGTGACCTCGTTAAAAGTGCATTAAAGACAGACCCCAAGTCTGACTGCTGTTCAGAGAGGCAAGAGGCAGCTCAAACACAGACCTTTTTGGTGGCTTTCTAAAATACAATACTGTCAAGTGTGCAATCTCCACATCAAGTTTCAAATTTCAATGAATGGACTTATCTGATTCCCTGCTTTGTGGTGCCAGTACTTTGTCGTTCCCATTTGAAGCTAATAATAACAACCAAAGCTAATGGGGACTTAAAGACAGGATGGAACCTTTTTCTTTGTAGGTCAATATTTGAGGAAAAAGAACCCAAGCAAATGTTTGAACCAGTCAGAATATCTGTTTTGGTAATAAGGCAGGTTTTACAGTGAGCATCTCTAATGTAGCATCATACTAGGATTCACATCATTGATGTATACAGGTCATTGATTCATACAGGCATGTTTGAGGCTCATGTGAACGGACAGCATTACATCAACAGAGAACACATTTTGAAATAAACATACAGCATTAAACCCCCATTTCCAGTGGCTTTGACCATTAAGTAGTACCTTGGTTTAGCTTCCCATTGAAAACTATATAATACCCTCTAAAAAAAGATCTGAATGACCTAGGGAGTGAGTCAGCCACCTAGCCAATGACTTAGCTAACAAGTTAGAGTGCTAGCAAGCTTCCTAGGTAATGACTCAGCTAGTGAATTAGGTGGCATGCTAACTAGATAATGGAAAATAAAATAAAATTAGCTATCTAATGGGTCAGCTACTAAGCCCACTAACTCAAAATAGAAATACCTTGATAGCTAACAATCCAGGTGACCTGGCAGTTAGTAGGGAATCACATGTACTGTATTTTCCAATTAAACCAAATTGGCCAAACTTTCTCCCTGTGATTCTGCTCCTGTACCCTATGAACCTCTTCTCTATTGTTTCACCTTTCAGATTTTCTAGTTTGTACATTTGTAGCAAATTTAAAGAAACAGATGAGGCATAACATGTTTGCAGCTAAATTAGGTTGACTATACTGAACGGGCTCATATATATGATTAGTTCCTGTTCTCAGTGGAAGTGCTTTGGCACTATTTAAGAACAACATTATTCCTCTGGGTGACATACTGGCATCTGCCAGTCAAAGATGACACTCTACCTGTGATTGGCAGATGCATTTTATCCAGAAGAAGATTGTCTTTGATACAGAAATGGACTGGCTAAAAACCATGTCTTGGTGAAACTGGATGTAAGCCTTTCCAGGGCATTTTAGTCTGACAGGATTTTGAGAGATAGAAGTAGATTTATGGGGTTTGAGAGAATAGTGGAAGCAGATTAGCTGGGGTTTTGTAGTCAAAAGGACAACTAGACCATGTGAGTGGGAGATAAAGAACAGAGAGAGCTCAGCAGTTTGAAGATTACTGCTTCGATGGGTCTGATACCAGACTTGGGGATAGACTTAGAGCTGAGGTCTTGGATTGATCTCCCAGGTTCTTGAACAACAAACTCAGTCAGTTAGCTTATAGTCATTCTGAAGGACATGAAAGGAAGAGCATACTTGAGCTAGAATATTTGTGAGGCAAAATGCTCAATATAACTCATGCACTTTCTGTTACCCTTTTATGGCATGAAAGAGGATGCTAGTATTGTAACAGATTCATTTATTATGGCTATTCAATGTGGCTTCTGTGGTCTTTGTTTAGCGCTGTGCGTGATAAAAATGAAAAGGAAATATGAGGGTTGGAATTAGGTTAACCTCACACCTTTGTCAGATAGATGTATCATTAAGAGGGAGACTGTGCAAGAATGCCTAATTAATTCATTTTTATGATGAAACAGGTCATTTGAAATGATGTAATTTGTTCCCTAACCTAACTCTTACCAGACAGCAATCCACTTTTGTGTCATCAGACATCGTGCACCTGCAGCTGTGTCTTAGGCAGACATAACTAGTAGCACAACCATCAAAACAAAATGCAGTTTGTTTCTTTGACACTGCAGACATACTTGCTATCTTGGTTTCTGAAGCAGAGGATGCCAAGGCTGCTTGTATGGATTGGATTTCCTAATTCTACCTTTAAAATCCGTTTATTTAATTAATCGGGGGCACTTTCAAATCACATGATTTTAGGAGAGAGCCGTTGGCATAATTTATTAGTCCCATTCCCTGTCATCTGTGATTTAATAATGCATAATCTATGGCCAGAAATCAGGTCTTAATGAGACAAGGAAAAGTGTTTCCTGAACAAGTATTTACTGTCTCCCACTGTGAACAGTGACTGGAACCGTACTCTCAAGGTCAAACAAGAAAAAAGTTCATTATCTTAGTCCTGCTTATCAGAAGCTCCTCTAATGGAGAAAGCGTGAGGCTGATTATTTTTTAATCAGTGAAATCTCTGTCTCTGATTAATGGGCTGCTAAAAAGGTAAAGCCTGATTTCACAGGGAGGAGGGGCCGAGCCAAGAGAATTAAGGCTATTTGTCTCCCTTTTAATTTCACTATAACATTTTTTCCTGGAATCGGGACTTAGCAGGACTTCAGTTTAGAACTGTTCCCGTTCCTACTGTGTTGATGTGGTGGTTCTTCACAGAATTTTGCATGACACATAATTTGCTTAATCTCACAAGATCAACATGGGAGATCTGTTAGCAGTGGCAACCAGGGAGAAGAAACTGACTTCCAGTGACATGATGTTTGTCAGATAAAACAATGAATATAATCCTCTGTGCCTTTTTAATTACCTGAAACCTCACATTGAAAATCCGCCGCATCACCCATGAAGGATGGCTTCATTATTTGATATAACATCTCAAAAACATTGCGGGCAGTTGTTTTTGGGGGTGTTATGTAAATCCTTTAGGAATGATGGAGTCCTCACTGAGCTGTTGAGATGTTAGTTCCATTGCATAATTTTTTTGTCTATGAAAAGCTACTTTCAATTTGCTGTTTATCACTTTTTATGGGGTAGCTTTATCTGCAATTTTTATTATTTCTGTTATTTTCTGGAAGGAATACTAGTAATATAATCATAATGAAATCTTTCATTTTATGAGGTTCCTTTTTTATCACAAAATTCACATTTTTATCACCAACCATTGGCACCAGATTTCCCTTCTCTGTCACTCCATTGTATCCCTCCCACCCTCCAAATGCATATGGAAGATATTAAGAATTTGAATAACCTACATATGATGATAGGAGAATCAACTTTTAATTTTCCTGACCACCAGACCTTTTATTTAAGGCTTTTAGTTGTGACTACCTATCTTTTTGAGATGTTTACAATATACATCTAGCATTTGTTCTTGTGAGAACAAGTGGGATTGAGTGTGTGTGAGAGAGAGAAGGAAAGGGAGAGGGAGACAGAGAGAGGGAGAGTAGTATATAGATATAGAGAAGTATATAGATGGCAGATTGAAAAAGTCTTTGTTCATATGACCTCATCTTCAGGAAGTTGAAGCAGTTCGTTGGGTACATTTCAAAAATAAATCATACAAGATCATGCAAACTCAGACCAGACTGAAAATTTACTGGTGGCAATTTTTCAATTGTTGACAGTCTTTGTGAAGTACAGCCAACTTGGGAAAGTTGCAAATGTGTCCCCTCCATTCCTGTCTCAGTTGAAGCACAAACACAAACTTCAACCATTAGACCCACTGTTGTGAACCTTGAAAAGTAAAGTATGCGTCTGTAGTCAAACTTCAGAAAGGGATGACTAAAGCTTCCTCCTATTCAGTACTGTATTTATTGTAGTATTCATACGATTAGCATGGTAAAGGTCTATTATATATTTTTTTAGGAAAACAAACAACTTGATCTGTTGGCAATTATGAAGAAGTGCTTGTGGAAGAGGTCGGCAGCTGGCAGCACTTGAAGACTTGAAGGTGCTCTCATCTTGTACCAGAGCTATGTGGTGTGCCGGATCATTTGCAAATCAAGTGGCGAATTATGCTCAGCAAATTGCAATTGCACAGCACGAGCCTCTGTGTTTCACCAGCAACTGAACAACTACTCAATTACAAAATAACAAAAGTTCTAAGTTAGAAAGGTAGCAAGGTAGCAAGTGATAAAGGAGATATTGTCATTAAAGGAAAAAAACATTAAAGGTAAATAAAAATGGTATTTATTTATTGATTTCATTCCTGTTTCTCAGTCTGCAAAAATATGAAGTTAAGTGTGAGAAGTGTGCAACTACATTGATGATGATGTTGATGATATATTTATTATGATATATATAAAGGTATGAACAAACCATTTCAGTTAACATTTAATACACAGCGTAGTATTACTTTGCATTATTATATTACGTGTTTGCTTGGCAGACAGCCATACATAGCTCAATAGCTGACATTTTACCCATGTGTGACTGAAATTCCTGTATGAATGGGCATTTGTGTCTGTGGAGTAGCATGATGCTGCTGAATTGATTTGAGGGAATGAGGTGCAATGAGTGGTTGAGTAATTAATAGTGCTGAACCTGAAGATGAATCAAGCTTTATCACTGCTCTGTTGCGGCAGCCTCCTTCCATAACAGTGATTTTAGGCAATCGTTTAATTATGCCTCTTGAACCTGCCAGCGATGAGGGAAAATAAATTTGATTACAACAGGTAGGCAGACCGACAGAATGAAACATTAAATCTGTGGAGATAATAATTTAGTGTGCTCATAACGCCACATTTTTGTATTTATTTATTTATATACCAAATGGCATTATGCAGAGAGATTTAGATTACGTTTAGCCAGTTATCCATTTTTATGTCTTGATATTTTACTGAGGCAATTCAGTTTAAATATCTCATTTAAGGGTATGACAACCTAGACTCTAGTGGAGTTCCCACCGTCAACCTGCTGGCTACAAGTATAGTTTATAAATCATTCAATCACAGTGCAAACCATGTACATTAATATTAAGACAGTTAAGAATCAGGATAAATATAGAGGAAGACACTCTCACTTTCCTGCCCCCTTGGAGAAAGCAGTTAAGGGATATCATTACTGAGGGTTTGCTGAAGACGTGGCAAATTGCTTTCTGGTGGAATCTGTTGCTGGGGGGATTATTAACCTGAATGTGTCGATTTTTAAAATCACTCCTGGATAAAAATCAAGCCAATTCTTAGGCACAAATTAAAATATATTGGGGCTGGTGTCTCCTTATAAATCATTATCACAATGGCCAGTTTTGGTTATTTACAAATGACACATGAGAAAAACAATCCAAGCAGAGACAGCAGGTTGGTTTCTCACCTTCTTTTGTCTCTTTCTGTCAGTGGCATCCTACTCTGCCAGCCACCTCTGTATTTTTTGTTTGCAGGATGACTTGTATACCAGTCAATAGAATCTGATTTCCTTTGTCTGTGTTCTGAAACAGTCTGTACTGAAGCTGTCTCTGAGATGGAGGGAATGAATGCAGCTCCATTTAATTTCATACATACTACAACAAGCTGTAACCAAACAGCACCACATTATTAACCTAGGCTGATAGTGGCTGACATAATTTTCAATAACAGTGAGTGGCTTCTGACATCTCCCAATATTATTACTACATTCTAACATACTGTCAGTCCATTGAAATTAATTAAGAAATCAGATTTCAGGGTGAGAAAACAGTGAATATCCAGCCATAATAACATTGAAATGAAGAGCCAAAAAGGTGGAAGGTTTGAGAAACGCTGTGAATCCTTCTTATATTTGGGGCAGCCACTACGCACAAATAACTCCATCAACATTTCCTTGGTAAGGACTGAGCAATACTATGCAGTGCCATGATCAGGTATAACGTATCCCCTCAGTATGCTGTTACACTGCTTGATCTTGGCATAATGGGGTGAAAAGAAATGCAAACAAGTTATGATATTTCTGTGGATGTGGGTGAGAAAGCTCTCCTAGCAGGAAATGTTACTGGCAATGTTGCAGACAATAGGGACGATGCCTCTGAATCAGTAAAACAGGATCTTTATTAAATATATTTTTGATTTGCTCAGTAGACCCCCTTACACCAGGTAATTAAAACACTCATGTTTTGTATGCTATGCACTCATAAATATGGGAAGGTACTGGTAACTTTCAGGATTGAGAGCCTTATTCATGAGTGCAGCATGAAGACTCACCTGAGATTTAGACATGAAACATTCCAAGATGAAGCCCAGTTCCCTAAATACCTCTCCACAAAGCCTCCCGGTGTGTATTTGAAGTCCTAGCTGGTTTTCCTCACCCTTAAAACTCAAAGACATCCCTTCCTCCGCGGATACATTACTATGTCTCTGGACACAATAGCAGCTGTTTTTATCCTCTCTTTGAGTAAAATTATCTTTGCAGGAAGTGAGGCTCTGTGCCAGGAAGGGTGAATGTGTTGTCCGAAGCATAATATTTGAATCCATTCCAGGTTTCACTAATGCAAGCTTTCAATCTAATTGCACTGACAAAGGAAAACAAAGCAAATGTATAAATCAATGTGGCCCCATGTGTGCAAATTTGTTTGGAATAAGCTAAATGAAATACGGTACAAGCACCTGGCAATACCTTAGGAGACTACAGCTGTTAAAACCAGCAATGATGCAAACTGCTTCACAAAACAAGTCCACAGCATGTTTTTTAAATCTCCTTGGTAACTATTCATATTTAGCTCCCATTAATTTGTACATTATTGAAATGAACATTTGCTAACGTTATTACCATAAAATTTTCAGCCTTGCTTTTCCTGAAGTAGACAAGACTGACCCCTTAGGAAAGACATAGATCGCTTTTTCACAGACCTCAGTTTCCTGGGTTTGCCTTTGGTAAATAAATTGGTCTTCTCATTATTTGTCTGTTGTTAGTTGCCCCTATGCTCACAATTCCTGCCATGAAGGGCATCAGAAAAGCCCTTCTCTCATGTAGAGATTGTCGCTGACAGAGTTCAGATTCCTCTCTCATGATTCCATTCAATCTGTTAAACCAATGCTGCTCAAACAGGGAGCCACAGGATTGAGGTGAATTGCATTCAGATTAGCATCATATATTAACTGACACAGCATAAGAAAAAAAATATGCCTGAAATATATGGGTTTGAAAAAAACCTTTAGGCTACTGAATTTTACGTAGTCATACGGGTTCACATTTGACAATGTAGAAATTATGCAACAAAAATATCAGCATAACTGTGTCCATTTCCAAGTCCTGTACATCACTGCAGTGCTCAGGGTTCCCACCCATTTTCACTGACAAGATTTCAAAACTTTTCCATGACTTTTCAATGACCTTTAATGAAATTGCCATGACCTTTCACTACCTACAAGTAGACAAAATTGCGTACTTTACTCCACAGGCCTAATTATTAAATGACAATTAAGCAACAGTAAATTGCTAGCATTTACTGTCAGTCACATTGTTATCAGACAAATCCAGAGAAGGCTTTGGCCACTGATGTTTTCAATAGAATACGCCTGCCTCGTAGAAATAGAACAATTTGATCACCATGATATCTGACAACCAAAATTAGATTTCCTATTCATACACTACTGACGACATGGTGAATGATTTGGAGGGTGGAGCTCAGACTGAAGCTTCACGGAGAATGAAAAGAGATTGGATAAAATGTGTTTTCTCCCCTCACTCTCTGTTACCACACTGTTTAATGGGAGTTGGAAGCGATCAGATTTTGTGACTTGCATTAATCCATAAAATATACAATAAGATATACTTTATCTCCTATATCTCCTACGCCCCTGGTATGACAAAATCAAATTTCATGACTTTTCCAAAACTTTCAATGAATTTACTGAATTCCATGACTTCTCCAGGCCTGGAAAATGGGATTTTAAAATTCCATGGCTTTTTCCAGGATTTCCATGACCGTGGGAACCCTGAACACTGTATCCTAGGTAACTGTAATATTTCCATATGAACTGAGGATGCAAAAATGGAATCCATCAAGCTAGCTAGCTGTCAATCCAGCAAAAGCATAAGTTAGCTGACATGGTTGTGAATAGTTTTCTGAAATGGATACCTTTGTCAGCAAGGAAAGAAAAAACATGATGAGGAAAAGGGAGGAGCCCATGGTAACAGATGGGACCTTCAACTGTAAGTGCAAGCACAAGAGGAAAAAAATCACATAAACATGTCTTCCCTGAAATGACCTAACATGTTGGTAACATTGAAAAGTTTTAAGACATTTTGCTTATTTGTTGCCAAATTGTGTAATTTGAGAGGGGCATGGATCTTAACAAGCAGCTGCATCTTTCCTGATCATTTTGCACTTTTACGTCGTGCAAACTCAGCATTGGGGGGGTCCTGTGTAAACAGGGGGAACCCAGGAAATTCCTGGATTTACAGTTTGCTGTAAACAGCTCAGAGTGGGGAATAAACCAAAGATTCAAGTTACAGGTCGAGGTTGGGTTTGTGTGTAAAATCATCCTTTGTAATAGTCTTGGAACATCAGTTAAAGCTGGGGTAAGCAACCCTGGCTATGGGGGGAGGCGTGACATTTAGGACAATATTTGGTGTAATTATTTAATTTCAGTAGAAGACAAACAAAAAACATCTTCAACGTTCTAGGATCAGGATTGCCTACACCTGTCAGCTTGTTTTGCAGTGCCTGTACTGAAGTGATTTCTAACTGGTGTATGATTTCTATGTAAGGAGAGGCACTGCAATAAATATTAATGCATTAGCTTAGAATTAGTAAATGGGAACCTAATATATCGTGTTACTCCTTGTTTATACAGCAGTTTCAGGCCTTGCTTGAATGATTGTAGGTAAATACTGACCACAGCAAAAAACCAAATGAATTGGCACCTTCTGTTTTGGCCCTTTTCGTCCCTGGGTTACCAGAATGGAAGCAGGCAACCAGGGACCCAGTGACACACAGTGGTCTTAGCTTGACTGCAGCCCATACCTGAAGAGACAGAGGATGCACTCAGAAAGTGTAACTGGGTGTGCCCAACAGTGTATTCGTTTATGTGTGTGGGTGTGTGAGAGAGAGAGAGAGAGAGAGAGAGAGTGACAGGGCTCGGGCAAGGACTCAGTGGCAGACCAACGAATGCCGGCAGATTTATTACAAGTCCGACAGGCAGGAATCGTATCTGCAAAAAACCAGGCAGGGTCAAAACCAGAAAGGCAGTCCGAGGGGCAAAATCCAGGAACGGGTAACGGAGCAGGCAGGGTCAGACACCGGGCAGGGAGAGGTACAGGCAAACACGGCAGAAACGGCAGGCAAAAAACAGGTCGAAAAAACAGGCAGGTCAAAAACGGGAAAAGCAGTAAATCAAGCACGAAACAAAAGGCGGGGACGAAACGGGCAAACGCAACCGAGACGAACTGGCAACAGAACAGGGATGCACAGGGAAGATATAGGGCAGGGCTGATAACGGGAATGGGAAACAGGTGCGCAGGCAGGCAGGTGAAGGCAATGAGGGAAACAGGCGGGTGGAGACCGGGCGGGGAGCGGGACAGGGCTGGAACACAGAAAAACAAAAGCACATGGACAGAAAAAACAAAAACACAACGGCTAGCGGGCGGGAGTACTGACAGAGAGAGGGTATGTGCGGGGAGGGGATCAGCACCTGATAGACACGTCCAGTGAGCTGCAAAGAAACATAACAATGTTTCATATTATCTGGCCGGTATGTTTATTGCAGGTGGTCAGTCTAACCCTTTGATTCACTTCTGGGCAGCCACGCGCTTCGTCACACTGCAGTGCTCAAGTATCTTTCTGCCACTATCTTAATGTGCAGTGGCTCGGGTTACACAGTTTTGATATCACCTTGAGTGGGTCAAGCAGGGATTACCTGCTGCTGTGCAACTTCACCTATATTTCACAAACCCTGCTGAGGCTTTGCGAGTTACTGTAGTTACTAGGGGTGTAACAGTACGGAAAAGTGACAGTTCAGTACGTACCTCGGTTTTGAAGTCACGATTCGGTACGTTTTTGGTACCATGAGAAAAAAGACATGCAAAACATGAAATTTCTTTTCATTTATTATGAATTTAACTTGTGAACATATAAACTTGTACAAATTGGCCATGATTTCCTGAACACATGAGGAATGCACATAAAGGCACATAACTTTCTTTCTTAAAAAACATACCTACGTCTAGGTATTATTTAAAAAAAAAAAAGTCAGTTATAATAATAACATGTGCTATTTCAGTTGCTAAGTTACAGCTCTGTTATGGAATTGGAGAGGAAGCTGAAATGTAGAAAATAGGGCACACTATATCTTGTCAAGTATCACTTTATTCGCTAATGTTTCGGTCGACTGACCATCAGAGCATAAAAAAAGTTATGCACGTAACGTGCGTGGTTAAAGCTAGACTATATTCACTCGGATCACAACACGCACCGAACTGAATGTCCTGTACCAAATGGTATGGTACAAATATGTGTACCGTTACACCCCTAGTAGTTACTGTAGTCATCTCTGCAACCAAAAAATTAATTCTGGTATGCAACCAAAAGATATTTTGGCAGAAATGAGTCACTGCAGTTGCTGTAATATCAGGGTAACACAGACAAAGGTAGTAGATCATTTTTATCATTGAAAAGTGTGTAATATCACCCAAGCGCTAGGAGAGAAAGATATATGGCAAAAGTGGGAACACTGACAGTTTTGCAGCCTTTTGGAAGTTACACTCTATAAATTCATTTCAGACTTGGAGCAAGTTTTGCCTACAAAGTAAACTTGGATTCTCTCCCAAGGGCCCCCAAGAGGTTGCAGTGATGGGTCCTAGAGAGATAGTTAACCCTGAAGCTGTTCTGTGACCTGCACTAAGAATGGGGCCTTCGTTTACTCAGTCCATTTCCTGCTTCAGGCTGTTCCTGGGCACCAGGGCGTCCCCTCCTCCCCTCCTCACCCAGGGTGACATTTAACACCTCATGCTTTAAAGCACAAGGTTTGGATTAAAATGCTAATCTCTCCCAGCCTGCAGGGAAATGGTTTAAATGGTTCGAACAGTGAAGAGGGTCAATGGCGTGCACTATCTATGATATCATACCAGTCAGACTGCCCATCTTCCATATGGGCAAGGTTAAAAAATATGTAATTATGTACAGATTACTTTGCAGATGCCCTTAACAAGGGTGATTGCAGTTTGTTTGTTTTTTTTTTTTTGATGTTGCATACATTTTGTAAGGGCTTAATTTCAATTCATGTATGGCAATTTATGCTGTCAAGACACATGAGTCACAGTCTAGCAGTGAATCGCAATCACTGGAGTCCTACCCCGTATTTAAACACATGGCCCTCAGAGCCAGTTGGGTGACTGTCTAATGTTCAGTTACAATTTTATGAAAGTGACCCATCTTCAAGCCTGCTGGTGCTGTCTGTATGAACATAAAATATTACAGATGTTGTAACACCAGGTCAGAGGGGGATGGGAAAAGCAACCCAGGGAGTCCCCCATGCACACACTGTCCTCACGGTGCCGATACCAGGGAGAGAAACTGTCTGGCACTTGTGACAAAAGGACCCTATTACTGTTGACTGCCCTTTGAAGTGTTAGTGGGGAGGTGACGCACGGCCAAATGAAAACATTGTCAGGCGCTAATGGCACAGGGACCCTATTACTGTAGACTGGCATCTGAAGTGTGAGTGGGAGAGGGAGGCAGGACTGTGACATGATGGTAAATGCCACCTCATAATTGCCTCCTCTCCGCTTGCCTCAGATGTGACTCGCCGGATCAGAATACGGAGGGTAAGCCGTGCATGAAGGGGAGTGGGCGGAGGTCTCCTGGAGTAAATACAATCCCGGCACGTTTCTCTGCCAATTTACCATAGGCCCCCTGGAACTGACTCCTATAATTGTTTGAGAATATGGAAGAAATGAGACAAGATAGGAGGTTTATTATGGTGTGGCTCTCGGAGGAAACTTGGTGGTGCCAATTTGTATTCATCAGGAGCATTTTTTTCATCTCTTCTACTCTTCACAGCTAGTCTTAGGGCCAATTTTCCACATTGCAGCTGGTTAACTCGTGAGCAAAAGGGGGGTTGTTGTTTGTCATTGTTGCATGAAAATTAGAGCCAGTGCATAAACATAGCAACACCATGTCTCACACTTGTGCTTTTTGAGGTGAAAATTGCTTCCTGTCCATGGACCGTTATTGAGATCCACAACAGTTCAGCACTTTATTTGTTTCATGACTGTGAAAATTGGGCCCATTTTGTACACATTTGTTTCACATTAGCACAATTTGCTTTTTGCCTGATAGACTGCTCCATAGTAACATGTCTGAAACCCATACTCCAAGGCATCCTAAAGTTGGATCCCAAATGTTTCAATAGGCTTGTTATGAGAAGAGTTTCTTGGCACTCTGAAAATTACTGTTGAGATTCATGGCTTTGTCCTGCTTCAGAACAAGCTTATGTGAATGTTTGTGTGGCTTATCTGGTTGTTTCTTGCAGTATAATTTAGTTAGTTTGAAACTGATTTACTGGTGTGCCTCTACAATCCTTTTTCAATCACAATTGGCTTCCTCTTTCACAGCCTCCGGGTTTGTTTACTGCAGGCCTGGTGTTTAGTGTTGCCCTGGCATTATGGGACGATAAAAGTTGAACATCACACAAGGGCTTGAATGTTAGAGCCAACAAAAAGCAAACAAGTCAACAGTTCTGCAAAGGTTTATGGTCTGAACCATGATATATTTAACAAGCACTCTGTCAAACTGTTTTACCTGTGAACGCACCCACTTACATCTAAATCTCTCCAAATTAGCCCTGTTTAAAATAAAGAATAATATGAAAATCCTCATTTTCCATGTTGTTGTTTACTTCCAGCTTCACTCTATTTATATTACAGTGCCATTAGTTGTGTTACGATGAAGGAGAACCCAAACTTCTCTGCCCCACCAGTGTATGACTGCATGATTGTGTGTTTCCTCCATTTCCCCTGGTAATCTGCAAAAAAAGCTAAAGGCAAGCAATCATGAATGTGAGAGATACTTCTTTAGTCAGTAATTATGATTAGGGGTATTGTATTACAATAAATGTAGGTACAGTATGTAGAGAGGTAGGAACGAACAAATAATAGGCTTACTCATTCTATTCACAGCAATGCTCTTGGACCAATCAGGTTGTCCATAGGTCACAATGGTGAGCTGTAGGAATTTCTGTTGGAATTCAGCACTCTGTAGGTGTGAACAGTATCTTTAGCATGTACAGGGTAGGAAAAGTCACATTTCTTTGTCACATCTGTATATTTCTTATATCTTGTTTTGTACTAACGCTTGTATTAACGCTTAATATGAAAACATTTCAGTAGTGTGACACAGTAATGAACTTGACCAGAACGTTGCTTGGAAAAGCCCATGGAGCACTGCTGTTGAGCAGAAATATAATGTATACAGAACATTTACACTACATAAGAAGGTTATGAGAGGTTTTTAAGGTTATGTCATGCTTTTTAATATACCTGTTATTGCATATCTGGCATTATTATTTAACACATTTATAAATGCTACATTATATAAGGATTAACAGCCATCAAGCATTCAAGATTGCTGCTAACAAGTTGACATATAATATTCATGCATATCTGAAGCTGTAATCAGAGTTTTAATAGAAATATTCATATAATATGAAGTATATTATAAAGCCTTGGCTTATGACTGTGGGATGTGTAGTGTATGAAGTATTCATAATGTAAATCACCTGAAATGTGTGTGGTACTGGAGTTGATGAACACTCCAGTTTTACAGTGACTGGTGTAATTATATGATCAAAACTAAATCACTCATCTTTTTCCCTCAGCAGATGATAGGATGCAGCAGCTAGCCAGTGAGGGACTGAGCCCCACCTGAGTACCATCCTGTCCTCTCACCCTTGCCTTCCCACAATGCCCTGCCCTTGCCGTGGGAAGCTGAAGCTTTTGGTTGCATCTGTGACGTTTGTGTTGCTTCTGACATGGCTGTACCTCTTTGTGGGGAACTTAGAGAGTGAGTATCATGTGAAAGTGTACCATGTGTAGATTACCAGTAAAAATAAACACAAGCACTGGATACTGTTAAAATAGATCACAATATAGAGAAAATTATTATTATGGCCCTCATTGTGTGTTTTCTCCTAACATAGCTGCTCTTGATCATCTCAAACTTAACCTACATGAATAATATTGACCACTGGCAATAGAAGTACTGTTCTTGGAAAAATGAATAAATCTCTGCCCTTTTCATGACTCCATTAGCACACACAATGCAGACTCCTTGAAAATGTCAGGCTAAAATGTTAAGCAGTGGGAAGTTTACGAAGTACAGCAGGGGAACGCGGTTTGACACTGTCAAAAGTGAAAGGCAGATCACACTCCCCTCTGCCCTTAAAAGCCTGTCCCTCACATTTCTCTGTCCTGCTTCACATGTTAAATATCATTTGTTATATCGTGGCGTGTGGTGAAGCCACTCATTTTATGTCTCAATTCCCCTGTCCTGCTGATTCTTGCCACTTTGCTTTGGAAAGTCTCTCCAGAGAAGGAGCTCAAGAATAGAAAAATAAATCAGGACCCCCTCACCCCACTTGGGAACTATTCTCCCTGAATTAGCTGGAAAAGGCTGTGAACATTCCGTGAGTTTCACACTTACTCCAGGGATCAAAAGGGCAGTGCCTCCAACAGCTGTCTGCAACCTGAGACAGACTTTCTCTCCAAAGAGGGGGTGAGGAAAGGAGTTAGAGATTAGAGGGGTGTGGCTTGACATGGAAACCTTAAACTGACAGAATCCCCCAAAAGATATATATAAAAATCATATAGAAAGACAAACACTGACAGACTCAATAACAGCCTTGAAAAGTTTTGGATTAGCAGACGAGAATGACTGTGCAATTATTCTTCACAAAAACTGACACACACTGTTACTGGGATAGTGTACAAAAAGGAAGCCATATTCCTGCAGATCTGAAGACCAAATGTTCAAATTGAATGCCCTGCCAGACGAATGTAAAATCATTCTCTAAGGCAGTGTTTCTCAATCCTACTCCTGGAGGCCCACTGTCCTGCATACCTTCTATCTATCCTTGTTGTAAACATACCTGATTACTGTGATTAACATGCTCTTATTTAAATCAGGTGTGCTCAGCTAATCAAAAGTGCCACTGATGAGTTCAGTCAGGTAGGTAGAGCAGGAATAGATGGAAAACATGCAAGACAGTGGGCCTCCAGGAGCAGAACTGAGAAACAATGCTCTAAGGGATGACTAAGGGACTATAAACTATGCAGCCACATACGTGTCTGCCTGCCACAGCCCTTGGCTAAATTCAAAGCTGTCTTCTGATAGACTGGCATTCCTTGATGCCCTGCCCACTATCCCTGCCCTAGTGGTCATTGGCAGTAGGGGAGAGCACAGTTGCTGTTCCTCTCACAGGAAGCAAACAGGAAGCCATACTCACATGAAATCCATCCAACCAAAATAACGGCGTTTGTTGACTGCAGATGGGCGGTCCTTACTGCTCTCCCCCTGCCTAGCTGACCAGTCGGAGCCAAGGTACCTGGACCGCTATGTGCTGGAGTCACGGGTCCGAGAGATGGAGGAGGAGAATCAGCAGCTGCGGCAGCAACTCAGCCAATCACCAGGAGCAGCGCCGCTGGCCCAAGAGGGGAACTACGGCAACCAGCAGTGGGTAGCATCAGCAGATACAGGTGCAGAGGATGGAGAAAACACAGCAGAGGAGGGGGGCAACCACACGGAGTGTGTCCGACAACCCATGGTGGAGAGGTGTGAGGTGAGGAGCACAGTTTTAGTTTCATTTGTTGTCACATTTGAGTGTGTACTAAACTCAGCTTTGAGGCAAGAACTGCTTCTGGTTTAACGGTAGTTGGACAGCACCGCTGTGACCTGACATTTGTCTTTCTTTCCTCCTCCCTCAGCTTATTCATGTGGCGTGCGTGTGTGCTGGTCACAATGCAAGTCGAGATGTGGTCACCTTGGTCAAGTCCATCCTGTTCCACAGGTGAGAGTGCAGGGCTGACAGAGCCATGTGTAAGACTGTGACTGGATATTCTGCCGTAGACACACCCCAGATATCCCGTAGCAAGAGGTCTGAAGTGATGATTACACTCTTAGGAATCAGTAAGCTTGTTCAAGGTCCTACATTTACCTGTTATAGAAAATTCAAGGGCCTCTAAGCCGTAGCTTTGGCTTTGCCAGAGAAACAGCTCATCAGATAAAAAGCACTCCCAGACTGATTGTTCCATTCCTGTTCCATTTCCAAGGAGAAACCCCCTCCACTTCCACTTCATCACTGATGCGGTGGCCCATCAGATCCTCAGCTCCCTCTTTCAGTCTTGGATGGTGCCGTCTGTGCAGGTCAGCTTCTATGACGCAGATGAGCTGAAGGTAACAACCGTTCCTTGGGTCCCTTACTGCAATGTTATGTTGGGTAGAGATTGGAATCTTCATTACCCTTTTCTTCCTACAGATTACAGGCCAGGCTGTTTCAGAGTACTCTTCTGTTATTTCAGAGTACTCACCTTGATCTTCAGATATGCATGGAGGACTGTAATTTTACATATATGTTTTATATATAGTTCAATAGCATTAGCGATGGCTTTGATGTAAATGTTACATGGCTCTGTGCCCAGGTAGACTAGACAATGAACCTTTTTGTTTGGAAATGTCTCATCTTATGTGAAGTACACTCTGCTCCATGTGAATAGCCAAGCTCTGATTCCAACCCCTCTTTGTTTGCAGTCAGAGGTAGCCTGGATCCCTAATAAGCACTACTCAGGGATATACGGCTTGATGAAACTGACCTTGACCAAAGCGCTCCCCTCTGACCTCACAAAAGTCATTGTCTTGGACACGGACATTACCTTCGCCACTGACATTGCTGAGCTGTGGGCCATCTTCCGGAAGTTCACAGGTATATTGATGAGCTGATTTGATGGTTGCCTGTCTGATCCATAGGTGTGAAATGCTTTTTGTTTGTCTATTTGACATTACAGTTGCTTTCATCAGGAGCTCTGGATGTCTGTTACAGCTTAATGAGCTGACTGAAAATCAAAATTTAAGTGCTATTTTTTGTGAAGCAAGTTTGAGGAAAAAAATCAGGTGAATCAGAACTGATTCTAGTGGAAGCTGGTTCAGAGTGCAAATTTTCTGGGAATAGATTTTCTCATGTGTTCATAACAATGCTCATTGTATTGCCACTTAGCCCAACATAATTGCGTCACCCGAAGTTAGGTAATGTCAATGTGGTTTTATGGTAATGCTAATGCTAACTTAGATAATGAGGTCATTTTAGCCATAAAGCTAGCTACGTTTCTTAGCTTGGCTGTCACTGTTGAAATCCCTTTGACCTGACCTGGCTCATCAGAGCTATTAGACACACATGTATAGTGTTAGTGTTAACAATTTCTCAGCTCAGGGGATAGCTGAATTTAAAACGTGCAAAATGGACTTATTTGTATAAATATCGCACGCATATATTGAGCTCAACATCAATATCAACATCTCAATGGCAAAAAATGGAATTGACATTCAATATGGATGCCACAAAAATTTCAGTGACCGTCTAATTTACTGTGATCCTCACTTTCTAACAATATTCTGGTTTCAGACAAGCAGGTGATTGGATTGGTGGAAAACCAGAGTGACTGGTACCTGGGAAATCTCTGGAAGAACCACAAACCTTGGCCAGCCCTAGGACGAGGGTTCAATACAGGTCAGGACACAAATATGGGCAAATGAATATTGTGTTTTGCTGTATTTTCAGTCAGGAGTTCTTGGAACTGACAGATGGAACTACACTGTGTGATTTGCAGGAGCAGTGAGGGTATGTTGGGTTCTTGTAGGTAATTTTTGTTGGTCTTGGTTTTGATACAGGGGTCATCCTCCTCCTCCTCGAACGATTGCGCCGGATTGGCTGGGAGCAGATGTGGAGGTTGACTGCAGAGAGGGAACTCATGAGCATGCTTTCCACTTCATTAGCTGACCAGGTCAGACACTCCAGCGCTACAGTACCACAGTTCTGCATAATCATCCATTCCATCAATGACCTACCTTTTTGAAATGCCAATATTCACCTAGTTTAGACCAAACTTCTCATAGTTTGTATTCATTATGCTGAAAGGTTTCTGACAGAAGGATCATGACAAAAGATTTTACAGTAGTACATTTTTTTTACCCCAACAGAGTCTTAAGTACAGTGAAACATTTATATTATGGCTAACTCTTAACATTTCCAATCAATTTCAGGACATTTTCAATGCATTCATAAAGCAGAACCCAGT
This sequence comes from Megalops atlanticus, assembly GCA_019176425.1. NCBI lineage: Eukaryota > Metazoa > Chordata > Actinopteri > Elopiformes > Megalopidae > Megalops > Megalops atlanticus. The sequence continues at coordinate 8,246,988 of CM032885.1, read as the reverse complement.
CCTCGTGCATCAGCTTCCCTGCTTCTGGAACGTCCAGCTATCTGACCATACTCGCTCAGAGCAGTGCTACACCGAAGTGTCTGACCTCAAGGTAGACCAACCGTCCAATTTCCTTAACTACTGTTGGATGTATTTTGAAATGGTAATTTGATTCTTGGGCCAACAACATGATAACGCAGCTCTATGGTGTCTTCAAGCAAGTTAATCAACAAATAGTCCCCTAAATATGCATAATTGTTTGAATGGAGTTTTAAGCACAATACTCATTGGGAATTACATAGAAGAAACTAAGTACACTAGAAACTAAAGCGCTTTGTAACTGACATTCCTCTCTTACTTTTGCCATCGCCACTAATTCCCTGCTGTGGCTCACAACTGTGACCTGATGGATTGTGTCAGGTCATCCACTGGAACTCCCCCAAGAAGCTACGGGTGAAGAACAAGCATGTAGAATTCTTCCGCAACCTCTACCTGACCTTCCTGGAGTATGATGGCAACCTGTTACGCAGAGAGCTCTTTGGATGCCCCAGCCAGCCGAGCTCTGAGAGTATCCGTGTAAGGACCCCCACCCCTGCCACACACTCACCTCACAAATTCTTAACAGTTACACAGTGTCCACATCATCTCTTTGGACAGTCTGAGCAACTTCCTAAAGGACCCAACCAGCAATATGTATATAAAGTTTCCAAACCAAGCTACATCCAACCAGTTTTACTGGGAAGATTGATGATGTGATGAAACATTGATGACTATTATACATACAAACCCATTATGGTTATGGCAGAAATGTAATTGATATCAGGTGTTTATTTTTAAAGTTATAGCTGTGTATCCTGTAAATGTTAGAGGTGTTTTGTGGACTGAGCATTCTTTCTCTTTGGCCCCAGTTACAACGTGCCCTTGAAGAGCTGGATGAAGATGACCAGTGCTATGATTTCCGCAGGGAGCGGATCACAGTCCACCGGATGCACCTCTACTTCCTGCAGTATGAGTACACCCCCATGGACGATGACACTGATGTCACCCTGGTTGCACAGCTCTCCATGGACAGGTTGCACATTAAAGCCCTATTATAATGTTCTGAACCTTCACCTTGAAATGGAGACAGTCTTCCGCTGAAATGCACTGCAGTTACAGGAATTTATTGGAATAATGAATTTAGCTGTCTCCACTCAATTAAAGTCTTGATTTTCACATGGATTTAGAGTTCAATTCCATACTTAAGGATTGCCACAGGCGCCAAGCTCCTGGTCTCATTAAAAAAGGCCATGGCTCATCAGCTTGTGATCCTGAGCAGTAATTAGATTGGTTCAACATGTTAAGCCCCTAGTCCTTCTTACTTGGGTCAGGGGATCACTTGTACTAAAGGGGAAACTGTAATCCACTCAAAGAGTCTTCTTGATGTGTACCAAATTCGCATGGGAAATTCTCACAAGTTACAGAAAGCAGGAATGAATCACGACCTCTTAAGTGGCAGATTCATGTAACTTCCTGACTTAAATTCTGCGCTTGCTGGCTAGAACTCTACAAAAATGTGCCTGTGATCAGGCAAGATGTTCTGTAAGGTAATGTTTAAAATGAAAATACTTTGTCAGAATTCTTGCAATGAGGTATATCAGAATTGCGGAGGCACATTGTCCAATGTTGGTATATCATTAGAATCATGATAACAACTCAGTTAATTCCCTGTGTGAGGGACATGGGTCTTAAGTGCAGTGTGCGATGTGGTTTTGCTTGGACCAGTGGTTACCTAAATGTTCTCACAATACTTCTAAGTCACTTTTTCTTCAATAATACAACATTGTTGACAAAACAAGAAATGTTTACTGGTAGGTATTTGACATGATTTGCTTTTAAGTTTGTTTCAGATCAAAAGGGAATACTGTATAGTTGATAGATGTTCTCTCTCTGTGTCCAGGCTGCAGATGCTGGAAGCCATCTGCAATCACTGGGAGGGCCCCATCAGCCTGGCGCTCTACATGTCTGATGCTGAGGCGCAACAGTTCCTGCGCTATGCCCAGGCCTCAGAGGTACTGAAGAACCGCAAGAACGTGGGCTACCACATTGTCTACAAGGAGGGCCAGTTCTACCCTGTCAACCTGCTGCGCAACGTGGCCCTCCGCAACGCTAACACGCCCTACGTGTTCCTGACTGATGTGGACTTCCTGCCCATGTATGGCCTGTATGATTACCTCAGGTAAGCCACTCTAAATGTCAGCCTTGTCTTACCTCATGGCAGTGGGTAGACTTCCTGTCATATTTAAACTAAAACTTAATGATTACCGGATCACAGCTGGTAGTGGTGTCATTCTTGGTCAAGGCTTTTATAGTAACCCGGTTCTTCATCAATGCACTGCTTGTTCCATCATGTCCAGGTATTGTTACTATTGTAGGTCATGATTCACTTTAGGCGTCTTGTCTTATTTCATTGTGTTTTCATGTCACTGAAGCTGTTGTATGCCTAGATATTTAACAATGACCTTTCCATCATCGCTAGTTACAATACATGACATTTAGCAGTTGCACATTTAGTATGAACTCATTGTAAATGTAGGATTAAATTGAGATACATGGCACACTTACAATATGTATGCATATTAGTGTGGCCCATTGTACCCAAAGGATAAGAGTACACAGTCAACTCTTATTTTATGTATGTGTTCTATCACTGTCCTTTATTAGACAGTTTTTTAGGCATCTCTGTTTTATTTGTCACTTCACACTGTGAATTGCAGATGAGTTATGTTACAGAGACTTAATTATCAACATGAAAATGTCAACCTTCCAATTTGCATCCTATGAAGCATGAGTGAAAGTCACATTAGTTAATTTTCTATCATTGACAACAACAAACCTGTATGGAATTGATGGAACACGGAACTTTTTAGATAAGCCCAGGAATGGCAGACAGTGTAGCATAGTGGTAAAAAAGCAGGGCTCATAACCCAAAGGTGTTTGCTTATATTCCCAGATGGGCCACTGCTGCTGTAGCCTTAGGCAAGGTACTCAACCTGGTTCCCTCAGTAAATGTCCAGCTATATAAATGGATAACGCTGCATAGAGCATCTGCTAAGCAAATGTAAGCTTCTCTTGTTCTTGATTTCCTCTCAAATGGCGCTTTGTGTTTGTTGGGGCTGGGCTCTCTCTTCCCTAGAAAATCCATAATCCAGCTGGACATGGCCAACACCAAGAAGGCACTGGTGGTGCCCGCCTTCGAGACCCTGCGCTACCGCCTTTCCTTCCCCAAATCCAAAGCTGAGCTGCTCTCTATGCTGGACATGGGGACCCTTTACACTTTCAGGTCTGAACTCACTTCTTTATGAACTTCATATTTGTAGTGTTAGGCCATGGGTCTTTGGTAGCAAGGCTGCTCAATTAAGAATCATATTAAATGCAAATGTTTCCTTATTTATTTGGGGTTTTCACGGCATTTGAACAATTAACAAATGTTAGCTAGGTAGCTCCTGCCCCAGCACACGTTCCCCACTCTGGACACAAGACCACATTTATCTTTCCCCTTTAGACTACGCCATCCCTTGAGGACCAAATTCCTCTTAACTATAATGCACAAAATATAAGTAATAGGGGTGTAACGAATAATCGACGTTGTCGACTAAAATCGATGACCAAATTAGTTGCCAAAGAATTTAATTGTCGATTAGTTGGTGGCGTCATTGCGTGTGTTTTTCGTGCTGACTCGGAAGGCTTAGACATGTAGCCTAAGCTACGGTGCTTTACTGGAGTGAACAATAGAGATGGAACACCTTCACGACCAAAGACCTCAAAAGAGTGGCAGCATTTCACTCTTAACCCTTTCCCACGTAACTTATCTTTATGTGTTACATTACATGGTTCGTTATGTTTTCATTAGCGTTATTAAGCTTCTCATAGTTTTCATTTAGCATTTGCTATATTTTTTAATGTTAAATAGCTGTTTCCTCAAAGCTAAAATTAGCTAGAATTTTTCCAATCTTGTGTTCTAATCGGACCGATTTTAGCATATGCGCTAAGCGGCAAAACACACCGGTGGGTTAACTCTGCCAAGAAAGTTATGAACTGCAACATTTGCAAACCTGACCTTTCCTGGCATGGGAGCACATCAGCTACGCTCAAGCATCCGAAGAGGTGGCACGTTGGCTCTGTGGATGATGAAGACTCGTCTCGTTAAGTTAGTTAGCTAGCATAGCTAATGTTAATGTTAAAAGCCATGTTACTTCATGTTATGAGCTGTAATGTTTTCTATTTTGAAATACATTTTCTCTTGATCAATAAATTATTAATGATATTGAACATACAGTGTAGCAAATAATAACCTATTTTTCACAATGATCCTGTTCACATCCCAAATGTGCCCTAACTTTACAATGTTAAACCAGAGCCGTCTGCTATTTAGAGATTCTCTGGTTAAACGTTGCATCGTTGTCATGGTGACGTTTGTAACTGGAGATAGTGTTGCTGCCAAGTGCACAAGTTTAGAGAATACCGGAGAATTTGATACTTTCTAAACCGCGAAAGATTTCTACAACTCGTCTATGCGTGCATGCCCAACGTGGGTTGCATTTGAATTAATTCGAACGAGTTATGGGTTTGTTGGATCCCGTAATGCTACCATGGATGGCTTTCTTCAAAGGAAGCAGACTTGTACTCCCCAGCAAGCAACTGCCCTCACTGAATTAGTCCTAGTAAGCATTCATTAAAAGATGTATTTTTGAATAAAGTTCTCATCTTTATTGTCTTCATTGTTAGTTAGCATATGCCTAAAACAACCTCAAGCTAAATTTAAAAGCCGATAGATAAATAAGAGCCATTGAGTAATTGTGCGATTCATAATCTGAATAGTCATAATCTGGTCAGTTTTCCTGTAACTAGGAACATTTTGATTATATCGCCAGGTACCATGTGTGGACCAAGGGCCATGCACCGACAAACTACGCCAAGTGGAGGACAGCCACCATGCCCTATAAGGTGGAGTGGGAGTCAGACTTTGAGCCCTATGTGGTGGTGAGACGAGACTGTCCCGAGTATGACCAGAGGTTTGTGGGTTTTGGCTGGAACAAAGTCTCCCACATTATGGAGCTTGACGCACAGGTAAGTAGGGCTGTCTTGAAAGAATTGGTGATTTGCAGTGTAATACTTAACTGACTGTTTGATAAATGTTTCACAGTCTTAAATGTCTTCAAGTATAAAACTCAAATGAACACAATTTGAGAAATATGTTCCAGAATATGGGAGTGAAACAGGAATATTTTAATGGCCCCCAAGCACCTCAGTGAACACATTACAATCAAGGAAACAGGCAATCAAACAACTATTTAATAAATTAATGGAGAAGGGAATAATATTTTATCTTAATTTTTAAGATTTTTGGAGCCCATAACTAATGTTAATCACCCCAATAGTATGACGCACATGTCAATATCTCATTTAGCAGTTAATATGCTGTAACTCCTTTGTCAAAGAATTGTTGTCTATGAATGGGTTTTGTTAACATCTTAACTTTAAACAAATGTTGTTGTAATGAAGGACAGTTGTTCAATTGTTTTAAGCCTTAAAACTATACTATAACCCAAATTCTTAATCAATTGCACAATTCTTAATCAATTGCACTAAACATCAGTTAGTATGACTAATATTATTAAGGGGCAGAAATGAACAGAAGTAGACTTTATTACCATCTTTGCAAAGGTGTTTGACCTTTCTCAAGGTCAAACACCTTTGCAACAAGTATGTATTCACAAAAGGCTAACAGCAGATACCTCTAAAGTGATGTCAAAACTCAGATTGACATTATAAAGGAACAGGAAACCTGAAGAGGAGAAACATGTTAAAAATAATGTATTACATTCATGTGATTGGGTGAGATGATCAGATCTGAGTTTGTTGATTAAATGATTTGGCTGAACAACCAGACATATCGGCCTTCCAGGACCACAGCTAATTTGCAGTGATTTGAATGACTGTGCTTTGGAGACCCTTCATGAACTTTTCATTGTTCCTTCTTCCCAGGAGTATGACCTGATGGTCCTGCCCAATGCCTTCATGATCCACATGCCCCATGCACCCAGCTTTGACATCTCCAAGTTCCGCTCCAGCTCCAGCTACCGATATTGTTTGACCACACTCAAAGATGAGTTTCACCAAGACCTGTCGAGAAAGTACGGTGCTGCTGCTCTCAAGTACCTTACTGCTGAGAGGAACATCTAGATGATGGCATCACAAGCCTTCATATCTCTCTGTGGTGGAAAAGGTGTTGATGTATACAAAACTTCTCAACTGTGGTCTGATGTCACTCCTGAAGTCAGGAAATTTGGTTTGAGGAGGGGGGTTCATGACACTATAGGACTACAGAAAATATAGTTATTGCTTACTCCCTTTTCCTCTGCTGTGTACTCTACTTGTCAGTTTCTGGATTCCAACACCGAGTAACATAAGATTATGGCAACTTGTGACCAAAACTGTCCGCTTCAGAGCAGAGAGACTTCAATAACCAAAATTATTGGATTGTTGGTGAGCTTTTGCTTTAAGGAGTGAGGATTATAATATTCCTTTTGAAAAGCTGAGCTTTTTTTCTGAAAAAAAGTGAATCCACAACTGTTGATTAGTACTGTCACTGGATCCGAACTTGCAGTAGAACTGTGAAATGAATGGTACAGTATAACAAGCTGGAACGAAAGTGCTGGACAGCACTTGAGTATATTAACTCAACCTCCCCTGGAATCTTCATAAGACCAAATTAAATCACAGGAGAGTGGACAAGTCATCAGAACTGGAGACACATTTAGGCTTGATATTTTCCTTGATATTTAAAATATTTAAAATATTTTCTTTTTTGATGTAAATGATTACTTAAAACATGTTTTTGATTATGCTGTCGCATACAAATTGCATTATTTTTATTTCTATATTTTCCCCTCAGAGGAGAGAAATTTTACTGGTCATATTTAATAGAATGAGTGTTTGTGAGAAATGCCGAATGATTTTCAATTGCTTATAATACACTGTTCCATTTGGTCAGAATGAGCATGTGGGATAACTTGGACTCTCCGTTCCACTTGTGCAGTTACTGAGTGATAGTGTGGCTTTAGTGTTTGTTTCATTGAACATCAGACCTGATTTTCATTGAATTATCAGTTATGTTTGATTTCCTTTTCCAGTACACATGCATAAAAGCCTGTTCACATTTTGTGCCAAGTCACAATCTCTTTGTTATACTGTATGTGCCATCTACTTGACCCCCCCCACCATGCTCCATTCTGCTTGTCATCGTTGGGCAAAGCATTGCCTTGACACAATCTAGGAATCTACTCTTTAGAAATCCTGACAGAAGAAGTATATATGAGGGACAATCCACAGTAGCTTGAGTAGGACATGACTTTATGAAGCCAGGTGAATAGAATGAAAAACATTATTGTTAGCATACACCTACACACCCCCCACCCCCACCCCAACCAAGTCATTTTCTTCTCCCTATCGCCCCCTGCCTGTGCGGTAAATGCTAGTGCCTTTGCTGTATTGTGAAACTGGGTATTGATTGTATCACTATACGGAGCCTTGGAAATATCAGGCTCTCTATTTATTATTGTTGACTTAAATCAATCATATTTTTCTATATTGGGGAAAAGTGCTTTAAATAAATCTGCCCTTTTGTAATGTTTGTCTGAGGTTCCTTCTTTACATTTCACTGTTGAAAAAAAGTTGTTGTGTTGCCAGTTGTGGTGATGTTACTCCTGCTTGTTGTTTTTGCACATGGACAGGTAATTGAAATGCCTCTTGCCTAAAACATAAATAATTGAGATGTCTTAGGATATTTTGCCATATACTTACGACATAATACTATGGTTGCCATTCTACAATAAAAAATATTTTTTTAACAAATAAAGACAAATCAAACGTTGTTTATACATCATGGTTTTGAAATGTATACTGGACCCCCTTACCATTACCTTTTAGACTGTCCACTTTCCTTAGTTTGACTTCATAAATACATGCAGAGTTATACTACAATGATCAGACTACATACTTCATAAACACAAATAACAATCATTAACATTGGCCACATACAGCCCATGCAGTGGTTTGTAATGCTGAAGTGAAGAGAAGGTTGAATGGTGTATTACAAATGAATTGCTTCAGATGAATCACTAAATAAGATAAGGTAAGTTGAGGAATGATCAATTATTATTTGTATAAACATGTAAATGCATACTTTAGTGAGTATTTGTGCTGATGGGAAATTGGGCTCACTTCATGTACTCCAATAGATTGAAAATGATTAAGAATTCAATAGAATGAGACAGAATGTAACTGACAACTTTGCAAAGACAAACTACAACAGCTAGTACCAACAGTTCTTCACTGCAATTAATATGCAGGAGTACCGAATTGAGGTAAATCAGCTGACTTGTCTGGTGTCTGGACTCTCCAGGTATCCTCCTTACAACTCAGAGACAAGAGTTTTGGGGATTCTAGGTACTTTCCTTGGAAAATATTTTGTCCTTGTAACTGGTCTGGGTCAAAGATAACAGATTTATGTGCTGTGCTTCAAAGTGGATCATCCAAATTGACCTGAAACAGTGTCATATGTTTGTTGGTTTATTTTTTCTTCAGACCTGCAGACCTCTATTCTCTTAACTGGAGATCTGATACAGTAGGGTGCCAACTCTAGGAGAAAGCATTCACCACACATAAGAGATCAGTGCAGTTCACATCACTTGGGCTTGTGACAGACACATCCCTTCAAAACAACAGAAAAAAACAAATTCACAGTAATCTGTTTTCAGTTATGATGATCCATTTAAAATGAATAACAGTCATTAAAAAAAAAAACAAGAGAATTGAGTTTCCTATTATGGGCATATTGCTTGTTTAAAGGTGAGAGTTGCCAGCCAGGCTGCCTCTGTTACATTATAAAAGAAAATTGGAAAATATATTTTGAGTCAGTCTTTTGTCCCAAACATTTCCACTTATTTTGATGTGCAAGCTGAATTCGCTTTTCCTTGAATATATAAAATAGCCCCTTGCTGTTGAGGAAGAAATAGATGTGATTCTGTTTAGATAAAAAATCTAGTTGTTCCAATCCAAATTTAGCTTCATAAGCACTTTTCCCCCTGGGCTTAACAGGACACTTTATATAGTGGAGGATGCTAGCATGATAATGGCTCATCTTAAACATGATCGATGGTGATGTAGATTGGTCACAACATTTTTATGATATCTGTATCCCATATGTGGCCTGCTGGGGGGGGTCATCCATCAATAATGATTGATTTTCCTGATTGGAAGGAAATGCAGTTGTATTTCTCCATAAAGACGGAAGCTGACCTTTCTGCTTCCTCTGGTGTCCCAAAAGTATTGAATATTGCAATCCCACTCTATCATTTCATGTGCCCGGTGTCGGAGGAGCCAAAGGTGCTTGCCTCAAAGCCTCCCAGTCTGTCCAAGTCCTACCTGATTGTGGTGGACTTAAGCTTACCAGGCTGCTCATCTGCTGTTTGCTTGTGTTGGCAATCTATCTGTATAAATGGAACAGAATTTACAGATGTCACTAACCAAATAGTGATTTGTAAAGTTGTGTGAATGGTCTGTCCTGTGCTGCAGCTTTGCTTTTGAAAATTGCTACAAGGGCCACAAAGGATAGCTTGAAGTGAGAGACATCCATTTCTGTTTGCGTGGTGAAATTATCAGCTAAATGAGACCTATGAAGACATTTTTAGCAGATTTCTACTGTCCAACAAAAAATTCCATTAGACACCATAGACAAGGGAGGTCAGTGAATGGCTGCCCTTAAGTGTCACCCTAAATAATTCATCCCATCACAGAGACTGGTTAGAGAGGTGTTCAAATATTAATGGAGAGGCTGAAAGTGGAGGTCCTGTCAGATCAACTTCTTGTTTTTGTTTGCACCAGAAATGATTTAACACTGACCATTCAGTGGACAGAAGAGCATTCTTACCTAATGGGCTTATCTACGCTGTTTCAGCAAATGTGGAAGGTTTTCATCCACTGGCTCTCCTGCCCCTTCGGGGTTGCTATTCTTTGCTTTATGCTTTACCCTTTTATGCAGCCCTCGTTTATGTCACTTGTCTCACTGTGACGATCTCTGCACTGAAGCAGGAGAGCTGAAGCAGGACAGCAGAGCTTCCAACTGGAAGACAGGTGCTACTCCACCGATGCCTTCTGAGCAACTCACAGGCGCCTGATGAATTGCAGGGTGTCTGAGAGCAGTGAGATGAGGAAACTCTGTCCACCTATCCACCCCTATCCCTGGTGGAATGAAATTCTTCTAATTTGTTCCTTCTGTTACAGCCAGTGTTAACATATTACATAGCTATTTTCCTGGATAGTGCTTGTAATAAATATGGCTTCGGAATTTAGGAGTATTGTAAGGCTATGTGTAAGGAATAACATAGCATTTGAGAAGGCGTCAGTGCTAAAGTGTCTCTGTGTTTCTCTGACAGAAGGGTTTGTAAGAAATTGCCGCATTCTGCCCCAGAATATGTATTCCACCAGGCATAATCTAATTTGAATAGCCGCGGCATCCCAAAGGGCTTGTGATCATAGAGACCCCGACAGGATGGTCCACACCTCTGCCGACACCTTAACAATTTGGTCAAGCGAGATGGCAAACAATTATAGAATGGGACCGGGAGTGGGCAATCAAGAACTACCTCAGACAAAGGGGTATCCGTGCTTACTTAAACAATGGTATCCTGGCTTACTCAAAACCGGCGCTCTGACTTCATTATCATACAGGCGATAGGTCCGATTCATTTACATCAAGAACAACGTAAACTGTATATATGGGAATTAGTTGGAACGATCGGGGTTCACTCCAACACCGCTGAACCCAAAATCTGTGTTTTTTGCATGCTTCGATACTGTTTTCTACTGAATTAAAGACTTTCATTTCAACACGCATTCTTCTTCTCCATCCTCTTCTTTTTTTCTTATAGGTTTCTGCACCTGTTGTTAATGTCATTGCATATTTATGTTGTATGTTAAGTACATCACAACCTCTTTGTTTATCTCTTTTCTCTCAGCTGTGTTCAACATAACTGTAAAGCCATTACTCTACTGCATAATGAAATAGTGCTTAAACCCAACTATCTTGTCAGTTCTAATGAAAGTTAATAACCAAAGTTCAGGAGGACAGGAAATTCCATGCCCTCTGTCTGCAAAACCAATCCAAGCCAGAAAAATGTGTATATAAACCACTTATTAACCTCTCCTCCCCATTGCATCAGGTGTTTGCGAATCCCACCCCCTCCTCTCCCTCTGCCTTTTGCTCCTCCCTTCAAGGGTCTCCCACCTGGCGTTGACCCTCTTCCCAGATGGATCCAGGATTCTGCTGTCCTCACCAGGACCAGCCCCTTCTGCTCCAGAAGGTCCAAAGGGGAGGCATTTAGCACTATGGCTGCACTGATATGCTTACCTCCCTGGAGGACTGGGCTCCAAATCAAGCCAAAGATCCCATCAGACCTGCTTACCATTCATTTGGTGTTTAAACTTTTCACGAATATATACCCTTAAATTCATTTCAGTCCCTGTTGGAATTTCTTGGCCTAGTGAAATAATATGTTGGCACTGTTTGAAAGGGACCACAATTTTCTACATTTAGCCTGCTATCTAATTGAGGACATATATATTGATGTAGGTGATGCAGATATTGATGTGACAAAATTAATTTAATGAACATCTTATTTCTGTCTTTCATGTAGAATATCTTTAGATGAGATAGTGCCACTGCTTAGTGGTGTGGAATGGAATCCATGATACAAAAATATGGATTGTATTTTGTGAATAATTATTTAATTGTACAATATTAATAATATAGTCAGTGGCAGCATTAGGTTGTGTGCTCTTACACCTGTTGGTAATTATGGCCTAGCAGTCACTTACATTGTAGCTTACATGCTGATATTGATACTTCAAAGTGATATTTGGGTATCAGCATCTGTCACGTTTGTCATTGACAGTAGAAACGGCAGAGTGCCATTGAGACAAGATCTATCAGGAGATCAAGGAAGTATCGCGTCATTAATGATGTCAGATGAATGATGCCTCTTTGTTATGTGTTTCAAACAGAGGAAATTTACTCACAATGTTCCCTGAGGACTGCTCTCCCTCAGATCAATGGCAATAACCATGTACCTCTTCAGTTTTTCTTGCTTTAGTCAATACAATGCAACTTAGCTACCTATCCACTATACCATTATAATAGATTTAAATAGAGGCAATCCTGAGCTCCATCAACATAACCACATAGTGTGCAGCAGTGGTTCGTGCTTATCCATGCAATACTTCAGCTATTTTGTTATGGAAACAAGTCGATTTTCCCACTCTTTATGTGCCCTGACCCAGACCCTACCACACTCCCTCCTTTTCTGCACCTATTATAACAAATAGCTCAGTGGAGGTGGGAAAATTACTTTGGCAAATAAGGGCAGAACAAATAACTGTTTTGAACTGGGTGAGCCTGAGTCTTTAATGCACATAAGTGGACTTACATAATGTTAATAAATTGATCTTCAGGGCAGGAAAAAATGTTTCTGTATGTAAGTTGCCCAACTGCAGCCTTCAGATTATACTATAGACAGGGGAGTGGGAAGACATCAAACATCCCTGTCTCCATGCCAACAAGCAATAATCTCTAGCTCACAAGTGTCAGTAGGTTTAAGTCATGCCATCATAAAAATGCAGGAAAACATTTCCGAGCTGGGTCAGGCAGGGGTTTAAATGGGTAAATAGGACTGTGCTGATACATACTTGCCTTTCATCCTGTCCCCTGTTCTCCTGGAGTGCGGGAGACCTGCCAGTCTCTCTGTGGCACTCACCTTATTAACATCCTTCCTTCACCTCTGAGCCAGGAAAGTAATAACGAGATTATTTTCAGTTTTGACCTCAAAGCACAGGAAATCATTGTGCTCAGTCATTTGCTGGCACAAAGTAAGAAGGTCGCCTATTAAGTGTAAAAATGTACGGTGCATCTATGGAGTTGTTAGGGGAGAAGAACGACACCAAGCAGGATATGATTTCAGAGATCAACAGCTCCAGTTTGGATGACTTCAGAAGAAACCAATTAAAAACCTTTTATTTTGGCTCCTGAGTGGCTCAGCTAAAGTGCTCATTCTGAACGCAGAATGGGCCCTATGGCTGCAGTTCAAGCCCAGTCCTGTCATCAGCTGACCATGAGGAGCCCACAGCGGCTTAACAAATTGGCTTCATTGTGCCAGGGTTATGGGTAGGGATGTCAACAGAGTTCCCTCATCTCTCCACTATGGCTCCCTCTAATAGCTTCAGAGGTACCTGCAAAGTTCTTGGGTAATGTCAGCAGAAATGTGCCCACTCTCCAATCAGCACTTGCCCTGTTGTGGTGCACTGTGGGCCTTGCAGTCTGAAAAATAGTTGTTGGTTGTGTCCAAGTGTTCACAGTGCTTCAGTGGTCCTGAATGAGCGCAGAGAGTGTGTGAAGGGATGGACCAATAGTACAGTGTACGATTTCAAATTGAAAAAGCATAGGAAAAAACCTGCTGTACATGTCCATGTACAGACATCCAACTGGATTTACATATAAGAAAAGAACTGGGTGACAAACATATGAATATTGCTACCTAAATCTACACATGTACATGTACTTTATATCCTCAGGAAAGAAATTCTACATTATTTAAGCCTTTCTTGGGAATTAACAAATCCCTTGATGAAACAGTGTGATTTGCAATATAAAATGCTACTGGAACTTTGCTATTCAATTCCTCATTTTTTTCAGCTGATTTGAGGCACCAGGAATCAGTAACATTGATATTATAGCTATGTATGTAAAACTGTATGCCTGCACTCTTTGCTATGCATTGAAGCAAGCTAGCTGGCTGGCAGCTAGGTGGCTGGTTATCTCAATGTAGAGAAATATTACCAATATATCTGTATAACCTTAATAATTTGTAAAAATACATTTCTATCAAGTTTTCCTTCATTTCCAATTTCATAAATGCATTGCACCATATGTTCACCAGTGGTAGGTTCTCAGCATTGCAACATAGGCCTCATAAACACCAAAGTTGATTAAAATTAGCTGGCTGGCTACATCGACCAGATGCTGGTGTCTGATCTGCCTGATGCATTTGGCCTGTCTGTGTCATGCTTCACTAATGTGAGCTCTCCTTTATATGACTGAGCACAGAGCTATCTAGCTGGCTGGATAGATAACTAGTCAAATATTGCAAGTCAAACTCTTTTTTAACCTCAAGACTTTTTCTAGGACAAAGACACATATCACATATCACATATAACACAAATATTGACAATGGTATTTTATACCCTATAAAACAAACTAGGTATGGGCAATACAAAGCATCACTAATTTAAACAAACAAACAAAAAAAAATAGGTCACTCACTATTAAGATAACATGGTTCAGTCACTACTGCTATGTGAATGCACTCAAACAGATCTCTCTCCGAGTGCCGAGCAGTAGGATTTCTCTTTACACACACAAACTGAATGGGCAAAAGAGCAAAGCAATGATACCCAATGTTTCCCTAAATCATTTCATGTAACTTGGCCCTGTGTTATTTGTTGAAAATGGGTAATGAGCAATGAATTTTCCCCCTGTCTGTCTCTGGCTTAAATCACCAGAGCCTGAAGGGTCCCTGAGTTCTTTTTAACGATGCAATAGGAGTGATCTGCAGTGAACCCAGGGCAGGCTGAAAGATTGATGGATAGAGGATCTGCTTGGACGAGCGGAGGCCGATGGGCACAGGAAGATGAGCACTTACATCCAACACGCAACTCTAAATCACTTTCAGGTATTGCCTCAGACAACCACTAGTAATAGCATGTGCAATCATCAGGATTTTTTCCTCATAAAATTTTTAGGATTGGAAATAAAACAGGTAATTACAATTCCGTTTTTGGAAGCTGTTGAGCCTCGTCAGCATTTAGTTATTGCTGTGACATCCAGCATCCTGGTGGAAGCGAGGTACATGTCAGAGACAATGGCCTAGACTGCAACAGACACCTTGAGGGAAGGAGAACCTAATTACAATGGTTCCTAAGGACTAGTGCACTCTACTCCCAGAAATTTGAAAGCCCTGTAAAAACAGCCCTGAAACTGGTACTTGCGAGCCAGTTCTTCTTTCTGAATCTTGATTGATAAATCTTTGACAGCACAATTTCATTCCTGAGTTCATTGAAAGGAAAGTGCAAGAAATTACTATTTTATTTCAGGGAGTATGAGGTGAATTGAACAGAGGTATTTTTAGATGTGATGTTTCTCCCATGTGTTGGGGTTTGAACTGGGAACACTTTATGAACATCTGAGTAACCCTCCCCACCCTTTTGACCTGTCATCATTTTGTGGCAAAGTCTTCCATCACATGGAATTAAAAGGGGAACTCCAAGGTTTCCTAAACCATCGGGATGGACATATTCCACTAAGGTAAAAAATATTATGATGTTGTTTGAACATGGTACAATGCAAATGTCATCATTTGGTGTAAGGGCCTCAAGACAGCAAACCAATATTGTCTGATAAACAGCATTTCTCAAAAGGAGACAGGTCAATGTGACCTACCTATTGAGAATAGCTCATCTATTTGTAGTTTGGCCAACTGCCAAGTTCCATCCTGTACAATGTTGATTGCAGATAGTCAGTACTTGTCTACTTGATGTGGCATTTGCTGTGACCAGCCTGCCAGAAGAACACATTCACCTTCTGCTTCCCTACTAACCTTTCAAAGCCATCAATCAACTGCCTCAACACCAACATGGCACAATGAAAGGGTGATTTGGTGCAAATTCCTGAAAACACACACTCTATTGTAATTGTGGAAAACATTTTTGTCCCAAGAGGGTTTTATGTTGGAATTCATAGAACACTCAACAATACATTTAACAAAGGACACACAATAGGTGACAATAAATACTGGTTGAAGGGATTCTGGCAGTCAAACAAAGTCACCAGTCATTGTGTTCATTATTATTTGTTCATTATTAAAATTACTGCCCATCATTCAGAAAATAAATTACTTTCTGCTCAGCAAAAAGTGAATGCTGTGCTTCCTTAAGAAAGCTCTTGTCTTGTTTAGAGTCAGCTTTACAATGTGACATGTACATCTTTTCAGTGTAAATGCCAACATCATGCCAAATCAATGCACAAATCTTTATTTGAATTGCATCTTCAAGTCCTGCACGCACACGCACACACACACACACACACACACACACACACACGGTGCAATGACATGCATTAACCAGGGCTGGCAAATGTGTCTGTTTTCTTAATTTAAGCAATTATTAGAGACTGCTATGGCAAGGTATTTTCCTCCCTCAGATATATATGTATTTACAATTTGTTGCATTTTTTAATCTGTTTCATCAACCTCCCCATTTTTTGAGTGTGTGGAATTCAGAGTATAATTTTGCTATAAAGCAAGCAATGCAATAGTGGTGTTTTTAACAGCCCTAGACAGAATTCCATATATGATCTACAGCTCCAAGCAACAATGGCCATCGCCCAGGAAGAGGCATTTGCACAAAATCCAATCTGGCAGCTGACCCATGTGACCTATCGACATGACTTTATTTCCTGGGGCGGGGAAGGATAACATGTGGCAAAGCCCTTGTGGAACCCACCTGAAGTGAGTTAGGGTTGTCAATATTTTGATTGTTTGACCTTGTTTGCTGTTTCAACTCCTGTGCCTTTCCTTGGGGAAAGGCACAGGAGTTGAATGACATTTTCTGTGTCTGTATGATAGAGTGAGATGATGCAATACGAAAATTATGTGTTAAACATTGGTATTTTCAATTGCTGATCATATTGAAAAATGGCACCCAATTTCATTGTAGGACAATACATGCTAGCACAAATGTTGAAATCATTATTTAAAAAAATAAATATTTTTTGCTCATTTCCTTATTGTATGCATCCATAATTATTTAGGAACCAATCAATCCTCTGCAAATTGGACTGGAAACTTGACAATGCTCATCATGTTTTGTTCAAATCACTTTAACAGTTTGTAAGATCATGGTTCATGGTAATGTGCAATCTTTTTAAAAGGCTAAACAATTGCATGCACCAAGCTAAAGAGGTCCTTAATATACATTGTTAAGCTGACATATGTGAAAATTTTCAAGACACTTGAAATTGTTGATTTTATTACAATGTTTTCAAATTTGTTAAAAATTTACAAGGAAATTAAATATGTCCATACCAAATGATCAATCAATGCAAAATTTATGGGGCAGAGACTACCTGATGGCCTCTTCCATGGTCCCATGTTTTGTTAAAAAAGTCCAAAGAGGACATCATAAGCACCACATTTAAGCATATTTAAAGATAATAATTTTAAGATAATGCTGTTTTAGCTAATAATGCTGTTTTAGCTAATATGGCTGAATTTTTTATCAAATGGTTGACATGACAAAAAGATATCGTGACAAGATGAATATAAATGAATGAAGATTTAACAATTCTGAAATTGCCAATATGGCTGCCAAATCATCTGATATATGTCATGTCTGTAAAGATGCTACCTACTGCCCTCTACAAACCTGCACATTCAGAATCAAATCCAAAAACATATGTTCAGACTTTCTTGACAATGTAGCAAAATGAGAATAAATCAGAACAATTAAACAAACCAATATGGTGCTTTTCATTTTTTATTGATTACCCCATAAATACTGTACTAACTATACTGTATTTATTTAGTTCTTTTCTGACTGATGAACATCAACATTTTTGTGAATCCATTGTAAGCCCCAAAGAAATTGAACCATGTGGATAAGTCTGCTGAACATTTCCTATTTTAACAAACTAAGATCAGAACCCTAACTGTATTGAGACATATGTGTATTTGAGGGAGTGCTATGATATGATATCTTACAGCCTGAGTAAAGGTTAAAAATTAATCTGAGGTTGAGTGTTCTTAAAACTCCCTGGCAATTGTCATACTAAACAGTTTAGTCCACTTGGCTCAGGTAAAGTGATGTAAGAGCTAAATGTCCCACACTTTAAAAATATTCTTCTTGCAACATTTATTAGATTGCAAGACAGGTACAAAAAAAGAAGACAATGCCCTAACAGTCATCCTTAATGAACAGAATCCTACAGTGCCATGTCTACTGTCTCATATTTTTTGTCACTTTCTAGAACTTACCCTGTTCTCACCCTTACTCTATTTTTCATTGTTACTATTCTGAAGTCTTCATGAACTGTGCAATGTGTGCATTTTTCCTTAAGAGTGTGCAGTTTATCTTTGCTTTCTTCATGAAAACAAATGAAATAAATACTGCACCATAAAACAAAATGCTACATGCAACAAATATTGCTTGCCAAATATTAAATGATAATAATATCTTCTCAGTATGGATGTGGATCAATACAACAGATTTGATGTAACACAGAGCAACAGTTATTTACTTGGTGATAAAATCCATAATAGTCCATGTGGTGTTATGCGTGATGAATCCATTGTTATCAAATCATGAAATCCCCAGTTGCATGTGAGGTCAGCTTCTGATGAAAAAGAGATGTGATATGAGATGATGGATGTGTAGACTCTGGGACCTGCTCTCCTCAGTGTAACCCTGCTACAGAAATGAAGTAATAGATTAATTACCATGATGGCATGCTCCACAACGTTGCCAAATACACTCAGGCTATCAGGCTAACGACTCAGCAAAGTGTGTTTTTGCCACTGACACATAACACTTTTGAGACAATGTGCATGGAACTGATGGAGAATTTGGGCTCAGGCCAGACATTTGCCACCTGCGATAATAAAACTCTCAACAGAACAGCCCATACGTTTCTTGGCGGTGCTCATCAATTATCCACAGGCACTGAGAAATATCTCTGCTCCTAATGAAGAACTGTCTCTTTTCCAAAAATCACTTTGAGTCATTCTTGTTTGTACAAAGTGATAAAAAATAGACTGGGATGCTCCAGGCATTGTTATTATCTGTGGTGTGTCCAAAATGATTTATTGACCAGGCCTGATCAGTAAATGGAGAGATGTTCCCTCAGATGTTTACTCCAGCATTTGTTTTTCTCAGCATAAAACATACTTTTCCCAATTTCCTTGTCTAAGCTGTTTTCTTCTCAATACCAGCTTGTTTGTTTTAATCCTAACAATAGTGTTAACAATTTATGTTAATTCTGTGAAAGTATACATCCTCTCTAGCAAGTGTGGATTATACCTTTTTCAGTCAGATTTTTAATGCTGAGGCTTTCACATGTGGATTTACATTTGCCCATGAATTTCAGAGATTTAACTATTTACCAAGGGAACAGACATATCTCTCTTATCTGTCCTGCAGATATCAGTCTCTGCATCTGTATTAGAGCTCAGAGGCCAGATGTCATGAACACTTGTTGTTTGTCACAATGTTTGTGAGGGCAGGGACCAGTTTGTGCCATTACTGCCTCTGGTTGTGGGTATATTTTCAAGACTTAGATAAGAGTCCTGTTGACTCACGAAGCTTTGTCAGTTGCCACTTTTTACCCCAGGAATAACATAAAAACCTGCATTTCCCTCAAGGCATCAGAGATAGAGCTCCTTGAATGAGTCTGCCAGGTGAGCTTCGTTATGAAGTGGCAGTCCAGGGCTGGAGTATTTTAAGAGAACTGAATGCACTGAATTATTGCACAGGGAGGGGACAAAGGATCCTATAGTTGTAATATGAAACTTGATGCTCATAAAGATGGTGAATGTTTTGATTTTCAAGGCAAGAAAGAATTGTTGACACTTTTTGGATTATGCTGTGATAGTGTTGCTATGCCTTCATTCTGCTGTGAATAGGGATTTTAATTTTAGTTACATATTTATTTCAAAGTTGTGATAATTTAATTTCAGGAAGGCAATGTCTAGGCGTTAGTGAGCGTCATCATAGACAAGACTTATATATTTTTTACTATAGCAACAAGACATGAGAGGCCTTGTTTATTTTTAATCCTACTTCTGGGTTAGCAACATTATATACAAAGGTTTGTGGTAATCCAAAACACCCATTTATTTTCCTGATATGGAAACAGGTCAAATATAGAATAAGAACATAATGTAACTGTGCTAGAAATCTTAAGTTGTACGTATTGTCCCCTCAAGTCTAACTCAATTTAAGCTTCATTTAAGAAGCCAGCAGGAGACCTCCAGTTCTGTGTTTACTTCTCTGTCCTCTTGTGTCAGCCATACAGAAACCCCACTTTGCTGTGACTCACAGACACCGCTGCATCCAAAGGCACTGCCACAGGTACTACAAAGAGATGGATCTTTTGATAAATGCCAATGATTAAAGATTTTTCCATTGGCTTCAACTGCATTGTCGCATTTCCTGTTACTGTTGGTCCTGTGAGTGACCTCGGTTGTTCCTAGGAAATTAAGATAACTGCTATGTTAACGGTCTACAACACATTGGAATTGATGCCATGACTTTTGCTAGAATTCTCTTTTCTTTGGAATTTATATTTCATATTCCACAGCGAATGATGGAGGACTCTGACTCCTCCTGTTATCAGATGTTTGGAAGCAACTAAGTCCTTTATGCATTCCTGTATACATAAGGTCTGAATCAGTGCAGCAGTTATTCAGGATTTTTGTGTAGCGGCATGTCCTGTTCTTTGACACTGTTCTCCTTTTCCCTTTCTTTGCAAAATCTGTTGCATTATGGGTTTTTACTGGTGACGTTAGTGAGGAACTCTATTTTATTTGTGAGTGCAATAGTGGTTTACTGCATTTAATGAAGTAGATACATTCCATATCATCACTTCATTAGCAATTTTATTACCAGAGATGCCATGCATTGTCCTCAATGTTTGCTCATACCCTTGAAAACAGGAATCAAACCATATGATAGGAAATATATGACTATTCAATATATTCATGATGAACATTTTTTTACAAACGTTATACTTTCATTTGAATAGCACTGAATAGAGAAAAATTATATTGTTTAAAAACTGGATTTTTTCTGGAAACATTTATTCATGCCCCTGTAGCTAGTAAATCTTCCTATGGCATGGACTCCACTGATACCTCCTATACTGTTTTTGAGGTTTAGGCACTTGTGGGCAGGGGGGATGGGGGCCATTTGGTTTTCTTTCTTTTCTTTCTTGAGGTTGAACCACAAGTTGGATTGACTTGAGGTCTGGACAATGACATGTTGCAAACGTTTTAACCATTTCTTTGTAAATTTTGATGAATACTTTGAATTGTTGTCGGGCTTCAGTGTCCATTTTGGGCAGGTTTGATGTTCATTACAGATGGAACCAGGTTTTTGGCTAAAATGTCCTGGAAGTGTTCAATGTTACATTTTGACACTTTGCATTCTGCATATTCTGCAAATGCCAGGTTGCTTTGGAGATATCCAACTGTTGCCTTTGGATTAACGGTTGCCTCCCAAACCACTTGTCTCACAGCCTGCAGAAGCAAGATACACTCTCTCTGGTAGGCCTGACACTGTACCCATAGTACCAGTGTACAAATTGTTTTCTGTTCCTTTTCAATTGTGAAAATGTAACTTTGTTATAAAGGAGCTTTGAGCTCAGAGGCTTCATCAACTGAAGTGCAACTTTACTGTAACTTGTTCCTGTTCAGCTGCTGGTGATGCATATGCTTATCATTTATTTGTATATTCTGGGAAACTGAAAAAAAAAAAAACCAAAACAAAACACTGTTGTCTGACAGGTGTGATTAGTTTAATCTGCCCTAACAAGGTTAAACTTCAAAGCTATACTGGGTACTTATCTGTTGTAATTGATATAACATCAATGTGGAGAACAAGATAATTTTATGATCATCTCAAATGTGGACAGATGTTACTGAATTAATGTCCCTTAATTTCTACTGAAAACACAAATGAATATATTTAGTTTTAGAGGTATGTGTTAGAAAGGGGGCAAGGGACACAGCTCTCATAAAAAGGCTGAATTGCTCCACTAATTTTCCTGGCTTTTGAGAAAGGTGACAAAATGTTTATATCGCATGGAAGGTTTTGTGAGGTGCCTGCCAGTTGGATGGGTGGTTTTGAATCTCCCTTGTGATTGTTTTTCCAATGACTGCACAGCTGTAGTATGAGGGACTGCTGAATAAAGATAATGAAAATTAAATTTGGTCAGAAGGTGAGAATGAAGCAGAATTTTAACTCGGGATGGGGGAATCTAGTCTCCAAATATCACCTTTTTCATTTTTTAGTTTTTAGACAAAAAACATCTAGGTGGTGATAAGGTAACTAAGTACTTCAGTTTAAAAGGAAGATATTTATTAGTACCTTTGATTCACAAGACTTCAAAAATTCAGCCTTTCTAAGTTTATGTCCCTCCTTACACAATTCTTTATATTGACCTGCATGTAAGTGTTTCTTCAACCCAACTGTTCTTTCTTTTACCTGCGCTGGAAGGAACATTACCAGGCAATCTGTGTCTCTATGTGGGATATGCTGGAAGCAGACAGTAGGACGTAAAAAATATTGTCTATTCTTAATGAGAGCATCCACAGTCAAGGGCAGGATACTGCTGATTGCATCTGATTTAAACCCCAAATACTAGATTATGGGATTTACAGCTTCAGGCCTGAAGCTGTGTGGGTAAATGGAGTCCGTTATTATTTTTTGTGAACTCTTGGGAGGTTGTGACCACAGGTGGTGCTGCTCTGAGAGTAAGCTTTGTGGGGTCTTAATGAAGACTCAGTATATCCATTGTGAGGTATGTGATCTGATCCAGTTTGAACTAATGGCTTTGCTAGTGTTCATTTACTTTCAGATGATAGATGTGGGATTTAAGCAAGAAGATAGTGGACAAATTGCAATGGTCAGGCTCACCCATCAGAATTTTGACTGCAAATTATCTGTAACATTGTAATGTTCAGAGCAACAGAGGGAACCGCTCAGTCTTTATCATCTGATGCACAACATTTTAGATGGAATTCGGTTGTCTGTCTGACTTGATTTTAAATTCAACAATCCTGTGTATTATTAGGGATTACAAAATTTACCTATTTGTTCCATTAGCTGTCAGATCCACCTCTTTTTCAGTGATCACTATTCTCTCTTCTAGAAGTATGTGCATGTCTTAAAGCTTACCAATAATAGTGAAGAAGAATGGAAAGCATATGTAGCTGTGTCTTCTGATTACATGTATTTTTCACAAGAATTGTGCCTGTAACCATATATACAATTTAAATTCAGAATAATGGACTGTAAACATTTTTCCATGGGGAACATATTCACATTAGCATCCTTCAATCCATCATTTTCCTGCATATATTACAGTAAAATTATACTTTAATCACAGAAAAAATAACACGAATACATGAGAATTGAAAGCAATCAAAGGTAAAACTGTTAAGTTAATTCACAGTAGCTTTGGTAATAATCTGATGTGAAGATGTCACCTAAAAGCAAAATTAAGTTCTTTTTGTTTCAGGAAGTGTTAAGCGCTGCAGAAATTTAAAGAAAAAAACAACAACAACAACAACAAAAAACTGGTGTCTGTCAAAGAACTGGTATCATTAATTACATTTCTGAAGGTATTTCCAGATTGGCTGAATATAACCTTGGTGCAAAACACATATATAGCAGCTTTACATTAAAGGCATTTACAAATTTGGTCATTTATGATTTATGCAAAAACAGTTTTATAGAGGGCTTCTATGCAATTGCTTCAATAGTTCTTACTGTACTTATCACATCACACAGCTCATGTGATTTTATTTTGGTTACAATCTTCATACAATGCAGTCTTTTATTTTCCATACATGATTTACACGTAGTATTGGACAGGCTAATGGACTACATAATTTACTATTTACCAACAATTAACAAAATTTAAGCACTTTGTCACTCATGATAATCTTGCTGAGGTGTATGTTTGCAAGATTTTCTTTTTTGCTTGCATATATTTGTAATGGCCTGTGTCCAAGAACTAATGACCTACACTTATCTTGGGATGGCCTTTAAGTATGTGGAAGTGATTAAGAACTAGAAGGCAACAGCACACCTAGAGTGTTTATAATTTGTTCTCATTAAAATCAGCTGCCAGAATTAATTTTGTTTGTTACACTTCCATTGATCAATTTTCTAAATAAGGAAAACATTGAATGGGAATTCAATTAACCATGCGATAATGAGACAACACGTTGAACTGGGAATTTACTTCAATTACAGAGTCAGAAAACTGACCTCATAAGGAACACTGCCATTTGAAGATAATGGCCAAATATACAGTGCAGCTGAAACCTGATTCTGCCAAAATGCTGCTTCATCAAATAATTTAGCCACAGCAACAGTAGTATTTTGTTGCTGAACATGTATTTCTATACAACCATGTCTTCAGCTCATTTGGCTGAAGTTTGTGGCTTTTGATTTCAAGGGGTTACAATAGGCCCTTTTTTAAGCCTACCTGCTTGCATGTAATAGGGCAATAGCAACCAAGACATATGATCATTCCACTTTATCATTTTTTTAATGATAAAAAATATAAATACCACTCTGCAGTCCAATTCCAAGAACTGGAATTAGACACCTTCATCATCTTGAGGTTCTTCAGTTTAATGTTCTCAAATCTGATCCTCAATGTAATTTCGAAAAAGGCACAAAAAGGCAAATTAAATATTTGCTGCATCTTTAATCATGGTGCATTTCCCCTTCCTGTTATTGAAAATGTTCCAAATGACATATAGTGCAACTTGTTATATGTTTCATCAAATTGAACTGTTTAAGATTATAACTGCATTATATTAATAACAATTAACGGTGGACAATTTCTGTTTACTAAAATTGAAAAATGTTTTACCTTTGAAACATTCTTTGACATCAAATACAAAGGATGCAAAACAGGGGTTTTGAAATTCTTCCTGAGAAAACAGAAAGATCCTGAAACACACCTGATGCCAAAAATTCATGTTAGATTTAACACAACATGCTCATATCATCATGCTTTTTATGCCCAGTGAGAAAAAAAAGCATACAAGGAGTCATGATTATGGCCCTCAGCAATGAAGGACTCCATTGAAGCCATTCGTCCACGGCTGAGGAAAGAACGTACAGCCTGTACTTTGTGCATCTCATATGACATGCTTTGATTCAGAATCCTGTTAGCTTCGTGGGAACTCTTTTTGATGACATCCCCTTATGGCTGTCTCTGAGCATGCTCTGTAGCTGATGAGGCTGTAAGTGGCTGGGTGGCTTTATCACATAGAAGTCCTGATCCAGGTTGAGCCCTGTCATTCATACTCTAATCCCTCCACTGTCTCCCTGAGTGATGGCATTGAGTCTGTACTAGGAAACTGTAGACTTGTCTTGCAGTCCCCCAGGCCTCTGTGGATTGCAGTTGTGTTGTGGGTTTCCAGCTTTCCTTTGTTTTGGATTAGATTCATGTTTATGTTTTTCTGAATAGGCTTTATAATGAACACAAAGAGAGAAGTGATTCTTGAATGGAGCTGAATATTTAATGAACTTCAGGGCTTCAGGCCTTATTGCTGGGGACTCGTCTTCCAATAGTGTAGTAAGTAATCTGAACAACAGAAATGGACAAAAATGTAAACCTTCACAAAGAATCAAAAACACAATTCAAAGTGGCTAAATGGATTTTTTCTATTATAATCAGACTGTTATATTATAACTGCACCTGATCTAGTAATCCATACATATTTTCCAAACTGTACTAGGACACAGACTGGCTAATTCTATGGGTGGACATTATTTTGAGCTATAAAGAGAATTGACTCCTGTAAAGGCTCAGTAGGTCTAGAATGAGTGTGAAAGGGAATGATGGTGTTATGTATCCTCAGGTAATATGGCCATCTCCACTGGAATTGCTTTGTGTTATTTACAGCAACACATTCTCATCAACTGTTATGGAACACTGGGTGTTCAATTTAAGTGTTAATAAGCGTTTTATAGAAAGAATGCTGTTCTTTTTCAGTTCTCAATGAATATCCCTGTTTATTGTTGGTGTGGGCAAGGTACTAAACTTCACCTGTTGCCATGGAATTTTGAGACACATAAAACAGTAATCATAAGGTACAACATGGACCTATAATCAGAAGGTGTTTTGGTATGGCTTTTGAGCCATAATCACCTCAGTGAGACCAGTTTTACCAGTGTATATATACATCACACACATCACAAATAATGGCATGCTGCTTTAGGCTGCTGTGGAACAGCATTGGTAATCCCTGTGATGCTTGGAATCCTAGCTCCTTCAGTGGAATAATTCTGTTGAGTTTCTTGAAAAAGGTCCTTTTTACCAACCTTTTAAATCCTAAAGTTTTAGGATAGTGAAGGATATGAAGAGTGACAACAAAGCTTTGGATGCTTTGACTTTGGATGAAGGCTGTTCAGCACATCACTTGCAGTGCAGCTCAGGTCAACCATGACAACTTACCATCAGCCGTGAAAACAGAAGGTTTACAAATGGACTTTTAGCAAAGTGCATACATTAGGATAAAAACAGCACAGTTAATGAAAACGTCTGGATTACCATTTAGTTTCTCACTGAGAGATTCTAAGAAATCGAGTCAGTGGGACCTCTTGGGTTTTCTTTAATAATTATGATTTAAGATCCAGGTGGAGTAACACTGATAAAGTCAGTTACAAAGATAACTTTTCTCTCGTGAAAGGGAACAGTGGAATTACGTTCTTTAATTTGGAGTGTTACATTTATCAGTTATATTGCTTCTTTCTGACAACCAGTTCCATTCATGTAAAATTTCCAATGGGTATTCAGCTTAAGATAAATTTTCTCTTATATGAGGTGTCACAAAGTTCACAATCTGTGAGTACTAGTGTTGCAAAATAAGTCAAATTATTTTATTGTACATTGTATTGCATGCTACAGGAAAACATGTCATGTGTTTTCAATAAAAAAAAACTAAATAAACTGATAAAGAGGAACTTGACATAGAAACAACTACATTCTGTATGCATATGGTCATAGATACAATAGCTGTTCCATTCACTTATAGGATCACCACAGTCCCTGAATCTGTGTGGTTAAAGGACTGCATGAGCTCACCTTGGAATTTGTTATCTGTGAGAAAAGAGGCACCGGGGGACAGGTGAGTCTGTAAACAGTGCATAGTCTGACACCACTGCTGGGTCAACTGGTGGTGGATTCTGGCCCTGCAGCAGTCCTGAAAAGGTGTCCCTTTTGCCCAGTGCACCTTCTACAGTGTCCAGTGATCTCCACTGAGAGCCCCAATATGTCACCTAGACAATACTGGGTCTACTTCCAGCATGGGAACATAAAATATTGCAGAAAAGACTCAAGGAGACTGGCAGGCATGGAACTGCCACCATATGTCACATTTTCAAAGATGCAAATAAACAATTTAATCAAGTAATCAAATATCATCCTTACTCAAATCAAGAAAGTATGTGACAAATACCTAGAAATCATTATTGCAATGACTGAGATCTAAAACATCTCAGCAGCCTTAGGTGGGGTGATCGGTTCCCATGTTTTGATGTGGGATGGGCTGAATGCCACACAGAGGGAAACAGAAAGTGCCCATGCTGTGAAAAACAGCTTATCTGCAAAGAAACAGAAGTCTGAAATGTTTGGACTGAATACAGCGTGCATGATATCATGTGATACCCCATTACCTTTCTGTCACTCCATTCTTGGATGCTCTGCATGTTCAATGGTAAAAAAAGAAAATTTTCAGCTTTTATAGGATTGTCTATTCCACACCCAATTTCCATATAGAGATTCCATGCAGGAAATTTTCATGGAGGCATTGTTGGAAAGCAAACGTGTTGTGGCTTGTTTGCCATTGTTTGCCAATTCTACATGTTCCTGTGTGTTATTCCTTTGTGTGTTGAATCAAAGCACATCTGCAGTTTTCACTAGAGTACTGTTTTGACTCATTTGAGTAGGTTTTTGAATCTATTTTGTCTTGACATTGATTCAGTAAATTACGTTTAATAAAAAATACAGCATATTAAAAAAAATATTATGAATGCAGTGTAATTATGGCTTGACTAAACCATAATTACAAAATGCTGCTTGCATTGAATGAGTATGCTTTGTTGTAAGAGATTATGAAAGGTCTCATGAAAGATGAAAGATAATGGAAGATCTGACACAAGCTTTCTCCTCCTCATTGTATCAGATGGGCCATAACTGAAGTACACAGACCTGACATTAAATCTTTGCTTCATGGTCTTGGTCAAAGACAGTTAGGACTCTTAATCTGGACTTTTGGTTTCTGTATTCAGGGTGTTCTCTAATTTTTGTTTTTATTCTGCTTGTGAACTGCTTTATGTGGCAGTGGATACCTGTGAGGGGGTGGTCTGGGTGGTCAGTAAAACATCTCACAGCTCCTGCAAAAATCCCTAAGCACTTTAGTCCCTTGCACCAGATGACATAGGATGATGTCATATTCTGGGTCAGCTGCATCTCCAAACAGGAGTGCCACATGCTGACTTATGCCCTGTCCATCACAATCCCTTCGCTGCTCCTGTCAATACCAGGCAACCAGTCCCTTTGTGGATTTTGTAAATGGGTCACCTCCCTTTTCTTTCAGGCTCCAAAAATATATCCTAATTATGGAGTCTCACACTCTGACTGTCTCTCTCTTTTTGTGTGTACCCTGATAGCCAATCCCTTTGACCCCAATTCCACCCGCTCCGTCTGCATCCAGCTGACAGAGAAATGGTAAACATTTACACATTGACGCAGAAATTCCTTGCTGACAGCTTACTACCTAGTGGCTATGATTGCCCATTCCATGTCATCAGCCACAGAGCTTTCACAACACAAACAATGCCCACATGAAGTCCCATGACTGTCAGCAACATTTTTTATCTTAACAAAACACATCATTTTATCCGATCAAACTGACATGGACAGATTTGTCAATAAGTAGAGTCAGCTTTCAGACAGCTGCAGCGCACACACATGCGTTTGGGTGCGTGATCATCACATGGACTCAAAACAATGCAATTTTTTTTTTTTTTATAGGAACAGCAAAGCCACTGTAATAGATTAATTATCTTAATCTTTGTAGAACAGGGTTTATAAAGAGGATAAAGGATGATGGTGCAGCTGCACAACTTTGTGACCATTCTTCAAGAGTTTCCTGCACCTGGATGTGCCTGTACTTGTTCAATAAAGTTTCAAAGAAATACACAGTAACATCTTTCTTACTCTTACCAAGAAACAGGATTCTGTTTTGTTGAAATAACTAGATGGCTGAGTCAAAACCCAGACAGAAATATAAATATGAATCAAAAACTTTGTTATGGAATATTAAGCCATAATCATGGGTTTGCACAACAGAAACAACAAAAAAGAGGTTCACATGAGCACCTCAGTGCTTGACTTGACCTGTGGGCTGACAAGGCTTTCCAGCACAATTAGTTTTGATATGTGCCTCAGTAGTGTAGCTGTGCTGATTTACTATACTTCAAACTATATGCTGTCACCACTTGGCAGATTGCTGAGGATTCTAATGTTCATTGCAGTAGAAAACTGCTGTCATTGCTTTTCCAATACTTTTTACCTCTATTTGTATTTTTTTTCAGTATTTGTCCAATGCACACTGACAATATTCATCACACTTTCTACCTTTAAATTTTTTTGTGAATAAAATTAGGTACCTAGGGACCTTACGTAGTGATGTAGCTGGTTAGCAGCTATTCTACATACTACCAATAATAGGTAGGTAAACTGGGCAGCTAAAATGTATTTGTTAAATTAATCACAAAGCTGAGCTCCACAGCCATTTGAGCTCTACAGCACAGGTTTGACTGACGATGACCACAAGCTCACAGCCGTGGAAAAAACTAGCTTTGTTCTGCCAGGGATAGGTGTTCATATGGTAGGAGGATTCATGACTCTTGCATGCAATACTGCAATGTTGCCTGTGAGGTGCTCAGATGATGTCAGAGGAGTTGTACTTATCTTCCAATGAGCACCCACTTTACTGTGGTGCACTGTATGACAAACAGCCATTGACTGTGTGGTGAGTGTATTGGAGGATTGTGCAAGTGCTGAGCAAGTGGTTGTTCTGCTGAGACAAGCCTAGTAAACAAACACCAGTTCCAAAGTAGGGGAAAATAGCTTAGAAAACCTTTGCTGACACTTACACAACTGCAGTCTATCTGCTTTGTTTGATATTATTACCCGGCACAGCCCGGTGTTCTGGTTACCACCATCAAAACTGCTTCGTTCTTTTTCATTTTATGTAAGAAATACAGGATACATGTCAATTCTGGGATACATGTCACTATGTATCTTCATTGAGCTCCATATACGTGAATTTAAATAAAGCTCCATATACATACATTGTACATAATTGTATTGTACATGTTGATGTTGTGAAAGTATTTCTTCGGTGAGTTCAGTGAACAGTCTATTGAAACAGTTCAACTGATCTCATCAGAGAAATTAATATTTTCTTTGATGTCACTCAACTACTTTTTTGAAGTTTTAATGAAAGCAAGCAATGAAACAGGTCCAAACCATACAAAACAATCTGAAAAAAGCTATCAAAGGAGATTTATCAATATTAAATCAACACCAAAAACTAAATTTAAAGAACACAACAAATGCATTTGTTGAATAGATAAAACACATGATGCAGTATTTGTTTTTTTCTGGTTTTTATTCTGTTCTTTCTGTGTAATTCTGCTTCAACAGAATAAATGTGCAAAACTGCTTTGATGAAGTTTACCGGGGTCTCATTTTAATGAGGTAAAAACAGAACGCAGCTAATTTCTAAATGCACGTAGCACAATGGGTTTGGCTAATTTTGTGGCAGTGTGATCGTAAAAACACCATCTACCACATGATTTGCAATTTTTGTACGTATGCTGCTATTGCTTTACTCTGTTACAGGGTGATGGGTGGTGATAAAAATGTGGGAAGAGGCAGAGGCGTCATGCAAACCAAATTTGTGGGTGGGCACCATTTTCAGACATGTTCAAAACCACACACAAGACATAAAAAACACACATACGCATACATTAATGTTATCTAGTGGGAAAAACAAACAAAAATAATTTTTAACTTAATTGTACTAACACAAAGATTTAATTTAGGTTTTTTTTATCTGATAACCTGAATAGCCTACCACAGCGTTTCCTAAACCTCTCCTGGAGTACCCCTTGTCCTGCATGTTTTAGATCCCTCCCTGCTCCAACACAGCTGATTCAAATGATCAACTCTTTGTGAACTCCTGAAGCTGCTTAATAACAAACTGATCACTTGAATCAGCTGTGTTGGAGCAGGGAGGGATCTAAAACATGCAGGACAAGGGGTACTCCAGGAGAGGTTTGGGAAACGCTGGCCTACCACATAGCTGTCCCTTGCTGGAGCATGAAGCTTAAGGAACATCTTCTGTTTGGTCCAAATCTGCCTTGTCCTGTCATTTTTCAATCCATAAAGTGCCTATAACTTTGTCTGCTTCATTCTACCTATGGAAATAATACAATAATATAGTCACTGACAGGATGATGGTCATACATTCAACAATAGCAACAAGTGGGTAACTACAGTCAAATTCTGTATGTGCCCTGTGGAAAGTTACTACACAGGCTACTGTTTCCATCAGATCGGAAAAAAGAACAAGGCACACAGAACAATCACACATCCAGTCGTCCACAAAAAACATTTTGGCAAAGCAAAGCAGGTCAGTTTGATCAATATTTTTATTTTGTTGCTTATCAGAAAGTCTTATCCAGAGCAACTTACATACCCTTACGCAAAGAAAATACATTTCCCCATATATTAAATATCAATATACGTAATTTTTTACTGTTTTGATTTACTTCCTAATAAATATATTGAATAATAAAATGTGGGATTACAATATATTGAAAAAAATATAAGGAATTGCCGCTTGACACACATATGACAACATATATGTTCATATATCTGTCATTTTATATTTTATAATATACTTGTATATGTATTTACTATATATATATATATGTGTATGTAGGGTAAAATGTATGCTAACATACATACTGGCTATATATAACTACAAATATGGTTAAATATATGAAAATACATACTGGTTATATAGATTTATATGGTAAAATATATGTTCAAATATATACTAGGTATATATAAATATATGTAAAAATGTATTTCTTTGTCAAAAGACTAATGGTTAGTAAAAATGGTCCATCACACTTTTTAAAGGTATCCTTTATTCTGCTGAGATACAATATTCTTCAACATCAAAACTATAAAGCTGATCTGGCTTTAAACAAAGCAAGCCATGCCACTGAAACAAAAAAGATGGCCAGCAGAATGCAACATGTTCTTTTAGCTGTCCATACTTCTGCAATCTTGGTCCCTGGGTGGTGGTTAATAAGAGCATCTGTGACACAGAGCAATAACCAAGTGATTAGACATCCATGTAAGCAGACAACAGGAATATCATGACAATATCCATAATATCAGACATTCTAAAAAATATGTTTCAGATTCTAAGAAGCCCCAAAAGTTTCACATTTCAGCACATGAATGCAATGTTATTCGGTCTCTTCATTAATAAATGAATGGTGGTACCTACTAGGCATGTCACAATACCAGAAATCTAGTAGTCGATACCAATACCAGTGAAATTCCACGATTCTCGATACCCAATTCAATACCACGGTAAAAAACAAAAACAAAACAATAAATCCCATGTACTTCAACATACACTACTTTATTAAAAACATTTGAACATTACAAAAAACAACAGTGGCATGTAGCCTTCAAGTAATAATAAAAAGAAACACCTATTAACATTACAAAAAAGAACAGTGTAGCCTTCAAGTATTTAAAACAAACAATACTGTGCTTAATTACAATCAACTTTTTATGATGGTACAGCATTTCAATTGCAGTACCCGGCCAAGACATGAAACAAATATGGAAATAATAAATAGGCCTATATATAAAATAATAATAAAAAGAAACAACTATTAACATTACAAAAAAGAACAGTGGCATCATATTTTCTGTGGCTCTGAAAAGCTTCTGATAAGGTTAGCTGTGCATGTTTGCTGACTTTGTTCCTTTCCCTCCTGGTCGACATCCTCCTCCGGCTGATACTGTGAAAGGAAAATTATGAGATTTCAGTCATCAGGTATAGCTCAATGACTGTAAGAAAACAGCAGAGGCTGCACACAACGTACTAACACACACACACACACACACACACACCTCTATATACTCAGAGTGCAAGCAGTAGTTTAAATTTACTGATATGGTGACAGACCATTAGTCCGGAAATATTTATTTGAAACGCTAACGTTATATTTTGATGACAGATGACACAGACTGAACGGTAAGGACGGTAGCCTACTACTACGAGCTATGGTTACATTACGTTAGCCTAAACACGGTAGCCTTTAGCGTTTAGCCATTGCAAACGTATGGAACATAGTTGGTTACACAACAATGGCAGCTGTCTCAAACAAAAATAATGGAACGTGTATTTCAGGATAAGGACAACAAGGATGACACTTTGGATACGTTGATAATGTAACGTTAACATGAATTGAAAACACACTCACCTTGAATTCGCTGAAATCTGGATGTCTGTCTTTGAGGTGCTTCGCTAAGTTGAAAGTGTTTCCTCCTGTCGTCTGAAAAGTTCGATGGCACCGTTTGCATACTGGTTTTTGCGAAGGTATTATTATCCCTGATGATCCGCCTCGAACGCAAAGTATTTCCATACACAACTCTTACTGTTTTTCTTTTCGACGAGTCGAGACAGTGCTGTCGCTGCAGCTGCACTTGTCGCCATTTTCCAAGTGTTCTTCCTTTGGCATTTAACGGCAGACTAGAACACTTCAGAATTTAGTTTATTGCCAAGTAGGTTGCCCCTACAAGGAATTTTTGTATGATGGTGCTCTATACAAATACAACACGAAGTACAATGAGTAATGAAAGCAACAAGTACCGAAAAACAAACAGGCGTATATGCTGCCCTCGTCAGGTCCGGAAGAATTGCATCCCCGGTACCTAAGGGACTGTAGAAAAACGAGTACCGTCACGTTTTCAGAATTTTGACATCGACTTGGTACCGAAGTATCGGTACCGAAGTAAGTATCGAAGGATATTCTCGTGACATCCCTAGTACCTACACTTGTGTCCAATAAGAGACATATAGTGAAGATTTTTACTAACACAACATGAAACAAATGTCTGTTTGGCTGCATACTTCCACCAATATGGGTTTTAGATATTAAACATGTTTTTAGTTCGACTTCGGCATTCAGAATTTAAGGTTGGAGAAGTGTTTATCTGAATCACTTTTAACGTAGTTGTTGGAGATATCAAAGAGAGGAAACGAGTGGCCTATTTTAGACTAAGTTAACATGAAGAAATGACAAAAAATATAAGAAAACTGATTTATTAAAAACATTTAAATAAAACATTAACAGGATTTTAAAATGGAATAAATAGCTAAAACAACAACTTAAAAAAATGTATTTGTAACAATATAACAGGCTAAACCATGACAAAATACATACAAAAACACAAATGACAGAACATATGTTACATTTAAAAAAAAATTATTTAGAATACAACCGCATTTAGAATAATTAAACTAATTAAAATTTGCATTCCTCGCCTTAATTCCTCCCTCCGTCACGGTCTTTAGCGTAGCGCAGCCAATTCTTCCCTGATGAACTGATGTCGGCATCTGTGGCATCTTTGAAGTTTGCCTGCACAGCTCCTTCAAGAAATAAAATAAAATAATGACTCAATGTTTTATGTCAGTTTTTCCCCGCAACCCTGCTTAATGGTTTCTAAACGCTATTTTAACAGTGAAGGCGGATCAAGCTATCCGCCGTTAACCCTAAAATAGGCACAATGTCAAAAAAAATAGTACAATAGTAGGCCTATTGTCGTATTTTAAAGTTCGTCTGGCCTAAAATGAATCATTACAACTTTCCCCCACATTCGGTCTCTTAATTGTTTTTGTAAATAGGCTATTGTACCGGTGGTTAATCGTTTGTGTGTGTGTGTGTGTGTGTGTGTGTGTGTGTGTGTGTGTAACTGCGGTTGCTCTTTTAGTTTTAGCTTTTGTTAGCTAGCTAGGTCAGGTAGCCACCTTACAAGTAATGAATACAACTATGTTTACTGTGTGAGTTTTATGTAGTTTTCTGTTACTGTTGTGTTAAAATTATGTATAAATGTGCCCGTCTTTCACTCGCACTACTGTGGGAGGCTACCTTAAGGTAACCGCGAGTGAGAAGTGTGGCTACAGTAGATGTCTGGATTAAGTCAGTCATGGGTGGTAACAAAAATTGAAATTAAAGTTATCATCCTATATCGCCCTGTTGATGTTCATAATTTTTCTAAAAAATGTAGAACAAAAATTGTCATCGCTATATATATTATTGGTCGCAGTAGCACTGGCGCAGGAGTACTCAAAGTAGGCATTTCACCATGAGATGCTACGAACGGCAGGATCTTATTACATTTAAATAAATTAGTAAAACCAAACGTTCTTCTTGGAATTGGGGACTGACGTGCGATATGATAGAAAAAATATTATCAAGATTAGTGTCGATGGGGTTTTTATGTGCTAGAGTTACGCGTTCCATCCAGCTTGTTTGGTGAAATGCATGCAAGTGAATTGGGAGTTAGGATGATGCCTAAACGGGCCAGCTCAGGATCCGTTTAGTTCAGAGCTCAAGGCAAACAGATAATGATTCTTCTAACATCAGAGGTAAGGAAACTATATAGAACGTAATGTTTTACCAAAGAGAAATGTCCCTTTAATTTTTCATTCTGGAAGGTAAGTTATTTGAGTGCGACATAAATGTTGACGTTACATCGTCAATTCTCTGGATAGCGGGACTGGCTGGCCATTACTCTGCTCCCAACGACTGCATAGACACGAACAGTGGTCGCTCTTGCTACTAGGTGCGTTCCGAACCGAAGCGAAGTTTTCGAGCGACACGAATGCGTGAAAAGTCAAAGGCAGGAGGCGAATGGGCGGAGCTAATCATGGCGAAACTGAGAGCGACGCGAAATGAGTGTTGCTTGAGTTGAAAAATGTTCACCTCGAGTGCCTGGCGAAAGCCAATCACCTTCAAGTAGGGCTAGAATCCACTCCCCCTTTCCAGAAATCTCTTCAGTCAAGATGGAGTACAAACTGATCGTGGCGGTGTGTTGTACCATACCAGATTAACCCTACGCTTCCATTGCAGTGAATTTCGCTTCGCTCAGGTTGTATGGGGGCAAAATCAGAGCGAATTTCGCCCCCATACAACATGAATGAGAGTGAAGCCAACCTGAAAATCCGCTGCAGCGAAATCCATTGCAGCGGATTTTCAGGTTGTATGCGGGCGGAGCCAAATTCGCTGCAATGGAAGAGAATTTCGCCCCCATACAACCTGAATGAGAGCGAAGCCAAATTCGCTGCAATGGAAGCGTACCAGGACAAAATTAAAAAGGAGAAGGCATGGCGGGAGGTCAGCGAGACAGTTAGAGAGCCTGGTAAGTGTTTTGTTGAGAGAAAACCGTTTATCTAATATAGCATTTGATTAGCAAAATAGCTAGCCAGCCAGCTCAGTTAGTGGTTTCTTGCTGTTGCTAGCTTTGCCAAGAGAGTACCAAGGTGGCTACGTCACACTGGTGTTATTCATTTTAGACAGACATTTTTTAAAATGCACTTTGTAAGTACTTCTAGTGATTTATGGCTTACCATCGATTTCCGGATTACATATTGTAATCCCAATTTGCGATTTATATTGTTTATTTTAATTGTTTCGAGCTAAATTTTACGTAATTTAATTTTTTATATCATATGTTAGTACAACAGCGGGATAAAAACTACACGTCCCATGAAAACCACGGAGCTTTCTCATTCCCGCTCTCCAGCTTGCTAGCTAGAGTGTGGCTAATCACCGCTATCAGCAATGTGAACATACGTCATACCGTGTTGCATGTTGGGACGGGGGCGCCATCTTGAGAGGGTCGCGCTTTGTTTACCTGTGCCTACTACGGTGGTTACCTGCATACCTTTTGTTTTGTTTGGCTAAAAAGTTGTTTAAATCGTTCAAATGTGATGGAAAAGGGAAGAGATGGAGAAGGGGAAAGAGAAAGAAAACGGACCCTACCGGGAGAAATTAAATCGCAATGCCAAACAACGGTATTTGGACAAACTAACAACGATAACTAACATAGATCCATATGACTTGGCAGTCCAAGACTGCATTACAGACCCCGATGCACTGCCTCCACTCACATACCCGGACATTGTAAATTATCTCGTTTTTGGACTGACTGCATACACGTTGCGCGAGTTTAAAAGTTATAAATTCCTAGAAACTCATTAAGTTTTGCAGTGCCTGGGTGCAAGATCTTCTAATTCACAAGCCGGCAAACTGTGAATGTGTAAGTCAGTATTTTGAAGTAAAATTGAATAACTTAAAGATCTGTTTTCACAATTACTCACTGAATAGGACATCTTTTAGGTAGAGATCCCTGAACACTTTTCGCGTTCCCCCCTTTCCAACCCAGTTGAACTGGCTGGCCAGTTGGTCAGCAGTGCAGCCATCACCCAGCAAACTGTGGTTTTGATGTCCAGCCCACCGATTAGGGATAGCTTCCTACACTGAAGTAGAGGTGAGATGAATCTGTTAAGCCACTATCAAAAATTATAAAAATAAAAAATGCTTAATGGTAGTTTGATAGTTTTTTTTTTTTTTTTGAACTGAGTTGCCACAAAGTGAGATTTGCTTATGTAAAAATAAGGATACATTAATATAACTTACCAGAAATTTTTTGAATGTGTCATCCTGCAGCTTTTTCTCTATGATGATTAGCTCCTCCATGGTCCGAACTGGTAGCTGCACTTCATGCTCCTCGTGATTGGTGGGGCTGTTTTGGAGGAGAAGCAGGTCTACCTTTCTGTGAAGGTCAGCAACCTGACCTTTGACCTCCTCTAGGCATTGAAGTACGGTCTTGAAAGCTGGAGGTGGGAATATTTTCATTATTTGACACTGAACTGATGTTAGAGGTTTGATCAAGGTTTAGAATACTTTAATATGCTTTATTAAGAAAGGATTAGGTCTGGCACTCCCACACAACATTCCCATTATAGTGCTGATGTAAGATTGAAGTCAGAATTAGGTTGAAGTTCCTGTTGCCTCAGCACAACTCAAGGTTGAAATATTTAATGTTTGTAAACTAAAACAAAGCCATCTTTCCAGTATGGATAGCCAGCGCACTCCAGGGTGTTAGGCCATGTGTCGTTGGCCGTAGTTGGTGGTACTGGTTCTAGCTCCGCCAAAAAAGAACCAAATTGTGGTGGTGGCGGCGGCAGTGGTGGAGGTGGCAGGTGGAGGCGATTTCCATTTGCCTCATCCCCCGAGGAGTCACCTTCTTCTATGGCAATTCTCCTTGTAAAAAAACAAGTGCACAACTGGTAAGTCGTAGCTATAAATCGTAACTGATTCCCCAAATATAATAGTAGAAAATTTTGGTTTTGAATTGAGTTTTACACTAGATGCTTTTGCCAGTATAGTGAAAATTCATTACTTACTGTGTCTTCCTCTTTGCAACGCTGCCCCATGAGTCATCCTCATAATGCAGCTTTGCCCTTTAGTTGAGACAATTAATACTCACTGATTTTGGGGGAAAATATTTTTGTTCATACATAAAACGTATACAATAAAATAACAAACGTAATATGAATTTACCATCGCTTCCTCTTGCCCCCCTCGTCTATGTCTGATTGGAGGTCGAGTGCTCTGCCCTGGACAAGTACTGCCTCGCTTCAGCATAGGTACCTGCAGTAGCAGTTAACGGATATATCAGGTAAATGTACTCAAAGGGAAGAGTGGAAATGTTGTCTACATACTGTTTAACATTTTCTGCTAAAGGCACCTTTGGGTGGCGCACAAAGTAAAGGAACATGCTTGTTGTGTGGCTGTACATTGAATTCCACTCTTAGTAGCTATGGCCAGAGGTCAGTATTGGCAGGGCAACAATTGGCTTTAACCTGCCAGGGTCTAAACAAGGGGTAAGCCGGGTGAGCTCATGAGTCTGATTGCTCTGGTTCTCTCTCCTGGCTGTACTTGCAACTGTCTGCTGATTACAGTTCAATTAAGTGGGGAGAAAAGGGGGAAAAGTTGTCTGGTAATGGCCAAGTCAAGTAAGAATTAAAAAAAACTACGACACCCCTTTTAATGTTGACAGATTTGCATTAGATTTGGATTACTTACCAAATGTTTTAATCATCTTGCAAGGGTACCTTCTCCAATCAGGCGATGGCACAGATTGCAGCATTGCTGCTTTAACTGCAGCCTGTGGTTTGAAAGGAGGCCAGCAGCAGCTGTTCCCAAAGAGCCAGGTAGATGGAACAACCTCCACTGACTGCTCCTCTGTGAACTCCACAATGCAGAACATTTCTAAAATAACAATGCAAGAAAAATTAGTTTTGTGCATTGTTTGTTAAATATATTCAACAAGGTAGTAGTGTTTGTATTACCTCTTCAGTGTTCCCTTTGTTGTTTAAAAAGGGGGGTGCATGTGTGTTGTAAGTGTCCAATCACTCCCCTCCAGCAAGACATTTTATGCCTTTCACTGGTTTTGTGTTTAATAATGTTCTAGCATCTCTAGGGAGAGATGGGTGATGTGGATGTATTATTTTCAATAAATCAGTGAGTGCATTGTGTGTGATACTGTGTTTTGTTGCCCATTCCACCAGTTCATCCGCTGAAATCCCTTTGGCTGCCTGCGTGTCTAAGTCTGCGTCCGAATCTGTGTCTGTGTCAAAATCAAATTCTGGGCCCCCTGCATCAGTGTCAGCTAATTCATCCTCCACTTCCATTTCATTGATGGTATTTGCTTCAGTTGTCTGTGGAGCCATATTTGCCCTCCTTTCTATGCTAAGCAACTGCTACTCCACTACTGCATTTATTCTACGCCTCTTTGTCCAGTAAGACATTTTGGACAGACTCATTGTCAGTGATTGTACAACTTACTAAATTACACACAACACACTGGATATTCTTCTCATATGTTTGCTGAAAAGGAAAAAGTATACTGCTTTAATCAAATTGGCCAACTTTAATTGGTTATTTTTCTTTTGATTTACCACCATAGTAACAAGTGAGTAAAAAAGAATGTAAAAAGTTGATCTGAAAAAAAATCATGCATAAATTCAGATTATGTTGACTACTACTTAGGAGAGGGTAGGATACAGTACAGATACATTTAATACTGCATTATTACACATTCATACAACATGACAAAGTCTCCATGGTTACACCTTAATATTAACAAGGAAGATACATTTTGAAACATGAAACGGAGGAGGACATCTAGCCAACTTGTAACTTAAAGTAACGTTAGAATCATAAGTTTTATTTGGTCCCCTTTTTAGTTACGTTATTAATTTACTAATCGTTTATCCACCCCCCCGTTGACGGTTAGTTTGTGTAACAAACATATTCTTATATATTATAAAACAATTTGTAGTTACTGTGTTTTCGTGACAAGCCGAACTGTAGCCAAAACGGCACTTGTTCACTTAACTAAGCTATGTTTTGCCAGATCTGGGCCATATGAAACTAACCTAGGTTTACCTTAAGCAAACTTTGACAGCTAGCGGCGGCTGTTTGGTGAAGCAGTAGGCAGCTAGCGCAGTATATCTTATTGATAGCGGTATTGCCTATCTAGATACTCATACATGTCAACCTATACGGAATGTCGTTATATTTTGTCCCCGGGAGTGACTGGATATTGTCACGTTGCAAAGTGTTAAGCCTCCCATACTATATACTAGCAAACCTATATGGCTAGGTATACCTAGGCTACTGTAGCTAAGATACTGTAAACATACAGTACCGTATTGTATTTCAACTAATGTATCTGGTAAAGTACACTATAATATATGGGTTAAGTTGGTTAATACTGTACAATACTAAACATACACATTAATACACTGTACCATTATACGCTTGGCAGCGCAATCGCTTTATTTCCATGAGACAAGATACACGTGTTGCGTGCGGGAAGCGTTGCCTTCACTACCGCTACCTCCCGTTCTGCGATCGGGATTTTTAAAATTTATTATAACCTTTTTATGGGACTACGGACGTAGCCTATATGCGAACGGACGTTGTCCGAATGGACGTTAAGCGGCGCATGACTGTAGTGACCCTGCAAGATCCCCAGTCTTTGCAAAATCGTCTGTGAGTCTTTAGATGTGAGAGGGTGTCAGACTTTCTAGTCTTTTTAAAGTCTTTTCAGAGTCTTGTCAAAGTCGTCTAGTGTATGGGAGGCTTAACACTTTGTTTGCAACGTGACAATATCCAGTTAGCTAGCTGCTACTTTACCCATGGAACGGGTCACCTTAGCCATCATCGCAACAATTTCCCCCGAGAGATCTGGCAGGAGCCGCTGTCGTGCCGCGTTCTGCACCCCTGCCGTGAAATGCACCCCCTCTGATTGACTCGCGAGGATATTGCAGTTTTTGATGACTAAAAGCAACTTGACGAGTCACATTGTCTTGAAAAAGAAGAGACTGCACAATATTTCGCCGTATTTAGATTTATCTCGGTTTGTAATACTCCTTGAAGTAACATTAGCTAACACGGAAAAGAGCTAATATTGCTTACATCTTACTTTACTTTTCTTGTCGTTCAAGGTACGGACTGCATAGAGTGTGACACAGGATGAAGTTGCAAGGAAAACCCGGAGAAGGATTTTCTGCGACCTTTAGTGTCCACATCGATGGCAAAAACGCAATGTTCTGTCGAATGAATGCTAATGAAAATCGGCTTTCGCGACCGTAGCCACTCAGTTGAAAGTGATTCGAATACAGTCGCATTCAGAACTGAATATGGAGGTCGGTAGTCCTAGTCCGACCTGCCGTAGGAAAATTCACCAGTAGCGCGCATATATATATATATATATATAAATTAATTTAGCAAAATTAATCATGGGTAAGCACAAAACACCCTGCCAGCATAGGCTACGCCGATGTTATTGTCCCTCTTTTCCAATGTATAGCTTTGTAATCTGTAATAACTACTACAGGAATATACGAAGGCACCTTTTATCAAGTAATTCGTTAAAGTACTAGTTGGTTATTATTTTGAAGCAGTAAAAACACGTATATGAACTGGTT
Organism: Megalops atlanticus; assembly: GCA_019176425.1. NCBI lineage: Eukaryota > Metazoa > Chordata > Actinopteri > Elopiformes > Megalopidae > Megalops > Megalops atlanticus. Next base: position 8,204,887 of record CM032885.1, on the reverse strand, counting down.
ATTGGTGACATTTCGATTCCAAAGTCAGCACGCGATCGAACTTTTGATAAAACCGGTGGCATTAGCCTATGTGGCTGGATTGTTCGGTGACCATATGGCCTGATCCTAGGCTCATGCAAGTCACACAGGTAATACATACTGGTCACAAATGTACATCAGGAAAAGCACTGCGTCCTTGGCTAGGCCTACGCGAAAAACACCCTGCCTGAAAATGCACCCCCCCCCCCGCCTCCTTCATCTCAACAATCGAATCGACAGGCGCATTCGGAGGTTGTGTGTCATTATTGTCATGCGAATAACATACGGAGTAAATGCAGACGGATTCGTGGGGGAAAAAATAGAGGTGTATCAGAGGGGGTGCATTTCACGGCAGGGGTGCAGAACGCGGCACGACACCGCCACTGAATTATACATAGTTCAATCATTTATTTTCAAAGACAATTCATGCCAATTTTTGCACATGCTTGGGTCATGCCTGGCTTTTATTTTATTTTATTAAAGAAGGAAAACAGAAGCACTTTAAGTTAAAAGGAAAAGCAAATTTTATACGAATAAAAATGCTGATTTATTATATATATAATAAAGGACGTTTTTTCAAGTCATTTTTCTTCAGTTTTTAATATCGCGATAAATATCGTATCATTGACTTTTTATCGTACCGTGAGTTTTTGGTATGGTTACATGCCTGCTACGGACAGTTATGATGAGCTCCTCTGCTACCACCGCATCTACCTTCCTGGTCTTTTCAGTCGCCATTAGTTTAACGGATGTGAGAAGCCTGAGGTAATCGCAAAGACGTATGGGATATCCTCCATGGTTAAGGATGCATCGGATGCTGCTTCAAAATTTAACCGAAATAAGGCACCTTAGAAGGACGCATTTTTTGATGACTTTGGTTGGGGACATACCTACTAAGGACAAGTGTGCAAAATAGTAAAAATGTTGCCTTAAAAGGCAGCTGACTTCGAATTGGGACACAGCCTAAATGTTAAAACGGTTTGTGTTTGCCCATGCATACAGCCGTCACCCAAGTAAACGAACAGCCAATTTACACCCCCTATTTGGAATAAATAGATAAAGTCACGATGATTCCAACATCAGGACTTCCCCACTGCAGAAAGTAGTTAAGATAACTAGCTGGCTAACTACGCTAGCTAGTTAACTAGCTAACTACGACAGCATGGCTGCGACAATATTCAGAAAATATACACCCTATAAAGTTGTGTATGCACGAAGACAGGATCAATATTAACTTATTAACAATAATAACTTTTGCTAGCTGGCTACTTACCAGGTCTTCCAGGCGGTTCACGCCGCGGTGTTTTCTCGCTTCTACCCAGGTTGCAGGTAGAAAAGCAGATTTCCCATGAGGACGTTCTCTTTGCGCGCGATTGTTAATGGCGTCACGTCATGACGTTTAGCGTAACTTCTTTCTCAAATATTTTGATTGAAATTTACCAAAAAAAAGGACATCTTAAAAAATATATTTTGTTAATCAAATGCTAATTTCTTTTCGTGAAATAAACTTAAATAATAGATGTAAGTTGAAAACAAAATTAACTTGGATTTTTAGGCATTTATTTTGGTATGTCCAACTCAAACAATCACTTAAGTGTTATTCAGAGATTTTATTAAGGTAGTATACCTTTTTATTATTGTGATATTTACAAAGCCACTGAATTATTTTTTAGGGTGTACTGATGAAGTAGTTTATCTGTATTTTCTACATGATGCCAGCTTCCATATATACTTTCATACATATTTTTACATATTAATTGTTTAGCATCTAAACGGTAAAATGTCAGATGACTGACATATGAATGTCTTATGTTCAACATTATGTAAACTGATGGCAGTTCAGCAACAGCTGTGTTGATCCACATTGCGTAAAAGTTGAGAGGAGTTTTGTTAATTCACGAAATGAAAGAATGAATGAAATGAGCATTTCATTAAAAATGATTTCATGTAAAAATGTACTATAGTTTGTGCCTTTATTAAAATATGTTTTTTATATGTAACAATATTCAGCTATACATGGTCCATGGATATATTGTAATATATTGACAAATATAAGGAGTGATTTCCTATATATGGAATTATATTATTTAATATATTGCACTACATTTTCTAATATATGATCATATATTTTTGTTGCGTAAGGGTAGATTACAATTGCTACATGTTATCCATCCACAGCTGGCAATTTTGTCTGAAATACCTTGTCTAAGGGTACAATGGCAGTCCTTTAGCAGGAAATTGAACCAGCAACCTTTCAGTTACAAGCCCTGTTCCTTGCCACTACACCACACTGCTGCCCATTTATTATTGTCCCTGACAGGAGCTGCTTGACCAAAAATAATGCTACACTATGAGAGAGGGAGAAACATTTAAGATATAATGTTAATCATTTCAATTATAGCATTCATCTTTTAAACTTTGCCTTAAACTTTTAATCAATAATCAATCCCTAAGCATACATTAGACACAAAAATAAATACAGGGATGTCTCATGTGGTTTGTAAGATTTTCTAGTTTAGCCTCCCTGCACAAGAGTTGTAAAGTAACAAATAGGTCATTGATCTACTGCTAACAGCCAAGCACAGTATAAATTTTGTTTCGGAAAACATACTTTGCTCCACAATCAGAGACAACAAGCATGCTAACAAGCAACTAAAATTATCAGAGGATGCAAAACACAACAGCAACTGTGAGAACCAACCAGGTAATCAAGTTATTCAAAGACCACGCAATCTAAGTGATGTGTCCTGAACTCATCATGTATTGCTTTGATAGAAATGGATTTTGATGGAGACTGCTGTGCAGGAGATTGGACCAAGTGTACAAGCCTCAGTATGATTTTTTCTGTATTGGAAGGCTAGTGTAATAGTGAGCTGTGCCTGTCAAGGAGTGCATTGGATGTAATCTGCTGTGTGTTAGCTGCAGACATTGGTGTCATTCCCAACTGTTCCTTTTCCCTAACAGTTGCTGTTAAGGTGCCAGTAGCTTTGTCCTTCTATGCTAGACTTCAGTTGTTTCTTGTAATTTCTCATCAGCTGCCAGTCTGGCAGCTTTGGTCTGGCACACAAATGACCACATTCACTATTCCCCTCACCTGGATGAAGGAATTTATGATGATGTATGGCTTACCTAATGTGCTTGGGGCCATCAGCTGCACGCCCATGTAGATGTGTTAACTGTGGAAGGGGTGGGGGGGGTGGGGGGGGTTCATTCATTCAGGATTTCTAGTTTCTAATGCCAACAAGGTAATGACTCATTCATTCTGCTAGCTGCAGCCTTTCACTGGGATGACCATCTTAACGTGTGGATGACATGTGGCAATAGCGTGTCAATGAAATCTTTCATTGTGAGATAGCTTATGACATCATACTGTATATTGTGACCACTACACACTGACAGCAGTCTCAGTAGCTGGAATGCAATTGAATGAACTTTGGAACTGATGAAAACTCATGGTGCTTGGTAAGGTTGGGTGGTACAACCTTCAGAGTCAGTTGAATGGAGCTGTGTTTATTCATTCCATTTAGCCATCTTTCTCTTCCTCCATCTTCCCTTATACTCTCCTTTTGATTGAGGAGCTTATGTGAAACAGTGTGTAGCACTTGGTAAAGCAATGGCAGTAACAACTATGTCGCCCTCCACTCCTCTGTTTTGCACCCTGCAATGTTTTATTGATTGACTTCTATACCATTTTAAAGTTTACAGAGCCCATTTTCTGTATGATTTTCACAGGCCCAACCCTTTTGGAGGCTAATGCAGAGGTAAACCTTGGAAAAGCACCAGATTGAGGATGAGCCTTGAATCATACTGCTTCTTCTGTCTTCATCTGGTCATCATGATGACAAGCATTATAATACTTTGCTTGCTTTGCTAGGTCCTTCTCAACATAGTGTGGGATTGCCTGAGACTGGCAATGTGGAGGTGGAGTCAGATTTGATGTGCAGAGGAGGCAGTTCTGTCTGATGGATGACATCTTGGCAAATTTCTGGTCATGCCAGGGGGACAGGATCGGAATGCTGACCCATCGCATAAGCTTGGTTTGTTGAGCATATGCCCCTGGCACCCTGGGTGAACATGTCCATCAGTATAGTTTAAATATTTATGACCGAAAAAGTAATGCAGTCAGTTATCACTTTTTCATTCAGACAGACACAGAGAACACGTTACCTGGAGGTCGCATGCTAGCCTGAATCCCCCCAAAGCCTCCAACACTATTGAGGGAAATGGTGGAGACTACAGCCCCCTCTGCAATGGTTAGGGGGCTCAACCATGGATAGACCCCTCCAGTTGCTCTTGCCTCCTATTTCACTGCTGCCAGTTTATCTTTGCTTCTTCATCAGAGATCATAAAAATATTTTGACTATGAAGTGCAGTTCATGGGATTCCAGACAAAGAGGCAGTGACCGCTACAGCGATCTCCTCCCAGACCATTTTAACATGGGCAGGTCAAAGAGGGCTCTGTAACGTGCTGAACACTGTCATTGTGTCCCATTATGCTTCAACCTTGGGTAGGAAGAAAATCACTCACGATGAAACCCTGGGTCATAGTTGTTGTTTCTCTGTGTGTTTTTTTCTTCAAAAGCAGTGTTGCACTATGGTGCAAGGGTATGCACACATTGAAATGTAATGTGGTGACCGCCCTTACATGGTCACACCTTCTCACGCTTTCAGCTCATTTCACAGTGTTCCCCGGCCAACATTCCAGTTGTGCTACCCTCTCCATCAGGTTGTCAAAACACCACAATGCACCGACCAGACCTCCTAGTCAGTGTGCACCGACCACTGCACACCCCATTAAAGGTTTGGGTTTTTGCCATTGAAATAGTGCCCAGAGTGCCAAAATAAAGACATTTTATTTTATTTTGTTTATATAGGTTATGTTTTCCAATTCTACTTGGACTCTGGGCAACAGGAGGAAACAATACATTTCTTCAGTGGTTGCAGCCCCTGAAGGAAGCTTTTCTAATGTTGCAGAGTGCAGACACATCATCATCGTCAAAGTGCTCTTAAGAGGAAAACTTTTAGATATTGTTTCAGACAAGTGCATCTCAGTGTGCAGCTTGCCAAAGTTGGCTCCGCAGATGTGAATGCTCCATTACAACTCCTTTTGACCTGTGAATTCTTCAGGCTCTTTTGAACAGAAAATTCAGGTAATGTATCATAGATATGTTGTGCTGTGTGCATCAGTGGCATAGTCAAGATATGATAACAGTTGTATTCATGCCACTTATTGCTAATGCGAGGACAAATGTGTCTGCCTTCAATGGGTGCTCTGTGATTGTTTCTGAAAGAAGCTTGCATCACCTGTTTAATGAACAGCCATCAGCTGCAGGAGGGTCTCTGTCTTGGGCTTTCAGCAGTCAGTGTATAATGCACTTTTTTTCTGTCCCACTCCACTTTCGTTAAGAGGGTCAGGAAGCCCTTTCATCCATCTTAATGCAACTCATCTCTGCCAGTCAGAAAGTGTGGGGTTGCAGAATTATAATTTATGGACCTAAGAGGTTCCTTATTTCCCCCTCCCTGGAGATTGACTGCAGCAGGCCACACCGGATGACTTCTTATCGCAGTATGGCTGCAGAAAAGTGCCACACCCAGGGGAGCCAGTGTTTGGCAAGCATGAAATGGTAATCTACAGTTACGCTTCACCCTCTGACATTTTAAAACAGAAATAGACTGTCGGGAAGTAGTGGGCCTTGAGCTTATTGTTTCAACCGAAGTGCTCACTGAAGCTTTCTCAGGGAAATCTTGCAGAAAAGGAGGTTCACAAGCAAAGATTTGCAGGTGACTAAAGAACATTTCGGACTCAGTAGGTGATCAATGGAAATGGATTTAAATATTCGTGGCTCATTGAAAGAATATATCTTGTAATTTAATTGTCTAATAAAAGCTGAAATGTTTCTCTTGGATTGTGCATATTTATTATAATTTACCAGCAGCATTGCTCATTGACTTTTCATCAGGATTGTCTATGGAATTCAATTACTGGGAGCTGTATGAGTTTTGCTTTTTCATAGACACACAAACTATAAAGACATTGATAAATATGGTGAGATTAGTTTTCATTTTAGGAGACTCACTGCAATCAGTTGCGATGGATCACAATTTTGGCTTGCAATTAGCCTTACTGCCACAATTTTTTGATCTAGTGCACATACATGTCAGCAAAATATTGTTGATGATAACGGGTTGTGATGCTGTAGAAAATCACAGAAAAATGTAAAAAAATGGCACAGGACATTGATGGTACCTTTTTAAAATAAAGCCCAAAAAGGCTGGTGATGAGGTGTAATAGTTTAGTGATAGCTGGCTCTTAGAGATGTGGTAGGATCAGCATTCTTTCGGTTGGAATGCCACTTTGTCCAAGCTCAGAGTCCAGCCAGCTGTTGCTCAGCCCCCAGATTCTCATTTGTTTATGAGGGCTCTCCCAGAAGTGTCAGAGAGGCCTTGTCGGTCTCCTGTAAACTGGGCCTTATCAACCTATACGGGAGCGAGCTTTGCTATACGCAGGTGATAATAAGCAATCATCATCATCATCACCTTTATTTGTCAGACTCAAGGTCCACACAAACACAAGACAGACATAACATACAACATACATAAAAAAAGAGTATTGCACTTCTGATAAAAGACACTTGTACCAGTATTTCCACATAGATGACTGGTAGCATAGTGCACTAAATCTAGGATTTGACAGCATCAAAACAAGATTGTTCTGGAAGTTGTTCAAGCGACAAATAAATTTGTACATCAAGTTTCTCATCAATGCCTGAAAGGTACTGACGTGTACATTACAAAACATGTCACTTGCACTACAGGACCTGGGTTTCTTGAGCAATATCCTCAGAGAATCATTATAAGCAACCTGAAGCTTCTGCATACTAGCTCTTTTAAATTTACACCAATGTAATGCAATGCAGAGAATTTTGTCTGGGTAAAGATAAGGGTGTTGGACATTCATATGAAACTGACATAGAGTATATCAACACATCTTAGAAGAAGCCAAGACTATTGATAAGTCATTTAACATTAAGTGATGGATCTGCAAGGGACTCTCCCAATATTGTTACTCAGGTATCTACCATCTTAGGCTTTCAGTACAGCTATTGTACCACAACAGCACAATGGATTCTTTCATGTTACCATCATGAAAAGAACATTGCATTGCCTGTTTGGTATTGTGTTATAAAGTATGATATATGGGATTTGGACAGTGATCTTATCAAAGTCTGCTTCTGCTAGCATGTTAGTTATTCTTGAAAACTCGCTAAACTGTAGGCTCAGTTATAATTACCAAACAATGTAAAGTTGCACATCAATTCACCAATTGCCTGGATCCTGGTACAGCTGATCAACTTTGAATCAAGTGACCAGATTGTGTAGGCCTGTTATTATACAATACCATTTACATGACCTCATTCACTCATAATCAGATGCAAGCAATATACTTGTCAAGCTTGAGAAGGGAGACCTTGCAGCGATATCAGGTGCTGTGGAGGGATACCTATGTAGATATTAAGCAGATGCCTTGCTGCAGATCTGCTGTTTCATCTTCTCATTGGATGGGGGAGTTGGATTTCAGGTGAGTGGGTCAAAGGGCAGCACTGTAACATGACGGGCATGTGAACTGTACTGTGATTACAGACTGGTAAAATCTTTCAATATTATTGATGCCTTCCACAGTGTAATAAGTAGTATCTTCGCTTACCAATCATACTGGCAAAGCACTCAGTACAAGGCACCTCTGTTACCATGTATGCATTTTCACTTTCTGTTGAAAATAGTAAAGGTAATTAAAAGTAATGGAAAAAGCTGTTGAATAAAAAAATTAAATATAGTCACAACATATTTTGGAAATATTTATTATTATATTGAAAACTGTACCAGAGCTCTTTGACTTAATATTTCGAACTCATGTTGTAACCCTGGTATTAATGTCTACAAACAAGCCCAGGGCAGCACTACAAGCTACTTCCCCTAAGGACTTAACCATTAGGGACCTACAAAAGTACAGAAGCAACAAATTGCTATTTGTGATAAAACACACAAAGCTTTGGGAAATCTGCTGACTGTAGTTCCAAAGGGAAGTCCTAGGAAAAAATGCATTAGCAATGTGTTGTGTTCTGAATGTGCTACCAAAGAGTTGGAGTATACATATATAAGTTTTCATTACATTTAAAATTTGCTCATCTTGGCAGAATGAGTTTAATTAAATATGAATAGAAATAATAAAATGTATGTTGTACATATAAAAGTTCTTTGACAGAAAATAGCGATGAAGCTGTCTATGCACTCTTCATTGTCACACAAGTCCTGTGAGAAGAAGTCTACTTCTCTGTTCTTTCTCTGGTGTGAGGAATGAACTCTGCATTTTCCTGGAGTGAAAAAAAAAACATTGCTGAAGTGATAAACCCTACAAAATAGCCTTGTCCTGTGGGAAGCTGGAACTGAGGGCAAATTCCCAGCTGTGGAAATCGCACACTGGGGTGGAGAAAAGTGGAATAACATGGGGTACAGCTTTTAAAGCTTATCATGTAACGCTTACAGCGCCAGCCTTACTCCAGGCTGCAGAGCTAGGCTTGGGCCATCTGTTTGAAATGGACGGATTTAATGGGTAGTGAAAGGCGATATCTTACCACAGGGGTCAGGAATCTCCTGCTGAGAGCTTCCATAATGTGGATGAATGAATGAGTATTGACAGCAAGGGTCTAAAGTGTATGGATTCTATATTTACAGACATGAATTTTCGAGCATTGTGGGATAGCTTGAGGGAACATGGCATCATGTACCTTATAACCTGCCAATGAGTTATAGCACTAACCATAATAATGTCAGCAACAGAGGTGAACTGTTCCCAGGGAAACCTTTTATTAGAAAAGAAGTTAAATGTATCCCTCCAGATCACAGTGCACTATATGGATCCATAAGGTATGTCCTTGCAAAAAGGATATCAGCTTTGTTAAATAGTTAAATGTTTTGCCTGTAATTCTATAATTTTTTAAGGATTTGCACCTCCCTGAGAATGAATTCTCTTACATTTAATGTGCAATTTGATTGAAGTCCTAGAAAGAATATAATCTTCAGCATTTGTTTTAAAATATGGGCTATGAAACAGAAAAGGAATCAGGCAGACTTGAAGAGCAGGCAACATTACAATAAATTATTCCTCACTTTCTGTTCACACTTCTTGGAAGGTGAAGAATAGATTTGGGTTCCAGTTTACTGATTATAAAATTCTCAAAAAGGACTTGCTCTGTCTCCCTTTCCATTAGCTGTTCACAAATCATGATTATTAGTGTTATTATTATGCACTGTAGTATGTGATCAGCTAATACCATTGAGTGTCTCACACCTTGTGTCATTGCTTTTTATCTGGGGAGTGAATTTCTTTGTCCAGTTACTTGTGGTGGTTATGTGATGGGTTGACCAAACCCTTTGACCCCCTCTGTCTTTCCGTATCCCTTCACCCTCAGTGCACCTCAAGAGAGGGGAAGGGAATGATAAAAGATTTTTTTTTTTAAAGTTCATACATGTTATGAACTTCTACCAGCTACCAGCTAGCTTGTGTCTCTACCATCTAGCTTGTAGCCTTGTCTGGCCAACTATTGAAACTTGGTCATGCCACATGTTTAATATTTTGACTCCATGTATGGCTTTCGCTTGTGTTGTACTCTGCCTCACTTGTACATCACTTTGGATAAAAGTGTCTGCCAAATGAATAAATGTAATGTAAATGTAAATATTAAGCAGTTGTTCAACAGCCACATTTAATATTGGTCACATTCCTTTTTCTAGACATGTAGATACCCTTCTTTTTACACAGCACACTTGCAGTAAAAATCAGCACACCCCCTTCTGGCTAAAGTCTCACACACTGGTCCAAGAAAGCCTGGCAGTGATTTTCACAGCAGTTATTCTACCTCTATTATTGTAAAGGCTCATCCTAGAGGCTTTTTTAACAGCTGGCTCACTCACCTCTGCAGCAGCTACCCTCAAATTCCAAATTCAAGAAAAAAAAACTACAACAAATAGGGAGTGTGCCCCTAAGAGCCTCTACTGACTGTCACCCCCCACGCACACCCCAGAACCCCTGTTAATTTTCCCCATCTTGACTAAGCTGTCGCCCCCATTCTACCCAACAAGATGCACCTGCGACACATTATCCATAATTAAGAGCCCAGGAAACTCACAACCTGATAAGCAGTGGCGAGTTGATAAGTGGTACACTTTCTGCAGTAATGTTAAACATGGATGAGATGTTTCATTAATGACCAATGCATAATGAGGCTAAATCTAACTCAATGGTCTGCCTTACCATTTTCAGTAGTCAGTTGTTTCTTTCATATATATATGATTGTCCTGGATAAAAAGTGGTATGAATCTGGTCTGAGTTTCATAATTAGCATAATTAGCACTACAGACTTTCTTCACAGAATTCATCTGAGCCACAAATAGTAGTGGTGTCAGCTTTTCAACTAAAAGCAGCTTGACTACTGCAGGCTTGACAGAGACTCATCTGTTACTCTTAAAGGAAAAATAAGTCATCTTTTCTATATCTGTAAGGTCACAGACCAATGGAAAACTGTCTTTGATAAACAGTCTGGGGCCAATGAAGTCTGATGATTGCTTTGAAATGGTGTTTCATTTTAACATTAGGGCACAGGCTCTGAAGTCGATTTGAAATGGTGTTATTGATTATGTTGCTGCAACATTGCAGAGTCCGAAAACATAGAGTCACAGATATGTGTTCAGATGGAACATGACACCTTGGATCTACACCGAGCACTTGCAGAAAGCATAAAGCATTTCCTGATCGAAGATATACTCTCAGCTCTTAACAAACAGCTGAGCGACTGGAATAAATTCTGAATCACCTCATATTTTGCACAATAAACTCCGGTAATAAATTACCCAGGTGTTTTTGTAGGGATGACTAAGTCATATGTGTTCATTTTCTCTCTGAGTATGGTGATTGATAAGCCTCATTACCTTTCCATTAGCATTTTTCTCAATAAAGGCTTCTAATTAGAGGAAGAATAATCACATTCTCCAGCGTTATTCAACTATCTATTATGAGAACTGTGAGACATCCCACTTCAGTGATATCTGTGGTAATATACAAAAATCCCCATGCTACCTTCATTAAGTAATCCACATGCTACCTACTTATCCAAGTTAGATATACTTCCCTTTGTCACTTGTATCATGCTAAATTAACCTGGAATGTCAGACATGTAGCTGAGATGCACAATCAATGGAATTGTGCACAAGGCTGCACAAGGCTATATTTAACTAATTGAATTATTATCTCCTAATAATAATAAAATTAATAATATAATCTTCTACATGGGGCCACAGTTATATTTTAAATACAAAAATGCAGAGGCTAAGGTTGAAGAGTGATATCAGTGCCAGAATTAGACTCATTAAGGATTTATGTCATTTCTTCTAATGCACCCTCCCAACAGTTTTTTTGCAACAATCCTTTATCAGAAAGCACCTGAATGATAGATCTTCATTTACAATGGAATAAAATATTTATGCATTCATCTGCTGTATGTAATTTTGTAGTTTACAGAGATGCATTAGATGCAACAAGTTACAACTCAGCTCAATTTTCTTAGCCATTACACTGCCATATTGGCCATTCCCTCCAACTACTGAAGTTTCAAGCAAAGACTTGGGAGGAGAATTTCCAAAAAAAAAATGCTATGAAACTGACAAAGTTGCCAATTCACAAGTATGTATAGACTACTTACTGTACCACTTCCTTTTTCTGTCATTGTTTTGCAGCATCACTTCTCCACCCAAACTCCTCTTTTTTCTTGTTCAGGATGTCCAGACTGGGGGCCGACAACCTCAGCCTGTGGCCAGATGCGATCTCTTCATTCTTGACTCCTAGCTAAAAATCTGTATCTCATACCCCCATCAACAGCAATGCTTATGAATTCATTGTATGGAGAATCACATCTGTTGAATAAAAATTTCCACGCAAGGTCTGAGTTGTGCACATCCTTAATAAATCATTTCCTGTAATGACACCTGATAAAAAGGAAAGCATAACACAATTTTACATTAGTGAGAAGTGGCTTAATGGATGTTTGGAGGACTCCAGTGAATACACACCATTTCTGTAACTGCATTTGATTCTCTGAAGGATGCGCTTTTGCACAAAGCAGATGTTCACAGGCTATCATTCCAAGCAGTACGTCAAAATCAGCTTCAGTGAAATTGTATTTAGTGTGACCTTACAATATAAGTTTTTCATGACTATTGCTGAGAAAAGAAGGTCATTTCAATGGAGATATTTTTTGTGCAAAATAAGATAACATATTTGACATATTTCTAGACAGTCTCTGAACAAGTTTGTTCCCTGCTGTATCCCCAAAGCAAAGGTTACAAGTGAAGGATATCTCCTAGTTATAAAAATATAAATTAGACATTGTTTCCACTAATGACATAAAATCATTTGGTTTCTGTGGCTGAGAAGGATGTATTTTCCATCATAAAATGGGATACTGCACAATTTCAAACTCATTAAAATTAGGCCTCCCTAGACCTCAGCAAATGATTCTCAATCAAATTGCTAATGTGCACCAGGTCATTAGCTGATTTCCTTTGGAGGATGTGTAAAAATTAATCACTGTTTTAATAGACACAAGTTAAAGTTTTAAATCCTTTACAATAATAACCAATACCATACCAAGAATATGTAAGAATGAACTGTAGTTACCATTCCTCCAATGCTTTTAATGTTAAGTGATGTGCTAAAATCATAAAATTAATACATAATCACCCTCAACACTTACAGTGGCTGATGATGAAAATGTAAATGAGGGTTTAAAAGAGCTGTGAAATGGTGAAATGTTGCTACTGTATTTGGCTGTTTGACCAAAATGTTATTGAAATGCAATGCAATGCAAATGAATATTTACTGTGAAAGAGGCCTGTACAGTATTTTTAGTTATGATAAAGCACTGAGTACAATGTAGGGTGGGGGCGTGCAGTATCATACTACAGTTCGAAACACAATGGACTGCATTTACCGAAAAGACCTCAAATCTAACGAAGTCCATGTGGTAGAAATAAGTGAAAGATTCATTACAGCACTTGTGCTGAGGTATGATTCATCTTATCTTTAATGTTTAGTGGGTTTAGTGGGTATTCATCCTATTTCTGTTTCATGTATTAACAAGTGGAGAAGTTCCTCAACTCAAAACATGCTACTTTGCAAGCTCTTTTCCTTCAAGAATTCCTTGCTCTTGTAAGAGGTAGGTGAACAAAGAACATCCTTAAAACAGGATGAGCAAATCTAAAGACGCAAAACAGATAACCATCTCCAAACCATCTCTCAATAAAGCCCGTAAATAGTAATGTGTGTTTATCTTTTCTCATGCTCAATCCCATCTGGATAGCTGTAAAAACTATACCATAAGAACAGACGTCTTCATTAACATCACATCAATGTTTCTCATGGTATTAGTATAGAAGCCTTCACTATAAAGCCACCAACAGAATTGTTGAGATTACATCTATTGAAAATGTCACATGTAATGAATGTAATGAAGACTCAAATAAAATGTGTTGTGTATTGTGAATATGTTCACATGCATTTTTAATTCCTCCCCAGGAGCTATTTTGGCAAATGCATATTATAACTACATATGAAAACTATGGTAAAAAAGACTAGTTTGAACTACTGCTGGCCTGAGAACCAAAGTGTCCCATATTACTTGCTTGAATCAACACATATAACATATTTCAGCATCATCATAAATGCTTAGACACCTAATCTTGACTGTTGCCTTGTGCCAAACTTGCTGTAAATTAGCATATTTCACAGAAATCAAAGCTCCTGCCACTGATCTATCAGCACCACACCTTTCTGATCATATAGTGCTATCCTCAGTAGGCAATTTGAGGGGGGATGTTAGCAAAATGACCAAAATGTATCCCCCTTGTTAACCTGCCATCCCCCCTCTCCATCCCCTAGTTAGTAGCAGAGAGAGTGCTGCATGTGCATCTGCCATCCCCCCTGTTAAAAATGAACAAATCACCTATCTGGTTATCCTTTCAAGTTTACATTCTAAACAACTATGGGGGTATGTACTTTTTTGGCATATGGTTTAAATAATCTTCTGCTTCACTGTTCAATGACTTCCTTTCTTCATTCTTAGACTACAAATATCTGCTAATTACACTATTTCTGAAATGTGTTATTTAAACAAGGGAGGTTGGGCAATGCATTTTATGAGGTCACTGGTGCCAGACATTTTCTAGCCCAAAATGGAAAAATAACATGAGATACCTTCATTGTTCTTTTGCAGGGATTCATTTTGTGTTATATGACAACAGTAGGTTGACATACAGTAATAACAACAGAACAACATTCATAGAGTATATTTAATGACCAGTCACAATTTCAATTAAACATTCAGTATAATGGACAGAAAGTGTGAAAGATGGTACAATTTCATTTCTCCAGCTAGTTGAAGAGGTCATCTCGACAGGAAGTTAAATTATTTCACCATTACCTTACCATAACTTGAGCAACACCCTGCCCACCTTTGGACACAGCCTGGGAAGATTTGTATTTGAAATCTTCACACGTAGGGGTGATAATTTAATGATTTGCAGCATTGTAACACATACCTTCAATCTGTCAACCTGAGTGTTGATTTAGCAGCAAGAATAAACTTTTGTGTTACAGTAAGATTAAGATTTTTAAAAATACGTCAAAAAGATAGTGAAAAAGCAAAATGATAATGGAGACAAAACAATGATTGAGATCTATTGAATCACGGGTTCCATTTTTGTATTACAGACTGCAGAATTGCAGAAAGGGAATGGCTCTTGAATTCCCAACAGAGGAAAAAAAGGTCAGGGCAAGCATAGCAGTCAGACTTAGTAAGCAAAAAAAAAATACAATTGTCAGCAAAATGCTTTGTGGGCAATCGGCAAAAATCAGACTTTTTCAAAGCAGGAAATGACTAAAAAAGGATGGTATGTCTATCACCTACGCTTATACCATCATGCCCTGAAACAGCATATTCTTGCCACTACTACTGATATGCATTGGAAGTTCACATTAAATCCTTTCATCATATGTGGTGATGTGGAATATCAGAGATGGATATTTAATATTTCCCATTAGCAGTGCCTCTGCATTTGTGTATCATTGTAAATGACAGGTATGAAAACAGATTGGGTTAGACTTACTCTGACAGTTGTAAGACCCCCACACACTGTGAGGTCAGGTTTTTATATCCTGGTTCTCAGGTGGAGGGGGTAACTGGAATTACGATCTACACAGTGGGAAGAACTTAAATTGTTCTCTCTCTCAAGTGTGTTCCCACTTGCTCACCAGTTTGACCTGCAGGAATGAATCACTCTTACCTTTCCTTCCTTTGTAAAGCCTGTACCCCCATGCTTTAAACTAAGAACCTGCAGCTTTCAATTGTATGCTTATGCTGACCAACATGGGTCACATGGAGTTATGTTCAGTGTAGCTTGTATAACTAAATCCTGGCCCTGTACATGGCTCTGTGACTGAGAATACAATTTATTGGCGGTATGCACTTATATTTCTGTGCGGACTCCCCTTAACCCATGCCCTCTTTATTCCCAGGGGTGGCGTATTCATTTATTCCTTGGTTGCCTTGGATACTGGGAGAAAGTTTGCTGTAGGTTCTCACTTTGCTGGATACTGCACTCTCCTTCCACCTTACAAATGCATCTTTGGCCTGCGGCATTTGCTGGCTTGTGGGATTTCTTGTGGGATGTCCAGAGGTCTGCTGGCCACCACAGACATTTCTGAGGTTTAAAAGTGAACTGGTTTGGCTCATTTTTGCAAACATTTCCTGGAAAACGAGAAATATCTGATGCTACTGAAACAGTCAACCAAAACTGTGGGTTTCACTGCCTGATACATTTAACACTGGATATGACTGTGATCATTTCCCAAACATTGCCCTCCACATAACCTGTGCAGAACTTTGCATCAGGGAATTATATAGTTTTCATCAAGCATTTCTGGAGCCATCTCTTGTAGTATTGCTTATAAAAATGTTATATACTTGTGAAAGAGAGCCTTTACCACCTCTCCCTTGAACCTAATTGTCATTTGGTGTTAATCACTTGTGTGCACCTGTTTTAATTTGTTTGGGGAGCCAGCCTATTGGGTAACAAGTCACACCTGACTAATTGAAGGGTGATTAAATGCAGGTGCGGCTGGGGAGCAGGGAAGGCTCACGTTGTCCCTGCTGGTGTGGTGCATAGGCTGGTTTACTTTGTTTGGTTTTAAAATAAATTATTGTTTTTAACCTTTTGTTGTTTTTTTACTTGTTTATGAGAAGTATTGGCCAGCTTCTCTACAACACTTTTCAGAAGGTTGAAACCAAACAGGTAGTCTTCCAACTAATACTGAAAATGGTACTGCTACCATAACATTCACATTATAATTTTTTTCCCCAGAATATGGTTCTAACGATTTCTTTCTCTCAAATATTTATCACTCTTGATTTTATTATTTGTGTGATCTTCTTTCATCTTACAACTAGAACAGATAAAATGAATATTCAGTCTTTCATGAAAGATGAACAAATAATTTCTGACATTGACAGGCTTAGGTTTTTTTCTTCCCACCTAAAAGTAGTAATTTTAGCCAGCAAAGGTTTTTCCCTTTAAACACCTGTCCTGAAAATATAGAATGTAGTGTGCCATGGTCATGTAAAAACTGTCAGCGAAATGCTAGGGTTGAATAAATTAAAACCTTCATTCGACCTAATCTCTTCAGTGTCATCAATTCTTCACATACCTATTTCCAAGTTCTGAATAATTCTAATATCAATTTGTGAAGGGATTATAATCACCTGTAATACCAAACACTCACTCCTTAGTAATACCAATCCTGGGCTGCTATAGCTTTTTATTCTATGGTTTTTCTTCATAGTTTAATTGTTACTGAAAGTCACTTGGTTCATAGGAAGTCAATTCAGTATCCAAGATGTAAACTCTCAGTTATTACTTGAAAGGTAACCTGCAGACTTCTTACTCATAGGACTATACTTGTGCATTTCTTATAGCCTAAATTGATGTTCCAAATGACAATCGGAGAGGAGAATTTTAAATCACTTTGCAACTAACAAAACCTAGAATTCTACTGTAATCAAAATCCCACTTACCACCTCCTTTCTGTGTCAGCTGTTCACAGCATACCAGTTCTGCCTGTCTGCCTTGACAGCAAGTTTCACCCCTGCAAGTTGCACTCTATTTTTGCCCGCTTTCTTTGACTTTCACCTCCTCTGACGCAAACTTCACCTTATCTCTCCATCCTCACATTTTCGACTTCAAAATAGTGAACCACATAATCTTCGCACAAAGACAGCAAAGATCAGTTTTCAAAAGGTGGCCATTCTTTAAACTAAACATTGCAATCACCCTACGACCATCTCAAGTCCTGCTTTCAGTACTGCACCAATAATTTCTGATTTCCGACGCAACATTTAGGACGCACAGGCTACATCCCCACCTGTGGACGGTTCAAAAAACACTTCTACGAAATATTCCATAAATATTATTTTTCCCCTGAGCATCACTCCAGTCACTCAAGGATCAAAGCTGTCACATCCATTAATCAACGGATCCCAGACCACACCATACAGCCATACAGCCATTATGCAGATGGAACTCAAGTGATTAACAAACCTACATTTGCTCCAACATACAAAACATCTGACAAGCACATGCTGCATTAGTTCTATCCACAATATTCAAACAAGATGCACACGCTTGGGAAAACCATTCACTCACAGTAAGCTAACTCCTCCGTCCCCACAGATAAAGAAAAGTAGTCACTTACACATATCTCACCATACACTGATGTACATGCAAGTTATTGTAGGTGGTGTATAAAATGAAGGGCTCATCTTTAGCAGCAACCTATTCATTAACAGGCAGTGGAACAAAGGCAGCCATGCCCCGGCTGCATCAGCTGTCCAAGGGGCAGACAAATCTGATGTGTCCTTCTTTATACAGACAGCAAGGCATGGAATGGCATTAAACAATATCAAAATAATAATCAAGCTTATTAAGGGCCATCATATACCTCTCACTTTGACGGAGAAGCAAATTTGAATTATTGCAGAGTGTACATTTTTGCCTCAACAATCTCTTTGGGGTTTCAACAACCTCAGCCTCATGACCATATGCTATGCCTTTACTGAACTCCAAGTTCATACTCCTTTACCTACGTAAAACAGGCCTCATGTTCCTCAGTAGATACATTCATATTGTATGGAGATTCTTATCTACTGAATGGATCAAAATCATAGTAATGCTATTACATCATTATTGGAATGGTGGTAAAGAGCTGGAAATTGACTAACTTGTATATTTATAACTGAAAATTCATCTATTTTAAAGATTTCCGAAACCGTTTCTCACCAAAGTCATGAAAATGACCTAGTAATTTAAGTCTTCATGAACATTCTACATTGTTATGTTAAATTATAACAAACAGAGAATTTGGATAATAGAATTTTATATGGCCACCAAAACAACTCTTGGGCTAGTCTATTTTACACATCATAATCTTAAACACACCAAATAGATACACACATACACAGTAACTACTCAGCTTTCAGGCAGATGTTCAGCTTATGTTCACACTGTGTCACACTCTGACAGACTTGATTATAGCACCAACCTGTTGTCCTTTGTTGCCTGGAATCTGGGTATCTAGCTCAACTCCTTCCAAGCCCTCTTCCTTGTCTCCTGACCCCTGCAACATGCATCCTTTTAGGTCCACATTTAACCCAGCCATGTCTCATTCTTCCCCAAAGTAGCAGGATGCGTAATTGACCCAGGTCAGGTTGTCATCATGGTCTGAGGGAAAGGGGTGAGTGATTTCAGGGGCGGATTTATTGTGTTTCCAAAGAATGTTTCTCTTCTACTGCTGCCATTTAAAATCAGATCCTCCATCTGACCTGTCTTTGTAATTATGTAACAAGGTATAGCTGACAACAAGGGGGAAATGCTTGTAAATGAACTACCTGGCACCTTTCTCCTGTTCTTTCCTTTGGCACCATGTGACTAATTATAATGACAAGTTTGTTTTCTCCACTGACAGACTGAATTAGATTAAACTTGACTAACCTCATTGATGTGCTTCCTCTGTCCCATAAAAGTACAACCACAAAAAAGCTCTGCTGTCCACCAATATACTAACCTAGCACTTTATATTGTTTCTTCCCGCACTCAGATTGCCAGGTTATCCCCATACCCAGATTTAGTAGCTGTGAGACCAGTGCAATTTCTTCTGTCTGAGCTAAAGACATTTTGTGAGCATTATCCCTTAAAGCAATTGTAGTGAGTAAATTGACATCATGTTCAAAACTTAAAATGAGGTGGGAAAAATATATTTCAGTAACAAGTGATTAAGAAACAATGAAGAGACTTGACTTTTCAGCCAAATTGTTTGAAATAGAGGTCCAAACAGTATTTATTTTTTCCCAAAACCCTACATTTTTTGTACAAGTGAAAATTATTGGTGAAGCAAAAACTACATTATTAGTGAACTACAAAAACTACAAATAAAACTGCATTTACAGTAAAGTTTTTTGCTGACATAATGTAATTTTTGAATATACAGTATGTGTCCTTTTTATAATCAGATCAAGAACTACAAAGGTTCCTCTTGCATTGTGCCCATTATGTTCTGAATTGTGTAACATGAAAGAAAATAAATGTAGATAACTTCACTCATGCCTGCACTCAATTATTTATTACTACTCAATTTAGACCTATATTAACACCTCTGGGGAAGGGTCTATTAAGACAAATACACTGGAACCTTTTGAAAACCTTGAAACAGGTTTCTTTTCAACTGTCCATTGATTATGTGTAATTTAAATATGATAGATAGACTGCAATGCATGACCTGTTTAAGCAAATATTTAGAACTCTTGGGCACTCAACAAGACAATAATATAATCAGAAGTGTCAAGATAATGAACATCTGCATGCTAAGGACATCTCACGATACAGAAAATTCTTTTTCCCACTTTCCACCACAGCTTTTGATGAAGTAGCTTTAAGCCTTGTCACATCTATTTTTTTCTCCAAACTATTTGGAGGAAGAATAACAAACTCTCTGTCTCTCAACTCAAGAGCACACTTAATTTTAAAATGATGTACATGGACTGCAATAATGTTGACTGACTCAGCAACTTCATGCACAATTATGGGAGATATGATAAACTGAGATTCTCTGTACATTTCCCTTTTTGTCTTGACAGGTTGCTTCACCTACACATAACACATACTAATACATGAACATGTAGGTGAATTGTGTTCATTTGAAACATACAAGGCTACTGTTTTTTTCCATTTGTTAACTCCAGCTCTTCGTTTGTTAACTCCACCTTTCTTACCTATCTCCAGAGAGCTGGCAGTTCCTTGTGATAGATGGCTGAAATATTTTGAAATGTATCCTGTGCCATTGGGAAAGTCTAAAATGATGGAGGCTAAAAAGCATGTGCATGTGTTTTGGCCATGAATGACAATGCATCTTTGCAACTCTTGCGGTAACTGAAGACACATAGGCTGCGGCAACCACTGCCTTCTCAAACCACCTCACCTCCAGCTGAAGCCACCAGATGCATCCCTTTGAATTTCAAGGAATTGTGGGACAGGAAGTATTTTCAAACATTCAAGAAGTAATCATAAATTATGCTTTAGGTATATTCCAGTAATATTTATTGTGTTCTTATTTGGTGCATTGAAATTGTACTTAAGAACAAAATTATACAGAATATAAATACAAAATTATACAGAATATATAGGTACAGAATATTTTAAGCATATTTAAGTGTGTTTTATAATACACAAAAAAGACAAATGAAAGACAGTGCATATGTCTTTATCTCTCCCTCAGTGCAACGAGTTTGTATTCACTCCGCTTTTTGTATCAGCCAATCACTCATTACATTACATTCATTTACAATCACTCAGGTTCACAAAGCCAGTCAAGTCATGGTACAAGTATTCCCCACCATTTTAGATATCGCTCAGACAACACCATCACAAAAAATAATGGTTGACACAAGACGTCTTTCACAATATCTTTTCATATCAAGGGTGTTCGAGAGTTCCATCATTGGCAGAGTGCGTGCCTGTGTTTGTTCCAAACAAACCTATACCAGCTTGACACTAATTAGTTAACTCCTTAACTTGGTTTAAGAGGTGAGAAGATTAATACAACAAGCTGGTGTAGTGCCTGGTTGCACCAATTCTTGCATAAATTCAGCCCAAGATGGAACACCCATGGTTGAGATTCTGCCAGCTTAATAAAAGTGCTTTCTTAAAATACTACTCTGAGAGTGATGTAGACCTAACTTCAAGGCTAAACTCTGATCTGCATTGTACTGTTGAATTTACTGCTATTACTATTAGTGATAATTCATTGAAGAATACCTTTTTCTTGCTTAGAGCACTGCAGACCTATATTAAACATTAATCTAAACTTACTGACTTCCTAGCATATCAATGCTGTGTGTATGAGAATGAGGTCTTAATAACTGCTGGCAAAAGAAGCAAGAACAACCCAGAAAAGAAACTGCCACATTACTCTAAATGTCAATTATCAGGTGTATCGATGGATTGGGGTTTGTATATGAATATGCATTGATGCATACTGTGAGATTGTAGTCTTTTTTCCAGGTAATTGTTATTCTGAGATCCCTGAGTAATGTCAAAGTTTTACTAAGCTACACTTCATCCCTTTTCAGATGGAAGATGTCTGATTGTACAGTAAAAAAAAAGATGTTTCCATAATTGGTGTTGCAAGATCTGCAGACATACATGGTCATAACAGACAATCACAGATAAACTTTTAACAGCCACTTTTTAAACCATTTAAATTAAAAGATAAGTAACTTTTATTTAATTTCATAATGTCTCTTTTCAGTTGGAAGCCTGGGCGTACTACTAAAAAACGTGTCACTTCCTACACCTGGTGTTGTAAGTCCAGCAGACATTGTTGGGCACAGCAGCCCTACAAAGTGAAGAGCAGCTGATGGAAAACCTCTAACTTTTAAAAGTAATGCAAAATATTTAGGTAATGTACATGTAGATACTATCACTCATGATGGTCTTATTTTAAATGTTCTCTTACATTATTACTGTTGCACACATTCCACTTCTGTTCTAGCACTATGAGGGTCATAGCATTTAACTGTAATAATTTATCTTGCTATATTTGCTTGTATGTTTATAATTACCTTGATTTGTAGAGAGAACACTTGCAATGGCATCTGTTGGCTTAGCTCTGAACCTTAAATGTTTTGTTTATTTTTACTGCTCTCCACTTGATGTTGCATGCCATAAATGCCTTGCCAGTTACTTGGGATAAGAATGTCTGCTGAATGCATAAATGTATATATGTAAAATTGATGAAATTCTGTATCTTAGCCCCACAATGCAGGAGGTCATTATCAGGGGGATACTATCCACTCATCCGTCTGAGAAACAGGGTGAAGTGGGAAATCAATTTCTCCTGAGCCTTCACTCCCATGGCCTCCACCAGAGTGGCCCCAGGCTCCAAAGGAAGGAGGGTGGAGGAAATAATTGGAAAAGGCTAAATTTTAGGGCAATTTAAAATGATTTTTTTCCCCTATAATTAATGTCATCCCTTTGAAGTGAAAGTGAAAATACCAATTTTCTAAACATATAGGCACTAGATTAAAATGAACAATTCATAGGAGAATTACAGCCCAATAATAAAATGTATATGTGTAGGAATATGAGTAATTGTGTTAACAGCTATTTGGGTATGACTTTATTGTTATGTCTATATTTGAAAAGCTGGGAGAGATTGCTTAAGAATTTCTTTCTCTTCATTTTAAATGTAACCATGCAAATAATTAAATTTTTTTTCCATGCATCTAAGACAGTCTTTCTTTTTTAATTTAGTGGAGTGAAATGGCATAACACATGGGAGCCTGCAGATACAGTTCTGTCATCACTGTGGTATTTTTGCATATGCATTTGTGTTTTGTGTTTAATACTTATTAGTTTAGTGTAGTAAAAAATTCATGTTTTTATACGACAGTGTCCTGATTTTCATCAAGGACAAATGATCTTGCCCAGTTTTTTCAGGTATTTGATGAGCATCTCGTATTATTTATAACACATCAAAATGACTACTATTAAAATGCAAGACATTGTGGCAATAGCCTTGCATCAGAAATACCATTACCACACTCCAGGCTGCTGTTACATGAAGCAATTAGCACACAACTAAAATAGCATATGCTAGGTGCATGTGAAATCATTACACACTGTCAGGGGTGCGGGCACGGACTCGGACGCGGACCAGGCGAGTACGGGTCTCACAGACTTTATGTAACCACAAGGCAGGCTCGAAGTCATAAACGGGCAGGGCAAAACACCGGGAAGGCAGTCCGAATAAACGTAAGCCGGGAGTGGGGATCGGCAACAGGAGCAGGCAGGATAGGAATCCGGGAGGTCAGTCCGATCAGGCAGTCAAGGCAGGCAGAGACGAAACAGGGCAACACGAAAAAGCAGGCGGGAACGAACCAGAGGAAAAAACGCTGGACGAACAAGCAACAAGACAGAGACAAGCAGGACATAAACAGGGCTGGGCTGATGGGATGCAGGTGAGCAGTGAGGCAGGTGGCGGCGATCAGGAAATCAGGTGGGGGGGGGGACCGGGCGGAGAGCGGGGCAGGGCTGAGACACAAGGGAAAACAGAAGCACATGGACAACAACACAGCTAGGAGGCTGGAGTACTGACAACACACAGTGAAGTAAAAAGTCATATTTTTCAATCTTTTCAAACCCCAGATTGGCTAGGTTACTTATCACAAGTCAGATATAGCAAAACAATTGGCTTCTTTACAATTAACTTTGGCTAACTAACTAGCCGTACCATGTTGACATTTTATTTACCCCTTGACTACTTGTTCAGATGTTAATAAAACTTGGTGAGCACAATTTCTTTCTCCAGAGTCTACACAGTGTATTTTCCCTTCCATCTGTCAGATATGTTAGATATGGATTTATTTTACATGCTTATAATCTGAATGAAAAACCTTGCTTGTGTGTATGTTCAAAAATGAGTTATAAGAGTAATGCTAGTGCTGCTCCAGTGAATAGTGAATAATATCTGCATGTTGGTTGACTGTTGCACAAAGCTGAGTTACTGTCAACTTAAACTTGAAACTTGGTTGCAGTTGAATTGCTGGTTAGTTGCAGGGAGTGTCATACAATGCACTCAAGATCTAATTTTGTTGCAAGCAATGAAAGTGTTGCATGAGTCAGGCTTAGTCATTTCAATACGTGCTGATATTCTGAGGAGTTTATAGACAAGAATGCGATTTGTTCAATAGGGTTATTTGCATAAAAATATGAAAGCATACCTTAGTTTAGTGCAAATAGTAGTAATATATAATTTCTATTTCAGTTCAATTTAATTGGCTAAATGTACTTTGTGAAATTTCAAGGTGTCATGCTTTTGGTTGTTTCATCATTCATAAGAATTTCCCTTTATTGCTCTCCATTGAACAATGTCACGTTTACTATCAGATGCGCGGAGGCATTTTACCTCAGCCAACAAAATCATTTGCAATTACTACAAAAAGTCATGTCCAAAATGTCAAAGATGCAGAATTATTTCAACAAAATGCAACAAGTTCCCTCAACGATTTTCCTCAAAACTATTAATTCCCAAAAATTCCAGTTAATTCCCACTAAATGCTACTTAATGCTACCCCTAAATGCTACTTCAACAACCCTAATCCTTCTCAACATGATTATACTGATATTACAAGGAGGCTTGGCCAACATAATCTAAAATTTGGCTGCTAGCGATACAATCAGGATGGATGGTGTATACAATTTTTGCAAACTAGATTGCAAATAGCTAACACTGAATAATCACTCTTAGATAAATACATCTGATTTACATGTTCCATCTAGTTAATTGCAAGCATTTGTTGAGAGGAAAGATAAATAGCTTTGCAAGCTTACCAAGTTACCACATTACACTACCTGTTATTAGTCCCTCAAATTTGATTCTAAATAGTCTAAAGGAGTATGTTTTGTCTGAGAGACTTGCTCATCAGTTTAACAGCCAGCTATGAGTTTGACCCCAAAAGCTTTTTTATTCTTTTTCTTTTGCTTTTTATTTTTATTGTGTGTTAGCACTTTTACAACATAGTTCGTTTCTAGTGTTTAAAAGTGTTGCAAAAGTGGATTGTCATCTGAAGTGGCCAGAAATAGGCATCACAAGTGGCTGGACTTCTGAATTCTGATACTGTGCTTGTGCTACCATAGTGCTAGTATTTATACCAGTTATATACCAAAAAGGAAGAAAAAAGGTTTTATTTATGATAATCCAGGCACATAATTATGATAATAAAAATGATGATTAATGTAACCTAAAAGAACTGTGTATACCTATGATTTAAAAAAGCCATTACAATTGACTATACATCCACAACAAATCCAAATTAGAACTTCGACACAACATTTTTTAATGATGTGTAAACAATGACTCCAAAAAGACATCTTTGTTTGGTCCCATTCTGATTATCTGGTGTCGCAATCAGAATTTGACCTGAAAAAGAACTTTGCCTGCTGGGATAGCGTGTACCTTTTAACCAGGATGCTAACTAAAATAATATAGTTCATATCAATAGTCCAACTTTCTTTTTCCTGAAACTTTTATGTTTATGTTTTGCCAGTCCACCATTGAACTGAACTTGAAAGTGCAAAGATGAAAGAAAAAGAGAGAAATTCTGAAATTCCTGACAGTGGAACTGAAATTAAAATAGCTGGCTACTAGTGCTCTATCTGCAAGCTGTAACTTAAGTGGATTCAAACTAGTTAAATTCAACGTTAAATAACTCAACCATTTCATGGTAATTTTTGATGAGATTTTATACACCAATCCTGACCATGACAAGTGAAAAATTGAAAACAAGTTTGTGAAAATCCATGCAGTACTAATAGTTTTTGTTGATACTGAGCAGTGTACAGAACAGTTTACTCTATTCTCTCTACTCAAATTTCGAACGATTTGTACCATGAACAGTACCATTGCTGTTTCCCAACTGAATAATCGTAGTGGCTGTATATTTTATTAAAATGAATGATACATTGACTTATAGTGAGACAAGGGGCCAAGTACATGACTTGGAAGATATATGGGAATACAATGGCTCCACCAGATGGTACCATAGAAACCACCAAGGCAAGGAGACACTTAAAATTGCCTACACCTGAACTGAATTCAGTTGTCAAGCTCCCTGCTTAAGCTCTACCATTCCACACCCTTGTGTGAAGTACCTGCAGGGAAATGTGTGGAGGGTGTTTGGTATTTTGTGAAGGATATGTTGCTGCTCTGTTGGAATCTGGACTTTGGAATAGAAATAATGACCATGAACAAGCCTTTGCCCTTTTTTCCTGGGTAAGTCACTTGGGGACCTAACTATAAAGAGGGAATTCTAAAAACACTCAGTTAATGTAAACTCCTAATTTAGAGTTAGATTTTGTTTCTTTTTAAGTTTATTTGTATTGCATTTAAAAGTTCCAGTGAATTCTGTGGATTTAATCTATGTTGGGGTGATTATGTCTTATATTATTGCATGTCTAAGGGAGCAGCACTGTGTCCTACCCTGGGTCCCATGACACTGTCAACATACTAACATTTTGCAGCATGAGGCCCCGCAGTATGGAAATGGAAATGGAAACTGCAGGAGTTGAAGCAGCCAATGTGGCAATGAGTTGACCACAACTTTCTGTTTTATGATTGAAAATAACAGAGAAACTGAATGTTTCTACTGTTCTCTCAGTAGCCATTACTGGCTACTGGTGTTCTGTTCAAAAATACTTGCTATAGGTATGTGTGTGTATGGGGGGGCTTGCATTGCCCTCATACATGGGTTCAGTGGTTGTGGTGATGAGCTTAAAATGCATAATTGGCAAATCTCAAGTTAAGTGAATGCTGAGGGGGGAAATTTTATTTAGAGTCCTTGCATTTGATATATTTAATGAAAGCTTTGCTTTAAATGCATAAATGGCAATTACTAAAATACATGTGTCTCCCTCTGAATTTTGCTTAGTAAGTGTTAAACTGGTTTTGGAACTAGCTGGCAATCACTGCTAAGTTACCTGACCCTGTTCGTGGGATAGACACATGATTTGTTCTTTTGTCTGGAGAGGATGAAACCAGATGATCATAGACTTCAGGGAAAGCTGGTGTAGCCTGGGGGCCAGTGAATGATGTGCACTGTTGATGACCACAGGCCTTGAGAAGGTAACCTCGCCAAATAGAATAATGAAAATGGCTGACATCAAATTAATTGTGCTCTGGTCCTTGGTTTCCCCTGGAATGGTCTAATGACAGTGGTCCTGTGGTCGTAGTATTCTGTCAATGGCAACAATTCTCTAGCCTCCAGCCTCAGCCTCATGTCATTTGTCTGTAGGGAGGAGCATAGTCCTGTCAGTGTAGATAATCACATCAGTCAACAAAGTCTCCATATTTTGTAATTTCTGTGGGTGTGTGGAGATTGAAATGATGAAAGTAAGGAAGTTCCATCAACAGTTCTAAGTGCAGGGCTGATACTTTTATAGGGATGTAGCATTTAAGCTCTAGCCATGTTGTCATTACCCTTGGGGCTAGCATCCTCTGACTCTTATGGAATCCCTTGTGTAAGCAGCAGTGTGAAGTGATAAAGAGCAGGGCTTTGAACTCATTTTGCCAATTCAACCTGAATTGCCTAAGTTAATATCATGGTGTATACTGTTAGTCAACTCCCAGAGGAGCGAAATAAGTTATCTTCCGACGAGGAAGCAGATCTGATGTTTGCAGTAAAAGACAGGAAGGTTTATTTGCACAGCCGGCCATGGGAACATCAGCATTGAGCAGAAGTTCGACAAGTACAATGTATGGTTCACATTTATACAGTTTTCAGGAGGTACATTTACATGTGATGGCCAGGAAACCCCTGGAAAGGAAGTCCATATATGGTCATGGGGAACCCCGCGTTCCCCAGACTGGAAGTAGCGGTAATTGTGAATTGGCACCTTTTGGCTCCGGTCGGATGTAGCGGCATTGCTTTGTATTCGAATACACATCGTTTGTCGCCGGCATTTGTACTCTAATACACATTGCTTGCTTCCGGATCAAACGCTGTGCCGTTCCACAAAACTGTCTCCTAACAATACATAGGTAACATAAAAATTGTAGGCAATATAAATTGTTGTGGATAAGGGTATCTGTTAAGCATATGGGACTGAAGAGAAGT
This sequence comes from Megalops atlanticus, assembly GCA_019176425.1. Taxonomy (NCBI): domain Eukaryota; kingdom Metazoa; phylum Chordata; class Actinopteri; order Elopiformes; family Megalopidae; genus Megalops; species Megalops atlanticus. The sequence continues at coordinate 8,176,541 of CM032885.1, read as the reverse complement.
ATCCCAAGGTTTTGGGGTGAAATCAGAGTCTTTGATTGTCAGTAAAACTTTTCCCAAAAGTGGGGTCCCTTTTCTTGCCTCATAAATGAGTAGAATAAATTACGTACTTATTTCCTTTATCACCTAAACAAAGCACCCACTTGCTTTCAATTAACAAGTTCTGAAAACCCCCTGAAGCTGTGTTTTGCTAATCCCATTATTTCTGTGAAACTTTTCCAAGCTTAATGACCTCATTGTATGTGTACTTGCACAAGCTTTCTGTTTTTGAACTTTAAAGACCTTGCAATTATAAAAATTTATCTGAGACAATGATGTGTTCTCAAAGGGACAAATTGTTATAATTCCTTGCCCAACATAGTATAATCAAAGAGACAAGAATTCAGTCAAACACGCAGCTCTATTCAAACACACAGCACCTGCTGCTTTTCATTGTCCTTTCTAATTCAGCACAGGCATTCAGTACTCCCTTTGACCTTTGACTTTTTGCATTACTTTTCATGCTTTTCCTAGTTGGATACAATCCTTCAAACCCAATTCTAAAGCATTTGAATTATTATTTATATATGTTGTGTACTCATTTAAGATTCACTGAATTACTCCTGCTATGTTTTAAAGCAGTAATGTGTATGCATCTTCCTCATAATGAGAAGTTGTATTCTGTGTCTTTGGAATGGGTGAGTTGGAATACAAACTGTTTTCTAAATGTTTTTCTTACATCAAAGATCATTATGAACATTACCTGTAGAAGGAGAAATAATTCAAGAAAATCTTTTAATCTTTGGCTTTATGTGGTGTTCAAAGCTACATCTCTGATCTTGGAATGAAAATGTTGCTGGGACCAGAGCCCAAGTACATTTATTGTTTTATTAGAGGCATAGTCAAAGGAGCCACACCCACAATTCTCCTGATACAAACTGTATATGAGTGATTCTAGAAAGTTTAGAAACTTATTAACACAGCAGATATTGTACTTGATGACTTGAATAGATGTATTTGTATAGGGACCTATGCAAGAAAAACCTATGGTTGATATATGAAAGAAGACTTTGAGAAAGTCCCATTCCTGTTAACTTGGTGTTTGTCATGCCATTTATATTGAATTAATGATTATACTTAAAAATGTCCTGTTGACCATTTAGAGAAGTGTATTTTGAAAAGTGACCAAAACCTCAGCCACATTAAATCTTGATTATAATCTGAATTCAGTGAACCTTCAAAAAATGAGAGGGGTGAAAAATTAAAATAATCCACCAAATGTTACAAACATTAGACCTGCTGTTGTCTATGGCACAAAAGAAGGTGGCTTCCCCCTGGAGTGTAGCTGTTGTTTGTAGCTGTCGGCCACATGGCAACTGAGATGTGGTTAGGGTTATTTGTAATGTTTTAATCTATACTTGCTAGGCGCTGTGCCTATTACAGATGTGTTAATCTGTAAAGCCTCTCAGCAGTTCTCACTTTATTTAAAGACTTTATAACTTCATGACTAGGATGCAGGTCCCCTTTTCTAAGTTGGAGCTGACTGTGTGACTATTTCAATAATCGTGTGTCTTTTATTGTGTCTGGTTCTGTCCGATGCCAGGCTTCTCAGATCGGTTGGTTATGATGGCTGATGGCTCCTCTGTTCCGCATGCAGCACCTTCTGTCTCTGGGCTCTGCATAGTTTTTCAGTTTTCTGTCTGCAATGTGGGTTTCCTGGGATGTAGAGAACAGCTGTGAGTAAGGGTTGCAAATAATTCTGCAGTGCTGTAATTCAATGTCCAGTCTAATAAAATGGACTTGCTTATGTGAGACAATGGGGATATCAGATGACACAAATTAGTGCAATTACATTCATAAGGGTTTTACATGGAATTGAAGAATTTCTTGAAAAAAAAAGACTTCAGAAAGTCTGAATTATTATATAGTATTGACTATACAGTGAACAGGGGAGTAACATGCAGTGACTTCGTATAATGCCATGTATCTAAATACCTAATGTGGAACATGTAATTGCTTTTATGGAATTTGAATTGGGGTTCCTAAATCGTTTATTTAAATCAAATTTCAAAAGTATTACAGCATTTTCATGGTGCCTGGAGTGACTTTAAACACAATTTTACGAGTAAGTTGAAAGTAACAGTGTTAGGATACTGAGTGTGATATAGGCAGTGGGATGTCTTGCTGAATGCAACACACATTGATTAAGGAGATGATTCAAGGGTCTAAGGATTTAAGGCATCATTACCATAGACCTGCATATGAAAAAAGGGGTGTAAAAGTGCAGTGCGAAGAAGGCTGCAACTGCAAGCGGCAAAGGTTTTTGTATGTACAAATCATGCTCCTTATCCACTATGCAACACTCTGCATTCAAGGCCACGGTCCTCCATTCCCTTGGTCGTATTTGCCTGTACCACACCTGCCATGCACTGATGCTGCATGCCATAAAAACCTCTTCAAAAAGCATGAAAATCTGGGAGTCTCCCCATCTAAGGGAATCTGAGCCTTCTGCTGTCACCACATTTAAGATCGTTTCTAGGGTGACCCCCCCTGTACTGGGATGGTGTGACCGGTTGGAACTGGATGCAGGAGCTGGAAGAACAGATGCACAGCCAGCAGTTCAGTGCGAACAGTGAGGGTATTTATTAACATAGTGCATATGCAAAAACAACCACCTGAAATACACACAAAATAAAGCCACAACTCAGAGTCCAAGGACAATACAGACAAGAGTATAGCGCCCACTCCAGCCTCTTATCAAGCTGTTCTCTCTCCATTTGTTCTCCCTCTCCGATCAAAAATAGCGGGTCCCTCCTTTATGGCAGAGAGTATGAATCCCAACTTCTGACACTATATGTTAGAAAGCTGGCTGATGTTGTCACCAAAAATTGCATTGAAGGTCTGATAAATAAGGCAGGTGTGGCACTTTAACCAGTAACTATTTACACACAATAACAATTACACATTAAACAATCAGCCTGTTTGGAATGATATTGATGAAACAAGATCTGCCTATTGTTGAATTTGAGTGGGATAGAAGACAAAGAGGCCACTATTTGTCTATAAATGCAAAAAATACAAATACAAACAAGCTGACTTATAGTAGAAACATCAAGCAAGATTTCAAAGACATTTACAAGGCTGTTTCCCTCCATGAAATATTGAAAGTGTTGAATAATTATGGGTGCATTAGTGCCTTAGATGGGTAATCATTACAGTTGGCCTTGAGTGGCAAATGTCTAGAAAACCCTGCCTTGGTACACAACAGCTGATAGTTGTCAGAGTGCTGTAATGGCTAATGTACTTTAATGCACAGTTAAAAGTATCTTAAGAATGTCTGATGTCCAGGGTAAACATCTTTCACTGCCCATGCAGTTTTCTCATCTCTCTTGTGATTTCTGCTTACTAGCGCCCCCACCAGAGTAGCGTCTCCCTCTGTACCTCTTGTCTCCCAGTGGCATTCAGGTGACCTGGGCTAGAGTATGTTTGCACAACGGCTCCACAGCTCAGCTAAATCATTGACAGGATAATCCCACCCTGCCTGAAGGATCAGATACCATATGCCCATAAAAGGTGTTTTACTCAAGGCCTTGTTGCGCCATTGATCAGGTCTTTTATGCTGTTCTGTTTTTTATTGTATTCCAGGTGCAGCAAGAATCTGTGGACTGTGAAATTGCAAGTTTATTTATAATCCTCTATTTGTATTGGCCATTGCTGGTAGAGCAGGTCTACAGGAAAAAGAATCTATTTTCAGCCTAACCTGAAGAATAAAGCACCTATAGGAGAGGAGAATATTCAGCTAATATCAAATTTTTTAAATGTGTTAGGAAAAGGTAAATAAAATGGATTGACCACTCACGTGAAACTCAGCAATGTCCACTCATAACACTCTAAATAATGTAAACTTTAATAGCGTGTGTCTATAATAATCGCCTATACTAGCATTCCAGCTATCATGTAATACCTCTGTCTAAATCTGACTCAAAATTACGCCTGCCTATATCTCCCACTGGTCCAGTAAACACAAGCCACACTAACCACACTCATAATGGCTGTAGTACCAGCATTATTGTCAAGAGATTGGTAAGAACATTGGTAAGAAGACATTTCCACATAATACAATGTAATTGTTGTCTTCCTTAAAGAAATGCTAAATCTAGGGTTATTTCAAGACTACTTGTTTTTATGTATGTGACTTAGTATGAGTAATCTTGCACTTATCCAGGAGAACTTGCATAGGTTATATTTTAAATAGTATGCATCATACCGTATAAAATATGACCTATACATACTCTAGCCAGGGTGAACATCTTAAACAGACTCTGCTTTTATGGTAATACCTTTCAGTTATATCCATTCAATAATCAACATTAGAAATACAAAAAGAAAAAAAATGCATTCCTTGGTGACCGTTTGGCCTGCATCCTTCCTGATAATGTGAATGGTTCCACTCAGACGATGGACCATATTGACCGTGAGCCATTTACCTGTAAATTATTTTCAGTTACTAATGAAATCTTCATTGCAACAGCAGGAATGCACTTGATTAATTCCTCATCTCTGGCTCCATTGATTTCTTTACTTTTTGGACTCAGGCTGCTTGAGTCTAGCAATTGAAAAGGTTATGACTGCATCTGTGCCACTGCCATCCCCACATGCTACTGTAGCTGCAGCCCCAGAGCTTTGAACTCCACTAACTGAGAATATACCTGACACACTGTCAACACAGAATTGGAAATGAGTATGTTCTTCTATGGGGTGTGAAGTTATTTCCATGTGCCTTTATTCACACTTCATTTAATCTGTTAGCTAAGCACTATTGTGAAAAGGATGGGCAGGTTTATCCTTTTACTGCAGCATTTACATACTGTGATTTGATTTGCAAAAGGCAATATTTAAATATAGTTCACATTACAAATGATTTCACAGCTCATAGGATGTGCACTCAGGCATTATATAACTTTACCATAATTACTGTAAATCAACCTCGACCTATAGTGAAGGTGAAATAGCTACACTATATAGGTACACGAAATAGGTACACTACATGACTTGCCTCATATGCCCCTGCATGGTCCAAATGGGGTATCTGAACATAGGATAATGGTCCTCCAGTTCATTGCTAACACACCTCAGTTTGAGATTTGACAGTTCACTCACGATTAATGACAACATGAGTGGATAAGTGACCTTAGACATTCCATCTTGTAATAAAATGTGTTCCTTTGTCAGAACTCTGGTAGGGACTCAAGCGCAGACAGAAAGACTGATGAACACGGGTTTATTGAATCCAAAGGGCAATCCAAAAACATAGTCAAGGCAGGCAGAGTCAAAAAACCAGAGCAGATACGGTGACCAAAACCACAGGGCAGGAACGAGGAACGAAGTCAGTAAAAACAGGCAAGGAAACAGAACCAGCAGGCAGACACGAAGAAACAACAGCAAGTAACGACACAGCAAACTGGGACAAACTGGCAACGAGACAAGACACGAGCAGGACTAAAATAGGGCAAGGCTGATGAGGAGACGGGATGCAGGTGCGTAGGCAGGCAGGTGCCGACAGACAGGTAATCAGGTGGGCGGCGACAGGGTGGAGAGCAGGGCAGGGCTGAAACACAGGGAAAAACAAAAGCACATGGACAGGGAAAACAAAATAACCGGCTAAGACGCCGCAGTCCTGACATCCTTATGGAATATGTGCTGTCTGACGGTTTAATTTTGCTTTATGGAGATGAAATTTGGCATGTAGTGCCAATTATGTGATGTTGTCTTGTGTAAGGAGATAAGCTGCCACCTGCTTCTCATTAGTTTCATTGGCCCTACACTACTAATGCATTCCCACATTAGATCATAAAGTGGACTATCTGGGAATTTGTGAGTGGACTTTTAAAAAGGGAGGTTTCTAAATCACATTGGGGCTAAAACAGCATCTTATAAATCACTTCATTGTAAATTTCATGTTACTCATATGAAAGTAGTGAATTCAGTTTAGACATATTTAATTTAATTCACTGGATGTGAATTGATGTTGACATAGTAGTGACCACTTTGATATTGTCAATTTACAAACGCCTATGCCACCTGTGAGTTCATAAACATAAATAATGGTCAAGGCTAGGTACTGTTATCACTTATTAAGTGAGTCAAAACCAGATGTTGTTATGGGTTTCTACAAAGCTTCCTTTCTGCCCGATCGATGGGAATGCTGGCTGACCATTGTTTTAAGGTCTCATTGGCTTCTAGCAAGACAGCTCATGGAAAGAGAGGGCCAAGGGACTTGAGTGAGCATCTTTTTTGCCAGCATATTGAAATGTCAAGTGGGCAGATTTCATGTAACAACAGTGCAAATAATAAGTAAAAACAATTTACTTATTACAGGTTAAGTTGTAACCTCAGTTTGTGGTAAGTAATACAGGTTATCTATTACTAAACCTATTCACAGCGTGTCCCCATCCCCATGTATGTGCCCTTATCTGATCCTAAAGCTTGCTGTTCTTATTATTCTGATTATCAGACACCCTCACTCTGAGCCACCTCCGTAGTTCAAAGTTCAGATATTATGCATTTAAAGAGTTAGATTCTTGCTGAAGCAGATCAGGTGACACTCCTTTTTAAGAGTACAGTGGCGGTTCTTTATCTGGGATTTGACCCTGCAGTCAACTGGATTATGCAGTCATGCACAATATAGCACTTCCACAAAATTTATTTGTATGAAAATTTGTTCATCTCTTGTGTAATTAAATTGGTCAACTGGCCACGTTATTTATGTGACTCAACATTTTTGGCAGCCTTTTCATTTTGAAATACTGACTCATAACTCCTCCCAGATGAGATCATGTACAGACACTGTGGAGAAAACAAGAGCTGGTAACCCATATGGAGTATTTGCATATGTCCATTTGATTATCTGTTCTCATTGTACATGTTGACAGATACTGTGCTGGATAAGTGGGGTTGAGCATGTGGAATATTGAGGACAATCTGTATCATACTCATGTAATTACCAAAGCAACCTGAATCTTGTTGAAGTTCAGTATGGCCATAATGATTGGCCCTTTCATTTTGGCTTGTTGTGCACTTATTTACCCAAGATACATTGTGGTTTAATAAAACTGTCATAAAATAAAACTATTTTAAAGTATTTTTAAATGACTGTTTTTATCCTAGCACAGCAAAAATATAACGAGTGTCAAAAGAAATATAAAATCCAACAAAACACATCATTAATGCATGCATGTTTTTTGAAAGGTATAGTTTGTAAATCACTTTTACAATTGATAACACTTGACTAACATTGACTGCTGCATTACATCACTGCATGATTCAGAGAGGTGATTGCCAGGACTCACATAATCATGGACCTGCCAACTGAATGGTCCTTTGTGTAGAGCAATCAGTGAATCTGACATCCTCAGTCACATCCATCAATGTTATCTATGCAAAGTTTTGAAAATTTTCAATTTCTGTAGAAATATTGTTTATTGAAAATAAACAGTATGAAGCTTGAAAATTGTTTGGTTAAAGGTATTTACAATAGAATTTCCTTTTACTTAATAACATGATTTTGTTTTGCATACCATTGCCAGAGAAACATAGAAGACACAGCTATTACAAACTAAAATGTTCAATATACTGAGGTATGGGTGAATCACATATACTTTGAATAAAACCTTGCTAATAAGTAGGAGCCAAACAGATCAAACTTGATTCCAGCGTCTCAGTCAGTTGTAAAAATGTATTTTTGGTAAATACTCTTTAAAATAGTAAAGGCCCAAATATAAGCCTGGCTGGTAAAACTTCAGAGCACTGCAGAATCTGTATAGTTGATGCATAGGAACTAATTGTGCAGATGTGCAGTACAATAACTGTATCATGTTAAAAAAAATGGTGTGTGCGTGAATTAGGCCCAGCTTTTACTGACAAATGACTTTGTGACCCCAACCTTATGTTAATGAATATCAGACAGTTAGCTAGTTTACAAGTGACAGTTTACAGTTGACATAGAATGTGCCAAAAGATTCTAAAATGGGTAACTAGGGTATGTTGTTAATGTGCCACCTGTGATGTTCACTTTGACAAGCTTAGTTTTCTAATAGCACAATGGAGGTACAGCAAAAGCATAAACACCAGCCCCAGATTAGCAATCCTATTCTGCAGTTTATTGTTAAAATGAGGATACATAATAAGCTTCTAGTCCACTGCAAGGGATAAGCATTAATTTAAAAAAATCTTGTACAGCAATAATATACAAGATAATTTAAAATGAATTACAGGATCTCAGTGATCCTCCAGTTAGGCAGTACAAAAAGCTGGTCCTCCTACTGTTTAGATGTGGCAAGTTTTGTGAGACAGACCTGAAATCCACAAATTTTTGCTTAAAAGCACAACACCAAATAGCCATTGTTTTACACATAAAACCGCACTTTAAGCCTGGTAAGGGTAAATGCTTTGGTAATTGTGACAGCAATTTCTACAGCACACATTTAACTGCTGAACTAATGGCAAGACTTACTGCATTACACAGCTTTAGCTGGGCAATTTTTCTGGTAACTTGTGTAAGTGTTGGCAGGACAAAGCAGAGAATACTGCAAGCATTTAAAAATTTTGCTTGACATAAAAGTCTGCAGAATTGAAATCTCCATTGTGAACAGCAAAAATATGTAACTAGTATTCCTTCACAAAGGTATGATCTGTACAATATGTTAAAGGGTATTTAACACAATATTTAATATTAATAATGTTAAGTATTAAATATGTTATGTACTAAAGCGTTCATTAAAAACAAACTTAAATTTTGGGATGGGCATTTAGGGATAAACAATGCTCCAATATGAGAAAAAACATTTAAAACATAAAGGTCAATTTTATCCATTCATTTGGAACTCCACTGCTTGTATGAGTCAGATTGTCACAGATGTGATCCAAGAACCATTACGTCAGGGGCTGGGGGCGGGATTATCGTGACCAACAAGACCAGTCTAAAATTTTGTGACCGCCATTTAAAAAAAAAAAAAAACATAGCTAGTGTAGCGTCTAGTCTGCCTAAAAAGAAGAAGAAAAACCAGTTTTATTTTTCAAATGTTTCGCCTTGTTGCCAGCCAGTTTAGCTGTTTAACAAGCTACTAATTTCTCACATCAATGTAACGAACGTAACATTGATGGCTAGCTAGCTGGCTAGCTAGGTAGCTGTTGGTCAGCTAACATTACCCAAGCAAACATAGCTACTAATTTCTCACATTAATATTACGTTCCATGTTCGTATCATTAATGTGAGAAATTGGTAGCTATGCTTGCTTGGGTAATGTTAGCTGACCAACAGCTAGCTAGCCAGCTACCGTAACCTTAGTAACAGTAGCTAACGTTAGCATGCTACTTTCCAACATTGCCGTTGACTCACCTACCAATGTCACTTAACATTTGGCTTCACAAAAGGCTAACATTGTATAAAGTGTAGTGGACAGGTTTGTTTTTCAAAGCACCATTTTCTTCTTTTTGTTGTTTGTTCCCGCTAGCTTCAGCAGTGGCGGCTGGTGAGCTGGAAAAGGGAAGCTCGCAAAACACCGTAGATTGAAATTTGTGTGCTGTTATGAAAGCTACAGCGTGAGATTGTTTAATTAACAAGAATTTGAATAATTAAGTGGCAAGTAATCCCAAAACTTTCTCTTAAATGTTTCACATTATAGCTTGTGTTACAAAATTCAAATTACAAAACGGAGCTAAATTTAGTTAAATCGATTTAAATTACTGAGAATAAACTTTAGGTTAGGTTGAGTGCAATGAACAATAACGTTTAGAACATAGACCTCACAAAGCTGTGATGTGTCATGAGTATTTAACGTAATTTAAATTGATAAATGCCATCTTTGTTAAACAATCTCATGTTGTAGCTTTCGCAAGCACACAAACTACAGACAATCTGCTCTGTTTTGGGAGCATAATCATTTACACGATTGGTGTTGATTATTCTGTGAATTATTTGTTTTATTGTTAATCAATGAGGATAAATGGGAACAGGTTGAAAGTAATGATAGAGTGTTTGGGCTTCCCCTGTTTCCAGCTCACCAGCCACCAATGCTAGGTTGGCGCGAGCGGAAAAGCGGAGACGTATACAGACGTTTACAGTGACGTAATGACGTGGCTCTCTAGCCGATGGAAAAGCAAACCGGTTCTTAGAAGGTTTGCAAGTTGAACCAACTCCGAACTGGCACTAGCACCAGCCCAGAACTAGCACCTAGTTCGTGTTGGTGGAAGAGGGGCGTGTGTGTGGTTTATGCTTCTAAATAGATTCAATTGTTCCTGTGCTTTCTAAAGAAATGTGGTTCTTTCATTGCTAATGACGAATCACTATCCTAGATTGCAGGTGACAAATGCTTGAAAAGTGTGAGAAAGTTGAAAATTTAAAAAATCAGTTACAACATCATGCTGGCCAGGTGGTTCTCTCTGTGTCGCTAATTCATCTTGCTACTAAAGTACACTCAGACAGCTGAGGAAAGCTTGCCAGATTTGCTTACAAATTGATTGCCGTCTGGAAACATATTCCTTATATAGGATATTTATAGTTTTTCAAAGGTGTTTTCTTATTTTGGTAAAATTATAATATATATTTTAAAATTATTAATATATGAATACAATATATGAATATATATTATTAATTTATTTATTGTGAGAGGTATTTTTTAACCAACAAAGATACCAAAAAACAAAGATACCAGGAAAATATATTTTATTCAACAAAGATGGCACTTCAGGGCCACTTAAGTCTGTTACTCTGACCTTTCACTGGAGGTGGATGACAGGTGACCAGTTCAAATGATTACTCACTGAGATACTGAAAGAGACACCCACAATATGTTCCATGAGGAACACACCAGATGGATACCAGTTTATTTTATGCACAACAAATATTCTCAATTAGAAGCAAGTGACTTCATATTGGGCAGGGCACAGGTAAGGTCTGCCCTGAATGGGTCAAAAACTGGAGAACTGTTGATCTCTGCTCAAGCATGAGCAACATCTGTCAACCTATATGAATGGTTCTGTAACATATACAATTACATTTTGCCATTTGGCAGGCACTCCAGAGCAATTTACAAAGAATGATTGGAAAGTACCTCTGATGAAGTTGCAAAAGAGATGGTAGATATGGTGCATAACTGATAACCTTGGAACACACATTGGTCCCTTATACAGGGCTGAGCTAACCACATACACTTACACTTAACAGTCCTGCTACCTTGCTGCCCTGCCCATCAAGCTAACTGCGTGCCAAGAGATGGACATTCTAGGATAGATTTTATAATTACTCTGTTGTTAATTACTGCTGTCTATCAACTCAAATGTCTTAAAGTACATTGTACAACCTTAAGTCTTTCTCTAATTCTATCTGCCCAGTGCCGGCCAGAAGCAGATGGGCTCCCCCTCTGAGCCGGGTTCTGCTCAAGGTTTCTTCCTGTTAATTAGGGAGTTTTTCCTTGACACTGTTGCCTGAGGCTTGCTCACAGGGGGTCTCAGGCCTGGGAACAATGTAAAGCTGCTTTGTGACAACTTGTGTTGTAAAAAGCGCTATACAAAATGAATTGAATTGAATTGAAATAAGTAAACTGAGGCCTTACATATGTACAACACAACATACACTTCAATAAAACTACATAAATAAGGGGAATGTAAATTATGCTTAGATAGGGGCAACAAGATGCACTCTAAAGAGGTGGATCTTCAGTCTACAAAGGGAGATGGCAACTGGCTGCACTGTTCTGACCACTATGGAAAGTACATTCCACTACCATGGAGCCTGAACTGATAAAGATCAGAACTGGGATGTTTGTCTATGAAGGGTCCTGGTATTCTGAAGGTGCAGAATGGAGTGACCTGGGGGGTTTCAGGGGTCTGATAATGGATTGAAGATGGGGCGTAACCATTCTCCTCACCACCTGATAGGCTAACACCAGTGTGTTGAAACAAATGCAAACTATTACTGGTAGCCAATGGAGGGGTATCAGAAGAGGCAAAATGTGGGAGTGTTTGTAAAGGTTGTGGACCAGTTGAGCAGCAGAATCCTGGAAGAGCTGTAGGAGTCTGATCAGCCATACAAGGAGGGAGCTGCAGAAGCCCAGGGGGAAGAGGACCAAGGCCTAGACCCGGAGCTGGTTTGAGTGAGTTGTGGGGAAGGGACTGACTCTTTGGATGTTGTAGAGTAAGAATCTGCAGGCCATACTTATATTATGTGGCTCACGAAAGTCTGTTGTCAACTGTCACCCTAAGGCTCTTGGTATTCTGGGAGGCTGACTTCATAATGTACATTTTCTGTCTACAGCAACAAAAAATAGTAAGACCAATTTCAACCACAAAGCAATTTATTATAATTTATACAATTAAACAATTATAAGATTAAGCAAACTACACTCAAGAGCTGAGGTGAACAGAACTCAAGAAAAAAAAATGGAGTGCTGATATATTAACATGGCTTTTTATACTCTCAAAATAACACTTGCTTAAATTCAAATTACTGTTACTCATAGGACACTGAGTAGTAGTTGAAGGCCATACAAATTCAAAAATTAACAGAATTTTCCACAAAGTTTTCTTTGAGGATCTCCTGCCTCACGAGAATAGCTTTCATTACATAGCTAGCAATTCTGTCTGAATAACAAAGTGAGACCCAAAATGTTCAGGCCCTGAGCAGGATAACAGGCTACTAGATCTTGAGTCTCACAGATAAAATCAGCACATCAATTGCACAAAGATCTTCAGTATAGTTCTAAAAACAGTATGAAACATAGACCTCTGGCTGAGGTCCCTTAAGAATATAGTTTATTTATTCCTCACTTCTTACAACATCCTTGACAGCTCCATTATCCACTCATCTCCTGCCAATACAAAGTGTATAAGACTTACTTGCATACATTGTGGCTTTGGTTTAACTGAAAAGAATGCATGGACATAACAAATGTTGGGCCTCCTCCTAAAACAAGGAGCTGATGTCAGGGTGCAGGCACGGACTCAGATGCAGACCAGGCAAGTACGGGTTTCACAGGCTTTAATGCAATCACTAGACAGGCTCAAGGTAGCAGTACAGGCAGGGTCAACACAGGGAAGACAGTTCATGCAAACACAAGCAGGGATCAGCTGGACAAACTGGCAACAAGATGGAGACAAGCAGGGTATAAATAGGGCTGGGCTGATGAGCCGATGGGATGCAGGTGAGCAGGCAGGCAGGTGGAGGCGATCTGGAAATCAGGTGGGCGGGGACAGGGTGGAGAGCGGGGCAGGGCTGGCACACATGGGAAAACAAAAGCACATGGACCACATTGACAGACAGGGGGAACACAAAGCTAGGGGGCTGGAGTACTGACAGATAATTACATGTCTTTCCATAATTTAAAACTTAAATTGACCCACCAATCCTGAAATCCTCCTGTAAAAATGTTTTTTTGGTATAAACCTGTCTTTCAGTTCTAACTTGATTGCTTTAATTTGTCAGTGATGGTGATCAGTGTGTGATATAATTTGTACTGTAAACTCATTGCTAAATGTAAAATTGCTTGCCTTTAGATATTTCCCATAATATATTTAACATGTTTAAAACACTTGCATGGTACAGCGATATCACAATTTTTAACCTGGATTTAGGAGAGCCCAGAAATACATGTGAAATTACCTGCTGACACAGGATTACTGCCATGTATTTAATTAAGCCCTTGTGCTGAACTGTAATTTGAAATCAACAAATTATTTTCTCAATGTATTAAAAGAACCCTTCCCCCAGTTGTCAGCCTATGTTAAAAGTGGTTCTCAAAATGTGGTCCATGGACCACTGGTGGACCCCAAGTCTAGGCTGCCAGTTAATACACATTTTTTGAGAAATAAATATAATAAATATGAAGGTATTAATGTATGAATATATGTGTACTGTAGATTAGGGGTCGACCGCTTATTGGCCTGGACGATTATCAGATCCGATATTCACTTTTTTTTACGATTATCGGAATCGTTTTTTATTCGATTGCCGATAAAATTAATTAATTTTAAAATGCGCTACTTTGGCTCTGATGCAGCGCCTCGCTCTGTCTGTAGTCACCGCTCTGTGGTCTCGAGCAATGTCCCGCCCACAGCACTACCTGATTGGTTACACGTCACGAGTAATAGCCTATCAACACTGAAGGCCACAGACGAGCACAGAGGAACGCATTTGCAGAGGGGCTGTTGAGCAAGCGGAGCTGTGTTTCGAAAGTAAGGCAACAGATATTGCCGAAGTTGCAATAAACATCACAATGCTCTACGCTGAAGTTGCAAAAACACCACAATCTTATGGTCTATTTCTATGATGACAAGCATGCCCAGTTTCCCAGTTACACTGAAAATGCCCAAATAATGCACTTTGTTGCAGTGATATACAGTTAACTATAACAAGATAATAGAGTTTATTTATGTAGCGATAGCGATGTATCTTTAAGTAACGTTGATGCCACTGCAACTGGAACTTATTTTAGCTACCATATTGCGAACGTAACATTACTCGCCCGTATAGGTCACGGACCGCGGAAAGCATTTCGAATTGGTCGGGCCCATTAGACCCCCCCCCCGCCACTTTTACGATCGTTATGATATTACAGCACATTATTAAGAGACTAAAGAATAAGTCCCAGAATTTTAAAAAGAAACGTCAAACTCACCACTGCTCTTTAAATATTGCCAAAGAACTGTCTCCGTCTGTCATTGTGCACATCAAACTATTTAGTCTTCTTTGGGTCATCGTTGACGTCAGATATGTTTTTAAACGACAGAAGGACGAGAAATACGAGATACGTGTTTTGTCCGTCATTGATTAAAACGGCCGCATCTGAGGCAGTAAGTGCATCGAATTACGTTATCATCAGCTTACAGGTTACAAGTTTATTGTAGCTGTGTGTGCGCTCAATTTTTCCTGTCGTTGAATACATTTGGCCAAAATCTCTTGTTATAAAAGATTAAGTGCTATGAACAGGCTATTGAAGACAGTATTGGCTATGACTAGACAGCAAATGCTAGACTAAACTGCACTCTAACCTACCGTGGTTTGCCTGCACTCTTCTCCGCTCCCACGTCTCAGGCCTCAAATAAATAAAACATCCGCCTTCATAGACTTGTGTTTCTTGAGTAAAGAAAACGCTGTACTTATTCAAACAACCAATTCTTTATTTAGCCATGCATTGCAGCTCTTGCATTGCAAACAACCAAAGACTGTCTCCAAACATCTGCCTACTACTGCTGTGTATTCTTCTACAGTAGGCCTATAGCTAGCTTCATTTATCATCGCCGTTTCAATAGTGGACAGAGTTTTAACTGAGTTTTCTAATAAGCATTACTTTCGATGAAGTAGGGATTGATCTAGCTAGCGAGAGAAAGGCTATGAATAATCTGATCATTTCTTGTCACATCACTAGCTAGCTACGCTATTCTTCTCAGCAAACACTTCCATCTATAATCACAATGTTAACAACAGAGCTAAAATTTATAAACAGGTACACTGCATAAGAGTCTGCAACCTAGGGCTAAGTTGAAAACATTTTATTGAGCTATTTGCCTCAGTCAGACGAAATCAGATGAACTCGCCTCTTCACTGTTTATCTTCAGCTCTGCTTCATTCAAAATGAAGGCGGGGTGGAGCTATGAGGTTTTGCCGACAGTTTGAGGATCCAATGGAGTTACGATATTTAGTGACAAGCTCTTTTTAATACTTTTCATTGATTAAATATTTGTAAAACCCACAGACAGATGTAAAGGGTAACCAATAGCATTGATTTATGAAAAAACGATCAAATATGGAGATACGAGGTTTCCACCCGACAGCGACGATATGTGGCTACCGATAGATTGGAATTGTTTTTACATGTTTGATGTTCAAAAGTAGGTAGGGCCCAGGCCCTACCGGTTCCGCGGTCCATGTTATAGGTAGCCAATGGTCATAATAACATAAGCTAATGTTGAGTCTCGTAGAGCTAACTTGAATGCGATAGCCAACGTCAAGTTCATTTGTTGATCCATAATTTAGCCAGCTGATTAGCAAGCCAGAAAGTTTCTTTTCTCACCACCCTTGTCTGGTCCGAGTGAGCGCGTCTTCAGTGAAGTCTCTGCAATTTATGAGAGGAACAGAAGCCGGAGAGCATGCTGAGCAACTCTGCTTTCTGCACCACAATCTGCTGCTGCTGAATTGGGACTACTAATTGAGACTCAAATTTCAGTACAAATTTAAGTTTTACTAGTTTTATTTATTTTTACTTTATAAAACTTCGGGGAACTGTTTAGTTTGTTTGTTTATTTATTTCTTAAAAATTTCAGTTAACTTTGTAAGAAATGCTGCTGCATGGGAGCTCCCTGCACTTTTTGTTTTAAGATAATGTTGAAAAGTTCTCTTTTAATTAAACACATGCTTAAAGGCATTTCAATGAAGTTTTGTGTTGGAGTTTGTGTTAATCTAAATTTTGACACCAAGATTTTCATTTTTACTGCAAATGTATATTGGTTTCAAATATTGGTTATCGGTCTCCTTGATTACTAATAATCGGTATCAGCCCTGAAAAAATCATATCGGTCGACCCCTACTGTAGATGCTTACTTAGTTAACTACAATGTGAAAAAAATATGACATACATTATTTCCTTTTATTGTAATTGATTTGTTGTGATTAAACAGTATTCAAAAACTGAAATATTTATCATCAACTGGTCTGCAATGCCAGTGACTTTTTATCAGGGCTCTGCAGCAGCATATACAGAACATCCTTCAAAGGGAGAAAAATACACAGGCATCATATATGTTATGTTAAAATCATGTGTCACTTGTATTGAGTAAACACAAGAGTAGATATAAATGTATTACCTTTCATTAGTGATGGTACAGTGCAAATTACACACATGCTAATGGACAATCAATTTAGGTAACACTGCAATTTAAGTTCCTGGTGAGGTATATAACTTACAGAATGATACAGATTTAATGAACTGGCCAGCTATCTAACATTGGTAATTATACCTCTTTATTATAACATGGATAGCTGCTTATTATAGCTAGCTAGCTAATTGTTATATCATATTCAATGAGAAAATTGAAACTTCTGGATTCATGTGCAGCCAGGTTCCCAGGCTTGCAGACACTTTTTACAGACATCTGTGAAGTTGGATTGACTGACCCGTCTTCATTAGGCTGCAATAAAGAAAAGCTTATGTCAGCCTCAGGTCTGCAGTCTGCAACTCTGTAGCCTGTATTAATTAGTGATGCTTTGCTGATGTCAGCTTCAGCTCTGAAGCTCTGACATCTGTATTAGCGTGAGATGCTTTGCCAAGTTTTGACAGCTGAACACTGTATTTTGTATGTCCCTCAGAATCATCTTTTGAACTGTTCAAATTCAAATGGCTTCATGTAATATTATAGTTTAAAATAGTATTGTCTACCCCAACACAGAAATGGAGAGCACAGAAATATTAGCTTCCTATCAAAGGTGGAAACCTTGCTACAGTTAGACAGAAATGTGAAATATTTTCAACAAAACAAGTACAATAAAAAGCCACACCATTCATCTCATTTGAATGGCAACTGAGAAAGGATGGGGTGAGTGACAAATGTGTAGTTACTTTATAAACTAAGTAATTTAGTAACATTATATAATGTTATTTAGCTGCTGTATTTTCCCTTTTGAAGTGGTGTTATCCTTTCATTATTCAAAGTTGAGCACCTATCTCAGCCATTTTTCATCATAAAAATTACCTCAAATGGTGTAGAATTTGTGTTTTATGAGCCAGCTACATAGGCATAACCTATATGGTTTTATGATTAGAGTTAGATTAGGATTTTGGCAAGAGCAGCAGAGTACCCCCTCTCCTTAGAATGAATGTCATGCAATCATTAATCCCGTGGCGGATGAAGAGTAAGGCCCTTGGTTAACGTCGTTTCCAAAAAACAACTTCCACTGTCTTCATCATTCCACCTGGGCAGTGGATTCCTTTTTCCAGAGAGAAGAATGCATTGTACTAGCACAATGACACTACTTCCAGAATCAACATTGTTTCCTATCACATCTCCAGTCCAAATTATAATGAAGCTATACATGCTTAGCCTGAACCACTGAGTGAAGGCCATAGGAGAGTAGGCTGCTGGCAATGATAACACACCTGTTTTTCTAGGAGGAATATGGATATGCTGTGGTGTACAACTTTTGACACCTCTACAGTGTTTTGGGAGCAGGAAAATAATTTTTAACATCTTAACATTCCCCTCAGTTTTGATTTCTCTTTCAGTTTTTGAAGACTTTTTAATGAAATGTCAGTGGTGGGATTTTTCAAACAAAAACTTTGCAGTCCCCTTTGTGTTCCTGGGTGCATTCTCCCACAAACAAGATATAATGATAAGAATAGGTTAAGAACAGTAAATGTTCTTATGTTAGAAGAAAGAGCACAAATTGTTTAAACTGTGAAATATCTGTTTGCTGCATAATAAGTGCCTTTTATGCATTTCAATTACTTTGGGAGTGGCTAATAATCCAATCTATGCACAGAAATCATAAGGAAGTGTGTCATATAAATAAGTCAATATCCTCCTCACTTCAAATTCAAATTAAGACTTGCATTAAATTGGATCTGGGGAAAATAACAGCGCTGTGCCTATATCCTGGCTGGCAAATAATCTATGCATGAAGGAAGATGGTAATCCTTTAATTTGATGTTAGTGATTTATCTGATGTTTTCCCAATGGACCTACTGAACCATTTGCATTTAATATTTATCATGATTTGTCTTTCTGTTGTTGTGGATTCCTTTTGTCTTAAGAATGGTTGCATAATGATAATTTTAGACAACTAGCAAATGAGAACTTATATTTTGATGTAAGAGCTATATTTTGACTGGTAAAAGAACTGGATTCAATGCTTTTGTCATTTCATGAAAGTCCCTAAACATTTCTTTAAGACCTACAATATACAGCTAGTTGTACATTTTGGAAAAATTGACTTTCTGAACAGCTCATTTACACACAGAATCTACAGATACTTCAGATATGGGCTACTATTTGATGAATCTACTTAACTAATAACAGTTTGTGAACCTTGTTATTTAGCATCAGTCAGTGAAGTGTACCTTTATGGATAACTCGATATTTTGTCATCTTTTGAGTACTATTATTCTTGACCCTGGTGTTAAATATTTGATATCTCTGATTTGATATCTCTGATCAAGGTTATGAACATCTTGCATCTTTGTGGCGTCAAATAATTATTGAGCACATTCTTCATAGACATTACCTACTTTCCACAGAGTATTATTTCATTAATGGGAAACTTCATTCAACAGTAAACAGTAGTATATGATCTCCTTTGTAGCTGACAGAAGCCATAGAGCCATTTAAAGTGAGGCTGTTTCCACAAAGCAATTCAAAAATTCTCAGGTCACTACACCATTTGGTTGCAGGCAAACACCATATACTCTAACCAGCAGTTATTGCTGAAAATCTATTTTAAATGCTGTAGATAATACACAATGACACTGTTGAGCATGAATCTAATTTGGGGCAAGATGCGATTTACTTCCAGGGAGGAAAGAGAGACAGTACCTCAGAGGAAAAATTGACACAGGTATATGAAATGGCAGGGACTATATACAAGAAGGGAAGGGGTGAAGAGAATTTGCATTGCAGAGAGGAATATCAGAAATTTGAACCAAGGATCATGTTGGAAAATAGGTTGCATTATGTTGTGTTTCATTCTTTTTGAGCTTAAGAAGTCATTGCATCAACATCTTATGTTCTCAAGGATCAGCCAGGTTCACTTCATGTTACCTGATTAATTACAGCGTTTGTGGAGTGTTTGCTGTGTTTGGCTTTTTCCTTTGATTATTCTTGGAATCCTGAACCTAGAAAACTCTTTTAATAAGAATAAATCGACACCCAAGACAGTGTTTATCACAACATCCTGTGGATGTTTCTTTTGCCTTGGACAACTGCAACCACATGAATTTCACCTGAGTAATGGCTTCAGAGTCCACCCTTGTTTGCTCGCAGTGTGGCATGTTTACTTTAAGGTCCGCCATTATTAGTTAAATTCATTTGTAGTAAAGGTAGTCTTTATACAGTATTGATGGAGAAAGCTGCAGAATTAGACAGTCATATGCGGAAGCTTTACCAAATTAAATATAGAGAAGACTTCATTGATTTCTTAGTAGCTCAGGGTAGCCAGTTCCCTAGTACCTCAGCAGTGCTTGAGCAGTCAAGATATGTTTCAGTTAGAAAGAAACAGAGCTGCAAGCCAAAAACACCAAAAACACCCCCAAGTAACACACCCACTGAGAAAGTGCGAAAGTGCTTGTGATTGGTGAGTCTTTATTGTTAGACAAGTAACCATAGGGTCAACAGCAAACTGCCTCTCATCTGTCAGAGCAACCAATATTGAGACAAACCTAAGGACCTAGTTAAAGGTATATGTAAATTCTCCAAAACTGTTATCTATGCCAGCATAAATGATGTCCAACTGAGGCAATCTGAAGTCCTAAAAAATAATATTGTTTCAGGTGTAAAACTGCTAAAAGATATCTGAGTTGAGCTGGTTATCTTCTCGTATTTAGAAAATAGTCATATTAGCTGCAGTTTATAAACTGGAGCAATGGCCAGGAGGCAGCCATACAGTCCTACACTGATGTCCGCCAGCATCTCAGAACCTATAACTAATTTATCTACTGAGATTGTGTCATTTATGCCACAGGGGCATCTTCTATGATAATTCGTATGAATACCTGTAACTCGAAATTATGTAGTGAAATGCCCTGTTACAACCCCCTGTTAAAATATTGAGTATTACATCACTATCCTCCAAGTCTGATCTTGTGAACAAAATAATCTCTAACAATTGAAACCTGGGTTAGATTGAATGAAAATATAGCTTCTAACAAGGCCAGTCCTGATATGTATTAAAATAACGAAGGCTGTGGTGTTGGCATTGATGTGCATATTTACTTAGTACCACAAACTCTATTGATATTGTCCACCTTTGAAGCTTTGAAGCTCTTGTTTTAAACTACTCTTGTTCTAATGGTAAGAATGCACATGCTTCAAAACAGCTGCCATTTATACTCATAAATGTTTACAAACCGCCTGGGTCCTACACAGATTTTCTACACAAATTCTCTGAAGTCATATCAACCCTAGCTGTCATGGCCCATAAAATAATGATTTTAGTATTTAAGTTGACAGTGCAACTGACATTGAAAATGGCCTTTATGCCTATTCTCAACCCCACTGGTTTTATCCAGCATGGAGCTGAGCCAACATATCATCAGAAACTCACATTAGGTCTTGTTATCACCCTTGGTATACAGCAGACTTAAAAATGTTTCTAGTATTCTTTCTGGTACTAACATGGGGTTTTACAGTACAAACTTTTATCAGCCCAATCATCATACTTCACAAACTTAATTGAGTAAAAAATCAATCCTAGATTCCCCTTTAGTTCATTTAGCAAACTGTATTAATGCACAGTCTGCACCTTGTTTGATGGATTACATTGGAAATGATTTAATGAACTTTTTGATAATAAAAAACTAATTTTATTAAATTACCTCCACAATGGCCTGACATATCATGTAAAGCTGCTTATCTTGAGTCCTTTCCCCCTATTGAGCTAAGTGAACTAGACTGGAGGGACTAATCACTGCATGTCATCGAAGTCATCAACCTGTTCAAATCCAACCAAACTAATGAAAAACCTGCTGCCTATGCTTTGAGCCTCTGTTAAATATTTTAACACAGCTTTATCATCAGGATACATTCCTAAGCCCCTAAACATTCTGATGACACATAGCTACATGTCTCAATGAGGTCAAATGTGAAGCATGTCTTACAGACATAAAGCTTTGGATAATAATTAGGCTATTGTGATGTCCTTCTATCGATGCTTGAATACAGCCTTAATCACTTGCAACCTTCTCAAAATGCTGCTGCATGAAACTTGACAACAGCAAAAAAGTGATCATATTATTCTGGTAATAGCATCACTTGACTGGTTACAAGTGAAAATATAAATATCAGATTGATTTCAAATTACTGCTCCTAACTTATAACGCTTTCAATGGACTTGTGTCCACTTACCTGCAGGACCTCTCACTCACCTTATAACAGACTTATATTGCTTTGCTCACAAGAGGGAGGCTTGCTAGTGATTCCAAAAATATACAGAAACTTCATCTTGTGGTAAAGTCTTTTCACACAGATCTCCTCTATTATGGAACAGCCTACTTTAGGGATAGCCTATGTTGGAGAATCAGGCAAAATCTCATTTTTTAAGTTTACACTGAAAGCTTACCTTTACAGTAGGTCTTGTGACAATGATTTTATGTTACTTTATTTGTTGAATGGAGTACATGACACTGTCCATGACATTTCTTTACCCTTAACAACAACATGAATGGCGATGGCACTGTTGTCATTTGAATCTTGAAGAATAAGAGATTTAGGACCACATCTCCTTTTTACAGTGTTTATTCAACCAATGAAAACATTGATGCGTTTCACAGACAAGCTCCTTCTTCAGAACATATACACAGTGGCCACAAGACTATTACTGGCTATGTAGCCATCATTAGCAATGAGGTAAGTGCACCTGTGATGGTTGGTGATAACTGATCAATAATGTGCATTAGCATATCAACACACTTAACACACCAAGCATACATTAATTGCAACAGACATGATATTCATTCATATGAGACACACGTTCAGACATAATATAACAAGAGGCTGATAGGCTATTATTCAGGCTAACAGGCCATCATTATAATTGCAGTGTATAATACTGTGATAATACAGAACAGCCCATTGATTGTGTTAAAAAATTCAACATCCTTTAAATGGCATAATTTAATTAATAAATACATATGTTTTTGGTGCCATTTGTGATAATGTTTTCTTTGGACACTGATTAATAAGTTTCATGATGTTTATTTAATAAGTCACCAGAATATGTCTTAAGGAAAAAATCCTTCAAATCTGTTTATGATGTGTTGTGATACATGTCATTACACATTATGAAGTGCTTATGACAGTCATGAAGGCATTATAAACAGAAAAGCAAACAAAGTGTTACCAAAATATTTGCTTATTATGGAGGTTTATTTTACTCAATCCTGTTCATTTTGTTTTCTGTCTATCTCTGCCACTTCCATGTTTGCTGTGTGTGTGAGGACCCAAACTCTAATATGACAGGCAGACTGAATGACAATAAGATGCATTGGTGAATTACAACACTGCAATTTCAAAATGGCTTAAATACATTTCTTAACACTACTGTCATGAGCAAATGAGCAGCACTGCCTTGAAAATATCTCTATTACAATTACTCTGAGAATCAATATCTTAATATCTTAATCCACCTAAAAGTTTTATGGACATACATTTTCTGTTTCTGAATGCTATGAATATTGCAATAGCATATGCTTCCTAGGTTCTGGTACTGTTCAGGGATTATGTAAACCATTTTCTTCAAACCTCAGTGTCCCACTGTGGTGAAAATCACCTCCTCTCTGATGTTGCTCTCTAAGAAATCTGAAGCCATGAGTGATCTCTACAGACTGTATAGCAGTCCTCCCCCCTCCCCAATAATCCTCCAGCCTGTTGGGTCATGGAGATAAGGTTGTAGATATAGAAACTTTTTTGACCAAACTGAAGTCAACAGCTATGGCTGGTTATATAGTGTCTGCTTTGAAGTTATACACAGTTCAGCAGGCAACAGCAGACTGATTATATTAAATTATATTATTGACATTTAGCAGATGCTTTTATCCAGAGCGACTTATATAGGTTACAGTTTTATCCATTTATATTGCTGGATAGTTACTGAAGCAATTGTGGGTTAAGTACCTTGCCCAAGGGTACAGCAGCAGTGTAAGTGTGGAACCTGCAACCTTTCCATTACAAGCCACTACTACTGATTCCATTGGAATTGTTTGTTCATTGTTATTACCTGGGATACAGTGTGTTAAAATAAGGGAAATTATGTACTAAGTGAATACTTTTTCACAAGAGATCTGTTTAAAACCTGTGGGTCCTCTTGCCCACTTACAATAGTCCAGACAAACTTGATTTATGCACTCTGTCCCTTTAGAGCATACACAAATATGAATGTTTCCTAATTAAATACATTATTATTGTCATCGTAGAGGGGGGAATCATCTTAGTATAAATATAATCTTTATCCTGGATTCTGTCCCTTCGGGAATATTAATGCTTGTATTGCTGACTCACTCATGCATTGATCTCACTGGAGGTGCAATGATAAAGATAAAGGAGAGCACTACATGTATTCATTTGGAGGACTTTCTCCTTCAGAGTGACTTTAAAAAGTGGATTCAATGGGAACAGGCATGGAGCTGTACAGACACTGAATCATCAGTGCCATTGTTCCCTCAGTGGCATTGTAGCACCATTGTGGGAAATATTGCCATAAATGAAATAAGTGCTGTCATAAGGCACACAAACACATGATGTTTAAACCAATTTCTGGCTATATATTGTTAGAAGCTTGCATTGCCAAAGTGTTTTCCACTAAGTATTGGCTTTCAGTTCTTAAACTATCATGAGGATTTACCACCTTTTACCACAGTTGTAGGTGGCATCAATGTTTGGAGAATGAAGACATGGAGTCTGGCCTGGGCTCACAAAGATTCTTTGATATCTCCATGACCCTCTTTGTGATTGGAAGGGGGGGGGGACGAACTAACAATGTTTGCAGACGAGTCTACAACACTCCTGCCCGACATATTCAAAGTTCAGTTAAACACGAGTCAACAATGGGGTACAACAGCACAGGAGTAAAGGCCTATGGCAAACCTTCTTTGCCTCAGTCATCAGTCCCTTTTAATAAATACAGCCTTAGGATAGGGCTTAACTCTGCTCATATTAGTCAGTCCATCTAAAAGCACACAGCAACCTGTTGGCCCCTGATGAGTCAGGACTGGTTATTCTTGGGGATTAACAACTAATTTATTGCAGTATCGCAGTAAAAGGTGCTTGGTCTAACCATGCACTAGTGTGTTATCATTGAAAGTACATCTGCTATATGAGTCATGCTGACAGCAGGGCTGGAGGTCTTGGGGAGACTATCTGCAGAGATTCATGGCTCAGGTGGTTTGAAAATGCACACAGACATAGAGTTTACAAATTCATTTCTGTACTATTGTACTATGGGCATAAGCCATGCAAAATCCCACTTCTTTCAATAGATGTATAGTGTATTTTGTGGCCGCTTTCCTTAATTTCTGACTAGTACACTCCACAACATTTACATCTTGGACATGCTCAAATTCTCCTCTAGTCAGTCCTTCCTGCTGAGTGATTGGTTCAGTGACTAAAAGCTCCTTTTCAATGTCCAACAAAGATTCTACATGGTGATTCAAGGGGGACAGCTCTGAAATACATCCATTCATGAGGGACACAAATTGACTAGGCACATTTTATTGGCCTGCCATTTTATTGGATTGCCTACAGTCAGTCCTATCTGGTCCATTCTGGTAATCTGAGAGGCCAATGCATTGCTCCTCCACAACGGAAATGAGCCTGTATTAGAGGTTCTCTTTCAAATAACCATCTCCCATGCTCTGTCGCCAAACATGCACATGCTTTGCCAGTTATAGAGCTCTCTGCCTTATTTGCTATGCTGCACTAATACTAAATGATCTCTCCCATTAGCCCTCTCTGTACTTCCGTTGGAGAGTGTTCACATCACAGATAGACAACTGCTGTGTCTCTATGTATCTATACCTCAAAATGAGAAAAATAATTGCTCGCACGGCTCACTCACTGATGGAGAAATGATCCAGTAAACTTTCCTTCCATGTGGAAAATGTCTTGGTGTATGGGACCTTTAAGTAAGTACAGCGTGAGACTCAATCTAGAAAAAAATGGTTCTGGTTTGGGGTGAATCTTCCATGCAGGGTCTTATGAACAGAACCTCTGATTCAAAAAGCACATAATTGGGAAGAGTTTTATTGGTTATGTATTATTCATTTACTACATTGTTGGAGTTCTTCCAAACCTTTATAGCCTGGCTTGAGCCACAGCTGACAGAGATCCCCCTGCAATGTAATGGATGACATGTGAAGACACGAGTACAGCCATGCTCACATCTGGATATGAATAAAGCTTCTGCTGTTCTGTATGTAATGTATGTATGTTGTCTGTCTATTATTCTGCTACCATTTATTCATGCAATCTCTTTTCTGAGATTTTTCTGTTATTATGTTTTTGTATACTGTTATTGTGCATTATGTTATTTTGTTATTTTGCTCACTTATGGACTCATCAGACTTTGTTTCTATGAATTTGACATTTCAAGCATGAAAATTATTGTTCTGCTGTGATATGGTGTTTTTGTAGATAAGAAATACACACTAAAATTTTAATAAAGTTACTTTTGTTGCCATTTTATAATGATTAAGGTATATTAAATGTGTATGTGATGTCACCTATCATTTTGATGAAGTAAAACTGTAAGTAAAACTTGCAGTCTTCTCTGCTAAGTCCTGACTGCTGTGGCTATAGCGTGTTTTATAAAATGTCCTCTTGGTTCAATTAAATGTCCTCTTTTTAGACAATTTAACAACCTCTAGCTGGGATCATTTTCTTGTGAGGAATGTGTTATTCTTGACACCTGCTGGTTAATGGCATAGTTTTCAGCTTTATTCACTCTTCATACCCTTATATCTCATCTTCATATCTTCCATTCTTTCAGCTAATGATAAATTAATTGCTTGTGCTTGATGTTGATGATCAAGTAATTTGTAAAAATATCACGTAAGGGTAATGTGACATGTGCATGTTTGTTTTAGCTCATCTGATAATTTCCTTTCACACAATCAAATCCAACAAACCTAAGAAAACAAACAGTTGAAGAGAAATTAAATGGATAAAATGCTTTGTCAGTCAAAAGTTACACTGCCGGCATATTGATGAACATCAGTTTAGAGCAGATGCAGCACAGATTTACATATTTTAAGAATTCGGTTAGTCTTATCTGTCCCCATTATGAGCCCATCCAGATTCTGCTAAGATCAGGAAATCTGTATAGCCCATCCTATCAGCTGTAAATAGAAAATACATTTACATCTTCAGCTGCTGTCAGCTGATTCCAAAGTTTGTCAAACATTTTTTTTTTTTCATTTTTGCACTGAAGATAGAGCCAAGTCCTAATTATACTGCAGTAGTCACAATGATCTTGACAGTGAGGCAAGTGATTATTTTGACTTCCTAGCTGGTTTTCAGGCTTTGACATGCTTTCTTTGGCTTGCTAGCTGTCTAGCCACTTACGATTCACTCTCTTTAGCCAATTTTTCCAATGTTAATGAAAATAACAAATGACAAAGGTACAAATTGAAGATACAGTACTTTAATACAGTTATTAAACGGATTATGAGCATCAGGTCTTCAACTAATAGTGCTATGCTGGCTAAAATGTCATGGCATAATTAATGTCCTAGCTAAATTCTACCAAAGATTAAAAAAAATATGCACATTAATGATTTTTGAGCATCTCCATGATATTTGGTGGTGTTCAGTCTGTATTCATTTTAAATATTGTAGTGTCTATTTGCACCCTGGGTATTAATAGTGAAATGAAGGCTATTCTTCTATTTACACCCAGCTCCAGAAAAGCATAACATTGGTGCCTATGTGTACCTGGGTGTAAATAGTCTTATTTGCTAGGTGTACCTGGGTGTAAATTAGCGGTCGACCGATATGGTTTTTTCAGAGCCGATACGATAATGATTATCTGTGACAAAAAGAGGACGATAACCGATATTTCAGGCCGATATTTAAATGCTTTTAACATGTTTTTTTCCGGTGTGAAAAGAAATAGGCATACATCACCACTATTAAAGTTAATCAAATGAAAAATCTTTCTCAAAGATGAAAAATAAACTAAAAATTGTAATAACGAAAATGTACATTGTAATATTGACGTTGTGGGTAAATCTTATTTTGGCTACGCAACAGATGCCTATCGCTATTTCACAAGCATTCAATTATCGGACGAACGATGGCAATCATTGCGTAAGAAATAAAGCGAATTGATACATCATTTTGGCTGCATTTTCATCATAAAGTATGAAATATCAAACCTTTAAACTAGCCTGTGCGTCCACGCTTTTTCTGAAGCTGCGGGGAGATTCTGGGAGCCCATATGCTCATAAGTCATTTATGTGAAAAATGGACAGCTCATACAAAAGTAAGGTACCGTGTGGAAGGACTGTGATAAAGTTTGCGAAAATACTGTGAAATGCAAACTGTGTGCTGCAATTTTTTATTTTAATAACTCGACTTCCATGATGATTCCATGATCAAAACGGCAAACGGATATTTTCAGCTTTGCCGCGAGATTCCGACATAGAGTGCAACCGCAAGCAAGCTGAAGTTTAATTTCGTGAACGGTTGCTTAAATGACTACTGTAATTCAGAAGGGCTGTGCTTTAGGGTAAATTTATTTGAATGTTTCATTTGAAAGAATAAATTTACATTACTATTTGTTACATGTGCAGTGTCAAACTGTTGCAACTTATAGCATAAGCGCACCAATTAGTCCTTATAACAAGTCCTTATTTCTTTTATATTCTGCTTGCTTTTTATCTTAAGCGTAGAGTATTTATAGGCTACTGATTCGAAAAGGCCCAATTAGCCTATATAGTGCAATTTGGTTAACGGTATGGTTTGAGCACAACGACCATTTTACTGGATACTTACCTTCCATCCTTGTTTCCAGCAGCTGAAAACGTATGATTTTCAAGGTCAGATAACGTCTGCCTTTGCCAATGACGGAATTTTGTGGAAAAAATGTTAGCCAATACCATTTTTTCTGACAGAGGAGATGCGTCGGGACAGTACACGCATTGCTTTTAAAAGTTTTTTTCGATAAAAATATACCGATGACCGATAATCAAAAATTTGCAAATATCGGCCCCGATTATCTAACGACCCCTAGTGTAAATAGCCATATTTGCTAGGTGTACCCGGGTGTAAATAGCTATATTGGCTAGGTGTACCCGGGTGTGAGTAGCGTTGTTGACTATGGACACCTGGGTGCAAATAGCATATGCCTTTTAATATAGTCCCATATTAAAAACACACACAAATGGAATCATGTCACCGCTTGGAGAAGATGGCTGCCAGGCTGCCTGAACGTTCAGCTCCCTCCAGCCTTCCCACTCTCCTGATTTTTTAAAAAAATTGCAATTAGCCTAAACAGTCACTCCTTTCTTGCAATATCAGTTCTCCTTACAGTCTACAATGTCACAATGTGAAGAAAAGATTCTCCTCACAAAAGACCGAAAAAGATGCAACCGCCGACCTGGTAGCCATTTTGGAGGACAGTCTAAACAAACAGCGGCAATTCTTTGAAAATCAGTTCCAAATATTGGACTCAAAACTCTGCTGTCTAGAAGAGGGGCTACTCTTGGAACTTTCTAGTTTGCGTGGGGAAATCAAGGGAGAGGTTAAGGGGCTAAAAAAGGAGTTAGGTGCAATACAAGCCAAGTTAGCTGGCAACATAACGGACACTTCGCATGGAGAAGCCATGTGTGAAAAACACCATTCAACCGCTGCAGCTGCTGCTTATCCCGGCCAGGACCTCTCCTCTTCAAGAGCTCTCAGTTACTGTTGACGGCACCACAGTAACTTCCTCCACTTCGGTGAAGAGCCTGGGCGTCACCCTCGACAACAGGCTGGACTTCACCGACTACATCTCCCAGACGGCACGCTCCTGTCGATTCCTCATCTACAACATCAGGAGGATTCGCCCTTTTCTGACCACCTACTCCACCCAGCTGCTCATCCAGGCCACTGTGCTCTCCCGCTTGGACTACTGTAACGCCCTCCTCGCAGGCCTCCCAGCCTGCACCATTCAACCGCTGCAGCTCATCCAAAACGCAGCTGCTAGGCTGATCTACAATCTCCCCAAGTTCTCCCGCGTCACCCCCCTACTGAGATCCCTCCACTGGCTCCCAATTGCAGCCAGGATCCGCTTCAAGACCCTGACTCTCACCTTTTCCGCTGCAAGAAAGACTGCCCCGACCTACCTCCAGGACCTCATCCTGCCCTACGCACCCGCTCGTCAACTCCGCTCTGCTACATCCGGACGCCCGCTCCACCCACCAATAGTACGAAAGGCCCACGCTCCTCACAACGACGCTTCTCCATCATCGCCCCCAGTGGTGGAATGAACTCCCCACCCCCCTAAGAACAACTCCATCAATCCAACCCTTCAGACGTGCGCTGAAGACACTCCTCTTCAGACTCTACCTGGACTGATACCTCCCTCTTCGACCTTGTAACTTTGATGTTGTGAATCTGACTCCTGCCTTGTACTTGTTGCTCACTTGTCTAGGTAGTATAGCGGTACTCCATTTTTCTTTCTGTAATTGTATTTGAGATGCAATCCTAGTTCAGATTAGTTGGCTCGCGTCACTGACCTTGCGCTCAGCTTCAGCACTATTTGCATTATATGACCTTTACACATCTTGCTCTTGTGCCTGTTGTTTGCTCACTATTTGCACTTTTGTACGTCGCTTTGGATAAAAGCGTCTGCCAAATAAATAAATATATATATATATATATAAATATAAACTAAGTACACCCTTACTGCTTCCATAGGAATTAAGAGGGTACGTAGCAGCCAGGTGCTGCTAATCAAATGCCCTTGATTAATTGATCATCAGCAAGTGTGACCACCTCTATAAAAGCACAGGTTTTGATACTTTGCTGGTCTGGAGCATTCAGGTGTGTGTTAACACAATGCCAAGGAGGAAAGACATCAGCAATGATCTTAGAAAACCAATTGTTGCCCATCAATTGTTGCCCATCAATCAGGGAAGGGTTATAAGGCCATTTCCAAACAATTTGAAGTCCATCATTCTACAGTGAGAAAGATTATTCATACGTGGAAAACATTCAAGACAACTGCCAATCTTCCCAGGAGTGGACGTCCCAGCAAATTCACCCCAAGGTCAGACCGTGCAATGCTCAGAGAAATTGCAAAAAACCCAAGAGCTACATCTCAGACTCTACAGGCCTCAGTTAGCATGTTAAATGTTAAAGTTCATGACAGTACAATTAGAAGAAGACTGAACAAGTATGGCTTGTTTGGAAGGGTTGCCAGGAGAAAGCCTCTTTTCTCTAAAAAGAACATGGCAGCATGGCTTAGGTTTGCAAAGTTGCATCTGAACAAACCACAAGACTTCTGGAACAATGTCCTTTGGACAGACGAGACCAAAGTGGAGATGTTTGGCCATAATGCACAGCGCCATGTTTGGCGAAAACCAAACACAGCATATCAGCAAAAACACCTCATACCAACTGTCAAGCATGGTGGTGGAGGGGTGATGATTAGGGCTTGTTTTGCAGCCACAGGACCTGGGTACCTTGCAGTCATTGAGTCGACCATGAACTCCTCTGTAAACCAAAGTATTCTAAAGTCAAATGTGAGGCCATCTGTCCAACAGCTAAAGCTTGGCCAAAATTGGGTCATGCAACAGGACAATGATCCCAAGCACACCAGCAAATCTACAACAGAATGGCTGAAAAAGAAAAGAATAAAGGTGTTGCAATGACCCAGTCAAAGTCCAGACCTCAACCCGATTGAAATGCTGTGGCGGGACCTTAAGAGAGCTGTTATGACCCTGTCATAAGAGTGTTTCACTGTGTGTGTTTTTTTTTCCTGTGTGCTTCTGTCCCCCGCTTGAGGGTGGGGCTGTTTGTCTTCTCTGTCTGTCGATCGAGTTGCAGGTGGCGGCTGGAGATTGGTCTGGGGACATTGGCGCCATTTTTAAAGTGACGCCTCTCTGATGCCGGCTTCTGCTTGTCCTGGCTCCCAACCCGACCGTGCTAGCTGCAGTGTGATCCATATTTTCTCTGTGTCGTGTATATAACGTTCCACGATTTCGTTGTATATATTGTGGTATGTTTGGTATGTTCCCGTTGTAAATATTGTAAATAGTCAAGAGACCGGTTCAGGTAGTAGTAGGGGTGAGAAGCGTTTTCTTTTTTGCACTCTTTTTCTCCTGTTTTGCGTTAGGAAGCTAGGTAACCGGTAATGTTGGAGCTTATCGCTACTACAGTCTTTAATAATTTAGCCCCAGGGCCCGTTTAATACCAGGTTTCGGTATCCATCCCTACATTAATCATAGAAATTGGACCCTCTCCCACCGCAACCCATATATCATTAGCATTAATTTGCTTAACAAGAGCAATTTGAAAATTAAGATAATTGGCTTAACTGTGTTGACGGCTACTATGTGTTGTAGGCGCGCAGCAAGCTCGCTGAAAGAGCTTGTCATTTTTTCTCACTTAATTCAAATTGGATTGGACGGACACCCCTAACGCTAACCCCTACCATTTGTCATTCTTCAAACCTGTCAAACATCTGACCAATCATTGCTCTGTCAACGATTATGACACGTCCAACGTTGGTCACACACGCCACAGAGAAAATATGGATCACACTGCAGCTAGCACGGTCGGGTTGGGAGCCAGGACAAGCAGAAGCCGGCATCGGAGAGGCGTCACTTTAAAAACGGCGCCAATGTCCCCAGACCAATCTCCAGCCGCCACCTGCAACTCGATCGACAGACAGAGAAGATAACAGCCCCACCCTCAAGCGGGGGACAGAAGCACACAGGAAAAAAAAACACACACAGTGAAACACTCTTATGACAGGGTCATAACACAGGTCTCTTAAGGTCCCGGCGCCAACGTCCCCAGACCAATCTCCAGCCGCCACCTGCAACTCGAACGTTGGTCGTGGTGGGCGGGTCGAAGCAGACTGAAACTTGTGATCTTACGGTGAATGTGCCAGAACAAGAAAAAGGAGATAAGTCACGCGGGTTGTTCCAGAATCCCGCTTTCGCTAGTATTCCTCCGCCCGCACAGCTCAATCGATAACAGACTTGCGCAAGCTCTGCATCCACAGAATAGCAAAGTGTCGACCGGGCTCAGTTACACGTGGTCAACACGGTGGGCAACCAACCTCCTTTAGCTTTAGTCATTTCATGGGAGATTGTATGTTTGGTGACAGTGAGTCGAACTTCAAGTAATTTTACTGTCTCTCCCATGTGCGCTAGCTCGCTGCTGGTCATTAGCGTGCCTACAGCTAGCTAAGTTAGCTAACTTCCCTAAAGTTAGTATCCTAATTTTAGCAAACTAGATAACCTTAACTTCTTGCTTTATAAAACTGCGCTGTTGCGTCAGGGTTATCTGCATGCAGTTTACATGTGACACATGTTCTATCTATAATAAATGTCTCTTTAACAACATATTGCTAGATTTTCGGTGGGGTCTTTCTCTAACTTGTTTTTTTTTTCTGCTGCTTACTGACAACATAACTTTAAAACACATACACAGTAAACTCCCAGCACCACCCTGTGTCAACATATGACACTGATAGTAAACTTGATTATCATATGTACTGAAAGTGAACTTGGAAAACTGGTTTATCACAATTGTTAATCAGTGCAAAAGCATTCGAATTTTGCTCTGGGATAATGTGATTTATATAATTTATCTGTTTATGGCTCACCTGTAAATTTTAGGGAAAATATTTGTAATCACCACACATAAGTAAGTTCAGTTTCTTCAATATCTAGAAAAACAAAGAAATCTGAAAAATAATATAGTACTTTCTGTAAAATAATATATTTTAATTGTCTTTCTACAGTAATTTACAGTAAATTACTTTTGTGTCTGTACAAGTACTATTAATTGCCCTTCAAAAACATAAATTCACTTTAACCACACATGTTTAATGACCTGCAATTTTAATGAAAACACTTTGAATGACTACTTATTTCTGTAATTTTACATACATTTCTTTGTTATTAGCATGTCACATCTCATGTAAAATTGCACTGTTAATCTGTAAAAATACAATAAATTGCCATTTAAAAACATAATATTGATGTCATCTTAAATTATGGTTAATTACCTGTAATTTTAAGGGTAAAACTTAAAATTATGGCAAATATCTGTAAATCCACAGGCATTTCATTGGTTTATGGAAAACAGGAAAAATCTGTAAAAGATTATGTCTCATTTTATGTAAAATTACATTTTGAATCTGTAAATATACAATAAATTGCCATTAAAAACATAATATTTATGTAATATTAAATTATGGTTAATTGCCTGTAATTTTAAGGATAAAACTTTAAATTATGGCAAATATCTGTAAATCCACAGGCATTTCCTTGTTTTATGGAAAAAGGGAAAAATCTGTAAAAAAATTACAGAATATTTCCTGTAAATTTACCATTTTTTTACAATGTAGGGCTCCCAGAGGGTATTGAAAGGGACAATGCGGCGTCATTCCTCACGACCTTGCTAACTCAATGGTTTCCATATCTTCACGATAGAAATATTGAAATAATGCAAGCGCACAGTCTATGCAAAGGCTACCTGTGAAGGCAACGATAAACCCAGAACCCTGATTCTTAACCTCTTGCACTTCACAGACCGCCAGCTTATTCTGCAGGTGGCCAGGAAAAAACCCTTTGTATTGACCGGAAAGGAAATTAAATTTTTTCTAGATTTCAGCCATTACACGGCAGTGAAACGCAATGACTATAAGCAGGTGATTGGCCGTGTTCGCTCCCAAGGGTTATGTGCTTTCCTACTGTACCCCGCATCCTTGAAGCTACTTCATAACAATGGAGAACACCGCTTTGACTCACTGATCGACGCCGCCCGGTTTTTGGACTCCCTGAATGCAGTCTCGCCGCTATATGGCCATCAGACGACTTCTCCCAGTGAGGAGATGCAGCATAGCGGCAGACGCTCAGTGGCAAGAGGCCTGGAACTCTAACTGCTTATACTGACCTGCTGGAACCATGCTGGCTGGAGCTGCGACGTTTAACTTGATTGAACAGGTTTCAAGAGACCACTATATGTTATGGTAATTGGAGATAACCTGCTAACCTGTTGTTAAGAACTCCTACAGTGGTGGTGGCTACTTTAATTTCACGGAATTTCGTTGAATGTTATTATCCAGCATAGTGTTAATAATTCCATGCAATAGTTGATTGAATTGTTTGATTAGGTTAAAGTGAGGAGGTATGCAGCATAGACAGGCCTATTATTTTGTCACCTTTAACAACTAACTGGACGAAACGTCTGTAATGTTACTCTTTTCCATGAGTCCGGCGGCGACTTAAATGCGGTTTGGGAGCATATGTTGGATAGAACAGGGAAGACCGAGGGGAGAGATCAACAATTAGCGTCTGCAGCCTTCAAGAGCTGGGCATCAACTGTCTCTGTAATTGATCCATGGCACTCTTTGAATCTCACCAACAGAGCTTACTCTTTTGCATAGACATTGGACGTATTGAAGAAATGACTACGTGCTTATATCCAAAAATTTATATAAGGATATCGTTAACATAGATATGCTACCAGTCAGTCTTTCCGATCATAGCTCAGTGCTGTATATGCACGATGCGGTTACCCAATGAAACAACACACGCTGTGAGGTGGCGCTTTAATGCCACGCTATTGCAAAATGAGGCGTTTAAATTACAGTTTATCGAGAAGTTCAATGAATTTATCCAGTTCAACGAGAATTCAGTGGATGATCCTCGAATATTATGGGAAGCCATTAAAGTCTTCATCAGGAACAACGCAATTTCATTTGCTTCTAACTTGAATAAAATGCAAATACTGAGAATTAATGAACTGGAATCTAAATTAGGAACCTTAGACAATTTACTTCATGGTAATTACTGCATCATAACCTTATCAGAATGTGATCTGGTAAAGAAAGAACTCAACTTGCTACTTCGTCATTGAGCAGAATTTCTTATCAGTCAAGTTAGGCAGTGTTATTACTTTCATGGATCCAGGCTGAGTCATCTGTTGGCATTGCGTCTCCGAGCTAATGAACATTTTAGTGACATTATGGCTGTTAAATCTAAAACAAGGGAAATTATTTCAGATCCATTTAATATTAATCATGAATTCCATTCTTCTTACTCTGAATTATGTAGTTGTGAAGGTTTATTTAATCCCAGAAGTTGCAAACAGTTTCTTCATAAATTGGAATTGTCCTGTCTTTCATCCGAAGAGGCTGCTGCTCTGGGTACCCCTATCTCATTAGAAGAATTCGAGGAGACGCTAAGAGACACGAGAAGAGGAAAATCGCCAGCCATTGATGGGATACCACCTGAGCTGTTCCTTACCTTCTGGCCCCAGCTACAGGTAGGCCCATTTATGCTAAATATGATACACTATGCAGTAGAAATTGGAGCTTTTACAAATAATATGAACACTGCGGTTATTTCATTATTGCTTAAAAAAGACAAGGGCCCTCAAGAATGTGGCAGCTACAGGCCCATTTCATTAATTCCAGCATTAAATTATATGCTAAAGTACTTGCCCATCGTCTTGAGAAATTCATGACAAGATTAGTGCACAGTGACCAAACAGTTTTTATAAAATCATGTTTGGCCTCGGCTAATGTACATCGCATCTTACACATCATCCACTCTGCAGTAGATATAAACCTTCCATGTGCCCTACTGTCCCTGGATGCAGAGAAAGCGTTTGACCGCCTGGAATGGTCATACCTCTGGCCAGTCCTGGAACACATGGGTATTGGTAGCGGTTTTATACATATGATAAAAATTCTATACTCTTAACCCCTCTGCCATGGTTCTAACTGGTAACAATTGCTCAGACAGATTTCCCATATCCCGTGGGACCTGTCAGGGGTGTCCTATGTCACCCCTGTTGTTTGCTTTATCCTTAGAATGTCTGGCTCAGATGGTACGCCAGTCAATCGAGTGCTCCCCAATTGTCGTTGACAGCATCCCTCATCATATATCACTATATGCAGACGATGTTCTCTTGTATGTTGGAGATGCCAACAAATCACTTCCTTCATTACTAAGCATTTTTGATAATTTTAGCTTAATGTCAGGGTATAAAATTAATTGGAAAAAGTCAGCTTTACTACCCTTGAATGAAGGAATGAGGAATGTGACCGTACCCACCATGATCCCAGTCGTCCCATGCTTTAGGTATCTGGGTGTAGATATATATCCATCTTTACATACTATAGTTTTATCTAACTACAGCAATATACTCAAGAGAATTAAGGACAGTCTGGATAGATGGGTTCAGCTTCCAAATTCTCTTTGCGGTTGTCTATCCATAATTAAAATGAACATTCTCCCAAGGATTTATTTTGTCAGTTCCATGATCCCACTACCTCCCCCTGGTGGCTATTGGGCTAAATTGAATTCTGCAGTCACTAAATTTTTATGGAAGGGGAAGTGACCACGAATGAAGCTCCGTACCTTACAAAGAAGAAAGGAAGATGGTGGATTAGCTTTCCCTAATTTTGAGTACTACTCTTGGTCCTTTGCCCTTTGTCCACTTAGTACTTGGCTTAACCCTGACTCTGACATTTCTTGGTGACCACTAGAGGAAAAAACTGTTCATCCATATAGACCACAAGATCTTATTTATTCTGGAGTTCCCCTAAAATTTTGTAGATTTAGATTTGGCCCCATAATCTCATACATGATTTCCATTTGTTGCTTGGTGGAAAAACGTTATACAGACAAGATGGCACTCTAACTCCCCCATTTTCAACAATCAGTCACTTCTCATGGGAGGCCAACCTATAATATACCCTCCTTGGCAGGAAAGAGCAATATGGGTATTGGGTGATATATTTGGAAAT
Organism: Megalops atlanticus; assembly: GCA_019176425.1. NCBI lineage: Eukaryota > Metazoa > Chordata > Actinopteri > Elopiformes > Megalopidae > Megalops > Megalops atlanticus. The sequence goes on along the minus strand of CM032885.1, from coordinate 8,138,836 downwards.
GATGGTCTGCAAGCGTTCCAGGACTTATGACAGGTACATCAGGTACCTATACAGGTACATCATTCTTTTTCTATCTGCAACTGAGATCTGCACTACATGCATATGGGGTTCCCTGGGGACAGAATCTATCAAAGCATCCCTTACAAAGAATTGTGGACACAAGAGGGCAAACCAGAGGAATAGTTTCTTATTTTTATTCATGCCTGCTGAAAGCTTCCTACAAACCGCTACCCATCAATACAACTTGGACGCAAGATCTTAAAGTTTCAAATACAGATATTGATTGGGGTAGGATTTGGGAAAATGTAACTCTATTCATTTTAACTTTATTCATAGATTATATTTAACCCCTAGGAAACAATTTCTTATGCAGCTCTGTCCTACACCTTTGTGTCCATTCTGTCCCCAGGGTAATAGTGACAGTGACAAGTTGGATAATTTTCTACACATGAGCTGGGAATGTTTAGAGGTGGCTGAGTTCTGGAGGGATGTGGCGCATGGTCTCTCAGATGTTTTGGAAATGCAGATACCAGCTCACCTTCACTCCTTATACTGGGAGATGACTCGGGGATGCATATTTCTTGTATCCAAAGAAGAGTCTTATTAGCTGGGATCACAGCAGCCAAGAAGATGATTGCAGTTAGATGGAAGCCACCTCATTGTTTATCTAGGCGTAAGTGGGCTCTGTCATAAGCAGACATACTGCATATGGAAATATCAGTAGCTAGGATGCATGGTGCAGGTGAAAACTGTATAAGATTTCTCAGTACCACAGCTAGGAAGGTGATCAATAAATTACTTAATAGGCATAACTAAATATGGTAATCATTATTTTTTTTTCCTCTTTCATCTTTCTTTTCTTTTATTCCATGCTGTCAAACTGAGCCTGTAATGTCCAATTGTTAAGTTTTTGAGAAATAATAAAACATTTGATCACAAAAAAAACAAATAACCCCCATTGGTAATCAATCTAATATCTTTAGTTAAACATTAATGTTGCTGCCTGTCTGATATTTTAACATTCCTTAATTGTAGATTGTGTTGATTGTAGTCTCTTGGTTTCTACAGATTTACATTCCATATGGGCCTCTACATTTTCAGTGTATTTGCCTGCACCTTTTGGTGTTCTGAACACTTTATAAGACTGTCTCTGCAGGCTATTCAAATTTTCACCAACTGTCAGACTCCTAAATAACCCACAGCAGGAACAGACTTTTCATATTCATGTAAGAAATTCCTAGTGCCTTTGAATTAACCTTAGGTTCATTCATATTATTGCATTTTGGTACAAGGAAATATGCTCTGAATTGTCATTAGTCATAAGCAGCTAACCATTTGCTGTAATGTAAGAATTGGTGAGGAAAAAGTATATATATATATTTTCCCCCACCATTTCCTGCTTTCTTGAAATATGGACAGTTAACTGGGAAGTAAGCACCTGGAACTACTTATACAGAAAATACTTGCCCCTCAGAACTGCTGTCCGAGGAAATGGGGCTTAGTTACATGGCATTATAAAACAGCAATTGTTCCTACTAGTAAACTTGTGTTCCAGCCAAGATAACATTCCTTGATGTATCACACTTAATTGGAATATTCGTACATCGTTTTAATATAATTTCATGGTTGGATAAAATTAACAATAACATTAGCTATCTACTTACCTAGCTAGTGGGCTATGGAAAATAAGAGGAGAGACCAGATTTAAGAAATTTTATTGAAAGCACGAAACAAACATCATTGACATAGTGCCTAAAACTAATAGCTGTGGCAATATGAATTTTATTCATATATTAACCACTAGGGCTGTGTATTGGCAAGAATCTGGTGATACGATACGCATCACGATACAGGGGCTACGATTCAATATATTGCAATATATTGCGATACTGTAAGCAAGGCGATATATTGCGATTTTTAAATCTAATTTTAGGAAAACTGTTGTAGTATTCGAGTATTTGATTTTGGCATGGCACATTTTGCAAACGGCCTGGCTCTTGTCGATCTCCTTAGTTCCTTCTTTATTGTAGAAGTCAAAATGAGCCCACACTTCAGCTCTGTACGCCGTGGGAGCCGGTCTAACTCTTTCGCATTCAGCCATCGGCAGTAACGTTACTACTAGTCAGCTAGGTTTGCTAATGCTAACGTTAGCGGCGTGCCCTTACGCTACTTCCTGTCTCAGTTGTTACATTGGAGTGGAAGAGTTAAACGGCTGAAGATAGATTGCAACACTGCTATCTAGCAGTCTGGGGTTTAAACACAACACTAAATCAGGGCTTAAAGCAACAAATATTTCTGAGCCTGAAATGTGTTTTTTTTTTTTTTTGGGGGCATTTAGCTTTAATTCAAAATTGTAAAACAAAACAAAAAAAAAACACACATTAACACAATTTTGTATTACCGTGATCAAATTAAAAGTGCTTCCTTTTTTTCTTAAATGCTATTAAAAATGAAAAGTGCAACTTCAATAAAAGGTGGTCGAGTAGCAAGATGCTGTGTTACAACTTTGTCCAAGTCATCATCATAGAATCGGACCAATACATTGAAAATTCTGTCCATGTTGTGGTTTGTGGACTCCTCAATGTTCTGTGAAAACATCTGTTTTGACAGCTTGTGCGATAAACATTGCTTAATGTGACAGGCAATGTCTTGAGTGGATAGGTAGCTGGCCTGTGTATTTGACACGCTAAGTTTGGAGAGTGCAGTTCTGTCCTATGATGTTTTGCACAGGTCAACTAGGGCTGGCGCTATCCTGAAAGACAGGTCATGTTCCGATATAAATGCGGACTTTATGATTGCAGACACGGTCTTGGATGGATGAAGCGGCAGCAGCTACAGTGACTACAGCTCCCAGCAACGTTGATGTATAACGAAGAGTCTGAACAGCAGTGGCGGCGGGTGAGCTGGAAACGGGAAATCATTATGCTTGCGAAACACCACAGGTTGTCTGAAATTTGTGTGCTATTGCGAAAGCTACAGCATGCGATTGTTTAATGAACAAGGATGGCAATTTGAATAATTAAGTGGCAAGTAATCCCAAAGCTTTCTCTTAAATGTTTCACGTTATAGCTTTCTTGTATTACAAAATTCAAATCAAACTTTTTAGGTTAGGTTGAGTGCAATGAACAGTGACGTTTAGAACACAGACCTCACAAAAGCTGTGATGTGTCAAGAGCATTTAACGTAATTTAAATCGATAAATGCCGTCCTTGTTAATTAAACAATCTCACGTTGTAGCTTTCTCAAGCACACAAACTACAGACAATCTGCAGTGTTTCGGAAGCATAATGATTTATTCTAATTGCTTGATTGGCGTCAATTATTCTGTGAATTATTTGTTTTATTGTTAATCAAGGAGGATAAATGGGAACAGGTTGAAAGTAATGATAGATTTAAGGGTAATGTTCGGTCTTCCCCTGTTTCCAGCTCACCCGCCGCCACTGCAATATACACCAAATGTTTGTCCGTCATTACCGTTTTCATCTAACCAAGCCATTAATATTTCACCCCCCGTTCTATTGTGCTTGGGTCTGCGCCAACCTTCACAAGTTTCGCTTCCATGCTCCATTTATTTGAGTGCATGCTAGCCTATTGTGCAGTAGTCAACTCCCCGCAAGCAAATACTTCCTGGCACCGCCTCACAGAAAGTTGAAACTAGTTGCTGATTGGATAACAACAGTGCTCTCATGCCAGTACGTTGCCTAAGCAGGCTAACATTGGTTAAAACTCATCCGAAAAAACACCACGTCAGTGATTGTTTTTAATAAAATTGCGTTCCGGTCTGGTAATATCAGAGCCCGTATATGCTAGTAACAATTTATTGCCTGATCTAAAATCTCTGCACGCCGGATTTCCGGCCTGGGGCTGGAGATCTTTAACCCATGCAAAATGAACCACTGTCTGCCACGAATCTTTGCATGTAAACTATTAATTAAAAATCGATACAATGTTTTTGAGAATCGATACAGTGTCACAAAACATCGCGATACTCAAGTGTATCGATATTTTCTTACACCCCTATTAACCACTAGTTTTCAGGCGAATCCGTGCTAGGTTGCATGCCATGGAAATAATGTAACCTCACACCAGTGGCCATAGGCAGTGCGCTCGCCACAAAGTTACGGGTAATCATCAAATTAGAGCAGGAAACAGTCGAGTAACATCTTGTCTATCTGACGAACTAAAACAGAGACCAGCCTCCTTCACACGTAAGCCTATCTCAGTAATGTTAATTGTGCTATGAAGTGACGTGTACAAACTAAGGATTGCAATAAAGAGCAATAGAGAGTTAATGTTGTAAGGCAGCATTTGAACTCTGTAACATTAACATGAAATTATTTTAAAGTCCTCTTGTTAGCCAGCTAGCGAAATCAGCAGCAGGGTTAGATAATGATGGAAAGTTACTATGGCAACATGATCTTAAATGGCGGAATGAATCTTCATGTAATCAATAAAACATAAATTCGGTTTCTCCTCCAACTTTATGTAGCTGAATATAAGACCAAATTTGTATTCCCTTTTCTAAAAGCTTTCCGTTTTGCCTAATAATACTCCTTAGCCTTTTCAATATAGATGATACTCTTCAAGATTTCGTGTCATGACGCTTTAGCGGAAAGCACGCACGCACACACAAACAAACAAACAAAAACAAACAATCTAGCATTGCGGCTTCAACCCTCCTCAAAGAACTCTTATGAAATTCTCCCTGGCTGCTTTGATGCTTGTAGGCCATATCAAGATTTGGCATACACACATCAAACAGATCTTTTGGAATCTGTTGAGGAACCTTTGGAATATATCTCAAAACTACACGGGAAACATGTAAACACTCACACTCCATTTAACTGCATTGTTGGAGGATAATTTCACATTTTCCCTTTTTCAGTTTCACTGCCTATAGTTTGCTTTTTACATGATTTTGAATATGTTCCATTTCAAATGATTTAGTAGGGTTCTAAAGTAGCTTTGATATAGTGTTTGTCAAACCACAAGATTGTGGGTCTGCCTCAACATGTCATGAAAACGCATCTAGAAATATGACATGCAGAGCTTACCAACAACATTAGTGGATTCGTGAAATGGTTTCACAGACAATTCTTACCACAAGTTTATTTAACCCTTTTGTTTGTTAAGGGCATGTAGCAGTAAAACAAGTACCACAAATAATAAATGCTTTTGTGAAGATGGAAACCTATGTTAATTTAGGTTAGATCAGGCTTCCATATGCAGTTAATTATTGATGTGTGTTTCTTGATTCTCAGGAACAGAAATGTTCCAGTCTCGTACTGATATTCATGTGCTGTATCTCAATGAATGCTCTGTTGCATAACATTGTTCTCCTATTTTAAGGTCAATAAGCAAATATCTCACATAATGATAAAGTAATGAGGCGTAGAATGAGGTTTGCTCTTGGAACTGAATGTGGTATATCAATAACCGGAGCAATTTATCCTATTATATGAGGTTTCAAGCATTTTAAGCACATTCTTACCATGGTACAGGTTGCAAAAGTCCTCGAATATTATTGTGAATCGCTACAACCCTTTTCGGAATGGTGAGAAGGTGGAAGCTAAGATCAAGTATCAGAGAATCTAAGAGCCATTCTGCCGAATGGGTGCCATTTCCGTCCCCAGGACATTATATGTATAAATACACATGAAAATTAACTGTAAAATACATTTTATTATTAAGCAAAGTGTGCTGCACATTGATCTAATCTAATTATCTCCACCCCCAGTAGCTGGAATCCACCCTTATCTGATCATGTGTTGTATTGTTTCTGGATATTCATTTAAATCTCTTTAGTAATAGAGCTACAGAACTGGAGACTGTCCTGAGGCCAACGGACTCCTTTAATTCTTAGATCTGTGACCAAACTGTAAAGGCTGTGGTGCTGTTATCTGCCTGTAGATAACTTTCAGTGCACTCTAATAAAGATATGATGCATATTAGCTTAATCAGGCATCTACTCTGTTTATGCAGCATGTTTAAAGTTCCATATTTCATTACAGAGTAATTATGGCTGCTGACTTGTTCATTACCATCTTTTTAGTTTGTCAAAGGAATAAAGATAACTAAATCATGTGCTCTGGGACTTTATTACTTTCTGTGATCCTCCTAATTGGAACACTCAAAGCTGATATATCACCCAAATGATCCACCCAGATTGTATTCCGCCATACTCTTCCAGTGTTTTGTTCTTCTTTGCATGCTGGAGTCAATGTTTGCCTCCTGTCTTGTGACATGGATAGATAATCTCTTTTAGCAAGATGACATCACACAGAAACAAAAAGGAACAGGAAAGGAGGGAGAGGAAAAAAAAACACTGGAATCTTAAGAGTCACCTAAGGGGTTGGGTGTACTGAGCCATTGTGTTTGCTGATATAGAGTTTCTTGTTGGCCAGGACAGTTTGTTTTGTGGCATGCTGTACCAGGTTCTTTGTTGCTAAAGGATTTTGGGAGGTAGAAGTCGTGGCAGGAAGGAAAGGCAGGAGAGAACAATTGAGACTATTTGTCTGCACAGCAGAAGCTACACTTGAAGTCAACCTGCAACCACACACAAGGAGTGGCAAGGACACAGTCGACTCTTAAGAGGTCAAGTAAAGCAAAAAAAAGAAAAAAGAAAGCTGATTCTGTTAACTTTGTGTAATTAGAACACACGTCAAACAGAGAATGGTCACAGTTTGATGGAATGAATTAAAGGTCAACTGTTTTACTTCACTGAGCTACAGCTTGTGTTAAAATACCCATTTTATTTTCTCCTGAGTAGTATCTTATGTCCATTATAGGTTTGTGTGTAGTGCTTGAAATTGGTCTGTATTCACCTGTAATCATTCCCTTTGAGTTATGTTGGTTTGTGGTGTAAATGAGTGATTTTGGCCTTTCGTGTAATGATGGGTGGAATTAAGCAAATCATTTGTGATTCAGCAAACCCTTTTCATCTCTGAAATACTTGATATTGCTAAAAGCTTATGACTTGTACGCTTCCAGCAAGAAGCACTGCTGTGGTCTCAAACTGTGAGCCAAGAAGCCTGAAGGCATTTTGAGATCTTTTGTGCAGTTTGTAATTCTGCATCCAGGAGTCCTCAAGGCTCTCACTTATGCATCTGTGAGATCAAAAATAAACCAGTTGCTAATTGGATGAGCATGTCAAAGAAACAACAAATCACACTTCAAAAACTATTCCAAATCTCCTTTGTGACAAAACCCAAGATGACCTTTTATACGTGCAGTGAATCAACTGTTAATGAATGATAGTTACAAATTAGTTACACAGTAACTACCATAAACAAAACATACTATAGTCTACAGATAACATTAACCCAAATACACACACTAATATCCAACCCTAACCAATTTTCAGTTTCACCTTTCTTATTGTGGAACAATGTGTGATTGCACAGTCATCCAAAGTATGTGCTTGTACAGCTACAGTTTAATTAAATAGTTAAATTTTCAGTTGTAGGAGTGTGACCAAACCAAACTTATCATCAATGTTTTATATGTTGTACTTTGGGAAAAAAAGAACAAGTACTTGTGACTGAACAGTTTGGGTCTTAAAGTGACATACCATGTTTTTTCCCTTCTGTACTCCTTTTGCCTTTTGTCAGCCTTTGACAGAAACTTGGCTGTTTTCTGGCCCATTCTGAAATGCATCTTCATACTACAAGCAGAAGATGAACAACAAAATAGAGGAAAGAAAAACAAGAACAGTTTGGGAATTTTAGACTGCAGCAAAAGAAGCAATTTACTTCAATGTTGCATTTCACTGATAATCCTTAAAAGGAAGAGGCCAAACAGTATAGTGTAGATCTGTTATTAATGTCATTAAATCCCTCAGAAAAACAGAGATGGATGCAGCAGTCAAGCAGTCAACAAATAGCTCAACTCATGACAACATTCAGTACACTGCAATTAAGCCCTTTACATTACCAATCCAGACATGTGTCAATGTCTACGCTATGTCAAATTACATATTAACCATATTAATAGGCATGTACAGACATTATACCCTGTGTGTATAAACAGGAGATAATGTGAATTCTAAGCAGCATACATGAAAAAATGAAGTGTGTAATACAGAAGAGGTGAGACTGTGTATAACAATATGCATTTAAAGATAATTTTGTACAAAAAACAATGCTTTTCTTCTTAAAAAAAGTCGAAAACAAGTGTGTACAATATAATTTTCCTTCATTTTAAGAAAAATGCCACTCTGATTTGGCTACAACCTGTTTTATTTATGAAGCAATATCCCGTTAAAGTAAGAAAAACATTATTCTGGAGAAATTATGTGCAATCATACTTCATAATTAAGACTAATTATCTTGCAATGAAAAATGTAACTATTGCAGATAAAGTATTTGTCTGGTATTAAACTATGTGTGTCTTCAGCTGTGTTCAGACTGATTGTGTGTGTGTGTGTTTAAACTCATTTTTAAAAATAAGGTACAATTACGCTCCTTTTGTTTTATTATTTGTGAAACATGGGCCAGCATCTTTATAACTTGGTTCCTTCTGGAGAAAATAGTCCAGGACTCAGGGATGCTGACATTCTGTATGAGTTGTTTCTTATAAATTGCACTGTTGTCCCTACAACCAAACTTTATAAACTCATCTTCCACTGTTCTGCAGATATACTCCTGTGTAGTTCTAAACACACTTTTCCAAAAGAATTCCCCTTTCATAGGTGATATGACAAGTTCAATAAGAGGCAAAACAAAAACCCACAAAGATTGTAGGTGGAAAAATGCATCATAATGTACTTGTTAATTTCAGATCATAGCCAATAAAATTAAACATGTGAATAAATGTTTCTAATGTGTTGGTGCAGGGAGTAACCCTAAAAAGTTTTGAAAAGGTTTTCCTAATTATATTTCTAAGTTAGTCATTTTTTAAGTAATGGTGATTACTTAAGTCATTTTTAAAGAATGCACAACCACTATACAAATGGTGCATGCAATTTCCAACATTGCAGTGCTCCCTTACTTTAGCCCACACTTTAGCCAAATCAGGCCCGCCGCACAATTCTGTCTGGCCTGCACAATGCTTTGGATTTTCTACCACATATACAACATACACTGCAACGTGCTGCCCTCTAAATATCTGCGTGCCACCCCTCCTCCCACCCACAACCAAACACACTCACGAGTAGGGCAGGGTATCGTTCAAAATTTTTCGATACCGGTACCAGTACCGATACTTTGACTTCAATACCGGTTCCTGAACGATACTTTTTTCGATACCTATATGTTTTCAAATCAATTTCAACATAAACACATTAAACATTACAGTGCAAATCTTTTATTTTTCAGCTCACAAAACATAACATAAAAAGAAACCTTTTTACCCCAACATGCACATCTGTTAACTTAATATAAATAAACAGCATTGTCTAAAAGTTAATATCAAGCTAAGAGATTACTGCTGTACCTTCTGAACCACTGCAGTATTATAGTGCAAAGAAATGAAATGTAACAGATACAGATTAGTGCTAATATTTTTCAGGGCAAAAACCGCAACTCTAATGCTCACTGCTGCACTGCACTCAGCAGTTTTTCTTCAGAAAAATCAACATGTCTGCTTTCTCTGGTAACAGACAGGCCCGCTCCTGGCTGATGGTGTCTCCAGCAGTAGAAGATGCACGCTCTGAGGGTGTGGATGATGCTTGCACACAGAGATACCTGGTTGCCAAGTCTGAAAGCATTGGCAGAGTGTCCTTCATGTTCCACCACCAAGTCACTGGACTCACTGAGGATAGAGTAGATGGTAGACCTCTGTAGAACCTTATCTCTTCCTGAACCTTCTCTGTAGTGCTGACAGTGTTCTCTGTTTTCACTTCAATTGCCATGTCTTCCTCAGCAAATAGCTCCTCAAGGGCAGAAAGCTTTGTCTGCTTCTGCAAAAAAAAAAAAAAAAAAAAGAGAATAAGGCACTATTACTGGGTAGACTCAAACAAGTTAATTTTCTTCTGAAAATGAAGCAGAAGAAACAGGATGAGCTGTCATCACAGTCACCAGCTGTCTCTTCAAGGTCCTCTTCCATCTGCTGGGCCTGGGTCATTTCATCTTTATTCTGCATTCAATAGATTACATGTGTCATATACGTTGATCTGATTTACAATGGAAGAGGAAAAAAGGATTACCAATAATAAAAATAAACACCTGTTGTGAGGCCCGACTCATCAGCTCCTCCTCTAGTCTGGTCCACACTCCATCTGCCACTTTTGTCTTAAATCTTGGGTCCAAGGCCGTGCCCTCCTCCAAAAACTGTCTGATGCTCTCATCCTTCAAGACAAGAACATAGTATAGAAGTTAGGTCTCTGAGTATACCTAATAAAAACAACTGACAAATCAATAAGATTATGATGCACACTTGGTATCGTTTTGAGAGGTCACCCCAGATCTTATCCTTGATGGTCTGTGTAAAGGAGGAGTCCTCTGCAGTAACCGTGAAATGGTTTTGAAGTTTCCCCAAGATTGGAGAATCTGACCCAGGGTTGGACTCCTTTCAGCTGAGATGCAGATGGTTGAAGTATAAAGTATCTTCATAACTTTGACAAACTCTTCTGCTTTTCTGAAATCCTCATCAGAAATTCTCTCCAGTCTGAAAAATATAAAAACACTTTTATTAGCAAGGTTAGTCTTATGAGCAAAATAGTTAACACTGATAGTGGAATAAGCCAATAGTGATCTCCATCCTTCTCTACCTGTCCTTCTCCATTGACTTCTTTAACCGAGGGTCCATGGAGGCTGCCTGGATGGCAGGGAACTGCTCAAGGAATCGCTCCACCATTAGGAACAGGCTATTCCACCTGTTCTTCACATCCAGGATAACAGCATGTTCTGGAAGGCCTACAGAAAGAGACAGAAAGGAAAATGGTGTGTCAAACTGGTTATCCATTTGTAGTAATAGTTTAATAAATGGTTTAGCCAAGAAATCCTGCACTAAGTTTAGCGTATTTTGATTTCTACTTACAGAGAAGTCCCTGCCCACTTTGACACTGAGGGTATAGTGTAGAGCTTTTGAGCAGCAACATTGAGTGTGAGCAAAGCAGCCAGTTTTTCTTACACACATCTTTTTCACTGCCACGTCCATATTTGCTGCATTATCTACAGTGATGGCTACTACTTTGTCCTTTACACTGAATTCATCGAGAATATCTCCTATCTCTTCTGCTATAACATCCCCAGACTGAGATGTGTACACTGCCCTTGTATGGAGGATTTTCTCCTCCATAGTGGTCCTGTGCCACACTGGTCCACCCATCCGTGGTCACAGCCACATCCCTCACGGCTTGCAACTCTCTCTTGACATTTTCTTTCTTTACTGCATACCTTGCAGGTATGAGTGTATTTGACAGTATGTCTCTGCTGGGGGACTGATACTTGGGGTTTAGGCTTCTTACCATCTCCCTATAATTGACATTAGAACACAAAACATTAACAATAGCACGGTTTCATTATTTTTGCTTACAGTAAATGTAAAAAAACATTATCTAGGCTAAAAGATTACATAGGCTATATTGGCCAACTACCTATAAATTAAAACAACACCCTTTACAGCTTACTCACCTCCACCATGGGGCCTCCACTGTAGAAAAAGGCAGCAAACCTTTAACAATGAAGTTGGTGACTGCCCTGTGGCACTCATCTTGCTTTTCCTTGGGCATTTTCCCTTTTTCTGCCAGTGTGAAGGGATTGACTGGCATCGTCTTCCTCACACCTGAGTGAACCAGAGAAGAGACTAATGTGAAAAGACAAAAAAAAGATAACCGTGCTGTTTAGCTAGCTGACTCAACGGACAAGTACAAGCTAACCTACCGTATAGTAGTTAAAGTTGGCCAGTGACTTTCAGTCTTGATGCATTTCACCTTTTGATTTACCTAGCTAGCTATAAATGAACAATTTAGCAGTACGCACAACTCAAAACTTCAAAGTATTGGGTGCTCGGTTAAAAAAGAAGTCAGAAAACTAGCAAGAAACCGGCACTCACAAATGAACAGTCTTCTTTTCTTCCTCTGCTTTAATAATTACGCTGACGATGGCTTCTAGCTGAAACGCATTCGTTTTCTTTTTTGCCCACAATCAAAAGACTGTTCATTTGTGAGTGCCGGTTTCTTGCTAGTTTTGTTACCTAGCTAGCTATAGCCATATAATGAGTTGAAGATACACTCAATATCCTGAGTAACGTTACATCCCAGTTTGAGTCACTGGCGCCGCATCCAAGTTAAATTCAGTAGCCTAAACGACAAAGTACAAGTTAACTGAATTTCTGTTTGCTAAATGTTGGCTGACCTGCTACAACCCCAGCCACAGCGCTGTCCTCAGTAATATCAGATGATGAGGAATCCAGTGGTGATGAAGGAGGCAGACTTGACAGAGGAGGAAGAAGGCTGTGGTTCGTTCTTCTTACAGTCAAACACGGAGCAACTTTCTGCTCTTAAATTGATGTCATGCATAGTTAAGTGCTTCATCAAATTCGTCGTGTTGCCGTCCTTTGCTGCAACGTCCTTTCCACATATATTGCATTTCGCTGGGTTGGCATTGAGCTTAATATAGTGTAGCCACACTTTTGATTTCTTTGGCATTTTTCTTACTATGCGACAAACACACATGAGCCAGTTCACGAGTTTGCCTGGGCATACGTTTTTCCTTCGGACCGCTATGTGTTTGTGTAACATTACGTTAGACAGCCAACCACCAGCGACTTTACTGTTTTGGTATCGAAAGTTGGCACTGAAAGATAATTATTTTTTCGATACTCGATAGGATCGGAGCATTTCGGTCGGTACCACAAATGTATCGAAGTTCAGTACCCAGCCCTACTCACGAGACAGTTGTTGCATATCACTAATGACTAGAGGAGACTCTTGCTGATTTATGTTTTCATTAGCGTTATTAAGCTTCTCATAGTTTTCTCATAATTTCCTATATTTCTTAACGTTAAATCGCTGTTTCCTCAAAGCTAAAATTAGCTAGAATTTTTTCCAATCTGGTGTTCTAGTCACACCGGTTTTAACATACGCGCTAAACGGCAAATCATACCGGTGTGACCGTACGCATGAAAGGGTAAAAAAAAAAAACTCTTTAACAAAAAAACTGTCTTTTTAACAGTGGATTTTCTTAAACTTTAAATATAATTCAACTGAAAAACAAATAATCCTAACTGCTACCCACCCCCCGTGTCATCGTCCATCGCGATGTTTCACTGTAGACATCATCATATGCCAATTCGGTAGACATCGCCCAACCCTAGTTATAACGACATGGATATATATAGAGAGTTTCGGCAGCTCAGACCTTAACCCCAAAGATTAATGAACTTGTAACAAAGAAAAAATGCCAGGTGTCTAGCTCAAGCAAATAGGCCAATAGACGTACAAACCTCCTGAGGGACATTTAAAGGTTGGACAATTAGGCCTATTTGTATGAATTGTGATAATTGTTTTTTTTTTTTAATATTACAAGTACAGCCTGCCTATATTTTGTTGTTGTTGGAGTTCTGAAATACTTATTATATTTTGATATAATGGCATATTTTGATTGAACAATGGCCAGTTTGGGGCATAGCAGAATGGTATTTACAAAAAAATAAATAAAACCATAGGCCATGCCTGGCCCATGAATTTGTGGTGATTTTTTAATATGGCCCCTTCAGTGACTGAGTTTGACACCCCTGCTTCAGCCCATAAACTGTGTAGATATTTATTTACAGAAGCAGTGTGCTGCATTGCACAAGCATATGCATTTGTTTGAGTTAAAGTATCAATAGCAGGATGTTTTTTTTTTCTAAATAAGAACAGTTGTTGCTGATTTATGATGATTGGTCAAGGCAGATATTTGTTCACTACCTTCTTTCTTCTGAATCAGCACATCCTCTGGTCAAAAAGTGCCCCTCCTCTGGCCTTAGTGTTTTTGTGAGAAGAAATTCTGGCAGCCTTGCAAGTGCATCATATTTTAATCGGGCTCAAGGCACAGGGCCACTGGCACTGACATGCTCTGTACCAAGCTGACGTTACAGCAGAAACAAAGAGGGGAAGAAGCCACTACAAAGGACATAGTCATGTGCATGTAACTCTCGTCTCTAGACTGGTGCTTGCAGTTATGAAGCATGGTCAGAGTACAGGTCAGAGTACAGAGTACAGATTTTCTGTGTTTGTACCTTGCATGGGGCCAGTGCACCTAACCTGAATTTAAATACATTAAATACAACAGAGGGGGCAGTAGATTATGGAATTAATTATTTATGAATTTAATTATGAAATTATTACAGCATGAAATAAAGACGGATGCCAGCACTGCATAGCACCTTCCCCTTTGGAGCTGTTGGGGCTGCAGCACCCCCAACACCACCACTTCTTGTGGACTTGCATCCACACTGTCTAAGCCAGGGTGTTATTTAACAGGAAGTTGCATCAGATAATGCTGATTTATTTGTTATTTAACTTTAACTTTTTTATTTACTTATTTTAATCAAATTTGAAATTATTTATTTATACTTATTTAAATCAAATTATTTTAATGAAGTATGTAGAAACATGATTAAATGATTATTCTCATATTGTTTAATTGTAACTAATCTCCATCAATATTTGTCAGTTGTTTGACAGCCCTAATAATTGTTCACACATTTTTTATATTTTATTGTTTATTTATTTTATTCTTTATTTAACTTGTTTTTTAAGCTTTATGCTTTTCCCCTTGCTGCAACCTTGTTATGGAATCTGTAATTATACACTAGTTCTCTCACTGTGACAATGTCTGCACTGGCTCTGAACTGCATGAGATTGATGCAGTCTTACACTTGGACACAGCAAGCTTACTGTTTGTACTGCACGTCACACAGTGCCCAACAGTGAAGTGGCCACCAATTAGAGAATGGACACTGCTCTGCTGATGTCATCCCAGAAACCTGCAGATACCTGATGAATCAGAGGATACCTGAGAGCAGTGAGAGGAGGAAACCCTGGCCAACCTACCTACCACTATTTAGGGGAGAAAGAAGACAATTTCTTTTTTTTTTATTTTTTGCTCATTTTTCCATTTTCTCCCCACTTTGGAATGGCCAATTCCCTGCATTTTTGGAATGACCAATTTGTCATCGATGTTCTGTCCCATTGCACAACCCCCACTGTCAATCCGGGAGAGCGTGGACAAGCACATGCCCTTCTCCGAGACACGTGATGTCAGCCGCTGCTTCTTTTCACTCTGCGGTCCACAAGCTAAGCTAGTACAGAGATGAGTACTAGCGGAACGAAGCCAATGTGTTCTGCCTGTGCGCTCCCGGTCACTGTCGGCTAGTGACACGGCCGAGATCGAACCCCGGGCCGTAGCGTTCAGTCTACACTCGGAAGTGTGCTTTTACTGACTGAGCCACTCGGGAGCCAACAAGAAGACAATTTCTTTCCTCGCCATGGGATCCTAATCATTGTTGGCAAATGACGTGGGCTGTATGGCTTAGCAAATGCCCTGCCAGCTGAGCCAGTTAGTACCCCTACAGCACCATCTTTGATAAAACCACACAGATGTCAATGTAACACCCATTTTTATGCACATCCTCTGGATAGAAATATTGACATTTCCATAACAATCTATAATATCCATAATTTCTGGGTATTGTTGGGGCAATTGCTCTGTCGTTAGCTTAGCTGCGGTTTAGAGTTTAGCACGGTTTTAAACACGCATGTTGCAGAAAAAGTCACATGGTTTCTTAAACCCCATTGCTGTGTCATCCGTACCTGTGGTTTAACCTACTGCTGAGGTTCAGCTTGATCTCAGTTGCTTTGTCGTCAAGAAATCTCATACCAGCCACTAGAGGTCGCTTTTTGTGCGTATTTGCCTAAACCTGATACTGAGGTGGTTTAAGGAGAGACTGCACCATTTTATCTGTAGAATGAGACCTACATCACATCCTACACACAAACTGTAGTAATATTTTGTTAGCCTGATGTCTGCCCCCATGTAGGCCTATGTTGTCACTTACTTCGACTGTGGGAAATATATACGCATGCTGTGAGGTTAATTGAAATGGTTTGCAATGATGGCTTGGTGAAATGCATTTCCTGCTAGATCAGCAGCATCAGGTCCAGCGGCAGTATTAAAGTCCTGAAGGTCAGCACCTTGTGGCTGAGGGTAATGGGGCTCATCCCAGTCGATCGCGAAGTTATGGAGGACTGCACAGGCGACTGTGATGATGCTTGCCCTCTGTGGGGTGGTCCGTAGGCCAAAGGAGAGGCATGCAAAGCGGCTCTTCAATAAGCCAAATGTTCGCTCGATGTAGCAGCGACTCTTCTTGTGGCTCTTATTGAACTGGACCTCTGCATAGGTTACTGAACAGGCGTTAAGAGGTACCGGCGCAGAGGGTAGCCCCGATCTCTGAGAAGGACTCCACTGTAAGCCCCCTCTTCAAGTTGAGCCTTGAGCTGGCTGCTGTCAAAAATACAGGCATCGTGCGCACTGCTGGGCCATCTCACCACAATATTGCGAATGCGCATGTTGTCGCAAACCATCTGGCAGTTTATAGAGCTGTACCTGTAATATTAGAAAACATGAATATCATTTCTTATGCAGGATCTTGCCAGAATATATTAAACCGTGTGCTTCACTACGTATTACTAGCAGAAACATCAAAGGCATCCCACAGGCATTTACTAAAGTCTTTTTTGGTTGTGACATTAATTGTATACAGTATATAAATAGAGTATTACATTCAGTGTACGTTCTTGAAGTTTAGACAGAAAAAAGATGAGAGGGTGTAGCCCTACATA
Source organism: Megalops atlanticus (assembly GCA_019176425.1). Classification (NCBI taxonomy): domain Eukaryota; kingdom Metazoa; phylum Chordata; class Actinopteri; order Elopiformes; family Megalopidae; genus Megalops; species Megalops atlanticus. The sequence goes on along the minus strand of CM032885.1, from coordinate 8,122,068 downwards.
CCCACGGCGATTGGTGAAGGCCGGATTGTGCTCTGTGCCATGGAATACAACTGGAATGTCGGTGCAGTCCACAATTCCACTCACCCCAGGCATACCGGCTTTAACATAAAAGGCAGTTGAGATGTCTCTCTGCTTCTCCGTGTTTGGCATTACTATGTAGCTTGTGTGGAGTGCAGCAAGGGCGTGGGCCACCGTATGTATTATCCGGCAAACTGTGCTCTTGTGGACATTTATCATATTGCTACTGCAGCAGAAGAAGGACCCTGTGGCGAAGTAGCGCAAGCAGAACTTTGTACGCTACTGGCACGTGCATGTTCCCTCTCCCTCTGGACCTCAGCTGACCTCCCAACATGTTGATAAGCTGCCTGACTGCTGTTTTGGACAGGCGGTACCGTCGTTGGAATTGCTCGTCGTTGTACCTTTGAAAGGGGTCACAAAGTAGTCTGTAACTTCTGCTGATAATTCATGCTGCCTGCACTCTACGCACCATCAACACACTGTAAATGCCATACCCAGCATTGAAGCTCCTGATCCCAATTATTAATAGGACCTGAATTTATCACCATTAACCAATCAGAATTCTGCAAATTTGTGAACTCAAATTATCAATCATCACCAGAATTGCACGAACTTGTGGACTCCTGTTATTACGTAAGCCCAAAATTGCAAAAGCTTGTTAAATGGATAGTTTACCCATTTTTCAAGATAAAGCTCTGAGATGTTAGACTATGTAGGACAGTTGTCATCCTCAGCAAGTTATGTACTGGCCACTTATCTTGCAGGAAAGTAAACTGGGGTGCTGCCAATCCTTTGCCAGAAAGGGTAATTGCCTCTCTCTGCAATTACAGATAGAAGTGGTTATATGTGTCCTGGTGCTGTAAAGAATTACTCTCCCTGGCAGAATGTGTGAACTCTCCCTTAGGGACTTCTACAATTAAATGTATATATTTATTTATAAATTACCCTTCACCAAAGCTTCTCTAAAGAAGACATGAACAAAGTCTCATGGGTGCAATAATTTTTAATTCAATCAACTCAAAAACATCAGTTGTCACTGGAGCTTGAGCTGCTTGTGGCTGGTGGGGGTCATCTCCGTAGTGCTGGAGTTTGGCCTTGTAATACCGCATTTTTGCAGTGTAGGCCCTTTGTTTGGCTCGTTGGGTTCTCCTACGGTCCTGGTGTAGCTCCTCCTCCCGGCGCTCTTGGGCCCTGATCAGTTCCAGCTTCAAACGATGCTCCTCACGGTTCATCTGTAGCATCTGCTGTTCAAAGTGCGGCACTGTGCGTTGGCGGGCAGCTCGAACAAGCCTTTCAGGAGCAGGCTGGCCTGCCTCGCTTTCAGAACTGTCGCCACGCTGCCTCTGTGTCCCCCTATTTGTGGGTGGGGTGTCTGGGGCTTGGGAAGAGCTTGACTGTGTGCTGCTGGGTGACTGGAGGAGCTTCTGTTTGAGCATTGGATGTTTGGGGAGTTTGTCTGTGTGACTGGGGGGCACTTATGGTGCTGGAGGTTTGGTGGGGAGTTTGTCTGTGTGGCTGGGGGGCACTTATGGTGCTGGGGGTTAGGCTGGATGCAGGTCTAAGTGGCTGGTCAGCAGTACTGCTGGGTGCCAGAGGGGGCTGATGGTGAGAAGTGCTATAGGAGAGAGAGATCCTGGGGTTGAAGCCGAGGTCAGTTGATGCCCTGGATAATGTTACTCCTGCTGCTGATAGGCTGTGATGAGGCTCCTGTTGAAGCATTGGTAGTTTTAATATACATGACATGCACATGCACACACACACACGTTAACAATGTGAGTAATGATATTACCTGATTGGTCTTCCGGAGGAAGACGACTATCACTGTCCAATGTACCCTCTGTTGCAGTGTAGAGATTAGGTAGGAGCAGTGATATTTCTTGGCTTATTGGATCCAGGTCCCGTGCAGTGTGCGTGTACTCAGTGAGCGCTTTACGCGCATCCACCTTCACGCGCTTCCACAGGGTTCGGAGATTGTTTGTGTTGCTCGGTCTTCTGTCGGTAAACCTGGTGTTGAATCTGATGGCGACATCATCCCACACAGTCTGTCGCCTGAGCACGGTGGTGGTGTCCTTGCATACATCTTCAATACATTGTACCACACCCCTGATGCATTGAAGCAAGTATAATTTTTGTTCATCGCTATAATTTGCAACTCTCGCCATCTTCACCGGCTTAATTCCCCTCAGCTTCTCCGAGTTCATTTTATAGGTGTCTCGGTAAATTAGCTAGTTAGTCGTGTATTAAATCACCTGACACTTTTGCATGCACACCAAGCAACACAGTAGACTTTGATTGATTGATTGATTGATTAAATTATTGATTTAATTTCACATTCAAACCATGGACGTGCATAACATTGAGCTGAAGGCAGCCCCTCTTTGGCTGAGCTGCGCCTCTGGAGATAATAAATTATAGTCTAATAATTGTATTCATTTTGTTGTTCTTGCTTATAAGCTTTTTAGTAGCCTATCATTGCTAATTCGACCACATTAAATCGCCATATCATCCTGAAACTGTCTTTTGACTAGACCTTAGTCTTAGAGCCACTGCCCCTCAAAATGTCTGTGTACGTCCCTGAGTAATGATAATAATTCAAACATGATCTAGACCAAAATGCTTATAAATAGAGGGTTACAATAAAGTTGTAACTTTTGTTCCCTTTCAGACACTTCAATGACGACAAGATCCAGGTAGGGTCTTATTTATTGCAGAGAAATAAACTTTATTTTTGGTGGATGTGAAGTCAATTGTATAAGACATATATAAGCCTGAAGCTGTGTTTTAACCGAACACGAAGCGAAATGTACGAGCGACGCGAAATGGGTGAAATTCGTCTGTTCATTTTTCAGGCAAGCGGTCAAACCCGCGTGAGGAAAGCGAAACGAAATTTCGCTTCACATTTGGTTAAAACGCATCTTTCTGACAATTACAATAGCCTATAATATTTATATAACATTGAGGATCCAACTCTCAGAGAATCCTAAATTATGTCATTATGTGGCATTCTTGTTAACTCTTTGTTCTGGCAGAGAATATCGGTATAGACGGGCTCTGGTTCGGTAGATCTCCAACTTCCGGTTTCCAGACAGTTTAACTGCGAATCAGCTGAAACGTGCGTGTTGTTACACAGCAATGACGTTCATCTTAACACTCAGCTGCGCGTTAAACTCGTGATACTTCCGTTTTAAGTAGTACTGTTCTAACCGCAGCTAAGCTAGCTGACAGAGCAATTGCCCCATTGTGTCTTGTTTTGTGTGTTGTCAAAAATAAACACATATTGTCATTTTTATTGCATCTGATTCTTCACACAGAGATTTTTTCCTCTAAGGTAGAAGTGGAAATGGAAATTAGGACATAAAGGGAAATAATGCTCCCCTAATTCAGTGGACAAATATATATTTGATATCATATTCAGGAAATAAGATTATAAATGCGCTATGGATTTGTGTACAACAATATGATGTTTTGAATGTAGGCAAACTGTTGTGGAATTAGAGTAAACCAGTTTGTTTTATGAACTGAAAATATATATATTTTTTAATGGAAACTGTGCTGAATTGAAGCAACGTGTTGAAAGCTCATCAGAAATATAAATAAGCTTATTTAAACCTGCTGTGTGAGGCTACAGTATAAGTCTATGGTGAAAATTATTCTTTACAGTCATATATCTTGTACACAGGCAGGGGTAATACCATTTTAAAATGTCATAACACATTTTATTGTAAATCCTGACACTCTGTTACTCCAGTAAACCAGGGAATGGCTGTCTTGATGGACATGTTATGTACCCATTAATGCATCTGCTTATTGAAAGCCTGCAGATTGTAATTGAATGTATTATTGAGGTGCTTTTAAATCACACAGATTGTACTGAAGAGCCAATGGTTAGATTTATTTCTTCCATCTGCATTTTAAAAGTTAACAGGAAAGCAGGCAGAAAAGGCCACGAGACAGCAAGAAGGAAAATGTGTCATTACTCATGCATGTAGGGAGACAGCAAACACATTAATGAAAAATGCTCACAAGAGTCACACAACAGAGGAGTTCATTATCTTAGCTCCATAAAGAGCAAATGTATTTATTTTTAATCAGTAGAATCTTCCTTTTGTATTAATGCAATGCTAAAAACACTCAGAAATGTATTAATGGAAAGAACGCCCTGGTAAGCTTTAAAATTAAAGCTTTTTGTCTCCCCTTTGTCAAATGTTCTATATATGATCCACAGTATGATCCACTTCCTATTGTCTTCGTGTTTGCCCCCCATCCATGTCCCTTGCGGTCACTTTAGACCGGTCTGTTTTAACTGCATTATCTTTTAAACTACAAGGTCAAATTTGGTAAATCTGGTATCTGGTGAAAGCTGAGACCTGTGAGATGTTACATCTCATGGAATACTTAATATAGATATCACCAAATTGCTGTAATGTAACTAATTACACAGTATAAATTGAATATTTCATTTCCGTTTATTGAGAATTTCAAATAAGAAGGCCAGTTACACCCTGAAACTCATCTAAGACAACATAATAACACTGTTTTAACCTCTAAACACATTCTCAGACTAGTAGTTAACATGAATAACTGCAGTGAATATAGAAAGAAGAAAATATTCCAAAACGAACATTTATTGTAAAACAATTTCACAGAACATGAATAGGTGTGTGTGTGTGTGTGTGTGTGTGTGTGTGGTGTCAAGGTCTCTCTGACTGTGTATGTGTTCACGCGCAGGAGTGACATTTTGCAATTAGGTCACAGTGTGCCTTGCAAACGTAGGCATCACATTTGTGGCATGTGAGGCTTGTTTTGACGTCTCTAGGGGCACAGAGCTTGCATCTCTTTCTTTTCTGCCCCTGTCCTTGCTGCGGGGCTGCGGTGGCTGGAGCAGTGACTCCTGGGGCTTGCAGACTCTGAACCAGACTGGCAGAGGCTGGTGTGCGGGGAAGGTGCTGGCGGCGTTGGATTAGAGGAGTCACCAATGCTTTCCCTAGCTCTGCCAGGAAGAGTCTCCTCTTGAAATTTTTCCCCTGATTCCAGCCTGGGTTGATCGCCATCCATACCACGTATGCGTTATACGCAGACACATCCAGGATGTTGTGGAACACTGCCACTGGCCAACGGGCGGTCATGTGCTTGCAGCTGTATGTGCCAGTAAGCTGCAATGAAAGAAAGAATAAATAAGAGATTAGAATATTGAAACTGTCTTACACAGAAATGCAATGTTTCACATGAATAAAAGTAAAATAAAAAGCATGATAGACTAAAATATACATTACCTTATCAAGGCTGTCCACGCCTCCTTTGTTGGTGTTATAGTCCAGGATGATGTGGGGCTTTCTGTTCTCTGTTGTGCTGACTGCAGCATCTTTGTGGACTGTGCTCATCAAGATGACATTTTTGTTCTTCTTGGGAACATAGGAGACCAGGCTGTGTGTGGAAGTGAAAGCAAACTTCGAGGAGAGTATCTCTCTCCCTCTGGTTGACACAAGAGCAGCGGGAAGTTCAGGCCTGTTCTTCCTCACTGTTCCTACCATGGTGAGCTTTTTTTTCAGCAGCTCCTGACCAAGCGCATAGGATGTGAAAAAGTTATCACAGGTGATGTTATGCCCCTGGAGACCAGCTGTCATGTCCAGCACAACACACATGCCCTGGTTTTTTTCTGGCCTTCCATCAGCAGGTTTTCCAGTGTAGACCTGCAGATTCCAGGCGTAGCTGCTTCTGGCATCACATGCTGCCCAGATCTTTATCCCGTACTTCCCTGGCTTACTTGGGAGGTATTGTTTGAAGGGACAGCGACCTCTGAAAGGGACCAGGCGCTCGTCAACTGTCACCTCTGGACCTGGGTTGTACATCATTGGTAGGCGCTCCACCCACTTGTCCCAAACATTCCTGATGGCAGCCAGTTTGTCGTTTGCCCAGCGGGCAGGTCTTGTTTCTCGGTTGTCAAATCGGATAAATCTTGATAAGACATGAAACTGTTTCAGCGACATAGTTGACCGGAAAACAGGCCTCCCGGACTCCGCATCCCACAGACTCTCTGTAGCCTCATTGTTAGACCGATATAGTCCAGCTAAAAGCAACAGACCTACGTAGGCTTGAAGGTCAACTTGGTCCAGTGCACTCCATGTGTCCCCAAACACACGTCTCCCTTCCAGGTTTGTCATGTCCAGTATAATTCCCTCAATTGACTCTGGTAAAAAGAGTTGGAAGCTGGACTTGATGTCATTCACACGAGATGTCGCATACCGTGTTGGCCCTGGTGTCATCCTTATGATATTTTCCATTCTTGCTCTGCCTGCTCTGTCTTGGGAGGATGAATACCAGAGCAAGTTGCCACCCTTGGACTGGAATGTCACGTCAGGTGTCTCTTCTCCAGGGGCCTCTTCTCCAGGGGCTTCTTCTCTAGGGGCTTCTTCTCCAGGGGCGTCTTCCTCGGGGGTCTCTTCCTCACCGTCTGGATCAAAGTCAGGATCGGTGTTGTCTTCCACTTCTGAGACATCCTCTTCTATCTCTGATTCAACTTCAATCCCCTCTTCATCTGCTTCAAATAATAGGTCCAGAGCCTCTCTGTCAGAGAATCGCTTAGCCGGGCGCTTACTCATTGTGACACCGAGGAAAATAAGAGCCAGGCACAAACAAAGCTTATATAGGGGTCTGTGAGAAGATATGATACATTTTTTAGTCTGGAAGGTGTAGTTCACGTGGGGGGATGGGCACATAAGCACGGGAACGAAAGTGTTTGATACATCAACAACAACTATAAACAACAATAATTCAGCCTGGAAGGTGTGGTTCACGTGGGGGGCACGGGAAATAAGCGCGGGAAAGAGAAGTGTTCTCATTTTGTGTTCATTCATAATGCCGGTCATTTTTGACCGGGAAGATCACCAATGACATAGAGTTGAATAAAACTTCACAATTCAATGCAAGAGGTTCGTCAGCAATTTTATATGTTCAAATGGCAAGTGTGGAGGATATCATAAGGTCTTGAGGCAATCAGATGTAAAACACAATATTTATGATTGATTGAAAGTTGTAAAACAGTCAAATTTGACCGAATACCATATTGAGGCCCCCAGCCCCCTGCCCCCAGGACCCCAAATGTTTTTTTTTTCTTGGAAACATGATGAACAATGATATTTACAATGATATTTAGCTTTGGTTGTCACATTTGGACAGTATAGACCCCATTGACCCCAAAGTCCCCAATTTGGGGGTCCGCCCTTCCCCCACATGGTTCTGGGTCTGTTCTGCTTTCTATGATCTTCACATCATTTCATGCTTGGTACAGTTGGAAAGAGCCTTTGATAACCTTTCATTTGATACCACACTTGTCTATATTTGAGCTACTTTTGATACTTTTAATTATGGGCGTTAATTGGGCGTTAAGTGGTTATCAAAGTTGTTTGCTATGGCGGTCATTTTTGACCGAAGACCACCGATGCTATAAGGTTGAATAAAACCTCAAAATTCTATGCAAGTGGTTGCCCAGCAATTTTATATTTTCAAATGCCTAGTGTGGAGGATATCATAAGGTCTTGAGGCAATCAAATGTAAAATACAATATTTATGATTGTTTGAGTGTTGCAAAACGGTCAAATTTGACCGAAGACAAACTCATCTCCCCCACCTCTCTGCTCTGGAGGTAAGTGACTACATAGGCTTTTAGTCTGAAGCAGGAGTGGCTAACCTTATCCAGAGTAAGAGCCATAATTTATCAAGGTCAATCTCAAAGGGCTACAGTGGAAAATTACCCTGTCAGGTGTTTTACTGTCCATCCACACCTTCACATTTGTGTGTGAACTCTGTTTTATTTCATGTGTACCTTAGTTGACATGAGGGGAAGGCAATGGGAGGGCTTTTTTGCCAAAGATTCATAGCAGTTCCTCTGGTTATATGCTTCTGATAGATGACAGATATCTGAACATTCCTTTCTCAAGACTGCCCTCATATTTGTCTGTACTGTAACAGCATTTTATGATATTAACGATATTAACGTGGCCTAATAACATTTTTGATCACAGCATTAATACAATTCATTATGGTTACAGCTGCTTTGGTAATCACTAGTTGTACTACTTCAGCTCATCTCATACCAGTGTGGCTTTTTTCACACTACAAATCACGCAGTGCAGTGTGAAGTCAGTATTCATTGGAAGATAGGCGCCACTCCACTGATGCCGTTTGAGCAACTCGGAGACACCCGAAAAGTCTGAGGGTGTCAAGAGAGTGGTGTGAGGAAGGAACCCTTGGAAACGTACTTTCCCCTGGTGGGACAAACCCTGTTATGCAGGACTCCTTGTCATTGTCAGCAGATGACCTGGCTGGTTTTGAACCTGGGCAATAGCGTTCAGCCTGCTCTCAAGACAAGGTCCTTACTGACTGAATCACTTGGGAGTCCCATACCTGTGTTTTTTTTTCCTTCACAGTCACTTCAGGGACCACACACAATGCTTTTAATGACTGTAGTTTGACTATGCCTGGTCTAAATAGCTATTTACTTTAGTTCACACACCATGTTGACTTTCCTGTTTTGTTTTTAACTGTTGATTTGTTTGATTTTCATTGGTCCTTCATCATCTGATACCAAAAGAATGTTTATCTGCGTACAAGAAAATTCATTATTTGCACCACTGTGGAGCCACAAGAAATCAAAAGAATGAGAAATCAATGGTCCATGACATTATCTAAACAACTGCCTGGCAGTGAGTGACAGTGAAAGATGGCAGCTGTAATTATTAGGCTTCTGGGCCTTTTTTTACTTGCCACAACATCCTCTTTTCAAAATGGTGGGGATTCCCCTTCTACCAGAGTTACCTACTGCCAGTAATAAAGATAATGTTTATTTTTAAGTGTTTACCCTTTACTTTATGCAACTGCGTTTAGCAATTGTCATTTGCACCTTAGGATCATCTTCCCTTTCAACCTCCACACACATGCAGCAGGGCTGAAGCAAGATGAATGCAGTCCTCCAATACACTCACATACAGTCAATGGCTATTTTCACATTGGAGGTCAGGTGCTACTCCACTGACATCATCCAGGCAACTTGCAGGTGCCCAACAAATCACAGGGTGACTGAGAGCAGTGAGACCAAGAAACCCCTGCTGACCTGCCCAGGACTCAGCCTGCATTCAAGAGGAGTGCCTTGCTGATTGATCCACAGGGATCTACTTTTGTATTACTATTTTTGGTGACATTGAATGTGCATGGGATATTCTTGGGGTCAGATGATTGAAGGTTATGACTTCCAATCATGGCATGAATCTTCCATGTGCCTGAAGAGCTGTGATGGTAAATCTGAGGTGTTGACTGCTAATCCAATATGTTGGTGAAGGAGTACTATGAAGCTATGAAGCTATGAAGAAAAATCTGTGAAGAGAGGGCATGAGTTAGGTAAAAAGGTAAATAGATTTTACATTGGTTCCAGCAGGAAGAAGAGAGAAGGGTGAATGAGAAAGCATTTATTTCTACAGCTAGCAATGTACTGGAAATTTCTAATTAGTTGTCTTTCTATTTCATTCCTTACCTAGTAGAGCCAACAACAGGAAAACAAAAAATGGGGAGACCCACTACATATGCAGAACTGTGGTTGTGTGTTGAAATGACAGATTGTGCAGAGAAAATAGATCTGTTTACCCAGTGTTGCAATTATGGCAGTATCAGTCATGGCTGGCATGAGGACTGTCACCCTCATTACATTCATCTCATTAGAAGGCCTACAAAGAAGGCTGGTAATTATGTAGAAGGGCTTCAGGGAGATGTTGGTGACAAGCAGGACTTAAAAGGCACACAGAGGCTGCAATGGGCATGTTGAGCACAGGGCAAATTGACCTTTTGTTCTTGGTGCTCGGCGTGTGGAAGCATGTGAGGGCTGAAAGCTCTCGGAGCAAACAGGAGGGGCAAAAGCTGCCAGTGTTTTTCTCACGGCAGGGGAAGAGACACACAAAATGAGGTGTAGGTTTCCTCTCTGGCGGGAATTAGAGTGTGCCTTGGGTGGCTCAGGACTCAAGAGTGATGAAGTGCCAGCCTTCGCCAATGCTCTCAAAGCACATCTGTTTATTTTATGCTTTCGCAGCAGATGGCATGGGACCTTACTCCCTTGCCCAAAAGTGACTGATTGAAGTCCTGTTGCACTGTGCGAATGCATAAGAGTACTTATTTACTTGTGATGCACGGGGAGCCAACATCTACACAAAATGGACACAAAGGACAGAGATATATTAAACTGCTGCTGTCAAACCGTTGCATATGCCTGCCGGCAACAAGTTAGTGGCACCCAGAAAATATTGAACAAGTGCACACCAGCAAGAGTGTGTGTCAGTTGCTCTCCTGGTGAAAGCTGTTGCCAGAGTGAAGTTTGAAGTTTCCCATGCACGCACGTAACAAAGAAAGTGAGAGTTTTCCGTTTATAATGATAACGATGCAAAAAAGAATACAAACTCCCAAATAACTGTTGTTGGCAGCTGAAGAGGGGTCCTCTAATTACTTGGTGTCTTCACTTGACTGTCGATCCTTTCACTTGAATCCCAACAGTCTGTGATTGTGGTCCCTGCTGGACTCATTAACAAAACAGAAAGGCTTGGTTATCTACAAATGCAATACACCGGAGGCAAACAAAGTGAACAGACAACATACAGGTTCATTGCAAGGTTGAAATGAGGAGGGCAATTGTCTATTCCTTCCATTAACATTCTTTATTTTGTCCTTGAGGGCACTTTTGTAGTATGTGATACTCAAGTGAATTGATCTGACACACTGTCAGCTCATAGATAAGTCATAGCTTAAATTAATGGTGAAATATAGTAAGAGACAAAACAAGAGAGAGACAATCTTGACATCACATTCATCAAAGCAAATATTCTTATAATCTGAAATTGTTAATTAACAGATTAATTAGGGGACCCCGACATATATAGGGACAGCAACTGACAAAAATTCATTCACTGCAGTCAAGGCTTGGGGTCAGTTACTCCACACAGAGCCACATCCAATAGGCCTGAGAGAAATCCCCAGCAAGGAATGAATGAATAGACTGTTTCTTAGTGTTGGGCAATTCTCATTTGGTGCTCAGACTCATGGCTTGAGAACAGCTCTATAAGTTTTTCATGCCTGCATATCCACTTGAATTCAGAGTGTCTGAGAATGCATGTCAGGAAGCTTAAATACACCGTGCAGCCACAGTAGCAGTTCAACAGCCTTGTGATCTCAGTGAACTGTCAACCACTGCAGTATCGAAACTTATTGCAGTTAATGAAATAAGATAATGTGTGCGGTTTATCATCCTGACATAAAGTTGCTTGTGTTGGGAAGAATGGATATAAGTCCCCAAACATGTTTCAATCATTCAGATTCATTTTGTCTTCCCCCCCAATGTAATTTTGTCCCTCTCTATAGACTGCAGCCTGATTAAAACCTACATCCCTGTGTTACCAAAAGTCATCACTTCCCAGTGTTTCTGTAAATGTTTGTATGAAGAGAATGACGTGACTCTCTAAGGGTTCCTCTGAAAATCATGCCATTGTTCTTCAGCCCATTTATTTTCTGAACATGCTTTTGGTTTGAAGCCAAATCATCATTATGATTACCCTCTGTATTAAGAGGCAAGGAGGGTAAACATCATGTCAGCACCTGACACTGAGAGTCCACTTCAGACATAATAAGTCAGGGTTTTTACAGAATTATTCTGAACTGAAACAGAATGTGCTGGTATGTATTTACCAGGAAGCACCAGAAGCAGAATTTTTATGTTTTTAATAAAGTGCTTCATTAAAGTGACAAAGGTCAAAATTATACATTACTGAATCACAGACAGGCATGTACAACAGCTGAGCAAAGCAGCCCTTTTTAAGTAAGCATTTGTGTGTTTTTCATTGGTAGCATTCAATCTTATTTGTTACAGCTGTCTCCTAATTAAACTGAAGTGTTATTAATTAAGCTAACTGGAAAACAAAGATGGGCCTAATCTTTTTTTTACCACTTTTTTTTACTTTATGGGTACCTACTGGCACCACAACTCAGCAGAAATGTTGCACTCAATGGATTACTCTAGATTTTATATAAGCACGTTTTGAAAAACATGCACATCGCACATGTTAGACACCCAAGATTATTACTGAATCTCCTTATTTTTAGAAAACAAATTCATATAAATTGCAGAGTGAAGGTCCATGGACATACATACACCCATGTATACATGTATGCAGTGACATAAAAAGTCTACAAACCCTTATGAAATTGCAGGTTTTTGAAATGTAAAGACAGAAATAACAATGTAAATGTCAGACTTTTTCCATCTGTAATGTGATCTTCCAACGAACAAAAATCCAAAGAAAAAACAAATAGTCATTCATTAGGAACATTTTTAATAAAAAGAAAACTACAACACCCTGATTGCATAAGACTGCACACCCTTTCATAATGTGGGCTCTAACTGTGTTCAAAGTTAACCAGTCACATTCAAAATCATGCATGTAGGTAAATAGCATATACCTGCCATCAATGAAAGTGATTCTGATTAAACCCAGATTAAAGTCAGCTGTTGCTGTAGGATTTGCTTGAATGTTTGGGGTTGCATCCTACTGGGAGAGCCATGGTCTGCAAAGAGTTGCCAAAGACACTGCGAATTGTTGAAGAGTACCAATCAGGAGAGGGATATAAAAGAATATCAAAGGCACTGGATGTACCATGGAGCACTGTCAAAACCATCATCAATAAGTGGAGAAAATGTGGCACCACAGAGACATTGCAAAGATCAGGACGACCCTCCAAAGCTGATGAGAGGATGAGGAGAAAACTTATCAGGGGGCCACCAAGAGGCCAACAGCAACACTGAAGGAGCTACAGGAATTTCTGGCAGGTACCGGACACTCCTTACATGTGACCACCATCTCTAGTATTCTGCACATGTCTGGGCTATGGGGTAGGGTGGCAAGACGGAAACCCTTTCTTACAAAAAGGAACATCCAAGCCCGTCTAAATCATGCCAAAAGATTCATTCAGTCACCCCAAACCATGTGGGAAAATGTGCTATGGTCTGACGAGACAAAGGTTGAACAGTATTTCGGTGTATTTCTTAGCCTAAGCGGCTAAGCGGGGGCTTAAATAAAAACCAGATCTGTGGCTAAATAAATATGATTCAACCTTATTCAGTGAACTCACCTCTTCCTTGACTTTGAAGCCCATCCACCTCCATACTGTTGAGTTTGATATCGAGGTCGCATCACTTGGTTCACATTAAGGCTAGCTCCAGACGAAGTGCCACTGGCACTAACTGATAATTTTACACTTAATGATCCAGCTCTGATGATCCGCCACATTTCCTCCTCAACGGCCGTGTTAGAAGAGGCCCCTGTAGATGGCTGACAGGGGTGTACTGGGGAAGAAATTCAGCCCTGGACTTATCCGCTAGGACTGGCTCTGCTATAAAGAATGTACTATAAAGTATATTTGGCTACGATTATCAAGTTCTGTCTACAGCTGAGACTACCTCTGAATATACGTCACGTAGCAAGTTTTGTATCATTGCGTGTCATATGCAGCTGGCTAGCTAGCTAGGTACAACTTGGACATCAGCTGTCCTGAAGTTCCCTTTAACCCGCCAGGTAGCCAGCTAGCTAGCTAGCTTGCTTGCCTTGATAACGGCACACAGCTAACATTGAAAACTTGTCTTGTTTTATTTAGCGTTAATTAAAAAAACAGCGGTGACAATGCAACATTTTACTTAGGTTAGATGAACACATTGTTGGTAAGCTTATGCAACTAAGCTCTGTTTGAACTAATCGTGACGTGACATTGTCAGTGTCAAAGTAAAGGATTACATACAAACGTGTGTCATTGAAAACTGTTGTGCAACATGCCTTAACAGTGAAAGCATTCATAAAATTATGGTATCTTGTTATTGAAATAAACGTTCATTTCTCAGTCCTCCCAATTGAACCATTTCATCAGATGATAGGCACACAGAGAGGGTCGGTAAAAACTTTATGGATCTTTTGACGGTCCACCAGCCCACCAATGCGGCGGCCCACTGGGATTTGTCCCAGTATGCCTGATGGCCAGTACACCACTGATGGCTGTTGACTTTGATCCAACATTTCTGACATTGTTGTGACAATGGTTGGAGAGTTTAAATGTTTTTTAAGAGGCCAATGGCTTCATTGAGTCGCTCCCGGTTCACCATCTTCTCATATCAATCATCACTGGGAAGGCGGGCCATGTCCTTGAAATCCCGCTCCTTCTATCATCATCAAAGCTAACCAGTCAGGAACTGAGAATTTAGTACTATTTCCGTTTCAATCAAACTTGCTTCTGTTTCAAACTCTCTCACACAAACAACTATTCTCATTCACATATCCTAGCATTCTGTCTTACATTCATTTTTTTCCTTACACATGATTATTTGCATTCACATGTACTATTTATTTCTCTTACATATGCTATTATTCTGTTTCAAATATAATATTATTCTCTCATACATATATTAGATCTTTGTTTCACATACACTATTAACTTAATTTACATATACAACCATACTTACATAAATATACTGTTATCCTCTGTTACACAGACTATCATGCAAGCATATAATGTGTGTATAAGTAGCTATAGTTCTCTGTGCAAGAGAGAACAGTGCTGTGTGTATGAGAGTATGATAGTAAATAAAATAGAGTATGATTGTGCATGTAAGAGGGTATAGTAGTGTTTGTGTAAGAGTATAGTGGTGTACGTGTGAGATTGTGATGCTGTTTGTGAGACCAAGCCTCTCATACTTTGGGGCTGCTTCTCTTCAGCTGGGTCAGGGGCTCTTGTCAAGATAGATGGGATAATGAATAGCTCCAAATATCAAGATACACTATATGGACAAAAGTATTTGGCCACACCTGTTAATTATTGAATTCAGGTGTTTCAATCAGACCCGTTGCCACAGGTGTATAAAATCAAGCACCTAGCCATGCAGTCTCCATTTGCAAACATTTGTGATACAAAATGGGTCGTTCTGAAGAGCTCAGTGACTTCAAGCATGGTTCTGTGATAGGAGGCCTCCTTTGCAATAAGACGGTTTGTGAAATTTCATCCCTGCTGGATATTCCACGGTCAACTGTAAGTGATATTATTAGAAAGTGGAAGCGTTTAGGAACAACAGCAACTCAGCCACGAAAGCGGAAGACCACGTAAAATTACAGAGCGGGGTCAACGACTGCTAAGGCGCATGGTGCGTAAAAGTCGCCAACGCTCTGCTGATTCGATAGCTGAAGAGTTCAGAGCTTTCACTGGCATTAATGGAAGCACAAAAACTGTGCGGCGGGAGCTTCATGGAATGGGTTTCCATGGCTGAGCAGCTGCATGCAAACCTCACATCACCAAGTCCAATGCCAAGCGTCGGATGGAGTGGTGTAAAGCACACCGACACTTGACTGTGGAGCAGTGGAAACGTGTTCTGTGGAGTGACGAATCACGCTTCTCTGTTTGGCAGTCAGATGGGCGAGTCTGGGTTTGGCGGATGCTGGGAGAACGTTACCTGCCTGACTGCATTGTGCCAACTGTGAAGTTTGGTGGAGGAGGGATAATGGTATGGGGCTGTTTTTCAGGGCTTGGGCTAGGCCCCTTATCTCCAGTGAAGGGCAATCTTAATGCTTCAGCATACCAAGACATTTTGGACAGTGCTATGCTTCCAACTTTGTGGCAACAGTTTGGGGAAGACCCTTTTCTGTTCCAACATGACTGTGCCCCTGTGCACAAAGCAAGGACTATGAAGACATGGTTTGATGAGTTCGGTGTGGAAGAACTTGACTGGCCCGCACAGAGCCCTGGCCTCAACCCCATTGAGCACCTTTGGGATGAACTGGAACGGAGATTGCGAGCCAGGCCTTCTCATCCAACATCAGTGCCTGACCTCATAAATGCTCTACAGAATGAATGGGCACAAATTCCCACAGAAACACTCCAAAATCTTGTGGAAAGCCTTCTAAGAAGAGTGGAAGCTGTTATAGCTGCAAAAGGGGGACCAACTCCATATTAAAGTATATGTATTTGAATACAATGTCGTTACAGTCCCTGTTGGTGTAATGGTCAGGCGTCCGAATACTTTTGTCCATATAGTGTATTTTGGCACAAAACCTGCTGGCCTCTGTCAGAAAGCTGAAGATGAAGAGGAATTTCACATTCCAACATGACAGTGACCCTAAGCACACATCCAAGTCAACCAAGGCATGGCTTCAGAAAAGGAAAATCAAAGTCTTGGAATGGCCCAGTCAGAACCCAGACCTCAATCCCATCAAAAACCTGTGGAATGACCTAAAGAGAGCTGTACACAGGAGATCCTCTTGCAGTTTGAAGGAACTTGAACTTTTTTGCAAAGAAGAGTGGGATAAAATTCCAAAGTCTAGATGTGCAAAGTTAATAGAGACTTATTCACAAAGACTTGCTGCTGTAATAAATGCAAAAGGTGCTTCCACAAAGTATTAGGAGTATAGTGACAGGATCACTATATATATATATATATATATATATATATATATATATATATATATATATATATATATATATATATATTTTGTTATACAGTAATTACCGGTTTTTGCCTGGTAAAATTTATTAAAAAAACGGTAAATTAAAAACTTGCTGGTCAAAATGTCCGGTAATAATGAGATGTAGTGGCAGTGATGACGGCGCTCCACGGTTATGGGGGTTTAACTTTTGCAACAGCTTGCAAAGTACTTATTTATGAGTTCAGTTAGCTGTACCCCGGCTGGGCTACACAGGCTAAAATTGCCTGTGTTCTGCCTGTGTCAAGCATGCCAGCAGAGAGGGGCTTCTCTCTGCAGAATCAAATGAAGATGGCGCTGCAAAGTTGTCTGGAGGAGGAGAGAGTGACGCGGCTTATGTGCATTGCAAGCTGTAAAGACACATTGGACACATTTTATTTCAAGTCAGCAGCAGAGGACTTTGCTGCAATGAAAAAAAGAGAAAATAAAATGTTACCTGGTAGCCTACAGGCTACATTTGATGCCATTTAGGCCTAGCATTTTTTTAAACAGGCTACAGATGTTACAGGTTACAGATGTTTCGTAATAGCCTACATTTTAGCGGCTAATGTTGAGGTTTTGCTCAATCGTAATCAATATTCAAATCCTCCCATGAGAGCTGATAAAGAATCTGCTATAAAGCAGGTCAGAACTGTTCATTTACATCAGTGCAAGGCAGAGGAAACCATTGGAACAACTCCTTACATGCTGGTTTTTGGTTGCAGATATACCAAAGAGGTTGTAAAAATACTCCACCTGGGTGTTTAGATGGGCAAGGTGAATATTTTTTTGTTATAAAGTATTCCTTTCCCCCAATAGTTTCCATTTCCTCCCATAGACTGCATCATCTTAGAGCTTACTTCATGTCAATTGCATAATAAGGAGGGAGCAGGGGAAACATTGTTTTTGGAAATGTTGTTTTGACCAGTGAAGGTAGGGTGGCATGCATGTAAACATATGAATATGCATATGAAGCTATGGATTATATATAAATGGCCTTCACTCTCCATCAGCAAACTAAGAATCAACAAAACTTTGTTTATGGGTTACTTTCTGATACCACCTACAAATATAACATGGAAAAAACTATTTTGTGTGTGCTGGATGTCTTATATTACCCATATGGAAATTAAAAATATTGTGACGTACTGAGAAATATGTTGTTCAATATACTCAGTGAGTAAAATATATATATATATGCTCAATATATTATTTTTAGGTAGGAGTTCTGGTGTTGTGTTGATGTCAGAGGACCAGATCAAACTAATTCTACACTGATACCAGTTTAGTATTCATGCTTTCATTGCTGGGGGAGGGGACAATCAAACTGACTATCCAAAGTCCCCTTTTTTCCAGAGTCCAGTGATTCAATATGATAATGCATACAACCCAATGGGACATATTCTTTCATCAGGGTAGAGTGAGAGAGCAATAAGCCAGGCGGGTGAGTCCAGGTGGCATTGCTGATTTCTAAAGGAATTGTTAAAGGAATCAGTGGGTGATGTCATAAGGCTAAAAAATTGCAACTGTAAAAATTGTGCATAGATTTGCTCCATGATCAATGAGCGCGGTCAGTAAAGTCATACCAATGCCTGTGATTGGAAAATGACTGCAGTATTATGCTGTTGTGGTTTGTCCGAAAACATTCTTAACCTGCATCCCAGGTTTATTGCTGTGACACAACAGATGACAGTGACATTGTATGAATCACAGTAAAGGTTTTCAAGGTAAATCAACTTAAAGTAATAACTAGGTTAAAAGAGACTGGACTTGGAGCACACCCTCCTAGTCCTGGTGGCCCAGTTTGTTTGCTGGTTTTTGTAATATGCTAAGTGATTGCTTTCCTGAGCCATGTCCAAACACTTGCGTAAGGTATCATTCACAGTTCACTTCAGCAAACAGTTCACTTCAGTCCAGGATCCAAAAATCCAGTCATTCGTAAGGTATTTCTCTCATGTCCATCTCCAACCATTAGAGCCACAGCTTTAATATTCATATTACCCTCACAAGCACTCAATCCATCTGCCTCCGTTTCCCAGAGAAAACCATTTTAGTCTCACTCACCCCCCTCAGAATACTAGGCTGCAATGCGTCTGTGTGAGAGTGTCCTCAAGTGCCAGTGTATGTTAATGTTCAGCCCCACTGAAAGGTAAATCTAATCATGATCATGTTCATAATCATAATTACAGATTCATTGTACAGCTTTCATACTAGAGTCTCACAGTAGGAGGATAACGCCGCATCCACCAGAAATGTGGACCACCCACCTACCCTCAGCAGATGGGAGGCAGGGGGACATAGGAGATTAGAGATTCTCTGATGTTCCTGTTTTTTATCCCTCATCGCCTCTATTATTCTCCACCTCTCATCTTATGGTAGTTGTAGTGCCATGTTCTGTCCATATATGTACTCCATAATGTAAGCCACTTGAGGTGCTCTTTGTTGTTCTTGATCACGTCTTACCATAGATTCTATTGTGCTCGGATATTCTGTTCTCGTAGTGCCTGCAAGGTCAGTTGTAGTTCAATACCAGAATATTTTTTTAATATTACACATTACACACATTGCATATCTAAAAGTGCTTTGATATCTAATTGTTGCTGAAGCCACACCTCATTTGGGGGACCTTTAAGAATATGTTTAACATATTGGTTACAACAGATTTCATTCAGTGGTTGTTCAGTTAATGTGGATTCAGTCTGCAGTTAGATGAAGTGAGGATGTACAGTCAGTGCACTTAGTGGATGTGTGCACATGAAATCTTGTCAACCCATTGTTTCCAGTGGATGAGAATAAAGATGCAAAGGCTTTCAGTTCTAATTATATGTTGTATATCATTGTCCTTCAACATAATAAACAGGTCCCTTTCATTTTGTCCTTAAAACCATGCATAGCAGATCATTTGTGGGCCCCAAGGTTCCTAATCAACACTCAAATGTCAGCCCTTTTCATTTGCATTTTCAAGAGATAGAGGGGAAATTAAATTTGCTGTCACTGCAGAAAATGTGCAAGAAATTATTTAGATGTTAGGAAGAACAACACATTTTTAAATAATTGTATGTCACCTTCTTGATGTGATCATAACAAATTTGAATATTTTAAGTTTTAATTGGATAAGTCTCATTCAAAAGAAGAGATGCCTGATTAGCTCTTCCTGTAGAAATTGTATCATCAAGTAAGACAAATCCCAACCCAAAATATAATTTTACAAATACAGTACTGCTTGTTAGTAATGCCGTCACACCCACGTAGACAAGCACAGGACTGCCCACTCTCCCTAATTGAACAGATGTCTAGCCTACCTATGAGTTTTGCTGTCCACCTTGTCCACTCAGGTTCCCCTCCCTGGTCTCAGTGAGATAACCAGGAATCTCCCTTGCTGGTCGGCTCTCCTCCTTCTGTGTAACTACACATTCTCCCTTCTCGTCACCGCACCAGCACAAAGAATCAGACATAACGAACACTGCGGTGAGCCGGCCATAACGCACTACCCTGCTATCCAACAGTAACTAGCCACAGGTGCTGCTTAAGGTGAGTACCTGAGTAGCCCTGCCTACCTGCACTCTCTCCTTCCTCTCCCTTCCCATGGTTGTTGACAGTAGCTGTATGCATAGGTTGAAAAATGAGACCCATAGGAGATTGATAGTCTCCAAATCTATCAAATAAAATGTCTCTGGTGACCCTCTTTTTTACATTTGTCTTTGAGTTCATATATAATCTAAAAATGCACCCTATTTGAAACTTGGTTCCAGGGGCTTGGTTCCATATCCAAGTATCTGGCTCATTGGTTTTTGGTGCTGAGTATCTAATAATGACAGTACTTCTATATCCCAATATTCTTGTGTATGTTCCGAAATGTTTTCTCCAGAATACTAAAGCCAAAAATCATGCAGTTCTGTGTATTACCAGGGTTTGTTGAGTCTTGCAAATCACAATTATCCCTTTTACTATAATGAAAGCACAAATATACCCCACTTCAGCTGTTTCAAAGTATTGTTATTAAAATGCTGCAAAAAATTAGCTTTAATGTATTATATAGAAAAATATTACATTTGTTTGGCTATCTGTTACTGCATTTAAAAAATAAAAATAACTGAGCAGGCAGTTAAACAGCAGCAGGAAAAATGCCAGAAACAAATGGAAAACAACTAAGGTTGTCTTGCCCCAAAATGTGTCATGACCCCATTTTTTTGAGGAGGCACAGATACTACCTTAACTTCATAAGCACATAAATGATTAACAAATTGACATGAATGAAAAAGCTACTAATGATCTTTCTACATAGTGAAAAATACTTAGATTTAAATATAAATAACTAGAGAGGTGTTTCCCTGGAACTACGCTTTCCAACCCTCTTTCGATACTGTAACATTCTGTGCTTAATTTGCACCTGTAGGAAAAGCTCAAGTTTACTAACATTACAAAAACCAGTCTAGCTTTAGTCTAGCTTGACTAGTAACTTCTAAATGACCAAAAAAGCACACACCTTTAAGCACCATAATTGCATATATCATATTAGCAAACTTCAAATTACATAGGCAGTGACAATCAAATATTGCCATGTAGCAGCTAGTCTAATGAGACAGCTATAAGAACCTACTTGGCTAATTCAGTGAAAGAGCTGTCGACTTAGATGAATCCATCCACTTTGTTAGCGGCATTATTTGGTATATTTGTGCAGTGACAATTTTGACCTTATGATTTTGACTCCCCCTCTCCACCTCCTGTTCAATAGCCTATAGACTCTTCCTTATTTTTTGGCCAAAAAATAAGGACAATGCCAAAAGCTGTAGCTATGGTTCTCCAGAGAGTGCCCTCACAAGTTCAGTGGGTATGGCACCACTGGTTGTATGAGTAGTTCCAGGTGTTCGTTGTTGGCTGCTCTAAGCTACCTGTACAGATTGTCTGTTGTAAATAGTGTTTTGTTTGCTATCTGTTAGCTTGCTGGGACCCTTGAAATAGGTGACTTTCACCTCCCTATTGCCTCACCCTATGACCACCCTATATTGTGACGATAGAGAGAGAGGTCCACTAAGATCTAGTTGATACACTGAGAGGGCCTGAAGGCCAATTTTTTTGAAAACAGCAGATATATCAAGGAGGATAAAGACCAAAGATGGGGATGCTATTTGTGCAGCATGGAGTGCCTGAGTGATAAAGAAGAAAAAATTCATTTGAATGACCAGCCAGTTAGAAACTTTTGCAAAAATAAGTGGGACAGCTGAAAACTTTTTAGAGTTTTAGATAGGAGATCAGATGATAATTCTGGACAGCAAAGCGGTCAAAAGTTTATTTTATTTATTTTTTTAAGCAGATCATCACATGACTCTGTAGCAGTAGAAACACAGTTGATATTCAAAGAGGAATTCAGGTTGGAAAGCCTGGGGGAAAGGGGACTAGACAGGTCATTAATTAATGAGACAACAGGAGTTGCAAGATGTCAGCATCAACTTCCATTTCAAATGAAGCTGCAGTCATCTGCAGTGAGAGTAGAGGGAGATGCAGGCAGAAAAGCTAGAGAAAATGGCAAAAAAGAGAAACAAACATTTTATTACTTCAGACATGGATCTTTGGTCATAAGATGAATTTATAGATGAAACAGGTGACAAAGGCAAAGAGGGAAGACTGATAGGTGATTAGGTCAGTGGGCATATTTTTTTCCTTTGCCTTTCAGCTGATAATACTTATGTTAATGCACAATGCATCAGACACAGGATGGCCAAGAAACTTGGAGGTTGGGGGCAAATCTAGAGCCAATGAGAACATGCACAGGAAGTAGCAGTTAGCAAATAATGGGCACATCAAATAGAAATGAAGACCTCACCATATTGGAGAGGGTGAAGGAAGAGAGGTTACAGGAGTTATGGCAGAAGGTGATTGTGGGTGTGCTACCAGAGGAAACAATAACAGAACAAAAAAACACAAAAGTGGTGGTCAGGGGGTCTGAATTAACTGCATGATTGGTGGTACAGTCTTTTTTTGAAGGCAAGAACTGATTGCCTGCTTTGTTGGGGGAGACTACATCAGTTCAGGTGAAATGATTGAAGCAGTAGGAGAAGTCAAACTGGGGATTCTGCGGTTGGATAGTCACCTAGCACCATCATATGTTAGGGATAGAGGACAGTGATGAACCATTAGGTTGAATTTGTAATAGATGGAGAGCAAAGGGCGGTGAAAGAGAAATTACATAAGCCTTTGTCATTGCTACTGAGATGAGGTGTACCACAAAAGTTTAGGTGAGGGCTGCCAGATTAGAGGTACTACAAGAAGTGATCCATGTCTAAGAAATCGGTGGAGAGAAAGGAGGGAAGCATATGTTAAGAGGAAGTCAGTCTTCTCAATGCCTGACTGGCCGTTCTCAAGGCCTCCTGTGGCAGTAAAATGGCAACTAGGAGAGCATGCTGGATAGACCAGATTGAATGGATTGAAATAGGTGACTGCATTGTTTATGTGCCTCCTGGATTGTCAGGAGGAGCAGACTGAGATTGGGAGACACGTGTGGTATTTGTGCTGTTCAATCTTTAAATATAAACTCTTAAACCCTTAGGGGGGTATTCTCCCATTCGCGCGTAAGTCATTTTTTGCGCGCCTCCAGTTATGCGCATTTCAGTTACGCATATTTTCCTCTACACAATCCGATCACGCCCACAGCGTTAACTTCAGAATGAAGGCGAGCTCATGAAAGAGGCGTGATTTATTTAAAATAGAAGTAGACTGAACTAAACCAGACTCTGATTTTGAAAATAAACGCAAGGGGAGAGCTATATTATGAATTGCCTCAAAGGAAAGCATTTATTTCTATGTATGACATAAACCCAAAAATCAAGTAAATATACCAAACGACATATGTGCTGGGCCTATGTATAAAGACATGTTTGATGTGTGGAGATTCATTAACCCTTTCGCACGTAACTTATTTTTTATGCTATGTAGCGCGCGTGATAGACTACGTTACATGGTTCGTTATGTTTTCATTAGCATTACTAAGCTTCTCACAGTTTTCAGTTAGAATTTGCTATATTTTTTTATGTTAAATTGCTGTTTCATTAAAGCTAAAATTAGCTATAATTTTTCCAATCTAGTTTTCTAACCGCACCGGTTGCACGCTAAACGGCTAATCACACTGGGGTGACCGTATGTTTGAAAGGGTTAATAAAAACGCACTATTGAGGAAAAGGTGCAACAAAATGCATGTTCCAAAGTCCACGCTTGAACTCGCTGAGTAGCCTATTATTAAAAATTCACTCATCATGACTCTTCCAAAGTACTCTTTATTAGCTAAATTGATTAATGAATGGGTAACGCTCTGCTATTTATACTCATCTTAATTGATATTTGTTTTATTCTAATTGAACTAATTATTTACCAGGCTTGTTCACAACACCATGTGATGTAAAACGTTTTTTTTTCTGTTTAACAATGTACTATAGGGTTACAAGAAATGTTATTGTAGTTTAAAAATAATGACACACAAATATCGTAAATTTTGAACTTTATTTGTACATATATAATAATGTTAAAAGTAGGCCTACCGCCGACTTAAAAGGCAATATGGTGTTTCACCATGTAGTGGTGCTTGACTTAATACAGGCCTCAGACGCGTGTAGCTGAAAAGCGCGCAAGTCAAGGGCAGAATACATGTAAATGGTGTTTACATAAGAAACGCACAGATTTTGGGGTTGTTCCGCCTGAAGTGCGTAACTGCCTTTATGGCGTGCAAATCATAGACTTAAGTCAAGGGGAGAATATGTGCAGGCTAAAAAGTGCGTAGCTGCGTGTTTTTTTTTGACTTACGTGCATGGGAGAATACACCCCTTACTGCACAGGTTGAAAAAATAAACTGGTGTGAATGCAGGAGGATTAAAACATGAAATCTAATTCTTAAGAGTTTTTATTACTGTTGTAGAAACTGTTTTTGCTTACACTGTGCAGCAGAGCACTTTATCATGGATTTTTGGAAATTGAAATATTATCCTCTGATTTTATTTGAGGGATGGTAATGTTGATTGGATCCAACATTTTTATGACTCTCCATCCTGTAAGTGGGACATGGGGCCTTATATGAAAAATGATTGATTTTTATGATCACAGAATAATACAATTGCATCTCTCTCTATAAATAGTGTTCTTTGTTCATTGTTCTCCTTACTCTTGAACTCCAAAAGGACAGAAAGCAGAGATCATGCTAAATAATGACTTAATATTTTAAGATTAGATGCTCTAGAATAAAATATGAGGAAAAAAGAACAACTTTTTACTAGGCTGTAACTTTTCACATTTGATGACTTTACAGTTTCTCTCCCTTTCAGGTGGATGAAAATATTCAGCAAGGACATTCAACTGCTCTAATTTTGAAAGCTTCTGGATGTTTGAACATATATAGTCATAATAAAGTCATAATCAGCAATATTTTATGTATGCTTTATTCCTTGATTTTTGACCAGAGAGCAGTCCCGAGTGAGAGTATCTTGTTTCTATAAGATTAACGAACAATATTTACTGTGTTTTCCTTTTAGCATTATTTATTTCTTATTGAATAACCTTGACTGAGGATTTGTGAAAATGTTCCAATCATGATCCAGTAGAACTGATTATGTCCAATTATTTAGTGAGTGTTAAGACACTGCTGCTCTACTCCTTAGAAAGCATATCACTTGAACTATGTGTGAATATGCAGACAGTTCCTTGAAGTCTCTAATTAAAATTCACTTGAACTCTGGTGGGTAGATGTTTTCTTTCTCAGTGTATCATGCTAATAAACTCTTGTATCAGTTCTGCTTACTGTGTATTCACAGTGGGACACCTTGAAAATTTCCCTTACACAGCAAGTGTACCTCACTACTAGTTCAGGCCTTGGTCAGGTGTCTATGGCTTTTATCCTCTCTGCTTTTGTGTTTTTTTAGGCCTCTGTTGCCATGCCAGCTACTGCTTCTTGATCAAGGCAGTGCAACTTAACAGTGTGTTGGTAATATAAAAGTAGCTCTTGGCAGTCCATCCCTTTTTAAATGTGCAGCTACATAATAAACTTACATAAATAAGAATGAAACATGGTCACAGTTTATGGGTGCGCCATATCACCGCAATAATCCTTTAAAAGTAACTTAATGAGTTGAAGCATTCCTGATGACTCGTGGCACCTGCAATTAAGTATTTCCACCAGTTTTTAACCTAGGCCTGCACTCAAGATGAGTGCCTACCTGACCGAACCAATGAGCCATTTGTTACTCAAATGTACAGACAAGGCACCTTGTCTGTAATGCACTGTGATGCAGTTCTTAAGACTTAGAAGACATGCTACTTAAGGAAAGAAGCCTAAGGGGACATTTGGTAGAGATGAAAGTAAGAATTCACATGTTTAATTTACCACAAATCCTTGATATTTAATATCCAGGGAGATGAGGCCTTTCTCATGCAGGGAGGATAACTCATTAACTTATTTTAACATTTACACAAACTACTTTTTTCAGAAGAGCAAAGTTGTGAATCCACAGATTTGTTTTCTTTTTATTCTTTTTATTGAAAAAAAAAAAAGATTCAAGCCACTGTAATAGAAGAAATGGCATGAAACGTGGCAGATATTATCAGAATGCTCTTTGGAGCATGTTAGGAAACCTTGATATTAAGGGAATTAAGAAACTACTGGAGACATGAGAGACAGAGATTGAAGGCTGGAATACCAATTTCAAAGAGGTACAATCCAGTGTAATAGACTGCAGGCATGCAGTAAAGCAAAAATCATATCTCACCGATTTTCAAGTGAATGGAAAATGCTTAGACCTAATCAAGCAGCTAATTGATCCAATTAGGTATTTATGGACTCCAGTGGCTTAAGTCCCAGAAATTTGTAAAACCCTCAGGATTTAGAATTAAAGAGTGCATTAAAATAGAACATTAGCAGGAGACATTGAAGTGTAAGGTGCTTTAACTCCTTTGTTTTTCGAGAAGTGAAAAACCTGAGTCAGGTTGATGTGAGAATCCAAGCTATTTTCTGCTCAGTGCCATCTAGAGGGTATCTTCAGTGTGCAGTGAGTTAAAGTCAATATAACCAGAATTTGGTCACAAAGGCGAGATGTGATTGTCCCTACAGACCAGTGTAGTACAGTGTAACATTTAACTGACAATCCAATGACGACCAGCACCCCATACTTTGAGACTCTTAATAGGCTAAGGATTAAACATCAT
This sequence comes from Megalops atlanticus, assembly GCA_019176425.1. Classification (NCBI taxonomy): domain Eukaryota; kingdom Metazoa; phylum Chordata; class Actinopteri; order Elopiformes; family Megalopidae; genus Megalops; species Megalops atlanticus. The sequence goes on along the minus strand of CM032885.1, from coordinate 8,095,345 downwards.
ATTTCTATACAGTTTAAAGATATACAGTTCTTTAAAGAATGTGTGTATTGTTCTCATCTCATGAACCTCATTCATCAAAAATAAACAAGCGTATTTTGTTTGTATCAAAAAGTCACATTAGGGTTCATAAAATGTGTGGAAACACTCAGTCTAATTCTTACCCTTGTTCTCATGATGATGAGTCCCAGCTGTTCTTAAATAAGACGCTCGTTCTTGCCACGTATCATTAGCATAAGTAAATATTCCAACAATCCCATATGAAGGCATTCTGCATTCCCTGATGTGCATATAGCCGAAATGCTGCCGAATGGGAAAAAGCAAAATATTTTCTCTGATTTAGTGATGTAAACAATTCTGACAGGGGTGCAGGCAAGAAAAAAAAAATCATAATATGAGCAATGGAGTGTAAGGGAGATTGGTAAATCACTGACTGAAATAAAACATCTTTTATTGGACTCCAATGTGAATCAATTTTTACATCAAAAAGTTTATTTTTTGTTGTCTTGTCTAGTGTAACAATAACATTTGTTTGACTATGTATGTGGGACAAGACTTTACAGATTTAAGCCATGGTTAAAAGGTGCACAGGTACATGTTACTTATACCTTGATTCAAAGAGGCTCATTTATTGTATGTGAATTTGAAACATAGCCCTGTTCTCTGGAGTGACTCGGGTAAAGGTCCTCTCATTGCCCTTCATCAGGTGGTAAACAAATCTCATGTTTCACAGCCATATTGTGGAGGACACTGTAGACCAATGTGATGTTGCTCATGTTCTCTGCTGTGTCCAAAAGCATGCAATTTGCTGTGTCGAAGCACACTGGTTAGTGCACTCCATCACCAAGTGAGGGTGCATATGTGGTTGTATGTAACCTTCTGTGGTGTCTGTGCATTGAGCAACAGTGTCTTTAGCCAGGGTTTCAGCATGTACCTATGTATAAAAGAGAACAGCACTCATAAAGGTTCCTTAACTGAAACATTTGCACTTTACTGTCTGCATCTGGCACTTCACCTGCGTTTACCTTATTTCTTTTGGTGGAATTTTTAAATCCCAGATAATAACAGTGTGCAGGATTACTTTTGTACTTTAGTTTATTTCCTTAAACCAATGTATCCATGGTAAACTCTGATTACATTGAATATTGGCAAACATGTATTTGTATTCTGGCCTTAGCAATTATTATTCATTATCTTTGCTTTAGCTGATTACTTTGCTCGTTCATCACTTCAAGATATTCATGTTTTATATATTATCACTAGAGCCCTAGAGCCTGACAAATGATTCCATAAACAGAATGGATTGGTGATTTTTGACATCTGGTATCCTGAATCTGCCAGTTTGATTTGGAGATCTCTAGCTAATGCCTTTGGATTTACAGTTGTCTCCTGAACCTCTTACCGTGTCAGCAAATTATGGCATCTTCTTCCTTGCAGGGCAGGCTCCTAGATTTCGAATAAGTTCATAATGATGGATACAACAGAAGAAAGGGGTAGATTCAGCTTTTTGTGAATACTTTTACAGGCCATCTCCCAGATCAGTGACTGTTTGCCTGCAGACTTCAGAGATCTCTGACCTTAACCACAATGCAAGATGTTAGTAATGAATGCCCTGAGTGTTTCCTCTGTCTGTATCCCAGGGAATCAGGAAATCTTCCAAAATGCAGAATGTTGGTGTTGAGTTATTTTGCTTGATTTTACTGGAAAAAGATTTTATAAAGGTGTCAAACATGACCCTTGTTTTCTGGAATAAAATTCATTACTCACTCAGGATAATCCGTATGCTTGTCTTCATATCTACTGACGTCTTAGTAACTTCCATTTCTATGATAATAAAGGATGGTTCTTTTTATTCAGACTGTGACACAGCTAGAGACGAGAGTTCTTTCCTTTACAAGCATTACCAACAGATTTGGATTTCTGGGAACATCTCCTCAGATGAAAGAGTAGTGGGGAGGGTTTAAAAGCTACACAGATTATCACCGTAATGAGCACCGGCAGAGAGAACAGGCTGTTTTTGAGAGTGAGTGACAAGTATATACAAATGCATGAAAAGTTACAGGGGCGTACAAGCAAATCTGACAAATGATCCCTCCAAACTTTAAAGGTCTGTTTCCAGAAAAAAAGTCTATGTGGGTGAAATCAGAATCCATGGATGAAGATGCATTGTGCCACAAAGCAGTTTGGACTTCCTTAGTGTAATGCTTTCCGTACTGACCTTCTAAAACCTGATTTGCTTGCCACCTTAGTTATTAAAGTGTAAACGTATGCTGTAAACAATAAAACATTGTGTTAAAATACTAGTAATGTAAATCAGAGAGTTAAATGCCAGGGCTTACCTATCCAAAAAACATTCCTAAAGGATGCTAAGTCTTAATTTTTTTTTGCAGACCAAATTAATGAATTCTTTTGAAAAAACTACATTTCCTTCCAACAAGGAAAATAATTTTTAAACCTGTAAAAAGATGAAAACCCTGACTGAGTCGCAGAGTCCTATAAGGTTAAAGGGCTAAAGAACTGTATTTAGAAGGCATTCTCATTATTAAACATAATCAATGCTTCCTGATTTAATACTGAAAACAGCAAAATTGGAGTACTTACAGGAAGCAGATATTATTATTATTATTATTATTATTATTATTATTATTATTATTATTACAGTATTTTAAAGGATTTTGAAACTTAGTTCCTTGAATTTTAACTGAAGGTGTTGTGGCCCTCATCTATGGTGCCCCTGTCTCTTTCAAAGTTCGTGGTGAGATGAATGATTACATTTGATTTGCTACTTGTTCCCTTCACAATTATCATAGCAGACTGTCTCAGAAAATAAGGTATGCAGTGATAATTGTAGCCAGGAAGTCTCTCCTATCTCTTTTTATATTAATAAATTGCAGTGGCTGTTTTTTTAAGTTCAAGGATAACAACAATACAGATTCCAGTGATTTTTCCAGACAATGGAAATGCCAGACTGTTCTCAATCATATAAACCTTGAATATATTTGACTCTCAATTTGTTGTTGATGTTGATGTTTTTTATGCATCACAATTTCTGGAACAGTATGTTTGCTTCCCAGATTGGAACAGGGTTTACAAAGCCCAGTAGCATATTAATCTCCACATTTTTGGGAGTAAACACCTGACAGCTATACACATCGCAAAAACATGAAGGCATTACATTTTATTTTTCTTTTATTTGCAGGTTCAGCAAGCATTACGTTGCACCAGAGCTTTGTAGAAATAATTATGTACAGATACAGAACTGAAAACTCCAACGATTTGCTGACCCATTTTCACTTCATGTAATTTTGAAAACCAAGTCCAGTAATTCTGGAAATATGCTCAGGATTAACAAATGGGATATATGGATTTGGATTGCAATTATTTGAAAGTTTTACTTTTCTATGCTGGAAGAATGTTTGTCTCAACATCAGATGGCGAAATAATACAATATTTCGTGATGTATGACCCGTATCTTATAGTACAGTATGGAGAGGGATGAAAGTCACAGTGTCCTTGAGGTGCAAGGAGAGGCACTGAGTGACAAGTGGAAGTGACAAAGCATATGCCAATGCTCGGTCTCAGAGAGTGAGCTCTCTATCCATGTATAAATGCACTTTACTCTGAAAACAGAGTGAATACATATTTATTGGTTGAGGTTTTCACCTGGCTGGCCCTCCATACCTACCTGTCAGGATGGGAAATAAATCTGATCTGTCAGAGACTGACTTGGAATGAGAACCAACCCTCCGCATTGTGTTTTGGATGTCTTTACATGTTCCTGGCACTGACAGCAGCTGCATGCCTGTGGAAACTGCTTAATTAGTATTGCTTTGATAAGCACAGTATACACAAAGAAAAATGATTTGCACTCCTACCCTACCAAATTGCATTATGTCTTGATAAGGCTGAGCCTATTCCATGCCTCCTTGTCTGCATCATAGTTGATGGATTCATCATGAACCTTGCAAGTCATTAAACATATAATGCAGTTCTACACAAATGTCAAAGCAGGAGGTGTTGTGTCTTTGGAGTAACTGTGGCACAGCAATGGATAAAGGGTTGCACTCCAAAGTAGTTGCTTTTTAATGAACCCTGAATCATGAATCTCAAAGAATGAGACCAGGAAAACTCCATCAGCCCGCTTTATAGTCTTCATGAAGCACCAGTTTCTCTATCAGTCCCAGGGTTCAAATTTTTCTGAGGCAATTACTTATTTCTGTTTAATTCTCTTTAACAAGACTGTAAAGAGCTACGCATCGCTTACAAGGATGGGAATCCAAGGAATCTGAAGAGTTTGCTTTGAAATGTGGTCCCATGTGAACCACCCTGTAAAAGCTTTATATCCAAGCATCTAATTAGTATCCATTTCTCAAGGAAGTGCTCTTCCTTGCCCCAAAAATAAGACTGATATCCATGATAAATAAATTTCCCTTCTCAAAAGTGACTGAGGAAAAATCTAATGAAATTTTATTATTCCTTTAAACATGTTAACCCAGACTTAATTAAGTTTGATCACCCAGAAATGCTTTTCTTTGAGAAGATATTATCCGTGTCCAATAAAATCTGATTGTGTCCAACAAAATTCAGATCCATGCATTTTTGTCATTATTTTTTCATGCCTGCAATACAGTAATTCCTTTTCACTGGGGATAAGATAAAGGTTACATTGAAATACGGAACTCATAATGCCACAGCTGTGGGTGAGTCAGATTTGTAGCCTGTAATCATTTATCCTCAAATTCATCTTGCTCACCATCCACTCTTCTCTGCACACTGTCGAAAGCTAATTATCAAAGTACCAGCGTGCGTCATCTGCTAACAATATGTAGCTGTTTACGACATGTAAATTGTATATTGATGAGTGTAAACAACATTTTTACACATCAGTGCCATACATCGGTCATAAGGATGTGGGTAAACCACGAGAGAGAATTGACAGAGGTCGGGCACATAGAAAACACATTTTATTTATTCATTTTTTTGTTAAAATTAGATAACAGCCCAGGGCATGGCGAAATTCAGAGCTGATTCATTTGTCATGGTTTATCTCAGATTATACAGATGATCACAGCTGGTGTCCTCTTATACCTATGTTCTAAGTGTTTGCTGGAAATGACAAATTTTCAGATATTTTAAGAAGTAATTTTCACAAATCACTAACCGTTCACATTTCAGAACCTTAACTCACAAACTACACCTTAGAACAGGACTTGGTCATTAAATCCTGTTGGGGTTGGGGGGAGGGTATGCAAATCAAACTCTCTGAAACTGTTGTATGTTCTTCAATAAATGTTTGCTTTTGTCACTCACTATATGCTCAAAAAACAAACAAGCAAATAAATAATGCTCAATGCTCAACAATAATACCAGTCCAATTTGTCAAGGTCACCATTGTAAAGTACAGAATCACTATCAACCAAACATGATTTTATTCCTGTCCTTCTCAGCTGCAAACATTTCCAGTTTATAGTCCTTCCTAGAACAAATACTATTAATTACAGAATACCTCAGGCTTAATTTGGGTTAGGGGAAAAATTACATATTTTTTCCAAGTCTTGCACTGTTAGCAAGTTGAAGGTGACCAATGAAATTTGCATGCAAATGGCCAATATAGACTAAGGTTGCTCTCTCCTGCTGTGTAATTTAGTCTTAAGTGAAAGCCTTAAAGAAAGCATGTTGAACCTGGACATCCAGCTGTTCTGCAGTATATTATATTGTGGACTCATTCAGGCTCGGCCTATAGTTTCAAATTAAGGTTGCTGGCACCTCTCCTTCCTCTGAAATGTCCCTTCTGGGAGAGTTAAAGCATTTTATAAACATTGATGCAAACTGTAATAGAGCTTTAGTAAAGGGACATCATATTTCCTACATTCCTATTCCAACAATAATACTGCAATGAAAGGGCAGCTTTATAATTACAATGCCTTTATGGGTGGAGATTAAACTATCAGAACAGAACAACTGAAGCAGCATTTGTAATTTGAGATATAAATAACAATACACACAATGTATGTACTATATGTACACCATGGCTTTGTGCAACATAATTTTATTTTCAGCCAAGAATGAAAAACTGTATTTCCATTTTGATGCATGAGCCCACTCTGTCAGTGATAATTTGTTGTGGCTTTGTTGCATTCAGCAGCATTTCTGAAATTTATTTACTGTAATTCAAAACCTCAGCCCCTATCTGCAGTATGCTCCAGCCTTGACTGGGGAGCATAAATCCAAATTTGTAATGGTAAGACAGTGCAGCAGATGGTTTAGATTCATATTCAGAAAGATAGCCCATTCCTTGTGGGGTTACCGTTAATCCAAGACCAGATTCTCTGATTACTGGTGATCACAGAGCCTCATTATCCTCCATGGGATCTGGTGGAAGAATTCTAGTTTACATGAATAAAACACTTTCATGTAAAAAAAAATGTTAATGCAAGTTCATAAACATGGTGTTTCATCTGCATTTGTCTGAGATTGCATTAAATAAATTGCATTTTTAATTTGGTACATTACTGTTAAACCTTTTCCTGATGTAAAGAATGGTCATCTTCAGCTGTGGCTCGTGTTGGTTGAGCACAGCCCACCTTTATCCCACTTGAAGGAATTTCCATTTGTCATTGGATGCTTGAATGGGAGTAGTTCTTTGGGGCTCATGGAGCATGACATGGTGAATGGCCAGAGTACATGTATTTGAAGGTGAGAGGGCTGAATGCTAACAGAGGCTAATACAAAGAACAGTAAATATCATAGGGCAACACTCTGTAACTTCAGTTGCAGCAAAGCTATGCCTTGAAATGAGTGGAGACTTTTTCCTCCATAAACAGATTTACAGTGAGCCATACCAAGCAGGGTGAACCACTCAGCCATTCAGCTCAAACATTCAACTTCAGCTTGCCAGCTTTCTTTAAAAGACTTACACTTTTAGTAGTGCTGAAAGATGCTACATTAGTTCAATCAAGACAATCGTTTGATTAATCAGGTGGATAAGTGACTGGCCAGAACAAATTCACACAGAGCCGGTGCTGGGTGGAACATTCATAGGGAGGTTATCAACAGTGAAACAGCAAGGACTATCCAGTGCTCCACAGCCACAGGACTGTGTTCCTACAGTGCAGGCAATCAGTGCAGGGTTTGTGAACAATAAGGTGGTTGTAGTGAATCACTAAATGGGGATTTATTGGTAAATTCTCCTGAGGATGATCTGTCCATGTGAGCAGGGCATTTGTTATGCTCGCCATTCTCTCAAACCGCCACACTTGTGAAGCACATGGGGAACGTGCACTCTCCCCCCACCAGCCTAATCAATGGTCTCAGCCCTGCCCCTCTGATTTGAATGGCTATGTTATGAAGAACACTCTAAAATCTTACTGTGACTATGCAGCAAGGGTGGGAAGCAAAATAAGATGTTTTTTTCCTTGCCTAAACTGCACAAAATGAATTTGTTAACTGACATCACAACTGATTCATCACAAGATGAATCCTACTTAACAGTACAACCCTCTTAATGTCACTTTTTATTTTTCAAAATCACTTGCCATTCACCAATGGTTCCAATGGACCATCTGGGAAACCCATTTATTGTCACCTTCAGCATAGCGAGTTATAGTTTTTTTGCCCTTTAGGTTTACAATTTTATATTTTGAACAGAAAACATCACAAATGGTGGGATAATGCTGTAAAAAAGCACTCCAGGGATATTGTCATCTTGTCATAAATGTGCTGTCAACCCTGCATGCGCTTTCCAAATAAGGTCATGGATAGATAACATTCACTTTTGAATGTGAAGCTTGTGAAGACACCTCTGGAACAAACAGCTGTCTAAACAGCTACTAGGCCTGTCTGCTGCCTTTGACACAGTGAACCACCAGATCCTCCTGTCCACCATCACTGAGCTGGGCATGACCGGCACTGCACTTCGCTGGTTTGAGTCCTACCTCACAGACAGACCCTTCAAGGTATCTTGCAGGGATGGGGAGTCTAAGGCCATGTCCACACGTACACGGGTATTTTTGAAAATGGGGATTTTCCCTCCTTCATTCTTAAAAAAATCTTCATCCACACGAAAACGCAAACACACGCTGTCAAGAGCATGCTAAACCAACAGGCGACGATATAACCCTAACCGTAAAGCCATGTTGGCCAATCAGAAGCCTGAAAAAAAAAAGTTTTTATGGCGCACACTCTGACGTCACAGGCCTAAAACTCTGTTTTCCCTGTCTACACATGAACACTGAAAACGGAGTTTCTGAAAATCTTCACCCTGGAAGGTGTTTTGCAAAAGATCCGTTTTCAGTGACCTAAAACGCCGTTTGCGTGTGGACAAAAGGTCAAAACGCATAGAAAAAGCCACGGTTTTAAAAATATCCGTGTACGTGTGCACAGGGCCTAAGTCCCATCAGCTAACCAAAGGGGTACCTCAGGGATCGGTGCTTTGCCCCCTCCTCTTCTTACTATACACAACCACACTGGGCCCGATCATTTAGGCACATGGCTTCTCCTACCACTGCTATGCCGATGACACCCAGTGTCAGGAGTTTTTCCTCCTCTTACTCCCTTGGAGAGCAAGGGGGCTTGGGCGTGCAGCAGGGCTAATTCAACGATTGAATTATGGGTTGCTTGACGGGGTTCGCTGCCTGGTGTGTGCTCCGCACCTGTTGCCCATCTGGTTAAGGGGATGTCAGGGCTATTTAGGCAGGTGAGTGGGAGCAGCATGAGAGAGACGCTGATGGAAGGCGAGTACACGGGGTTTTTAGAGTGGGAATTATTCTTCGATTTATTTTTTGTTAACGTTCCAGCACAGCAGGTTTTGAGTTGGTTATTTTCAGTTCGTTTTGTTCATTTGCTTTTGGTTTGAGCTCTGGGAGTTGTGACCTGGGGTGGATTTTGGAGTGTTTAGTTAGTTCATTTCTTTTTTTTTTCTTTTGGTGTGTGTGGATGGGAGGTTGTCTGCGTGTGAGTATTTTAGGCGGCTCCAGGAAAAGCGGCGACCAGAAGAGCTTATGTGGTGAGTCCCTGAGGGAGAAGGGAAACAACCAACAGTTCCAGGACACAGCTGGGACTGAGGAGAGCCCCCACCCTGTGAAAGTGCATGGAGGTGGATCCCCCGGTTGTGAGGGAGGTGACACCGTGAACTGGCAACTGTGTGCGTGAGTCCCCAGCACGGGGTGGAAAGGAAAGAGGGCTGACCGGCTGCTGATCTGTGTCTCCCTCAGAGTGATCCTGCCGAGCTGGCGCAAGCTGCTAGCGAGGAGAAGACGTGGGTTGCTGCCAGAGAGGAGTGACGTGGAGGGATTTATCTTTTTGAGTTGCTTTATTTTTTTATTTTGGGACGTAGGTGAGGCCCGGCATGGTGGCATGGGCCGAGCTATGTCCCCCCTTATATTTCCGTTTTGTTTTGTGTGCATCTTGCGTGGTGTGCGTGTGTGTACACGTTAGGGCTGTCAAAATTTGCCAAAAATGATGTTCGATTATTCGTTCTAAAAAAACACATAGGTTCGAACCATTTGAATATCTATTTTTGCGCATTATGTCCATAAGGCTGTTTTCACACTTGGTCCGTTTTGCTGGTCCGAACTCGAGTGCGATTATTCCCCCCTTCCCCTGCCCCCGCTGGTCTCCTTTCACATTACATTTTTTGGTTGCGAACTCTGGTCCATTTACGCCATCAACACGTAAGGAACGTGCAGCTTTTATTTACCAATGTCGCTAGGCAACAACGCAAAAGGGGGGCAAAATGGAAAGCCACACTATATTTGTTTTCTTATTCATCTTTTTGTTAATATGGTGTCAGCACCAAACCATGTTTGCCATTTTCACTATGACATAAATGCATCCTGCTGTCTGAGAGTGATACGAGCTGCTCGGATAAGGAGGTTTTTGTGGAGACAGGCGGCAATGCGAAATGAATTTGCAGCTTTGTTTGCAGAGCATACATGCATACCCTCAAGGTGAGCAAACAGTGTGGCTACCTGCAGTTATTCCCGAATAGTTATTAGATGCGACAAGCGTGAATTTCCACGTAGCTGTCCTCTAGTTACTATTTTTAAGATTGGTAGCGTTTTTGAAAATTGCATGCACCTTTCCCGCTCATGATTGTGCGACTGTCAAACAAATTACACGTCATCAATAGCATTTACTTACTGGTTTTAAATAGGATAGCTTTAACACCAAATGCGAACCACACTGGAGTTCAGGTGAACTGTACCCCAGACCCCCATTTTCTGGAGGACTTGGGTATGGTCCCTTGGTGCGCACCCGAGTTTGGAAAACAGCTTTCACATCAACAAAATGAACCAAACTAACCGCTCAAGCGGACTCCGGTCCGCACTAAAAGCTCTAGTGTGAAAGCAGAGAACTCACAGGGCAGACAGCCATGGTAGTGCTGCTTTTTTTCCTCCCAACAATGGAATATTAATTTTCACAATCGAATGTCTGGGTTTTTGTACAATTCGAATATATATTTGAATTTAGAATATTTGTTGACAGCCCTAGTGCATGTGTGGAGCCTCCCCCGCGGCGGTAGGACTTCCCCTTGCATAGGGAAGAGTGGTCCTCTCTCTCCCCGTACCCGGGTGGTGGGGGCGCCAGATCACGGAGTGTACTGCAGTGGGGCACATGTGCGGAAGGCTATTGTATCCAACACTGAGCTCCTAGTCATCCCAGCCAGCCTGTTGATCCAACACAACATCATTGTACAGCTTGGCTCAACGACACTAACTCTGTCCAGGTCTGCAAGGAACCTGGGGGTGGTGATTGATGACCAGCTAAAATTTACCAAACGCATTGCGACAACTGCCAGTTCAAGCAGATTTTCGCTGTACCACATCAGGAAAATCAGGCCATACCTATCTGAGTATACTGCGCAGCTCCTTGTCCAGGCTGTGGTCATCTTAAGACTGGACTACTGCAATGCTGTCTTGGCTGGCCTACCTGCATGCACTATTAAGCCTCTGCGGTTGATACAGAATGTAGCTGCACGTCTGGTTTTCAACCAACTCAAAAGGGCTCACGTTACACCTCTCTTGGTCTCGCTCCAATGGCTCCCTGTAGCTGCCCGCATGTTCAAGGCCTTGATGCTTGCATACAGGGTGACCAACAAAACTGTGTCTACCTACCTGAACTCACTACTGCAACCCTATGTTCCTGCCGAGTCCCTCTCTGTCTTCAAGAAACATCTGAAAACGGAGCTCTTCTGCTCTCACCTGAGCACCTGAAACACTACCCCCTAAAGGAACTTCTCATGTCTCAAAACTGTTTCCTACTAAACTATAAAAAAGTAATCTAATGGTTTAACACACTAGTTAGCTTTACCAGCTAGTTTGTACCTTGCCTGGCCAACCACTGAAACCTGGTCATGCAGTGCTTCTAATATTGTTGACTCCTTATGGTTTTTTGCTTGTGTTGTACTCTACCTCACTTGTAAGTCGCTTTGGATAAAAGTGTCTGCCAAATGAATAAATGTAAATGTAATGTAAATGTCATTGAGAGAAGTTAGGGTGTAGTGTTGAATACACATTTGCGTGCGTAGTTGTTTGTTTCAGTTGACTTAAAAAACCTTAAATGTTTTGGCCAGCTACAAATATATTTTCTTTGTCTTCTGCCTTTGTAATTACAAACAGCTTCATCAGATAGTCCACATGTTGTTTTCAAAGGCAGTGATCTGTTTCTTATTATTTTTACAATGAATTTACAGTAGTGTTGTTTATTTTTTCAGTTATTTGACCCTGTAGCTCAGCATTTCCCAAATCTCTCCTGGAGTACCACTTGTCCTGCATGTTTTAGATCTCGCCAAACAAAACAAAACTGATCATTTCAACCAGCTGTGTTGGAGCAGGGAGAGATCTAAAACATGCAGGACAAGTGGTCCTCCAGGAGAGGTTTGGGAAACACTGCTCTAGCTCATAGTTACATTGAGAAGTTTGAAATTTTGAGAAATTTTTTTATAGTGCTTGAGATGCTCTCGATATTGTCAGCCATGCTGTGAGTTAGTAATCAATGATGACATCATGATGAAACACACTGTGAAATGTATGAGATAGTATGGGATCTGAGCATGTACATGCTAGAATGTACAACATCAAGCATTTGCCCTGTTATGAAATGCTTAGTCGCTTGGTGGTAATGTGCCCCAAGTGTGTTTTTTTTTCACCTTAATTGTGACCCAGTTGCTTTCACCAGTTTGGCATTTCCATTAATTGACACATGCTGTTTTCTCCCTGTAAGAGGGAACAATTATTCACTGTTGGAAGGCTGGCCATGTCTTTATGGGTACAGGAGAGGGATCTGTGTGTGATAAAAAAGTAACTCATAAATGTAGCACAGTGTTTCATGTAAACATATTTCAATCTATAAAAGGAGTCTGCCAGAGTGGATAATGATAACATTTAAACATTTTAAGATCCCTCACCTGTAGTATCTTGCTGTTTACCATTTATTTATTGATGGCTGCTGTTAAAATTTCTATAGCTAAGGCAGTCATTCTGAGTGCAGGCTGAGCCCTACATCAAGGCATTGCAAGTTCAAGTCTGGACTGTATCATTAGCTGAATGACTGGGTTTCCTCAGTTGCAGGACACAATTGGCTTTGCTCTGCTGGGGTGGGTGGGGTCCATATGTCGGATAAGGATGCCTATATTGCACCGCTTAGTAACACCCACTAGTGCCTCCCCAGGCACCAGTGAGTTGCTCAAATGTGATCAGGTGGGGGGTGGACTTATTCTGCATGTGGCATTTGCCCTTCTGTGGTGCATGGTATGGCTCGTGTGAAAAATAGCCTGCTTGCAAGTGAATCAGAGAACTACCCTCCTGTGCCAGTGTACAGGATCCTGTGGAGACGGCCAACTTAATGTATTTGTGATGGGTGATTCCAGAGTTAGGATGAAAAATGAAGAAAGGTAATAATAATAATAATAATAATAATAATAATAATAATAATAATAATAATTTCTGCTTCAGAATTATCAGAGATGTTTTAACTTAAAAGGAAGATGTTACACAGCAAAAATAAAAAATCTCAATGAGAAATGTGTAACAAACATGATTAAACAGAAGTCCTTGCGATCCACACCTGAATTTGTTAAGAACCTGCATTTCCTGTTTTTCTCAGTAAAATGCATAAATACACCAAATACACCAAATTACTGTTCATTATTCTCAGATATGGTGGCACCTTTGCATAATATGAAAACCCTTTTAAAATATTTGGGACAAATATTTACACTATATCTGTACAGTATGTTCAGGTTGTCCCAGGTTTATGGCAGTGCACACTTATGACATTTATATGTATACTTGTTTGGGGTGATATGTACACTACAGTGGTTTCTGGAATATGCTTATTTGCTTATACAGTTTTTATGCTTGGGTCTATTACTAGATATCTGTCTACAAGTATGAAATGCAGTTTAAACCTTTTTCTGCCTGATTTATTCATCTCCTAATGTGCCTATATAAATTACTAAACAAATTACTGACAACTGCAATAACAATATGTTGCTACATTAAGCAATGAAATTAACTACTTTGATTCTGCAAATTAATCTTTCCCTATCACTGCACATTTAACTTCTTCAAACTGTTAAGCACAAGTGAGGACAGCAGTTTATACAAAATGCAGAGTAGGAAGACTGTGCATAGCTCTCTCCTACTCGATGGAATTTAATTTATTATAGTAAATGTTTTCAATGGGATTTGGAGCTAAACATCTGCCAATGTACAACAGCATCATTCCCTGAAGTGGCGTGTTCCAGGCCATTTACAGGCACTTGCCACATTGGTTTAACAGTCTTTTAATATGCTGTCTGTCATTTGTACTGAGCTTCCTACCACAAGTGATTGAGTGATTGGGCTGCCTGAGAATTATGATCCAGTCATTTCCTGGATATTAAGTTCCTGAGTATTTTAAAGCATTGGATTTTGCTACAGAATGCATTACAGTTATTATATTTTTATCATTGGAACATAGTGACCCAAGTGCATCCATTTGCCATGCTGCACAGACCAAAAATATAGGCAACTATTTCATTTTTAAAAGATAAGAGCCTTGAATTTTTTAACTGTCCAATCAGGGAAATGAGATCATTGAAGTAATTAAGAGCTGCATCTTTATCAACAGCAACTAGCTCTAGCTTGAAATTATGTCACCTCAGAATGACTGAGCTCGTCCACAGGAATAAGGTCCATCCACACTTAACGTTTGACTTCCATAAACTTCAGTTGTACCATTTTTCAGCAAGAGCGCTGTGTTAAAGTAGAGAGCATTGGAAACTTTTAAGATGACCCAAGTCTCACTATGACCTGTTGAAAATTGGCATGGGGTCCATTTTGAACCCCCTGCTGTGCTGCAATGCAACTGGAAAGACATGCCAGCCAAACAAATCACAGCAGAGTCCAAATATGTCAGTAATAACACCATTCACAGTGCTTCAGCAACATATACCCTTGTGCTGGCTAAACGCCTACGGTCAGCATACCTCTATAGTGATGTTCCCTATCTTTGGTTCTATGATGTCAAATTGTCAGAGATCAATAGGTCTGCAAAAGAGCTGTTTCTTTTTAACAGTTGACAGACAGACCACATGGTATTGGATGTTGGCAGTTTATGGCTGACACCAACAGTCATATAATCAGAACCATATTCATGTCCTCCTTTGTTGTGTCTTGTGTTTTATTTCAACTTTTAATTGGATTTCACATCATCTGTGCCATGGAGCAAAACTGGTAGAATAAAATCAAATATTCACAAGCTGTACATTTATTCCTGAATGAAAACATCAAGTTGTAACACAAAGGAAACTCATTACAGTGCAGCTGATCACAGTTTTGTAAATATTTGCAAAATCAGGATGCAGGTTTCTAGTTAATGTAATGAACAAACTGAGTACAGTTTAGTGCCACTGTTTAATTGGTTCCAAGACTATAGAAAGCCCACAGACCTGCTCTTGTAAAGTACACTGAATCATGAGAATCATGGCAGTTTTACAAATATGCAAAACAAAATTGTGAAGGTCTGTATTCCAGTGCTGCATTCAAATTAAACTGTGTTTGCCACTGAGCACCTCCATCTCTCCTCATCTAACCTGAGGAGCTGCCATCCAGCAGGATATACACCTCCTGTTCTACATCTTGCAAATCTCTCTCCACCTAGAGAGAATTTAGAGGTTTTCACGACAGCCCTCTGAGCTCAGCAATGCTGCCAAAGCAATGGCTGCAGGGCTTTTTGCACTGTTGGGAAAATGTCCTCCGCTCTTTGTGCATCTCACATGACTTCCTTTTCTTTTGTTTTGGGATCCTGCGAGCTTTGCTGCCACTGCCTTAATGAGAAGTTCTTATGCGGGTGCTGTACCTACAGCTTATCTCTGAGTGTGCTGTCTGGCGAGGGAGCCGTGGGTGGCTGTAGGCCCTTGCGCACTGCTCTCATTACCACACAGAAGTTCTGATCCAGACTGAGCCCTGTCAGTCATGCTCTAATCTCACTGCAAAACACAGGCAGCTTCCCTGACTGACAGCGCTAGCTCTATGCACACATAACAAACATTCTCTCTCTCATTGTGCTCTCCTTAATATCAGGGCTTATTATTCCTTGGACATGATTCAAGTTTGTGTCTTTTGGGAACAGTGTTGTGTTTTTGAGCAGTCTGGGTCGATAATGAACACAAGGAGGATTTTTAGAATGGAGGAGCTAAATATGGATTTCTAGGAACTCTTTCAAGCAAAAACTTGGCTGTTAGGCTTATAGCTTGTTTATTGATTGACAGTCACATTTACTTTTGAGGCGAGATGAAGACGACATCCCTGACTAACTTCATAGCATCGCTGTGCAGGGATACTGCACACCTCAGATTCACTCTCTCACTTTCTTCACTTTTCTGTCTGTTCTCCTTTGTGTGTGGAAAGTTTTGTCTTGCTTTGCAGCTAGTGATTCATGCACCTACCATTCTAAGATTGGCATGAAAACACAGACCATTTTGTGACCTCTTCATTAGCTGGCAAGTAAAAATGACTTTCAAGGGATGGCATTTGTTCAATGAATTTGCCTGGCAGATTTGTTTTGCTTGTAACTATCACTGACTGGTCAATTTGCTTAGCTCATTCACTCGGGCAGCTCACGGTTCTTCCTGCTTAGTAAACAGTTACTGTTGCTGTGGGCTGGTGGCTGTTACCACCACTGCTGCAGTTTCTGTCATTGGACTGTCATTGCTGAGAAGATTGACACCTCAAATTCGAACAACTCCGACAAAGATGGATTGATTTATCATACAAGTGGTTTCATGCAATGATGCCAAAACATATTACAGTACCTACAGCACGCAAAATGCCTGTTCTGAATCATTTAGTTACACCACAGGTCTTTACCCCTACTCTTCCTCAAAGCAGGGCTTCTTATATCCCTTTAATAGGGTACAAATGTCATCAGAGTGCTCTATTAATGCAAAGCTCTTTCCAGGAGACACCATAAAATGCCTACTTTGCATCACTCTTTTATGCAAAGTCACATTTTGGTGCACTATTGCCACACATGTTCCACCACATAACATAATTTACTGTGTGCTACCTGTGATATTTGGTTGTCTTAACATATTTGGTGGTTGCACTGCATGTTCAAGTGCAATAGAAGATGCTATTGAATAATTTCTAGAATAATTATCTTTCAAACCCTCTATGTTCATAGTGTACCATGACAGAGGATGTTGTCTATGCTTTGGTGCACTTTGGTGCAATTTGACAAGTTGCTTGAAGCATGTTTTATTGTCATGAAATTTGTATAACCTGATGTCCCTTTTTGGTTCACTGGTTGCACACAAATGTAATGAATGTATTGGATTCCCAGTTTATTCATTAATTGCACTAGCTGTGCAATTCTTTGGAATGGATTTTGAATTTGTGGAATTCTCCTGTGTTTTGTCTGTTTTTCTTTTTTTAATGATTTGGGAGTCTGAGCTGCACCCCAGGTATGATAAAAAAGGTCAGGGAAATTGATTTTTTATGAAAGAAATGTGTGAATCCTTAATCTTTGTGGGAGTGTTGAATTCAACAGAATCTGCACATGAAACAAATCTCTACTGCAGGCCCTTCTTCTAAAACACTGACGAAGTTTTAAAATAAATCAAAGAAAAAATCTAACTCTACCACAACCCTTGAATATGATTCAGACAAATACCATATATCCTGGAAAATAATTTTGTGGCAGTGTGTGTATTGCAATGAGCTCTTGAAAATGCCTTTGTGTTTGGTATTGTCACCTGTGAGAAATGACAAGCTGGGCTAAAGGAAAATGGCTGCAGCCATACTTAGGTGTGTTTATGTCATAGGCCACTTTTAATGTCTCCCAAAGGCACAATAAAGTGGCAGTGGAGCCACAAAGTGGCACCTTTGTATTAGCAGGTAGGCCAACGGATAGCAGTGGGACTGTGGTCTGAGCTTAGTGTGAAATGGCGCTCTCTTTAGGCCAGTGTAGTGCATCTGCCTCCAACTGGGTGCATGAAATATTCAAAGGTCGATCAAAAGATCGAAAGGAAACTCGACCTTATCTTACGGGGAAATTTTCAAAAGCAAAAGCCATTCAAAACTCATTTGATGTGTCTTTCAAAAATGTTATGGTTCAGTTAAAATTATTCTAAAACTGATAACCATTTTCACTTTGATATCATGTCAAGAATGTCTGTTGGTTACAAGATAATTTTGACTGAACCATAACATATTTTTGAACAATAACATATTTTGGTTAATAATGCAATACCTTGACACGTAGCTTCAGTGAATTGGTAATAATACGAAAGTTCAAAGCATGCTGTACTTGAAACTCTGAATCTATGCAAAACTGATGTGAGAGATCAGATGCCTTAATTCATGGTGCACTGAGCCCTGGCAGGCTGGGAATCAACCAGGAAATGCTTCATTTGCTGTGTTTGTGCTTATCTGTTGAAAGTAAAACACAAGACATCTCATAAGGAGTCCCAGCAATTGTGAAGCTGGGTGTGGAACAGATAACAATAGAAACCAAAGCAGCCAGATGTTATTACACTGTAATTGTGTGTCCCTATTCCCATGATCCTCTTATCTGAGGGAACAAGGCCTGTTGGAAATCATTGACTTGCCAGATAGGTGGTTCTTTCTGGTTCATTTTAAAGGATGTCAGCTTTTTGTTGTTGGATATAATCTTCATATGTAAAATTTGAGAGGTATGAATTGTTTCAGACTAGGTAACTAGCAGCCCACCCATCAATGAGAGTTCATTCAATTTTTATAGGTTGTCTGCTTTTGTTTTTATAACACCATTAGATGATAATTTTGATTTGTTAATGTGCCTATTTCAGTTTTCACTCCATTGTATAATCTTGACCCATGTCATTTCACATTCATTTAGAGGCACAGCCTCAGATGTGGACCAGCTCACTGTACAGCTAGGTAAGTACATAACTTTGATAAGGTAGAGTAGTATGTGGCTAAATGCCAGAGCAGCCAGCTGTTTGTCAAGGGAGCAACACCAGCCTGCCTTTGATGGCTCCACCAGGTGAGCATCAAGAGACGTCTTGTCAGCATGCTATAACCCTTCCCTCCGTGAGCCCATCCTGGAGTTATTCTAACTATGTGCAGGTAAAGAATTACTGCAGATCAGACACAAAGGACAATAGTGTGAGGTTAAATATTCAGACGCTGAAGTAAAGGATCTTTAGTTCTTGGATGAAAGCAATTTAAAGTATAAAGAAAATCATTCTACTTTAAGAAATTATTTTCTACCAATACTGAACAGAATCAATATTGGTTTATAAAAATATTGTTTACACAATAAGAAACAGTGTGTAATCTAATCCTATGCTTTCATTACAAAGTGAACTGGAGTAGTAGAGTTTCCTGAGAATTACTGAACCCAAAATAGTGATTACAAACAGGGTATTGTACGCACGCAAATTTAGTTATGAGGCTACTGTTTCAAATGAAACGGGCCACACTGTCAGGGGGTCTTCGACTCAGTGAAAAAGTATGTGTCCATCACTCCTCAGTTAAATTTCTTGTCTGTTCCTGAGAAATGGATAGACTTTAGCTAATTGCTTTCAGTTTTTTGAAAGTGGATGTGATTGGACAACACTGTATCATGTGGTTAATGAGCGCCATGTTGAACCAGGGGCTACAAGTGACTTGTACACCAACAATTTTCTTGTCAGTTAGCTAGTGAATGTCATTCTGTTTTATTCAGCTGCACATTTTAAATATTTTTCTTGTGTTTAACTAATTAAAAAAATGAATGAAAATGAGTGAAATGTTGTGCAATTCTGCATAGGGCTGTTCAAACAAATTAGTCAATGAGCATGGGGCACTACTTACTGAATTTTCAAAAGAAGATTTGGGAGAGGAATTGCAGACAATCCCCACGAAATTAACAAAACCCAAACTGTCTCATCCAGGACTATAAAAAAAATCCTACTCACCATTTACTTTCCATGTCAGCTGTTCATGGCATCCCTTCTCTTCCCCATCTCCACATTTTTCATTCCAAGAATATGATGGCCACATGGTGGTCAACAACCTTGGCCCATAGCCTTGACCACAACCTTCACTGAAATCCAAGCCAAATAGAAGTACTGCTCTAACCACATCTTGTAAAGCCTTTACATGTGGATTGTATGGAATTTATATCTACTGAATCTGTAGTTTGTTTGTGAGCTAGTCCATGAGACAGTATGATAAAGCAACTTTCTACCACACAGGTTATTTGAGTTCTGTTGTCTTGTGGGTGATGATGTTCAACACACTTTACAGAACATTACACAGCCAAGAGTCAGCACAAGCAATAATTCTTGACATTCTCTTACAAATTACTCTCTCACAGGTAACTCTTCAAGCAACAGGGCATGCTGACATTTAATTCCTTTGATTTATGTACTGAACATTAATCCAACATTTTAAAGAGTACTCATTTTAATTCCAGTATCAGAATTGTCCTACTGTGAATTGCAAATGCAATTGTGTACACATTTTCTTTTCCACTTACATGGGATAATACCCACCCACACATAAAATCCTGAGAATGTCAAAAGCTGAAGAAACCTAATTCAGAAACTCATTCCTAACTGTTGCTCACCCTTTCTTGATAACACTGTCATCTCAGTGGATCACAACACAGGACCCATCTAATCTCAGCAACTGCCTTGAAATGCATGGGTAAAACATGTAACTGATTGGTTAAAGAGAAAAACCTTTTCTGTTGAAGCAATTCAGACTGCATTATGCATTACAGCCCATATGAATAAAACTGGGATTTCTCTCAAGATCTCCTTGAAACAAACAGTCCATTCTCCACCACATTTAATATCACCTGTCACCCAATAGGTAGATATTTCAGCTCTTCGGTAATTCACAGAGGCTGTGACTGCACTCTCACCTCCTCGTTCAACTCGCCCAAGTGCATGCCACTTTAATCCCACAGTGTCCCCTATAGACTCTCACACTGCAAAATGTGTGGGGAATGAGTGGTACTGGTGTGCGTGAGCTCTCTCTCTCATACACACACACACACACACACACACACACACACACACACACACACACACACACACACACACACACGCACACACACCCCACTGCAGGAGCCAGTAAGACAGGATCAGAGCTCCTCTCCTCCTGTGGGACGCTGGTATCACCACTGCCTCAGGCAATGGATGGCGTGAGTTCAGGCATGATATAGATGCCAACTATTCATTTATGACTGGAGCCATGTGTTTGGAGCCATCATGGACACAAATGTAGGCAACGAAACGCTAGTTGCACGCCACACTATCAAAGTCTGCAGTTTGATGCATTGAAAATGAATGAATTCCACCAACTGAAGGGGAAATATTTTATCCAGGCTTTATATTCTGGCTTTATACTGGCTTTCCCGTCACAGCGACTGTGCATAAACATAATAAAATTGCAACTGATATGCTGTGTTTGCACTGCTACAATTAAGTCTTTGATGAATAATGGTTGGTATGAATGAGAAAATAAAATGATTTGCTCATAAACTTGAATCTTTCTGAATTTTTTTGTTTTTGCTCAATTGAAAAAATAAAGGGAATTATGTATATTAATGGAATTCAATTCTTGTTAATCAGCTTTGTTCCTTGGTGACAGAAGTGGGTACCACTTAATCCACCAGGTAGATCAACATTTACTTCAAAGCAGATTAGGACTGCTTTCTCTTCCCAGTGAATATTGTTCTCGGTAAGACTTTGGAGTTAAATAACTTTGTCATCACAGCAAATATATTTTGCCATAATTCTGAAATGAAACAGCTCCCTTTTAGCGTTTGCTTTTGCTTTCCTCCCACTCTCCTCTGAAACCTTTAATCTTATTCACTTTTGTGTTCAGGTACATTAATCTCTTGAATGTTGAGAAATTAGAAAAATCAGCCCCAAAAGTGAAAATGTGATGACATGCAAGAAAAAGTGATGCTGCGATTCCTTCCCACGACAAACATCATTAAACTATGGCGAGCCAGATGTCACTATCAATCAATCAATCAAACTTTGTTTGTTATAGTGCAGTTTTACAATTAAGACTAGGGACACTGTTTCTGCCATTTCACTAGCAGCAATACTGTTGTCACTAGCATTGATTTCATCCTTACTAGTGACAGTAAACTAAGCGGTTTATTTAAACTACTGACATTAATTTTCTTACTTGTGACAATTTTTGTCTTGCTGGTGATGTACATTTTCTGATGTACAACTTCATTCTCAAAAGTGACGATTTTTCCATAACATGTGCCATTCATTTTCTAACAAGAGTTTTGTTCTCACATGTGGTGGTGTTCTTCTAAATGTTCACACTAGTGATGGTACAGTTCATGCTAGTGACATACATTTTCTTACATGCTGAGACATAGTTTACATATTTCTATTTTATGTAGAGACTATATTTCTATATGTTTGTAGCCAATACTGGATGGCTGCTGTTAGGATTCTCTTTTGTGTTTTCAGCTCAAGTCTTGTTTAGCTAAAGCATACTGTAGGTATACAAAGATATGAACTGGAAAAAAGTTTTATAATTCATTTTATAATTCATAATTTTATAATTCATTTCTGTTGTATCCTAAAACACAACCCCCTGGAAAATGAGTTTTAAAGATTGAAAAATTACTTTTTTGATTGAACATAGCTCTTGCTTTTCCAGGAGGACACTGAAATGCTACTCCTTTTGGATTGGTCAGGCTCTTCTTGGGAATCCACCACAGTTGGGCTCTCTGAAAATTACTTGCATGAATTAAAATGCACCCCCTTCTACGCTAAGTGTGTCATCATACATGTTGCTTTTGGTTTCGTGCCCGTGGCGGTCAGATTCTTACTATTAAGAAGACAGTTCTCACATATGATGCTCAATGCTAAGAGTAAAATCCTCACGTGTTGTTTATTGTCTTACTAGTGACATATATTATCCAAAGAATTCATACAGGAGCAAGCCACTATTCACCTAATCAATACTAGCATCAAATCTACTGTAATTTTGGTGATTGTGGATAAACAGAAATTGCAATGTGAGGTGAACAAAACAAAATGTTCTCTTGCTAGTGAAAACAGGCCCATCATCTCTAAATGACATCCAGGGATAAATAATGGCTCTGAAATTAGCTAATATTCAGACAGCACTGTTCTGTGAAACAAAGTTTGGCAGTGGTGCTGATAAATTGTAAGTCATTATAAATATTTCTGTTCATTGCAGTCTTTTCTACAATCCATGGTTCTGTGAGAATTCAAATGATGCTTCTTTCTACTAAACAATCAGGCTGTCTGAAGTGACATATTTACTTGTTACCATTTTGTTTATGTATTCCTATCATTTTCCTGTTAATGCACTTCATCCTCCTTTGTATTATCCTCGCTGTTCCAAAGCATCTGGTGATAAGAAGTAATGAGGCAAAACATTGCATGTCCTGCATGGAGAATTTTGACTGAATAAACAGGTACTGTTGAACTAGCAGGAGAAAGTAGAGGCAAAAGTCTGTCTGTGAAAAATATCAATGGATTTTACACTGGAGCAGGGCATTGATGCCAAACTTCGATTCACGTTTGCAGTTGAATTCCACTGATCTAAGGAAGCCTATTGAATAAGTGTCCTTCTTTCCCATCTGCTGCCAACTGAACTAATTTGAAAATTCTTTTTTTAATCCTGTTTTGCTCCTCACCTTGTGAAGTTCTTTGTGTTTCTTTAAAAAAAAAAGTGCCCACAGATCTTGAGCACTGTGGTGTCATTGCATTTATTTGTTACTGTCATACTTCTCAACACACCGGCTTTCACACAGATTTTAAATGTGGAACCACTAACAAGAGAATCTTCTTTTGTTATGTGTGGAGGCATCTGCCTTGTCATTTGCATATTTCACACAGTCTGCTAAAAGCAGAGTGTTTTCACAAGGAAAGATGCATCAAAAGGAAAGGAATACACTGACAGACATCTTAACAATAGCAAAATGAAATGGTGAGGATGTAGGCTTGTAGGAACTATAATAATATGATCTTCCTCTTTTTGATTTATATTTGATGAGTACAACACTTAGTACTTTATGTACTATATTACTAACCACCAGGGCTGGGAAGTAATGGAATACATGTAACAGTGTTACATATTTAAAATACAAAATATGAGTAACTGTATTCTGTTACAGTTACCATTTAAATTGATGGTAATCAAATTACTGTTACATTTTAAAAATATTTAGACTAACTGAAGGGATTACATCCAATGATAGGCAACTCCGGGGGTTATCTCCCATATGCCCCTCACAAAAAAAAAGAAGAAAAAAACGCACAGCCTGCCTGACTCACGAGACAGTAGAATGGAGAGTGAGACAGAAAGCAACCAGCGCAATGGATGCAACTTGGCAAAAAAGGAAGTCAGTGGTATGTGATGTGGTTGTATACTGTTGGTGATATCACACTAAACTGCCTGGGCTGTGGTTTATATAATATATGTTTGACTATCACCTTCAGTTTGGAAGCACGCCTCATGGATGTGGTACAGCAATTGAAGTAAAACAGTATACCGATGTATATACATATACAGTAGCATGCAAATAGGATGTTGAAAGAGGATCGGAGGTCAAAAAAGTGTTATCACAGTGCATAAATCAAAAGATCTAAAAGCTCAATGCAAGTCATAAATATCAAAGACTCCTTCCTGCATTGCAAAAGTACTGCTATCCACAGGTTGTCTCAGAATGCATTTCACAGGTCATACATTTTTGCCAAGTTGCATCCCATGGCCTGCTCATGAAAAACAACATGGCAATGAAGCTAATCTCATGAATGACCTGCAAAGTCACATGGCTTTTTTCAAAGTTACACATAACATAATGTGTGAAATATCTGTCAGAAATATTAATGCTGTTAGATATCTAGAGGGTAACAATACAATAAGTCATACATTTGATTTGAAAAGCTGTCTTCTTATGTGTTACCTGTTAAGCTTTCCTCTTATGTATTATGTATTATGTGGCAGGGCTTCAAGTGACATGTGTTTAATGATTTCTAGGGAGCAGTAACCTCAATTTAGCCTCTTGTCACTGGGAACTAGAGCCTTTAGTGGATACTCAGGGGTTTGTCACTAAGGCAACAGTTGCTAAGGCTTATTTAGACACGAATGCTGTAGGGTCATGCTTTTAAGTCCTCTTTTACCAGTTGCCACGTCTTGTTCTACCTCATGGGGAGAAGGCTTAGATTAAATGTGTTCCTTTTCTCAGGTGTTTGCCTGTATCTTCACCTGTGATTCACCAGCAGGGAGGAGTTGCCTTTACCTTCCTTTCCTTTTTGGCTCTTGCCCCCTGGGGTTCCCTATCCATCACTAAGAGGTTGCAGATATACATACAGAAGGTTTTTCAGAGACACAAATCAAACAGAATTATGTGAGGACTCAGGTTGAGAGCAGACCCCAGAAGGGAATTGCAGCTTGTAGCACCTCCATTCTGGCAATGGCAGTTCCGTAGGCAATGGTCATGGCCTATGGTCAGTGAATATGATTTAATGGCTTCTCTCTGCCTCCAGATTTCTGCCCTATTCAGTGCTTTTGTGCACTCTCCACTCCAGGAGAGACTGTCAATAAGTGGTTTCCTTGGATACTGAGAGAAAGTTCAGTTTAACTCACTAACATTGCATTTCCACTAATCCGCTGTCCACTTGCTCTAATTGCAGGCACAGCCAGGACAGGCGGCATTACTCTTAAGTGTCCTTCAGTACTGTCATGGGAATACAGAAACCATTTTTTTATCTTGTAATCTACTAAATTCTTCATTGAATCTAATTTATTACTTGTAGTTGAAACCAGTCCTTTAATTGCATTACTAGTATGCTAAAGATGTTTCTGAAAAGAGGGAGAGTAGTGATTTGGTCGCTAATCAAGCTGAATTTTAATCAAAAAGAAGATTTTGCAGAAATTACTCCCTGGAGCAACCCTGTTATAGCCATTTTAACTATACCTAGGTGGCTAATACTTGCAAGGCTTATGGGATGTGAGACTTTCTTGTAATCTGAGTTCCAAGCGTTCCCTTGTATGTGACATCAGTGTTTCACTCATCTGTTGCTAAAATTTACAACATTTTGTGGAGGGCAGAAAGGCAAAGGGTTTTACTTACTGGAAAATACAAGCCTGTGTGAGAACCTGAGAGGGAACTTAACTCCCCTTTCAGTCTAATATGTCTAATATGATATGGACCCTAATGATAAGTCTACTCAACTGAGCAAATTTACATGAGGCACATTACATTTTATGATGCAAAGCCACCAGACTGGTTATTTCCAAGTGACACAGCTCATTTTTATGATCCATTACATCAGACTGTGGGCTGGTAATAACACTGGAGAGCAAACACAAGTGAAGAAGTAGAACTTAAGCACTGATGGATAATGTGCTAGAGGATGCCCCTCTTTGAGTGGATAAGGATCAGTGAATTTTTGAAAAAAAGAGTTTGTACTTAAAATAAAATCCTATCTATTTTTATGCAATACTTGTAGCGATTTAACTAAATTTAACATCGAACACTCCAGTAATCACCTGAGTTGTGTGATTAAATCTCTGCAGCTCAACACCTCAGAGCATATTAAGCTCTGAACGTTGTTACTTTACATTAAACAAGAGAAACTATTGATGTTTGTGGGGCAGTGTTGTATTACTCTGTGAAGTAACCAGGCACGCTGCAACCATAATTAAACAATATTAGTAGCACACCGCATAAGGTGGAGATGCTTGTTATGTAGGTCCCATACATGTGAGATAAAATAATAAAAAGCTTGTTTTCCTCTGCCCATCCTCCTGTAATGTAATGACATCATTTCTGCACGCCTCACTGTTTTTTGATCAAGACTCAGTTAATCTACTAATATACACATCTTTCCAGATGTAGTGAACAAATAACTTTTTAAAATATGACTTCACTCTATGGATTGGATGGACAGTGTAGTCATATACTGCTGAAAAACGTTGTTGTTGCCTCATTTGGGGTAGTACTCCTCCATCAAATATGCATTTTATGCATCATCCAAGATTAATTTGCACAAGTTTAAATCATCACTGAGTTTCATATGCAGATAGAGCAGACCTTGTGCTTACTGTGACATCTCATGTGGAGACTCTGGTGCTGATTTAGCTTTTTGTGAGTGGTAATTGCCTCTGCTACAGTGCGTTAGATGACGATTAACTCTTATATTGGGGACGACAGTAACCAAGTGGCCTTGATTATGATAATTAGGGCCAAAGTGATACTGTGGATAGTGATACAGAGTAAATAAACCAAGCTTCAGATGCAGCAGGCTCCTGTTCGCCATCAATAAGATATAAGTAATTACTAAAATTCCAAATAATTTCAGGGCAATGCCAGAACACATTAAACTCAGCACTGTGAGAGCAACAAGGGGAAGGGAATACACAGTGATGCCCGTGAGGAAGTCTTCCTTCCCCTAAATTCAGAAATAAACTTCTCTCCTTGCCAGCTCTTCCCCATTTCATTAGACTGACTCCCTGGTGGCCTTCAGACAAGATAAGGAGACAAAGTTATGGATTGCCTTTGTCCAAGTCTCTACTTATCAAATAACACAATTTTTAAGCAATTACACACACAGTCTATTTACACTGTTTGTCAGTTTTCCTCTGAACAACTATCAGACCTCTGAGTGGCTCATCACCACGTTAATGATAATTTTTGCTTCATGGTAATAATGCTGACCTGCAACAGTACAAATATTATGACAAAGTAGTGTAGGTAAAAAAACATGTATATTAGTTGAACAAAAATTTCAACCCTCTAGTTTCAGATCTAAAGCAGGGTGTGAAATATGGGGGGGGGTCTCGGGGGGTCTGAGACCCCTTGATTGACACTTGAGACCCCCTGAAAGCCTCAAAAGCAAAATTTTGGGGGGTCTCTGGAAACATCTTTAAAAAACTATTTGTCACTTGCAATTGTCACTAAAAATGTCATTTAACCCTTAAAGCCGCACAGACGCACCCTGCGTCCAAATTCACATCCCTTATTCATCGCTAACGATGCTAGTTGCTTGTCTATGCGACGAAATGTTGGTGAGAATAAAAAAAATTGAATTTACATCAAATTTAATCATAGTTACAATCTGCATACAACTCTGCGTCCATCTCCACACCCATTACTCTTGTTTGAATTAGGCAACTCATGAACTCGTCATTGCATAGTTATGGAAAACATATCACAAAAAAGAGTGTAACGGAAGCTTTGTAATGATGCTAGTGACATGTTTGTACATACCGAAGTAATCACGTTATGAAGACAGATAAAACTTCTGCAAAGTAATATCTTACTAAGTAATATATAATTTCTTCACCCATTTTCACACTCCTGCTTCTTGGCTGAGGTCCCTATCGCTTCACAACGTACCACATATCAAAAGAAACAGCAGAATTTACCCTTTCCGATGACACTAGTTGTTTCTCTGTGCGACAAAGCGGGTAATCCGGTTTTGAAATCACAGCAAATTTCTGCATTGTCCCCAACATAGGGCTGATATTACATCCCACTTTGTATGGAGCACTCGGTAGGGGCATACCTGCCAACACTCCCGTTTTTCCCGGGTTTCTCCCGTATTTCAAGGCCATCTCCCAGCGCCCTCCCGTTTTGTTGTTTCTCCCGGAAAACTCCCGTAATGTGCATGGCAAACTTTATTATGAATAATCATCATACACGGATCCATACGTTTTGTATTTTTGTCTGACGTTACCCAACTTGCCAGATCGTCTATGAAACACAATCTACACACACAATACAATTTTTTATTTACTTATTTATTTACTATCCACAACCCCCCTACCCCCGGCGAAGAAGCCTCCCGTATTTTGAAACCGAAATGTTGGCAGGTATGGGTAGGGGGGACCACCTGATTGCCACCTGGTATTTCGCACACTGATCTAAAGGTATAAAAAAATGACTTAAAACATTGCTTAGGCTTGATATGCAACAAAAAAAGGTTTTTGTATTATTATAAATAATAAACTACTCTTACTGTTAACACAAGGGCAACAGTTCTTCAAATTTTTCTTCATTGATTGTCATTATATTTAAAATGTAGTGTCTTCACACACACTGTTCTTACTTACAATCAGTTTTCTCTCAGCAAATAAAAAAACTGTGGTGAAATGTTTGAAATGATTTGAATGGTAATAATTCTAACATTTAATCTGCAGTAATGTAATACATGGACACTGGTACAGTAGTCCCAAAGTGTGAAAATTTAATTCTGTCAATTAATTACGGCTAATGGTTATTAGATTTTCAAAACATGTCATAATGTTGATGAGGCCATGTAATTGGTATTAATGCATTATCTGAAGGCACATGATAGCATACCCCTTCACCGTAAAGGTAGGCCACATAAATCTGTTGAGAAAGCAAGAAATCTGTAGAGGAAGGGAAGTTTGTGTCAGGACTACGGCATCTTAGCCGGTTGTTTTGTTTTCCCTGTCCTTGTGCTCGTGTTTTTCCCTGTGTTCCAGCCCCACCCTGCTCTCTGCCCTGTCGCCGCCCACCTGATTACCTGACCGTCTTCACCTGCCTGCCTGCGCATCTGCATCCCATCTCCTCATCACTTTGCCCTATTTATTCCCTGCTTGTTTCTTGTTTCGTTGCCAGTTCGTCACAGTCTACTCTTTCGCTACTCGCCGTCTGTTTTTCGTGTTTGCCTGCCGGTTCTGTTTCCTTGCTTGTTTTTCCGACTTCGTTCCTCGTTCTACCCCTGTGGATTGGTTGCCGTGTTTTTTTTCTGGTTTTGAACTGTGTCTGTTTTGACTACGATCTTGGATTACGCTTCGGGTTTGAATGAACCTGTGTGCACCAGTCTTCCCTGTCTGCGCCTGAGTCCCTGCCTGAGTTCTGACATTTTGTTTGCTGTTTTTTCAATATTTGCAGAGACTTGCTTTTTTATCTTCCATTTGAATACATTTTCAATCGAAATAAAATTTGCTGCTACCAAACAGTTGAGACATTCAAGTGCAACCATTGCTAAGTGGTGCCAAGTGAAGCAACGTATTACACTAAATTGAACCATATTACTTTTATGGACAGTGGTTTTATGCACTGGATTTTGGCTGCATTTGCAGTATTGTCTTATGGTTAGTTGTATTAAGTTAGTTAATTATCTTACAACTCAGTTTCAAAGAATGAGGCATCCTTATAAGACATGTCTATTTAAGAAATGTTGAATATGGCATAGATTTTAAATCTAAATGCATTCTTCATTAATATAAAAGTATTTCATCAGCACACAAAAAGAACTGCAGTCCTTCCAGTCATTGTAATGATTCACATTTAGATTCCTTTGAACAGGAAAAAAATACATCTTTTATGGAAATGTATCTTTTTTTATACAGTACTTCCACACCTAGTGTGCACAGTTAGATGCTTTCATAATCTTTTTCATATAATTATGATTATTGTGGTTCCAGGGTATCAGCCATGTAATAGATCCTTGCCAATCCTCTAGGATACAAAAAAGGTTAATTGGAGTTACATTTTCTTTCAGCAGTGAGAAGGAAGAACCTTCCTCTGTTCTTAATTCTGCCCCTACCTCTGCACCCTGCTTGGTTATTCAATTCACTGTCTGCTGTGGTTCTCCTGGGATGTAGGTGTTTATGAATGAACTGCAGTCACCTCAGGGTTTCCCCTCCCCAATCAGTGTTGTATTAATAATCATGTTGGAGTCATCTTAGTGACGTATTACATTCTGATAACCCTCCTTGCATCAGTTGGACTATACTCCCACATCATTAATTTTGACTTGTATTGGTGTACTACTGATTGGCTGTCTTCTCCTCCCACTATTTGAAGTGATTAAACCTCTTCAGGAATCTCTGCTTCTGGCATCTGACTTGCAAGGCAACTATCCTAGACTACATCGTGCTGAAAGACACTTGTGTTTCAGTGTTCTAATTGCTGTCAAAAATCACATGGTTTATAAAGAACATTTGCATGTACAGGCACATGTGCATGAGGGTAATCGAATGATTGTGCCCACAGTTGGAGCGCCAGAAAAGGCCTATTGGTATTTTCATTGCAATACATTCCCAATAAATTATTTTATACTATGTGAGTGAATGCACTGACAATTATTGGTATTGGAAATCACAAACCATGTATGTGTTATTTAACATCAATATTACCTGGCAATACTACAAAGTTGGCCACTCAATTGTTCTTCTGCCATGTATTGCCTAACAGCACTAGGAAGAGGTACCACCAAAAACAGTTTTATAAAAAAGATGACTTTTTACAAGATTACATGTTACCCTTATGCTTTGTAGAATAATTTTTTTATCCATTAAGAATATGATTTTGTTCTCTGAAGTGCTATTAAGTTTAAACTATTACATTTTAAATATTTTTAAAGTGAAAAAAA
Source organism: Megalops atlanticus (assembly GCA_019176425.1). NCBI lineage: Eukaryota > Metazoa > Chordata > Actinopteri > Elopiformes > Megalopidae > Megalops > Megalops atlanticus. Next base: position 8,064,468 of record CM032885.1, on the reverse strand, counting down.
AACAAATACCTGCTTTATTTCTGCAGCAGAAATAGGTTCGGTTTGGTTAGGTTAGAAATGCATAGATGTGAATTGCTCTGTATACCTTCTTCTTGTAACTCAACAGGCATAGCATATGAAATTGACAGCATTAGATCAACAGGTGAGTTTTCTGAAGGATGTGCAGCATTTAGTTTGTAATTACGTCTTGTGACACAGGAGATTTTGCGGTTTTGTTTGCTTTTCGTAATACACAGTGATACCATATTTCTGCATATGTGAAAATATTTCATATTTGGTTTTCCTGGTAATTAACTAAAGTTATAGTAATTTATCTTTTATTGCCATCCATCCAAGGCAGAATCCCAGAAGTGTGACATACAGACTAAAGTGGCTGGGCTCGTAGTCAGGAGGGTCTGGACTTGAACCCGGCGGGGGGGTGCTGGTATACCGTGCTTAAACCCTCAGAAGGAATGCATAAGCACAATTGTGTCATATATAATAAGCTGCATGGATGGATACAAACAACAGCTGTTTCGCTGAAGTTAAAGGGAAGAGTCAAGTACATAAGTACTGCAGGGTAAACAAATGTGTTTAGAAAAAGCAAGGTAAATCCTAATGGCTTTTTTTTTTTTAAAGGAGCAAGTTCGTGAGTGTTTATCAGTGAAATCAGGATGGCGTTTTGAGCAGATGGCATAGATGTGTTGCAACTGCAGGGTCGTAAAGTATGAGTGGAGCATTACTTTCCTTAATAATTCCCTGTTTGGAAAGCACAGAGCAGCATGTGACTCTGAGGCAATGAGCTCCCATATGCCAGCATGCCTCTCTGGTGGAGTGTGTACTGTAGCAGTACTAGTCTGGGCCATACGGAGTCATTAGAGGAATAACTCCCACTCATGCTATTCCTATTTGACTATGCACCATACAAAAGAGCTTGAAATCGCTAAATCATGTACCATGTTGCAAAGGACCTCCTACGTCTTCTCAACATCATTATGGTACCAAAATTCAGTCTTCTGAATTTTGTCTGCTTACGTTCTTTCCTATTTCCTGAACACACCAAGCATTAAGCTCTGAGGTGCTACTGGAACAGCTCTTCTGAGTGAGAAAAGTGTAATCTCAGTCTGTAAACAACATACACATGGCATATGCTTTATTTTTTCATTTGAGTTAAGCCAACTTCTGAGAGTTTATGAATTAACTATCCTCTGTGCTTTAAGTGGAATGACATTATGTAGACTTGGACTGCTGTTTTTTCCATGTTTTCAAATCTTCTGAAGAGATAGACTAAAAGAGTTCCTCTTGAACTCCACTCACACTGAGTAGTTTACATCTGAACCTGTTATCACTCCTTGTCTATATGTCTAGCTGCTCTCTGAACAGGAAATAGGTAGTGCACAGGTCTAACCAGGCCAGGAAGGGGATAGAGGCTAGACCATCTGTTTCTATTAGTTTGAGGAATTGTAATAAAGTTACCTTTGTGATTTTGCCTGCATGTGGCTGTGGTTTTTATTGGATGGATAGGGTAACCTGCGAGGGGAAGAGCAAACATACAGAACACTCACACTGTATACGCCGGTTGTGTGTGTGTGACTCCAAAGGTGTCAGAACCAATTGTCCTTAGGAGTCTTTTGTGAGGGAGTGTTACGACCATGGTTGTCGTGTGTTTATTTATTTATTTTTTTTCCCCGATGTATTTTACTTTCGTTCCGGCTGTGTGCTTTGCGTTGTTTTTCGTTTTCCCCAGGTCTGTCTCATCCCCTCCCAAAGTGTGTCCTTCGTTTGGCGTCTCCTCCCCTCTCCCGTGATTGGAGCCTTCCCCATTTCCTGGTCAGCCCTCTCCCTTCAAAGAGGCTCTGTCCCTGCAAGAGAGGAGACCATTGTCGCTCCCCGATGTTCACTGTCTGTATTCGTTCGGTCGGTATTCCCTTCTGTATTTGTAGCTGCTATTTGTACTTCGTCATTTGTAATCTTAGGTCCTCATTCGTGAGTTTTGAGCAAACTCACATGAGCAGCATTTCTTGAGTTTGCTCATGTGAAAGCTAACTTGTTTGATAAGTGGTGCTCTGCCAGTAAAGTGTCAAATTTTGAGCAGCTGAAGGAGTTATTGTTGTTAGAAGAGTTTAAATGGTGCCTTCCTGAAAATATTGTTCTGTATCTAAATGAGCAAAAGGTCTCTTTGCTGTCTGAAGCTGCTGTCCTGGCTGATGAGTTTGTGCTCACCCATAAGGGTATGTTCTCGTCTCTGAGGCAAGATGTTACTAAGTGCAATTTCAGTTCGAAAACGTCGCCTAGTGTGCCCAAGACTTCCAAGTCCCCTGACCCCTTGGGTGAAACCCGTGAATGTTTTTACTGCCATGAAATTGGACATCTCATTGCTATTTGTCCAGCTTTAAAATGTAAAACCCAGCTACAGAAATCACAAGGCCCTGTGAAGAGTGTAGGTCTTATTCACACTCTGTCTCTGCCTGTTGATAGCATGTTATCTATGTCATCTATTGACCCCTCATTTGAACCTTTTCTTTTAGATGGTTTTGTTTCGCTTTCTGATACAGACGCTGTGCATTGCCCTGTGCGCATCCTTAGAGATACTGGAGCAGCCCAGTCCCTCATTCTGTCAAGTGCTTTGTCATTTTCTGAGCAATCATCCTGTGGATCGGATGTACTCATGCAAGGCATTGAGCTAGGGATTGTGAGGATCCCTTTGCACACTGTTTATCTACAGCAGTGTTTCTCAACCCTACTCCTGGCGGCACCCTGTCCTGCATATCTTCTATCTATCCTTGCTCTACCTATCTGACTGAACTCATCAGTGGCACGTTTTATTAGCTGAGCACACCTGATTTAATCAAGCTGCAAGGATAGATAGAAGATATGCAGGACAGGGTGCTGCCAGGAGTAGGGTTGAGAAACACTAATCTACAGTCAGATGTAGATGTAAGATGTCTGCACCGATGAGTTAGTGCGTGAGTTTCCCTCTGTGTTTACAGCGTGTGTGGTCATGTACGGTCAAGCTCATAAATTCAAAGATGTGGTGGATCTCTCTGACACTCTTCTGTGTGATGATGACTCTAAAGGTGTGTCTAAATGTACTATGGTTCCTCCTGTACCTAACGATGTGTCTGAGATTAAGTCTCCTGTTACAGATGACGCTGAACTTCTTCCGCCTTTTGGAGGAGCGCAACTCGCTGCTGCCCAGAGAGCTGATGCGTCTTTGTCCCAATGTTTCTCTGCAGCTGTAAACAAGACGGACTTGTCACAACATGCCGTACCTTATTTTTTAGATGGTGATGTACTCATGCACAAATGGACACCTCCTTGCTCCGCACATGAGTGGAATTCTGTGTTTCAGGTAGCTGTTCCAAGGTCCTCCAGAAGTCATGTTCTGGCAGTAGCTCACGATCACGAACTATCTGGGCACCTTGGAGTCAAGAAAACATGTCATTGCATTTTGAAACATTTCTTTTGGCCAGCTCTGAAATCTGATGTTACCAAATATTGCCGTTCCTGTCACTACTGTCAAATTTCGGGAAAGCCCAACCAGGTCATCCCCCCTGCTCCGCTAAGGCCAATTCCTGTGATGGGTGAACCTTTTGAGAGAATTATTATTGATTGTCTTGGACCGCTGCCAAGAACTAAGGCAGGCAAGATGTATGTTTTAACTTTATTGTGCACGGCCACCAGGTATCCTGAGGCCATACCACTGCGCATCCTTAAAGCAAAAGCTGTGGTTAAAGCCCTAGTAAAATTCTGTTCGACATTTGGATTACCAAAATTTATTCAAACAGGTCAGGGATCAAATTTCACTTCCAAACTTTTTGCCAACGTTATTAAACAATTACACATCAAACACCAGGTTTCTAGCGCTTATCACCCAGAATCCCAGGGCGCCTTGGAAAGGTTCCATCAAACCTTAAAAACAATGCTTCGTACATACTGCCTGGCTGAAGGAAAAGAATGGGATGAGGCAGTTCCCCTTCTTCTGTTTGCCATTCGCGACACAGTGCAAGAATCCCTCAGATTCAGTCCAGCCGAATTACTGTTCGGTCACACAGTTCATGGTCCACTGAAGATTCTGCAAGAGCAGTGGTTATCTTCCGATCAGTTGCACTCTTTTCCTACAAATGTGCCGGATTATGTATCCACTTTTTGTGAGCGGTTACACACAATGTGTGACTTAGCCCAACGCTCTCTAGCTTGCTCTCAATTCCATATGAAAACTCGGTTCAATCGAAAGTCTGTTCAGCGCTCATTCCAAGTTGGGGATGAGGTGTTGGTGTTGCTGCCCATACCAGGTTCTGCTCTCCAAGCAAAATTTTCTTGCCCCTACGTAGTCCCGTCGAAAATCAGTGACACTGACTACGTTGTCAAGACACCCGACCGAAAGAGAAAGTCTCGTGTGTGCCATGTAAACATACTAAAACCTTATGAGTCTCATTCCAAAGTTGAGGTCCCTACCTCACCCGCTCCTGTTGCTACAGTTGCCAATTCAACTGTGATAGTATCCCCATCAGAATATTCGCCCAAGATTGATGGACTCAATTAAGGTAGTGCCAGCCTCCTGTGTGCAAGATTGCCAAACTTGGAAACTCTCCAAACGCTTCCATCGAAAGTATCCCCTTTGTCAGAGTCTGCACAGGTGGATATCATGCAGTTTGTTGAGAAGTACCCATTGCTATTCTCTGACACTCATTCTGGAACAAATGTCTTCAAGCATGACATTGATGTTAGTGATCATAGCCCTGTAAAGCAAAATGCATATCGCATTAATCCGGCTAAGCAGGCAATTATGAAAAGTGAAGCCACTTACCTGCTTGAGAATGGTTTGGCTCTCCCGAGCTTGAATCCTTGGTGTTCCCCCGTTTGCTCATCCCTAAGCCTGATGGAACGCACCGATTCTGCACGGATTACCGAAAGGTAAATGCGTTAACCAAGCCAGACTCCTTTCCTCTTCCGATAATGGAAGACAGCCAAAATTTGTTACTAAGCTCGACTTATTGAAAGGTTACTGGCAAGTGCCTCTCACTGATCATGCCTCCGAGATCTTGGCCTTTGCCACCCCGGACCATTTTCTGCAATATGAAGTCATGCCATTCGGGTTGCGAAACACACCTGCTACATTCCAGCAGCTAATGAACAAAGTTCTTGCCAATCTTGAAAACTGCGAAGCATATCTCAATGATGTGGTTGTGTATTCCACTGATTGGGACAGGTACCTCCACACGTTATACAATGTGTTTTCCTGCCTTCAAGATGCTTCGCTTACATTAAACTTGGCTAAGTATGAATTTGGGCATGCCACTGTTACTTATTTGGGTAAGCAGGTTGGCCAAGGTACAGTTCGCCCCTTGGATGCGAAAATCAAAGCTATTAGTGCCTTCCCGATACCCAAGTGTAAACGGGAGCTCAGATGCTTTCTGGGGATGGCCGGCTACTACAGGAGTTTCTGTAGAAATTTCTCCAATGTAGTGTCACCCCTGACGAATCTGCTTTGAGACTCTCAGAGTTTTGTGTGGATCCCTGAGTGTCAGTTTGCTTTTGAGGCTATAAAGAGTCTTTCGTGTAGTGCCCCAGTGTTCTGCCCCTAACTTTGAGAAACCTTTTATATTGGAAATTGATACTAGCGCCATTGGAGCTGGTGCTGTGTTTCTCAAGGAAGATGATCATGACATAGATCATCCTATCTGCTTCGTCTCAAAAAAAAATTAATGGGCACCAACTCCATTATAGTATCACTGAAAAGGAAACTCTCGTGCTGTTGCTGGCTCTGCAGCACTTTGAGGTATATACTGGATCCTCTTCCAAACCAGTCGTCATTTTCACCGACCACCAGCCCCTAACCTTCCTTCATCGAATGTGCAATTTGAATCAGCGCCTAATGCCTTGGTCCTTGATTGTTCAGGGATACAGTTTGACAATTCGGCACAAAAAAGGCACCGATAATGTGGTAGCCGATGCGCTCTCACGCTCTATGTCTTAGAATAAAATTACTGGTGGTTTTTGTCTTAAGGGGTGGGGTGTTACGACCATGGTTGTTGTTGTTTGTTTATTTATTTGTTTTTTTCTCCGATGTATTTTATTTTCGTTCCGGCTGTGTGCTTTGCATTGTGTTTCGTTTTCCCGAGGTCTGTCTCATCCTCTCCCAAAGTGTGTCCTTCGTTTGGCGTCTCCTCCCCTCACCCATGATTGGAGCCTTCCCCCATTTCCTGGTCAGCCCTCTCCCTTCAAGAGAGCAAGAGAGGAGACCATTGTCGCTCCCTGATGCTTGCTGTCTGTATTCGTTCGGTCGGTATACCCTTCTGTATTTGTAGCTGCTATTTGTATTTTCGCGTTTGTAATCTTAGGTCCTTGTTTGTGTGTAATTGTGAGTATTTTTTTTGGTTTTCTGTGCCACCGTTATTGGATGTGGGAAGTAGGGAGTCGATGCCAATTTCTTTTGTTGTTAATATCTTTTTTTCACACTGGTTTCGTTAGTAAGGGAGAAAGGGAGGTTTTGTTTGGTATTTATTTTATGCTAGGTCAATTAGTTTCCCCCCTTGTTAGTTAGTGTGTGTTTTGTTTATTATTTTGGCCTTAACGACTCCTGAGTTTGTGTTCCCTGCCACCCCCTTTTATTATGTTTATGTTAATAAATTTTTCTTAAATTTTCCGTATTACGACTTTGGTCTCCCCTTTTTTCCCTGTTACGGTCTGACCCCAGGGAGTGAGATGAGAAATAAGAGGGTGGCTCACTTTTAGGTAGGCACCTGAATCTAGAACACAGGAACCATTCCAATCCTTTTGTGTGACTTGGTTTAAAACCAGTGAACAGATCACATTACGTATGCTTAGCTTGCTTTATTTTATAGTTGTAGTGCATACCAATTACAACACTGGAGTCAGACTCCCTTTCAGATCCAGATTACATCCGAGTAGAAGCCATGCCTGGGGTTATACTTTGTGTGGTGCCTTAAATCTTGCCATCTGTCTTTTCTTTGCTGTTTTTCCCACAACATTTACCTTATCACAGGTACTTTACCATATTGCCTTTCTTCCTATTAGTAACAGCAGTGAAATAACAGCCATACTGTTATATCACAGCTGAAGCTCTCGAATGGCCCATATTTAAAATTAAAAGGACAAACATTGTGTGTGTACTTTCTTTGGCCCTTATCAGTGTTCTTAATGAATCAGGCCCTGAGGGGGGAAACCACTCTCACTGATACTGTGTTGTCCTTTATCTGCATTATGAATTTAAGCAAGCATGTATTTTCAATTCTTGCATATCGCCATGAGCACTGCAGACACTGAAGCTGATATTCTTTGAGAACTGAAAATACTTAAAAATGTGTTACAGCAATTCCAAACAACAAGCAAACTGAAAATACCTTTGAGAACTTTGTTGTTGTGTTTAATGTAGTTCAGAGATGCAAATTTACAAAATAAATGCCTTTGATCTGTTCATCCATGAGTCTTCACTCCAGGTAACCTTCTGTGCAGCTATAGCATCACACTGATCATATCTGCACCCACTTAAACATGTGATTTGAAATTATTAACTGACCAATTTGTGAATTTTGTATGATTTAAAAACAGGTTAAACAACAAGTCAGAAGAGCACTGCATGAATTTAAATATTTTCTATCATCTTTCTCCTTTGCTGGCTAATCTGCTACAGTGTCCCATTTTAAAACAAAAATCCAAACAGGTTCCATAAACCCTCAGAAGTTACTCTGTACTTTCTCCTCCCTCTTCACCCCCCCCCCCCGCCACCTCCCTACCTCCTTACCTCCCTTTACCCTCGCTGCTAATGAACTTGCATTCTAATTTGAGGAATAAGTGACAGAAATCTGCATCTCCCTCTAAGAACTGACACATGCCCCCAGTTGCTGTTGCTGGGCCCACTACCATTTTAACTGCTTTCGCAGCATTCTTGCCTACTTCCAGTTCTGAACTCCTATAAATTCACATAGAAACCAATATCAAACTCCTTGTAGGTCCAAAAATAAGGATCTATGTCACTGCTCCCATTTCTCTCAGAAACACTGGAGTTGGTTGCTGTCCTGGCTCAACATGGCCTACCTGATTCTAACCAGTCTAGCTTCAAAGCATAAGAATAAACTGCTCTGCTAACTGTAATCAAAGCACTCACATTTGCCAGAGTTGCCTCCATGTCCTTTGTCCCAATCCTGCTTGATCTATCTGCTGCTTTTGATACTGTTGACTTTCAACCCTGGCTGAACTGCCTGTTTTGGACATTTCTCACAAGTGGTTTCCATCCCATCTGTCTGACTGCTCCTACAACATAACATGACATGCCTGTCTCAGAATCTGCCAAGCAGTAACAAAACCAGCACCTCCATACCTATCAATCATCACACATTACACTCCTCCCAGATCACAATGCTATGGTCGCCTAGTATTACCTATGTGGAACAATCACTCCCCACATTCATGTCCCTTCTCTGTCCTCACCCCCAAATGGTTGAATGAGCTCCCCACTACAACTTTGTCCCCTCCTAACACTGAGACAAAAGCTGGTTGTTGTAAACACAGATCGCAATTTAAGTATAGAAGATAAAACCATGGTGGCACTTTAGGCTTCTGCAGCAGCATAAGCTCAGTGGTAAAAGCATTGTGCTGATATAAGCCTGGTGGCTGGAAATTGATAAAAATAGTTTAAGGTGGTGCGCCCAATGACAGCACTTACTCCTATCGTGACAATGATTCCCACCACATGATGGCTTGATATTTAAAGGATGGCACCAACAATATCTGTGTGTAGCCGGGTAGTGTCATTTTCTTTCTCACACCTGTTTTCACTTAGTCTGTCGGTAAGAAATTAGCATATTTCACAAGCTCTCAGTGTATAAAAGACCCAGGTAAATCCTACCTGAATGTCTGCTTCCGGGATATCCGCCTCTTTCTTTACCTGCTCCTCCATTGTTGGAAAGCTTCACTTTGCGGTTGCTGCTGGTGCAACTTGCGGTGCGTTTCTTTGCTACTGACCATCTGGTAGGCATATTTTCAGTTCTAGTGTTTTCCCTGTTCTGCTTTGCGTGGTAGTAGCACTATTGCTTTTGTTTGTAGCTCCATCAGCTAAGCTGTGGCACTCCCTGGCGCTATCCATCTCCATGTGTTTGCCATGCTGCGGGTACATACGTGCAGGGTACAGTATTGTCTTTAAACATCAAGTTTATTCCCTTTTTTGGTAACTTCATTTTGTCCCAACAGGTAGCACTAGGCCTGCAAACTGTTCCAGGGGAATTGGTATTGGCGTGCCACATTCCGACCAAGCTGCTGTTTTGCCTCTGCTTTTGTCTCTGCCATTGCTTCTCTGCCATGCTCTCTTCTTAATGTTAGTTAGCCTGTATTGGATAGCGTATTGAATATCGTTTGCATGGGCCGTGTGATTTATGCAGTGCAGGGTTACGTTGTGCACAACTTTTGGTGACCCTGTTTAGTTAACCGCGTTGTTTGTCTGTGGGTGGGCTGTCTGGAAGTGTGATTTTTTTGCTCAGTTGGAAGTGTAGCCTGGTACCAACTGGTATATATAATTGTGTAGTGTGCCTATTGCCCAGCTAATACATTTTCTCTCTATTTAAAGCTGCAGCTGAGTGCCCCTATTGGGGAGGCTAGTCACCAGGTGGTGGTATCCCCTCACTGCGTGGAGTCTTTAGGAGCACCCCGGTTTGTCTCATCCATTATTGTGTGCAGTGTGTGTGTGTGTGTGTGTGCATGTGGCTTGGGACTTGGGCACACCCTCCAATTAGTGTGCCTCCCCAAGGTAAGCCTTTTTGGTATCAACAAACCTGTGTTCTGTGTGCAAGTACTAGGTTAATACTCTCTGGGTGAAATTCCCAGGGTGGTGTAGCAGGCTACAATTTAAACATTCTCTAGCTGACTTGGTGTATTTCTAGCCCTCCCTCGTGCCACATGTGCAGCTAACTGCCTAACACCCATTGAATGCACTTCTTCTGAGTTATGTTAATTGACTGAAGACATTAACGCTATGTTCACACTGTTAGTCCAAATCCGATTTTTTGCATATCCGATCAGAATCCCATCTTCCTGATTGACTGTCCGCATTATATATTGCAAGTGATCAGATCCGATCTGTGTGTCCGGGTGGCAATCCTCATTTTCAGTCTTATCCACATTTGTTACTACAGTAATGACATTGTGCCCAGAAGTAGAAGTAGTTAGCATAAACAAAACAAAATGGAGGGTAATGAAATGAGCTTGCTTATTGCAATGTGGAGCCGCAGCGCAAGTTTTATAAAAATAATGAGACAGTGTCAGAGATGGAGGAGGCGACAATTCTGTCGAACACATGTTAGCTCCAGCTCTGACTATGACCTACAACCGCTCATCAATGGCTCCCTCCGCCACCAAACTAGTATGTTTTCTGTACGTGTGATGTACACGTGAGCTTTACGTGGCGTCACAAGTCACATACGTAAGAAGAAAAAAAAAAAAAAACGTGAAATCCGATCAGAGCATTCAGACCTAAACGGATGTGCAAAAATATTTTTGGATTTCAAACCACATACGAATGCAGTTTGAAACAGATTTGTAAAAATCTGATCTTATGTGATTTTTGGCTGTTCAGACTTGCTACATATGATCGGATTTGGACTGACAGTGTGAACATAGCCTAATACAAACACAATGTAACCTGGGTAGGCTGTCCCCTTTTATTTTACGTGGCTTAGGTAATTGGGGGTGTGGTAGGTCACGCATAGCCACTACCTGTCTCTTTAACTACCTTGCTTCTGCTTTTGGATCCTTGCATGTCCTGTTTCCTGTTTATGCAGTGGTGTTGGACCGCATGCCGCCAGCCATCCTGTGCTTGCCTGGCCGAGGTAATCTTGACTTGTCGACTTGTTGTATAGGTATGTATAGTCCATAGCATTGTTAAATTTGAAGTGCATGCATGTATGTCTACACGTGTATCGTTAACCCAATGCTTTTACGTTTGTTTAGAGTATCTGTAGGCCAGTGCTGGAGCCATAGAGTTTGTCTCTGTCTGCCTGTGAGCTCGTGGAGTAGTTTCTTCTACTGTGTTTTTATTCGAGGTAATGACGCATGTTGTAGGTTCGTCTCACCAGCATTTAAGGTAATTTTCGTGTTTATAATGTGTGCGACGATGCTGTGTTTGTTGTGTTCTTTTGTTTCAGGTCTTCCCCTCTGCAACACTAGCTGCTGTTTTGCCTCAAGATAGTTCTGCCCTCAGCGGTGTGGGTTAGGTTAGACTGTGCGAACTGCAGGTGTTCTATGTGTGTTGCTGTGTGTGCTGCAACACAAATTAAACACAAACCAACTGGGTGTAGTGTAGCTGTTTTAAATCCTTTTTTTATTACAGTTTTAGTATAGTGAGCAAGGAGGTGTTTGGTGGGGCGGTTAGCATAGTGGTTTTCCCATCACTGTGTGTATTAATGCTAACTGCACTTTATCACATAGGCATGCGTTGGCTGTTTGAGAGTGATTGAGAGTGCACTTGGGCCCTGTTTACACTTGGTTTTAAAATGCGTCTTGGGCGATCGGATCACAAGTGGACAGCTGAGACATATCGTCGTTTACACCTGTGTCTATCATGCGTCTCTTTTTTTGTTTATTTATGTAGAAAAAACATTTACAAAAGCACATACAATGTTAATACAAACCACGAGGCAAGCACTACATCTATCAGAGAAATATCATAAAAAAACAGAACAGTATAACTATATACAGTCAGGGGTATGTAGAAATCAAATAAATATTGAAAAATGCTCACATACATTTATAGTACGTATTGCTTTTTTTGTTTTTAACGCCATGAAGTAACTCAACATAATTCTTAATTTCTGTAATGAATAGACAAAAGTTTGGTTTACCTTTGGCCCATTTCTGCTTATGTATATGGTATTTAGCCATAATTATACACATATTTATAAAAAAATATAACATCTCGTAGGATATCTTTACCTTTGAAATACAACAGTACGTCTTTTCCAGATAGATGAGCCCTAATGTTGACATCTTTAAAAAAAAAAGGTTTCCATATCAATCTGAAACATTCTGCTAAAAATACAATAATAAAATCAATGATCAACAGTTTCACTCTCCATTCCACAGAACTCACATTTGTCATTAATGTCCTTATCAAACCTTGAAAGAAAATTTTGAACTGGATACAGTAAATGAATGATTTTAAAAGATACCTCTTTAATTTTATTGGTAAAGCAGTATTGTCTTGGTAGGGTCCATGCCTCTTTCCAGTTGATATCACTATATTTTGATCACCAGTATGTTATTAGAAGATGGGAGCTTGTTCTGTATACACAGACCTATTATGAAGTTATTATTCCATTTTCTTCCTTTTATATTCACACCATTCATTACAATATCAGGTGTATAAGTATATTTCAGTTCATAAGGCAAATTTCCTCTAATTAGACATATTAGCCCTGAAGAGATGGCAGCAAACACAATAGCATATTCTTTTGTAGATATTGGTATCTGAAATTTAAGAAATTCTGTTTAAGTATATAAAGGTGTCCATTGTCATTAAATAACTGCCTCACCAATAAAATATCTGCATCTACCCATTTCTTAAAGTACAAAATTTTATTTTTTAATGTTATATCCTTATTATTCCAAATAATGCATTTGTGTGGGGAAAAATTATGTTTGTAAACCAGCAACCAAGAAAGTAAAACCTGTCTGTGGAAATTACTTAATTTAGTTGGGATTTTTCTTACATCAAAATTGCATTTTAGAAAGAATTCAATGCCACCTATTTTTTTTTTTTTTTTCAAAAACTAGATTTGGGACCAAAAACCAAATCTTCTTTATGTTAAAAATAATTTTTAATCCATTTATTCTTCAAAATATTGTTTGATGCGTTAAAATCAAGCATATTCAGACCTCCATTAGTAAATGAATTACATAAAATCTAAATCATCTATTTCTTTAATTGTTGACTGTGGGACTTCCAAGGTAAGAGCTGTGTAAATTAATCGAGATATACCTTCAGTCTTTGACAACAGTATTCTGCCAGTTATTGATAAATCTATTAATAACCATGTATCACATCTATGTTTGACTCAAATCTATGATGATAGGGCTAAAATTCAGAAGACATCTCTCATTTTCATTTTTGCATATCTTGATTCCTAAATATGTGACTACATCTTTAACAGGAATTCCATTAACATTATCTAAATCACATCTTTTCAGAGGAAATAAGTCACAGATTTAATTTAATTATTTATTTACTTTTTTAAATTTAAGGCTAAGCCTTAAACTAAACAATAATTATTCAAACAATTGCATTTTTAACCTCCAAAGCATCTTTCAGAAATATAGTGGTGTCGTCTGCTAGCTGACAGCACTTTAATTCTTCCTTTAATATTTGAATACCTTTAAATTTATCTTTTTTCAATATAAAGGGTCATTGTTTATGTAACAAAATAGAAATGGGGAAATAGGGCAGCCCTGTCTCTAACACTATTACATCCATTGTATAACGTCTGAATTTCCTTCTTAAAATATTTACCAAAACCAAAAAAGTCCAGTGTCTCAAATGTAAATGTGTGGTCCATCGTATCAAATTGTTTGTAAAAGTCTACAAAGAAAATAAAACTGTCACTGTTAATATATTCATTATAATCTATTAAATCTAATATAAGTCTAATATTATTACATATGTGCCAACCCTTCATAAATCCTGATTGACAATAATCAATTATTAAGTTGAGGCATTTTTTAACCTTTCAGAAAAAAATTATTGAGCAATGTTATTGGTCTCCAATTTTCCAATAAAGTATCATCCTTATTCGGTTTTGGTATTAAAGTAATTAGGCCTTGATATAATGACGAAGGTAAATTCCCCATCTCTGTAGCTTCTTTAAAAACATATAGTAAAAATATTGATAATTTATCATGAAATGCCTTATAAAATTCCCCTATTAACCCATCATTTCCAGGAGATTTGTTGTCTTTTAGTTTGTCAATACTCAGCCTAACTTCATCTACAGGTATTTCTTTATCACATAACTCTCTGGAGGTTTGATTTATCTGCCTAGCATTATCTTTAATAGATTCGAGAAATCCCTTTATATCACTATTATTGTTTGGTTGGCAATATAAATTTTCATAAAAGCTTGTCAAATTTCTACAAAATCCCCTGAGGTTCTTCCATTGATTTTCAATTTGACTAAAGAATTAGCTTCAGCATTTCTTTTCTCCAGGTTAAAAAATATTTGGAGTTCTTTTCACCTTCTTCAAGCCATTTTCTTCTTGATCCTATAAAAGCCCCTTTTGCTTTATATTCATATATTTTATCTAATTCTAACTGTTATTTTAATAGTCTGCTTTGGTCTTGCTGGCTTAAATCATCGATTCCAGTGAGGGTGACTATTTCTTTTATTATACATTCTTCTATAGCTCTTTTAAGATGTGCTATTTCTTTCCCTCTTTTAATGGCAAGTCTTCCGATTTTGAATTTCATGTAATCCCAATTGGTTCCATAGTTGTTAGAAATGCCTGCATTTTCCCAGCATTCACAAATAATTTTTTCAGCGCTTTTTCGAAACTGATCATCTTCTAGTAGTGTCTTATTTAATTTCCAATAGGTTTTTGATGTGACAACAGCAGAATTTGGAAGACTATTAGATAGGTATATGACTTTATGGTCTGTGAGCACTGAAGGTTCTATAGATACCTGCATCACTTGATTTATTAGTATACTTGAGATCAACCAAAAGTCAATTCTAGATTGTTTACTCATATTCCTACTACACCAGGTAAATTGTTCTTTGCTTGGGTTTCTAAGTCTCCATATATCAATTACATCCAGTCTGGAACAAAAATTATACAGGTCAAGAGAATTATTTGTGGTATTATTGCGAGGTGGAACACAGTCCAAATTGCAGTCCCATACAGAATTAAATTCTCCTGCAAGTACTAATTTAGCATCAATGAATTGATCCAAAATCCTCTTCATTTCTTCCTCAAATTCTTGTAAAAGAAGTCTATTCTGCAATATACTGTTAGTGGCATAAATGTTCCCCAACACATAGCATTGGTTATGTTTGGTTAATTTCCACAGTCAAAAGTAACCATCTACCAGAATGATTCACATTACACTTCATTACTTTCCCTCTAAATTTACCTTTCAAAATTGCAACACCTGCAGAATGATTGCTGCCACATGACAACCAATGTCATCACCCCATTGGCTCTTCCAAAACTGAAAGTCTGAAACCGATGAATGTTTTTCTTCGATAAAGTAAAAATCACAAGAATATCTTTTACAAAACAAAAAAAACAGCTTCTCTTTTTGATATGTTTCTTATACCCCTGACATTAATAGAACATACTAAAAACAAAATCATATACTCTGTCACTGAAAAAGTAACAACTCTTTGAATCCCCAAACACCTATGAAAAATTTACCTGGTTTTATTGAATGCAGAAAAACTGACACAGAATTGAACAAAATCCATCTGTCTACTTCAAGTGGATCTCCTTCCCATCAACAAATGCTCTTGCTCTGACAAAGCATGCCTTCTTCCCTTTTTTGCATGCAGCATCCACTCTTGGCCATAGTTGATTCCTACGGAGCCCCCCTAGGGTCAGGTCGGGGAAAAAAAACAAGCCGTCTGTAAACTGAGGCCACAGTTTATAATCTGCGTCCATGGTTTTGAAATCCATGCCCTCAGATTTCTAAACTGCAGCCACAGTTTTGAAATCTGTGCCCTCAGATTTCTAAACTGCGCCCACGATTTTGCAATCCGTTCCCTCAGATTTGTAAACTGTGCCCACTGTTTTGAAATCTGTACCCTCAGATTACTAATTAAACAGTGCCCACATTTTCGCTAGATCCGTGAGTGTGCGTGAATCTTTACAAAACACTTGATGCTGAGGAGCAATGGTGAAAGTGGTAAATCTCTTTAATGAGAAATGGTTTTAAACTCCTCCTTTGCATGTTCACTTTCTTGAGTAACCATCAGCCTAAATGTCCAAGAGTAGTTTAAATATCCAAAATCTTACAAGTTCTTTTCTCATACAAACCGATCTTCCAAGACAAGTGGTCACACATACTTCGCAAGCCTGTGGGCGGGGTTCATAAATATGTGGGCGCCTTTTTAAAATCTGAGGGTACGGATTTCAAAACAGTGGGCACGGTTTGCAAATCCGAGGGAACGGATTTTAAAACAGTGGCCACAGTTTAGAAATCTGAGGGCACAGATTTCAAAACCGTGGGCGCAGATCATAAACTGTGCCCTTAGATTTCTAAACTGCGCTCACAGTTTTGCAATCTGTTCCCACAGTTTACAGACGGCTTTTTTTTTTTGCCGACCTGACCCTAGGGGGTTCCGTAGATTCCTGATTGCTTTGTCAATTGCTGTTAAATCTTCGCCGAATCTCATGTTTTTGTCTTTTAAAACGACACATTTCGTTGCACAATTCCACAGCAAATCTCGTGCTGATCTGGATTTGAACTGAATAATTACAGCTCTTGATTTTTGGGCCTTTTCATTTTTCCTTTCTAGACAATGAACAATATCAATCTCAGCAGTTATCTTCTCTTTCTCTTCTGGAAGGACGGATGTGCAAATGCCCGCAACCTTCTGTTTAATGTCTTCACCCTCTTGCTCAACGACGCCATAAAGCCTCAAGTTCCATCTTCTTCTATATCTCTCCGCTTCATTTAATTTTGCTTCAAGCTCCAATATTTTCCTGCCATGATCGACATTTGAGGTTTTAACTGTCTTTAGGTCGGTGTTCATTTCGTTCAATTCACAAAGAAGGAATTTGGTCGATTTTTTTGAGCGCCTCAATGCTTTCGGAATTCTTTTTAATAATTTCTTCCAGTCCGTTGGCTCTTTCATTTATTTTTTTCTGACAAGATTCTCACAATGTTGTTCTGCAGTTCCATGACAGACGGTTCACATTTTCCTCTCTTTGCATCAGGAGTGCTACGAACAGAATCAGGCAAAGGAATGAGCTCAGAAACATCTTGCTTTGCATAAGAATGTGTCACCTCCTCAGCAACTAATACTTCTATATTGACTTCTTGAGTATTAGTAATTTTCTGCGACAACATATTCATTGTCTTATTTTTTGGTTGCTTCTCCCGTTCTTTTCTTTTTTGTGCCATAGTTATCCGTTGATTCAACTTGCCAACGTAGGTTAGCAAACCTGCTAAAATTAGCTGCAGAGGTCAACTTGGTGAAATCAACTGTTTCTGCAAAAAAACGGAGCTGATCTGTAAATGATTTCAATTCTGCAAGACCCTAAGTAAAAAATGAATATGAGGTTACTCTTTCATGTAGCTCTTACATAGGTGGTGAGATCAAAAATTTTTCAGCCTTCAATATTTGTGTCTTCACAGGTTGCCATCTTGAGCGCCCCCCCAGTGTCGCGTCTCCAAGATGTCCAGCTGACCACTTGTGTTCAGATTGTTAGTGTCTACATCACTCCTGCTAGAAGGTCAAAGGGCCCACAGTTATTACGTCGGTCTCTGTCGCCAAACAAGCACCAGATTTGTTTAGCACAGGTTAGCTAAGAAGACAAAAAATGTTTCAAGAACTAATATACATGTACGGGCTATTGCAACTGTTGAGATTGGCAGGACAAAGTCATTTGTGACTTGCAAAAGAGCACAGGACAAGACAAAAAAGGAAGAATGTTCGAAAAGCAGTGGCTTTTGCTGCTGCTGTGATAGCCACAAGAGTGATATGGGTTAGTCTTGCAATGATGACTATTTTCCTGTTACGTCCTTGTCGGGGACGCATCAGGACGCATTAGCGTATACACTACAAAAGATATGTGGTCAAATGCGTCCCAGACCACCTTGGCAAGTGGTTTGAGTGATCGGATCACAATGTGTCTTGGTGGTCGTTTACACTTGTATTTAGCGCTGCCCACTTGTGATCTGATCAGCCAAGATGCATTTTAAAACCAAGTGTAAACAGGGCCTTGGGTGAGTATCTTTCACATGCAGGAATCCCTATTTTAGTAGCATAGTACTGGCAAGTTTGCTACACTAGAAAGGCTGTAGTTTAACATATTGAAAGTTAAGGTGTAATTGTGGAAATTTTTGAAATAATTGAACTTTTTTTCCCAGTTCCTTCTAGCAGTACTCTTTTTCAGCTCCCAGTGATGCACCTAAATTAATTTTAATAAATTTATTGTTCAAGAATCATGTCTCAGTCTTATACTTGTAAAAGAACTGGAGGGAACCCTTACTTGTAACGTAGGTGCATTTGGGGTTTATGTAAACAAAACTATTTCCTTGGGCGAAATTCCCAAGGTGGCGTAGTTGAGTACTGCAGTTGCCCCACACCTCATGGTTACAACAAAATGTTTTCCAAATTTCCTGAAATTCCTATGAAGTGTTCATCTAGATATTTTTTGTTTCAGTTGGTCACACTGCAACTGTTGGTTACTGATTTAGGATGTTACAATGATATATGCTATCTTTATATATTTAATTAAGTCAAAATGTTCCCCTTCTGCCCAATACAGTATTTGTCTTTATTACCTATGGAAGAAAAATGTGAGTGTGAATGCCAGCGTACACCAGCGTTGGTGTATGCTGGCGTGCTGGTCTGCCGCTGCTCGCTGGAACTGTCAATGCTGTTTTCCCTAGCGATCCTTTCTGTTTTGGACTATTGGTTTACTTGTTTTTCCGTTGACTACACCAAAAGCCAAGGATTGCAACCACTGGATTGTTTATCACAATTAAAATATCGGATCAGCCTACCTGGCCCATTTGGATTTGTCTTCTCTCCCGCGGGCGACGCTAGCGTTTCACCGGCCTAACTCGAGCCCTCTCTGCTGCTGACACCACTGACTGCCCGGCGTACGAGTGAGTAAGTCTCCCCTTCCTCACGTTTGTATGTTAGGCATAGCATCTTAGCCTCGGGGGGTAGCCTCACCTGCCCTTTCTGGCTAATAGCTGGTCTCTGTGTGTCTGCCAGTAGCTGGCCTATCGAGGTTAAACCTAACTTGGCTGTGTGTACATTAGCTAGCCTGGCAATCTATGGGGAGTTCATAATGCGTCCTGGTTGCTTAGTCTTGGATAGCCTCACACCTTTTGTCGTTCTTCGGATGCTGTGGATTATCCACCCTTGCAGCTTCTCCATAGCACCACATTTGACTATGGGTTATTCATACTCCTCAGCGGACCTTCAAAAAATGAACTCGTCGTCTTTTCGTCTACCTGCTGGAGTCTACAAACATTGTGTTAACTTATGCATAGCTCGCCAGCCTCGCTATACACACCGAGGCTCACGTCGTAGATTTTGCCGGCAGGCTGAAGTACCCGATGGCGTCATTCCTACTATCTGGTCTGGGCTCCCCCCCCCGGCCAGGCAATGCAGAGGTGGTGGTGTTGACTTTGGCAACCTCGTATCTCTGCCCACAGTCTCTATTCCTACGATACCTGCGGACATCTCTGTCAGGTACCAAATTCCAATACACTGGACATCTCGCTATCTCCCCACTAAAGCAAAAGTTTTGAGCGGCAGAGTAAATGCTGCAAATCTCCGTTAGTTAAAATCTCATGGAAATACGTCGTCGGAGCAAGCTGCACAGCAAATACCGGATTCCTCACCAGTCAAATTCGCCCTAATAAACGCTCGGTCCCTATCAAACAAAACTTTCATTTTAAATGATAACTTTACGTCTCGTCAGATGGACTTTTTATTTGTAACTGAGACCTGGCTCAACGTTGGTGATCTCACCTCACTTGGTGATCTCTGTCCTCCCTGTTGCAGTTTCTTAAATTCCCCAAGGACTACTGGTCGTGGAGGTGGCTTAGCCACCATTTTTAAAAACTGTTTTAAATGCAGATTTATGCCTGTCGATGTCTACTCTACTTTTGAGGTGCAACTTTTAAAGATTAATGTCACTACCCCTGTCCTATGTGCATTGGTGTACAGGCCACCCAAGACTAAAAGTAATTTCATTCAAGAGTTTTCTGATCTTCTATCATTTATGGCCTCCTGCTCTGATAAACTGTTGATTGTAGGGGATTTTAACATTCATATCTGTTGCCCATCAAAATCTATGGTCAACGAGTTTTTATGTCTTGTGGACTCTTTTAATCTCATTCAATCAGTGTCGGGTCCGACTCATCAGAAGGGTCACACACTAGATCTAGTATTATCATCTGGTCTCTCTGTCTCTAACCTTGAAATTATTGATACTGGTGTCTGACCATCTTATGGTCAAGTTTGAATCCACATTGTCTTGTCCCCTTCCCACTGCCTCCCAGCCCCACTCCCTCGTCCAATGCATAAACTCAGCCACAGCCACACATTTCTCCAGCACATTCGTGCTCACTCACTTACCTCATATCTCAGATGCCCTTCCCTCCTGCACCGACCCTGAGGAACTACTCACTCTCTTCAACACATCCTGCTCTGACACTCTGGACCATGTAGCTCCTTTAAAACTAAAAAGGCCCAAGGCTGTCATTGCTGGTACCCCCTGGCTGAATGATTCCACCCGTGCTCTTAGACGAGCTTGTAGGAGGGCAGAGCGCAAATGGAAGAAAGACAAACTCCAGGTCTCCTACGAAATTTTAATGGATTGTTTAGAGCTTTACCAAAGCTCTGTTAAGTCAGCTAAGGCACAATATTATGCCGAACTAATCAATAAAAATGCCCACAGACCAAAAATAGTGTTCAACACAATTAACTCTATTTGAAATCCTGTTGCTGCTGCTCTTGCTACCTCTGCTTCCACTACTGAAACCTGTGAGAAGTTTCTGAATTTTTTCATCGATAAAATTGACAACATAAGATCTCTCATCTCTCCCCCAGACTCTGATCCTTCAGAGACACATCATCCAGTTAGCCGCCTCCAGCAGTTTCAACCTGTGTCGTCCTCCCAGCTGTCTGAGGTGGTCTCTCACATGAGTCCTACCTATTGTCCCTTAGACGTTATACCGTCACGCCTCTTCAAGGAAGTTTTTGCCACAATCTGCCCCCTTATTCTGGCTATAATTAATAGCTGTTTAACGAGTGGAGTCGTCCCTTCCAGTTTTAAACACGCAATCGTGCAACCCCTCCTAAAGAAATCTAACCTAGACCCCAATGACCATAAAAACTACAGGCCCATCCCCAAACTCCCATTTATTTCTAAGATTTTGGAAAAAGTTGTCTTCTCCCAGGTCTCCTCCTACTTAAACACATTCAACATCTTTGACAAATTCCAGTCTGGTTTTAGAGCTCTGCATAGTACAGAGTCTGCCTTGTTGAAGGTACATAACGACATCCTTCTCTCTGTCGATTCTGGTTCATGTGCCATTTTAGTCCTGCTCGATCTCAGCGCAGCATTTGACACGATTGACCATGACATTCTTTTAAAATGCCTGGAGGGCGAAGTTGGTCTGCAGGGCCCGGTGTTAAAATGGTTTACCTCCTACCTGAGAGAAAGAACCTTTTCAGTCAGAATAGGAAACTGTTCTTCAACCCCTGCTCCCATCAAATGTGGTATCCCCCAAGGTTCAATTTTAGGGCCTCTTTTATTTTCACTTTACATGCTTGGTTCTATCTTTGAGAAGTACAATATTCTGTATCACTGTTATGCGGACGATACACAGTTTTACCTACCAGTTACACCTGACAGTGCTTGGTCACTGAAGAACCTCAACTGTCTTGAAGACATCAAATGATGGATGGCGAGGAACTTCCTTCAACTAAATGAAAACAAATCTGAAGTAATTATATTTGGCCCTCCTAGCTCCGTCACTAGCCTAAGCAATGCACTTGGTCCCCTGTCTGCAAATTTGCACAAGGTAGTTAAAAATCTTGGTGTCTTCTTCGACTCTTCTTTGAACTTTAACAAACAAGTCAGTAGTGTTGTGAAGAGCAGCTTCTATCAGCTTAGAACCATAGCCAAATTAAAGCCATGTCTATCTGATAATGACCTGGAAACAATTATCCATGCTTTTATCACCTCTCGGCTGGATTACTGTAATTCCCTGTATATGGGGCTGACCCATTCCACCCTTTCTCGACTACAGTTGGTTCAAAATGCAGCTGCTAGACTTTTAACTGGAACTAAGAAAAGACAACACATCACTCCTGTTCTGGCTCACTTGCATTGGTTACCAGTGAAATACAGAGTTGATTTTAAAATTTTACTATTTGTTTTTAAAGCCCTCAATGGATTAGCTCCACAATACATTTCCGATCTGCTGATTCCATATTCTGCCCCCAGGTCACTTAGGTCATCCTCTCAACAACTCCTCTCAGTCCCCTACTCCCACCTCAAAACCAAAGGTGACTGGGCCTTTTCTGTTGCTGCCCCCAGGCTTTGGAATAGTCTCCCGTCCCATATTAAGTCCTGTCCCACCATTGACAATTTTAAATCAAATTTAAAGACCCACCTCTTCTCTCTTGCTTTTAGTTCAGTCTGAGGTTGCCCCATGGTTTTTGTCATGTCCACTCTCAAGTTATTTTTATCAAGTTTTTTTTTTTTTTTCTCTATTCCTGTGTTTTATCTATTTATTTATTTATTTATTTATTTATTTATTTATTTATTTATTTATTTATTTATTTTTTCTCTTAATCCTGTTTTTACTTGTACTCCCATTTCCTTTTATTCATGTATACTTGTATTGATAATCCATTTTGCCTTGACTGGAAAGCACTTTGGGTCAACTCCTGTTGTTTTTAAATGTGCTATATAAATAAAAGTGACTTGACTTGATGATTCATAAAGAATGTAAATGATGACCTTTGCTCTATCTCATGAAGCTGCATGTAGCCTGTTGCTGACCTGAGAACTATTGTGTAACTGCTGATATTAGCAGGGTGCCTCCCAGCTGGGAAGATAGCTAACTGCTTATGCCAGCATTATCTAGGTCTCTCTGCCTGGTAGCAAGGACTCCAGAAACAGTTTTGAGCAGTTCTATAGAACCAAAACAGAAAGATAAGAAAGAAGTCACATTGTGTATGTGTGTCATAAATCATGTAGTAAATCACGTATGCTCCTGAAGGAAACCCCTATAGAAGAGAATGTATCTACCAATATATCAGAGTTGACTGCATCACCTGTCTAGTGTGCATGTGTTGACTCTCCCCAGGTTGGAGAATAAAGATTTGCTTTTCTGAATCTGAACAACTGCTCCGCCTGAATTATTTCTTCAACATTGCTGGAAAATATTTAACATCCATTTGCGTTTTTTTTAACCATACATTCCTCCAGTAACCATAGTCTTTGTTTTCCTTTTTATTTAATGCCTTATTGTTATTTATTTATGTCTATGTGCATTCATTTTGGAAAACTGTTAATAAGGACCGAAATAAATTACTACTACTACTACTACTACCACTACTACTACTACTAGGTCCATCACCCCCACAAATCTCTATCCCTTGGGTCATAACATCCCTCTTGATGCAAGCATGAAGCAGAAAGTAATGACAGAATCCTTTTCCCCTGTCCCAGTAACCTCTAGCAGGAAGACCCAAACAAACAAATATGGAAGCCAAAGCATGCTGGGAGTCCAAACTGAGGATTTGTAGCTGTCCTGCCTCCTTAACTTTAATCAGAATAGCGTAACCTAAAGACTCGGATATACTCTCAAAGCTTCAAGCCAGTTTAAAGAAGCTATTTAAAGCTATTTAATTTAGCTGTATTCCTTCTAGCCATGAGTAATCCCCAAAGAAGAGAAGGTGTAGCCTCAAAATAAAGGTAAAACATGAATCAATTATAATGTAACCTATTGAAATTTTATTATCCAGCACTTGTGAAAAAGTACAAATTTTTCCCACTCACAGAAGCTATAATATCTGCTTTTTCACCCACCTGCTTTTGGCTGTCACACATAATGACATAAATTATATCATGATTTTCAACAATGGGCTGTTGTAAATCTTTGGGGGTTTTGGATATTAACACTTTTGTCCTTGGTTCAGTTTATGCAGGGATCATTGGTGTGAGGATTGAGAGGCAATTCAATGGCTGTTTTGCTTTAACAGTGACTCTTAAATGATCACTTCTGCCTGTTCAAATTCAGCTCAGGGATTGTGCTTGGCAGATGCAGTCGAGAGTGGCAACAGACAGATCAGCTTTGTCCCTGGGCATGCAGAGCATGCAGCAATCTTTTGTTTCAATATATCATCTTGTGCTTTCCTTTTCCTCCCAGACATCCTGCTTATTAGGCCATGGCACTGGCTTCACAGAAAGGACTTCAAAGTGATGACAAACCATATGGTATATTTGCATAGGTGCAAGTGATTATTCAACCTCATCTGAGCATGGTAAATGGGTTCAACTGTGTGGAATATTTTGAGAAATAGTTGCCTGCATTGGTGAAAGTATCAGAGTTACATTTATTCATTTACATTTATTCATTTGGCAGATGCTTTTGTCCAAAGTGACTTACAACACAACACAACAAAACACAAGCAAAAAACCATAAGGAGTCAAAAAAGATACCACTTAATACAAGGCTGTTGTGATGTTAGTCATTCTCACACACTGTTTAACCCTTTCAGGATAGAGGTTGCCTCCAGTCCTTTTGAAGGCTTGATTCACAGTGTATAATATCCCTCTCCTTCATGTTATACTACATGTTTGATCTGGTCAATCATGATTTGATTAAGAACATTAATGTAGATGCTCAAAACATTCCTAAGAAGAATAATAGAAAGGTCAGTATGAGCTGAAAACTTTGATTAATTAATATTTACCATATTTACAATTTATCATATTTACAATCAATTTTATGACTTTCAAACATCAACATTTTACTACTGTTATGTTCTATGCACCAAAAGCAAAGAACTTCTGAGAACAGGTGTTTCATTGTGTCCCTTCAGCTTATGTAAGACGACAGTTGAAGTCCACTTACAAGGGAAGTCATTTTTGGCACATCACAAAATTGAATGGGATCTTCATCAGGTCTGAGAAAAAAACAGCGTATGGACTTCTACTGAAATGTCTACTGACAGTAAAACAATTCCCTTTTTGCATCTGAGATGTGATTTACGCACATCCAGATACAGTTCATGCAATTATACACCGACTGCTGATATTCAAACCATTTTCTGCATACAGAACAATCTCAGAACAATTTCATACTGAAATTTATTTTCTTTCTTTTTAATTACAGCTGCAAACATTTATTCCCACTGTCAATTTAGAGAAATAAGGAACAGGTTCTGAATTCTAGAAACTAGCTGTTTTTCCATTCAGTAAAGTAATAATACAAACCAGGCTTCTTTGATACAGGACTCCTGATTGAAATAGACTGTTCACAGGCATCTGCTTGCTACAACCACTGCACAGATCCACTGATCTTTGTATGGATGCTCTGAGAGTGAGCACAGATGATTGCACAAAGGTGTTCACATGGTATAAACTACACCTGTCACAGCCCTGGCTCTAAAGCATTGAAAGCAACCGTGGGTGCAGATATCGCACAGAACTGCACTCGTGCCTGGTGGTGATGCATAATGTCACCCTGCTCTGAAAGATCACCTAATTAAGGGTGGCCCAAAAGAGTGCCATTTGCACCCACTTCAGAGGCTACTCAGAAATAGATTACCAAAGTGGCCACTCCATAAATCCGTTTGAGACGGGACCTGAGAGGTCTCTGTAGTCCTCTTCACCAAATAACCCACCTACCTCCTGCTTTCCTCTGGACGAGTCATCTGAATCACACGAGAGGGAAATACACTCTTACTGGGAATCCACTGACTTGTTCTTTGTTTATAACAACACTTTTATTTGTGTCAGATTTAGATGCTGTTACTCTATAGCTGTTCATCTCTCACTCTTTTGATAATTACATCTCCCTCCTCATGCCCTCGTGGGCTTCTCTTGATCTAGTTCTTCTAATGTGTCTCTTAAAGCTAGTAAACCGTTTGGTGTTCACTTTCTGGGTTAGGGTATGAAATCAATAGCAGGAAGTCTCCACTGTGTTTGGCTTTCATTTTCAGTATTTTAGAAAGGCTGGTAAGTAGTTGAAAGGTACATCAGCTGCATGGGTAACATCTGGTACCTGACCAAACCTTTTAAAAAATTTTTGTCACTTTAATTTTAGACAGTAGGAAAAAAGTACTGTGATGAACTTTCATCAGACCACAGGTAATGACAGTGGGAAAAGAGCAGGCTATCCTGTTGCAGTAACTGCAATAGCAAAGCTCACTCATTGTTGGGACTGTAATAAATGGAGAGCTCTATGTACGCAATCTCCATTCTCCCTACTCCTCCCCGAACTCTTGCCATTATAAGCTATGTTTCTAGCTTGTTTTCATTAGCTGTTACCAGCCAATTAATATTGACTTTGCTAGTTAGATACAATATTAGCACAGTGGAGGTCAACACACTCCTAAGATACAAATTTTAAGAATGGGTTCATTTTAATAGCCCTCAGGAAAGTCCAGGAAAAGATAATATGCAATTAATGTATTAGAAGCTGTGAAAGCAAAAAATCCAAACAACAAAAAAGAGTTACATTCCTCACTCCCTCCCCAAAGAAACGGCAACTCATATCACCAACCTGGCTTCTGAACAGTGCATGTTCAGTTCATGTGATTTTAAAAGCAGAAAGTAGTCTCTCCAGCACTTCCACAACTGCTTACTCATACCTGTATTTGTGCTAAAAGGAAAGCTCACATACTGCTGGTTGTGCTCCACATATCCATGAGGATAATTGCAAGTAAGCCAGATGAATGCTGAAGAAATCATCATGGTTGAACTGGCTAAGCGAAGAAAAAAAAAAAAAAAAATCCATCAGGAGGTTTGCTGACACATGCCTCTGTAAAAAATGAACACTGAATGTGTGCAACATTTTGGGTGGTTTAAGGCTACTCACAAACTAACACTATGCTGTGATCTGTGTACAGAATTACAGTGTGTAAGGCAGAAGTGTGAGCAATACAGGTTCAAAAGTGGTTAGCAAAAGAAAAGAATATACAGTATTTCCTTCCTGATACAATATGACTTACTATGTTGCTAACATGCTGGATGAAGAAGTAGACCATAAATGCTGATTTTGGAGTTGATTCCCCAACCACAGTTCAATCTACAACCCAACCAGCTCAACCAATAACAGAAACAGCAATGAACACTGGTCCTAGATCAGCACTTAATAGGCAACTTCTTCCTGGAGTTCTCTCTTAACACAATCCGCTGATGTAACAGTTAAATCTCCTACAATTAAAGAATGCTGAAAGAAGTGTTGATTTCATATTGTTTGAAGACATTGACAAACACAATAATCACACCACTTATACACATGCCAGATGTGTCCAAGGTTCCAGAACAAGATGAATTTGTGTAATTTTATATAATCCTCACCAAAAAATGAATGAATAAATAAAAAAAACGCATTCAAAAATGCCAAATCACTGATTTGAGACTGTAATGTGACACAAAAGATCACATTCACTTCATATGGTTGGGGCACATGGCAAACTTGCGTAAAAAAATAGGAAACATTTGGTTGCTTTTCTTTATAAAATTGTACTTGGTCAGTTTGTGAGAGGTAAATGTGGGCTAAATTTTGTAACAAAACTATTAGTTATTTTACTGCCAGAACTACTTTTGTCTTCTGCCAAATTGGGTTGGAATGATACCACTGAGGTGATGTAGCATTAAGGAATAGCCTATTATAAAAAGCTATTGAAAATGAAAGTTCAGTATTGTAAAAGTAAGAAGCAAAAATGCATTTGTTACATAGTCATTGCTAAAGTGTATTGTAAACCAGTGCTGTTATAGAGTTGAAAGATGGTCAGCTCCCATTATTAATCATGGTAAGACTGCCAGGCAGATGGGAAGGACCCAGGTGGGCCTCACGTTTCATAGCCCAGAGAGATTGGGCCATTTTTTATGTGTAGAATGCTCTCAATATGAAAAAAATGTCCTCCTTCAAAGAGGGTGTATCATGAATATGTTTTTTGTCATATTGATTCTATGACATCTGATCCAGCATGAGCTCTGCCTTAAATTTAAGGAATAATTATATTGTTCGGTTTTATTTATTGGCACAAAAAATTCCCATTTATTTTGCCATATACAGGAGGCTTGTCACTTCAATATGTAAGTAGTTCTTTATTTTTTTTCAGTCTGTAGTTTTGCACTATTATTTCACCTGGCAATTGACTGATACATTTTCATATTAGAGACCAATGGAATCCTCTGACATGGTTTTTATATGCATACAATCCCAACATCTATACTATCAGTCTATCCAGAGATACCTGAGTTGACACATTTGCTTTTGGAGGGGTATTCAAGTAAACATTTTTTTTAAACAAACCAGAATTATTTACTTCATATAAAAGGGCATTTCAAGCTCTTCATGTCATGGTCATTGTTCAGATAACTTAGTTCTGAACAAAATGATATATGGCATGTGTAGACAGCGTTTACATCTCCTGAGTAATATGTCCAAAACTGAGGGGTGCAAAACACAAGTAGGGCAGTGAAATACATGAAATACAAGCGCACAACCATAAAAATGACAACTGACCTTAGAGTGCAGACCTTAATATTGTTGTACTTAATCCATTATTTTATTCATTTATTTATTTTAACTTGTTCAGCTGATAGTTACGGTGTCCTGCTGTATATAATATATATAACAGTTTTTTGTACTTTGTGCACTAATACTACTTTAGGAAGATACTGTTTATTTATTTATGTTCTTTATGATCCTTAACAGTGGCATGTAGGAGAACAGTATCATTAGCACTCAGACCTCATTGGCTTTATGTATAGCTAGCTTTAGCTGTAAATAACCCTGAATGCTATGTGTTACCCTTTTGTAATTTTAAATGGTATTCAGTTCAACACTATTTATACTATGTTATTCATGTTTATTGTATTGACCCTTTGAATGCAGCTTGTAGCTAGCCACAGTGTGTATATGTATTCCTGCTGTTGTACATGTGTTAATTAGTTAGCCACTGTGGTATTTTAGCTTCATACAGGTTTATACTGTACTGTTATACAGAGCGTTATTAAATGCGTTATACAGTCATTAAGTACTGTACTGTATCTATTTCGTTCAGTTTTACTCCATTTCTTTTTCTGAATGCCTGCGTTTAAAAATACACACTGGAACGTTGATGGTTATCCTGTCTATCATGTTTGTGAAAGGAAAGCAGTTGGCATAGCTGTAAATATGCAATGTGTTTCTACTGACTATGTCTGTGCAAGCCATCTGCATGCTGTATTTTCTAATTGCATTTAGCATGAAAATCAGGATCAGTACTAGAATGGCTATGTTAGTAAGAGGTATTTTTACATTTTGTAGGAGTTATTCAAAACCAAATTTTGTAATTCAGTTCAGCAGTACAGCTTTTATGTTTTTCTTTAAAAGCTTTCTATAACCCATGCACACAATCAACTACTAATAAATATAAAACAACTGTATACAGTATTAATCCAGCATGAACCCAGCCTTTTTCTGTAAATGGCTATAAAATTCCTCATACAAATATAAACTCTGTGTTTTCAGTATGCATGCATTCCCCATCGTCACACATTGCAGCAATGTTCAGCATCAGCCAATGATCCATCAAGGCAACCCCCATTCATGTGGAGCGGGCTTAGGCAGTGTACCATGGAAATTCAGCCAAAGAGGGAATCATTGCAATGTTATTAACCTTGCCGCAGTTCTATTAATTCAGATTTGATTGTTTTTGTCTGCGGGTGACACCAGGCGTGCTGTGATATTTATTTCCATCATGCACGCACTGTTAGTTTTATTAGGGAAAGTCACGAGAAGAGCCATAATACGTTTATAGGCACTGGGGCTACCATCATACAACAGTATATCACAATTTAATTGTAAGATTATTGATCTTGAAGATTTGTGAGACAAATGAAAATACCTGTTGACGCAGTATCACGGTCATATGTTCAATTAAGCATAATGGATGTTATACTGCAGTTAGGGGATCCTATAGTAAATGCTAGTTTTCATTAACAGGGTGAGCTCAGTGCCAGTACCATATTTGAGTGAGCTATTTAAACACTGAATTAGATTTTCACAGAGAGTATCTTGATTGTCATGTGCCAAATGTCCTTTGTAAGACGAATGTGTTGGAGGTGTTTGCACTGAAAAATAAACATAAAGGTTTTTCTATATATATATATATATATATATATAGAACTACTCAAAATTTAATGACACAATTCAAAAAAGTGTCATGTGGCTTTTGTGTCCATAAAACTGCTGCACGAGCCAGATGGAAGATGTGAGGATATTTGTATTCACAAACCTGCAGTAGGTGGAAATCCTGCCAAAGAAATAGCAATGCTGTTGGCCATAATGTATCATTAATTTGTGTTATGTCTGTATGTATTGTGTTATTAATTATTAATTTGTGTTTGTCTATTTCACTTTTAGTTAAGAAAGACAGATATAATTTTCATGGGCTGAGAAGACAAACAAAAATGAATTTATTTTAGACATTAAACATGATACTGAGCCTGCTACTTCATGATCATGTTCAGTACCCGCACTTGGTAAATTACTTTCAAGGCTCCTTGTTCTTGAGTCAGGTTCTTTCCAAACAACTATTGCTCCCCGATTTTGTGTCTCTCAACCTTCTCTGATTAAGGCAGTGCCAGATTGTTATGAGAAGAGAGAGGTACCTCCAATTCCCAAGCAGCAGGTAGATAATTAACAGGGTGAGTGAAGAGTTTTAATATTGCTTGCCTTCCCAAACGTCTTGCTGTAATTAACTGCATGTACTTTACACTGATTCCAACCTGGGAGATCGTCTTCAGGTGTTGAAAACAAATGTTGCCTGAATGTCCAGGTCTGTGCAATTGTGAGGAAACTCCAAAAGTGGTTGCTAGATCGGTGAACTATAGTTTCATATACAGCCCTGTGTGCAGAGTGATGCATAAACAAGGACTATAGGGATTCCTGGTAGTAGGGTAAATATATAAAATTTGGTGACATCATCTTGAAGGGGAAGGTGTAAAGTAATTGATTAAAACTGCATATTGTAACCAACATTAGCACAGGTTTGGCCTAGCAGTGGGTCAGGGCATTGATCTTCTCTGTTTCTGACACCCTACAATCCAGTGTCTATACAGATAAATGAGGAGCTGGATCAGCCTGGCATTTTAGCTGAATGCACTAAATCTTGCAGTAGTTGTAAATGTAATCATTTCTAAAAACAAAGAAAGCTGTGGTCATAACTCTTCTATTTGCAAAAAATGCACATATTTTTGTGAAGTAAAACACAAAATTCCTCAAGAAGAAAACTGAATGAGATATGTCACCATATATGTGAAGGAAACAAAACTGTCAGCATTCTTTCACTCTCCACATGTACAATTGTTGTATGTGTTTGTATCATTGGTAATTACTATCAGCATTTAGGAAAAGGTTTAAGATGATTTGCATAATTATTTTAGTGAATTACCCATTAAGATATTACATGTAATGTTGGCAGCTGGGGTGCAAAAAATGAGGCTATCTGCAATCAGTATCCATTCTTAGTGAAACTGCCCCTCAGTGTTCTGCAAGTGATAGAGTTCTACACCTTTCATATTCCACATAAAGGCTGCATGATCCCAGTAATTAGGCTCCTCTGGGCTTATATTTGGCTCCACCTACAAAAATGGCCCTGGGGGGATAGCGAGAAAACAATATATGAGATTGTGTAATAGAGTTAATGGTATGGTAATTATTATTATTTTTCATGATGATATATTGGGGAAGTCATTCAGTTCCTCTTCATTAAACCTTATTAAATCATTGACATTCATGTCTGAAACGTGAATGTTTCCATGTGTGAACCTCCTGTGGACCAGTCGTACCATGGCACACCTCTGGAATTCAGTTACACTACTTTGAACCGACCTCTTCAGGACAACATGAAGAGCGAGAATATGCTGTCTTCCATGAGTGTAGTTCGCAGAGTTATAGTCACAAACCAGCCGTGTGATCTGAGTGGATCACTGTTTGTTCCAGTGACATTTTAATGTGATAGCTTTTATAAAAACATGAATGTTTTGCCCCATTCATTTGTCAGAATCCTATTATTCCCCTTTATGAAGTGTCAGTTTGGGATGGCTGCCACAAAGCTGTGTTATGCTGCAAGTCAATTGTCAATTGCACTTTCTAATCTTCTTTTTTTTCCATGTGTTTCTTGTGAGATGAATGGGATACCATTTACAATTGGAATAATGCCATCATGCTACCATGCTAATTCATGGACTTATCGTTATTGCCTATGTTGTATAATTATTGCATATGTATCACCAACACTATTTTTCATTTCCTTGTGCCTTTTCCTGTTTGTGAATGTTGTTTTGTGATTTTCGGTTACACCGCACAGAGAGCTGTAAATGTGCAAATCACCTTGACTCAGTCCAGAAGTAGGCAAGTTACTCATGGTTCACATGGGGAGCAGTGAGGAACAGGTAATTATGAGGGCATTGCTATCCTGCATCTTTTGCTGAACCTGTGCTCTGAGTATAAGGTACCACATCTTTACCACATCCAAAATGGTCACAATGCAAAACAATTCATCAACTCGACTGACACAGAAGATGAATGCACAGCTGTGAAACTGCTGGTATAGATGATGGACGTGGGAGGACGTCCTTAGTTCAAACTCCCAATAATAGTATAACGATGTATAACTGGGAGCTCGTTCCCATAACTTATCCCAAGGCACCTCCATGGGAACCCTAAAAAGAATTACTAGTTGCTTTATTGCTGTCCTTTGATGTCCTTGTATGGTAAAAGGCACCTGTGTGCACTAACAGCTTCTTTGGCAATCACATCAAAAACTAAACACATACTGTGCTGCACATACTTTTATTGGACATTGGTTTGGGGGGTAAAAGCCCAGTTCTATGTTCTGTCCTTTTTGGCCTTCCTTGATATTGAGTCTTGAATCCTACTCCCTTCAAGAATTTTTTATTCCTAATTCCTATTCCTGGAGTTCACCTCTTTGTTCTAAGTTTCCTTGCGTCCTTTTTAGGCACAAAAAACCACTTATTTGTCTCATAAACCATTTGGGTGAGGGGCTGTGTGTTCTTTAATGTCTTACTGTAGTGTTCTTTTAATCTGTAGATGCAAGCCATATTTAACAAACAAAATATGTTTTAAATTGCATGGACATTCAAATTCTAATATGACAGGTGATCTTTACCTCAATATTGGCATTTACTCTGTTGTGCAGCAACAATACTTTCAATCACCACATACACAAACATTTCTGTATGAATAAACAATCACTAATTCATTATTGTCACATGTCATAGGTGTGGTCTGGTGTGTCTGTATGAGTGATCAGACGGGAGGTTGGAATTTGAGTAATCTGTGGACCAGCGCTTATTGATTGGCAGCTGAGAGGAGAGAAAAAGAACAAAAACTCTCCATAGGCTCACGCTCACAGGTCTGCCAACAGAAAATGATAAACTAAAATAACAAAGGCAAAATAAATGAAAGATAAACACTGCCCTTTCCAGGGCACCACTGGCTACAAGCTGTTGCTTCTTGCACTCAGTCACCCTTGGCCTCTTGCTGCCTCTTGCACCCTTGTCCTCACTGTGGATAAAACAGGTCCTTTATAGCTGATACCCTGGGCAAAGTTTATTACGTTAACATTGTCCAAGTGGGCCCATTCTTGTGTGTGTGTGTGTCTGTGTGAGTGTGTGTGTGTGTGTGTGCGTGTGTGTTGGGAGCTGGGGGTATTGTTTACCTCGCGCTCTTCCCCACAGATAAGTGCACACCACAATTATTAATAAAAATTTTGATTGATTGATATCAGTTTTTTTGCTGTTAACATGCTTTGCTGCATGGTTTTGCAGGATAGTCAGTGAATTTTACTGAAAATCCTGCCAATCAGGCTAGCAATCATCACCCAGGTTGCAGATGCATTTGAAATGTGTACTGAGAGCCGCATATAAAACATTTCTCTTTACATAACAGGTTTGGATGGTGTTTTGCTTCAGTTTCAAGAGGATACTCTTTGTTTTGATGACAGGAACAGCGTGGCAGGTAAATGGGCAGCATGCTCCCCCACAGAGGTCCATGCACTGGAATAATGATGAAATATCTCTGGTCAGAATATATGTAGGTAATGTATCAAGGTCTCACTAGTTCACTCTAATCCTCTCAGGCTAGAGACAGCCTTAAGGCTCTGGCCATGTAAAAATGGATATTTTTGGAATCTGTAGTGTTCTTTCTTTTTCACAAGAAACTCTGTCAGATTGGAAGAGGGCTCCCATCAATATGTCATCCAGTTGGTAAAAAAAATGCTTACGAAAGATTCCAGATACAATAATGTGTGAAAAGGAGGAAATGCATTGTTTTTCAAAAGATCTGTTTTAGCTGTATGCTCCCTCAAACAATCTGATGAGTAGTGTAACCAAAAGTAAAACAAACTTTCAGGAAGATGACATAACTGTTTTAGTAAAGTGCCTCGACCAGGCTTTGCAGTGTTAAATAATTAATGCTTGAGCCTCAGGAGAAATGGCTTGTGTTTGCATCTCAGTCGAACACTACAGTTATCACATCAGAAAATAGCCCTGTGTTGAGCGTTGTTGAGCCAGATTCTGATAAACTACGAAAACTCATGGTGCACATATATTTTTGAAGAATGTCATTCAATGGACCAAACCAGCACTAATGAAGTTAAATACAATATTTTACCAGTCAAGGAACTTTAGAACATGTCATCTACTGCAGTAAACTGACCAGCATAGTCATGGATGAGGAAGAAAATGTAGTGTTCTTGATTTTGCCATCATATTCCCTAAACAAATTCAAGAAATATCCCCTGCACATTCATTGAGCAAAATTCAAAATTATTTCAGTGGATATTTGAAATTTTTGAATTGCAGGATCCTGAAAAATGGGCATTTTCCATTCATGCATACGTTTGCTGCCAGATGTGATATGTTTGGAAACTGCAAGTAAAATACAAAATACAAGGACTGGATATTGCACAAGTCACTGGCCTGAAGAGCTGTATACTTCAGATACTGGTAGAATCTGGTAGTATAGTGATGGGTACAGTGTTTATCACAAAAACCCAGACATTTCCTATCTGTCCAGTTATCCATCTAAAAGTAAACAGAACAGATATTGGACATGTTAGAGAATATTAGAGTTAGGATTCACCTGCCACATGAGAAAATGCAGGAAAAACATGACGGATTTTATTTTTTATTTTTAAGTGGAATATATGTACACACATTTAACAGTATATAGTATATACTGCCCATTGATTTAATGACACTTTTAAAACAGTAAATCCATCCAGCTCTGTTACAGTTATGCTATGTGTATTTAACACCATCATACAATTTAGAAAAGCAGTATTGCAAATAAACAAATGCTGTTATAACTTACAATTATAACTTAAAACTTATTACAATGACCTTGGCCCAAGCTATTTTTAGTTGTATCCTATCAAACACAAATCGTTCCCTTTGACAAGCACTAGGGGGACAGCATGGAGGTAAATCAATGCACACGACATGCCAAAAATGCAAATAAAAAGATCAAATGAAAATTCACCATAAACTTGGAACACTCACTGCTTTTTTACCTTTCTTTGACAATTTCCTTTCCTTGGAGCAATGGTTTTAGAGTAGCCAAACTGCAGGACTTCATATTTCATTTTAATTTCATTGAAAAAATTAATGCATATTTATTGTGATGTGTTGAGCATTGTACCTGTCAAAATTTAATGTATTTTTTATTTTTACATGTCATATTCATCCACTTTAACAAAGAATCCTACTGGGACTCACTATTGTGTGTGTGTGTTTTAATACGGTTATGATGTTGTTATGCCATTGTTTATATTTGCAAGAGTGTGACAAAGGAAGGTCTGACACAAGGAGCTAATGAAGTGAGGATGAAAAGATAGGCCCAGCTTCAATGCAGCATTACCTTGTGTTTGTAGTGATGGAGGAGAGCCTCTGTGCACTGAGCCTTGTATAAGCTTTGGCTTTATGACTGTCAGGCTGTCAGAGCATCTGATGCACAGAAGGTAAGCTCTTTAGCTGTTCTCTTTGATTTTTCAACCCATCTGTGGTAAGACAGGTGTGGGTATCGGATGTACAGGTTTGCCTTTTGTTATCAGTATTTACAATAAGGAGACACCTGAACACCTATGCAAACATATTAGTTGGGACAGTGAAAATGATTGTGGAAAAAGATCCTCTGAGCACTGTCTTGCCTGTTGCATCTACACATGCTATCAGACTAATGCTGAAATGATTTTTATTTTTTTTATTTTTGTCTATTGTCTATCAATTGTTCCTTTGTAATTTATGGT
Source organism: Megalops atlanticus (assembly GCA_019176425.1). Taxonomy (NCBI): domain Eukaryota; kingdom Metazoa; phylum Chordata; class Actinopteri; order Elopiformes; family Megalopidae; genus Megalops; species Megalops atlanticus. The sequence continues at coordinate 8,028,223 of CM032885.1, read as the reverse complement.
TCATGTGAAGTTGTTATTAAGGTATCGGTTAAAGGGAATCCTTATAATAAACAATAAAAAAAAAGTGAGTGATTAAAATATATATAAGACCAAACCAGGCACCAAACCTATTATTTTCTTATGATATCCTATATCCTATATAATGATATTTGCAATATTCTCACAGGATAACGTATCTCAATATTATAATTATATCTTTGGTCATGACAGCACATGGGAAACTATCAGACTCAGACAATTCTTGCTGTATTGTGGAGACAATTCCCAAATGTAGAAGAAATGCATTATCAGTTGTTTGAAATGGCAATTTTATGAACCTCAAAGAATTTGTTCGAAGACATTTACAGAAGTAGTAGTTCTGTTCCTGGTGGTTTGTGTCTCTCCTAACCCCAGAATTTTAGATGTTCTGTCATCAGCTGTGTCACAATATATTCTTTGCTCGGCCCCAAACATTAAATGAGCTGGCTTTGTGTAATGTCCCTGTGAAAGTCTGGCAATCTGTCTAGTAGGTGCACTTGTACATTAAGATGTTGCACACTGAAGCTATCAGGATAACCTCTGAGCCATCCAAGCCCAGCAAGATTCCCATTTGAGGTGACAATTCTACAACTGAGTGCAAAAACCTTACTGATAGTTTCCATTAGGAAAGCTTTAAGAGCCTCAGTTTCATTGTTAATAGAGCCCTGTTATCTCTTAGCTAGTGGAAACACCGAAGTACAATAATAGTCTGACTTGTTATGTGCCTTGCAGGTCTTCACTCACATGATGTGTGGCATGAAAGCACTTGCATTAGCGTAATGTTTCAGAACAGATTACTGTTGTAATGTTCATACAATCTGGTATGAATGGGCCTATCTTCTCTCCAATTTTGCCTCTCAGAAATCAGTAATGTTTCATTCTGAAGCAGTGAGGCACAACCTACAAACAGTGACTTCATCCGTATGACCAGAGGGAGCAAAGAAAATAAACCAAAACACATTTTTATGTGATGCATGTATCAAATCACACAGGGGAACTGTATTTTACACTGTCATTAATTTCAGGCCAGAGTTTGGAATGAAAAGCAATGAAGTGTACCAATATATGTATAATTTAGTTTTAAAATGTTGATTTACTATAGAAAAATATTTCCCCAAATGTATGCTTAGAGCTTAGAGCTGTACATAATTACTGCTATTTATGTACAGTATGTCTTACATATATTCCTATTTAATCAGGGGTATGAATAAATACAGAGGGCACTGTATAAGGCATTAATATATATATTAACATTCTGTGAAACATATTAACATTCATATGGAAAAGACCAATGCTATAAGCATTGCAATAAGCATTGCATTGCAATCTCTGAAATCTTTTTCTGTGAACTGCAATAATGTTTCAACCTGTTTTTATGTGTCGATCCAAAGAGTCTAAGCATGTGAACAGAAATTTTATGATGGACAGCTGGGATAGAGATGTCTCGGTCAGCATATGATAAGTTTCTGTCATAATACAGCATTAGCAGCTCAGCACGTGCACATCAATTACAGCACTTAAGGTGTGCTGTAAGTGTATCTTAAAGCTTAAAGGCCCCTAGCATGCGCCATGAGTACTGTGTGGATCCCACTCTCCTCAGGTGATGTAAATAAATGAAAGCTCATTGGGGAGTGACCGGCACTAATATATCCCTACTGTTCTAACACATTCCCCCCACTGCTTCTGTTCCCACCCCCCTAGGGTCTCCTGGTGCTTTTGACAACGTGAGAACGCCATTTATCTAAAAAGGGCTACGTCCGAGCAAGAGAAGGTCACATCAGATTGAAGCAAGCTCAAAAACAATGCGGTGGGTATTTCCTCCCTGTGCCCAGAGCTGTCAGTGCACTCCAAGTCACTCAGAAGAGCATGTTCATTCAGATTGCGGGATTCGTTTCTGCACCAGTGCGTCTTCACCCATCTGGCTGATGCATGCATGTGCGGCACATAATGTGTTTTCAGTAAATGGCATCATGATGGGGACCTCATGCTGATATCAATCCTGTCACAGAGCAGAGAGGCAGTGAGCCGTGAGATGGTGTTTACCCTGCTACTGTCACAGGATGTTTTTTGTATCAATGGCTTTGTGGGCTAATCCTGTGGTTCTGGGATCATAATTCAGCTGTTGAATTCTTAAAGGTATTGATCAAGACTGCTTTTGCAATACCGAGAAGGTATAATGAATATGCAGGTATCATGTTCAATGTATCAAATCAGTATATATGCTGCAAATCTGAACAATGATCATTGCAAACTCATCTGACTACAGGGATAGAAATCACACTCTGTGTTCTAGGTTTAACTATCCTGGGTGGCAGGGGTCGGAGGATGTCAGGTTTATGTTCACCCCACGGGGTTGTAACATTGCCGTCATACGGAACACCTTGCCAGCTGAGCCACCCAGGAATCCACATTTGGGATTTTTTATTTCACAATGGCAGGCACCCTCTGGTACCTTCCTCACTGCAAAGAAAAAAAAAGTTCTCTCCCAAGACAAATGTATTGAAGTGCGCTGTGTGCCATCCTTTTTGTAGATTATTTCTACTCTGTGGTCATATTGGACAATAATGAAGACAAACCTGTGTTTTATCTCACCCTCAGAGACAGAGGAAGACTGTATTCCTCCATGCAGCCAGCTGTGAAAGGATGGTCCTTGTCTTTTTGTGATGGATGAATAATCATTTGAAAGATTATAGCTCCCCTGTTTCCTTTTCTCCTTCCTTTATCTAAAGCAGGAAGAACAAGAAATAGTGAAGTAGAGACAGAGGAAAATGAACAAAACCAGAGACTGATCAGTTACTTCAAAGATTGTGTGTATTATGCAGCTATTTTTACTGAACCCTGACATTTCATGGCCGACTGCCATTAACACAGTGATGGATTCTGTTGGATTTTATAGTTGGAAGGATTTTGGAAACTCGAGTAGTGGGGAGAGCTCAGTGTTTCTGATTCAGAAATGTATACAATGTAATCTGTAGACAAGCTGAGGTGACAACATCTAAAATGAACCTGCTAATATGATTCTCCCAACAACTCCCTGTTCAGCCACGCCCATGCTCTGAGTCCTGAGTATTAACCACACCTGCAGCATATTCACCTAATCACCACTGGGGGATTTAGGACTGCAGTTCAGGCACCTTTTCGTGAGGTATTGAGCCTGCTCTACCCTGCGGTTTCTTTGTTCCTAAAGGTTCCTCTGCTCCTGTATTTTTTGACCTGTTTGCCTGTCTTTTTGACCTTGCCCTTTGTCTTGCGTTTTGGACTGTTTGCTCAGATACCTGTTTTGCTCTCCCGGCTGTTTTGACCCTGGCTTGTGTTTTTGACCTTCCCAAGGACGCGGATTTGGATTTCTTAATTAAAGTACCAAAGCTCTGCGCTTGGGTCTTCTGTCTCTTTCATTACACAGAAGTTATAGTACAGTACCTGCCTTTAGTTCTCTGCATGCTGATGTTAGGATTTCATGCAACTCTAAACCTCCCACATGGAGGTTTAAATGAGAGATGGGGGGCCTTATCCCTTGTAATATTAAGCATGCGTCAGCCCCCCAAAAAAAAAACCCTGACCACCTTTCCTTTTTTTGCTGTTTAAAAAATAACATTTTGATTAGGCAAAGAATGTGTATGTAACACAGATGTACATACATTTTTGACAGCCCCTTACACCCACAGCAACAGTTTGACTCACAAGATGCAAAATTTTGTATTGTGTGAAAGGACAAATTGGGTATGAAATCAGCACTGGGACTGGCCAAGCCAAGGATACATTGGACTTCACTTCCCATTAGCCTTTATAGCAATGTTCTGTGGAAAATTGATTTAAATGTGGTAGTGAGCTGGATCTGATGATCTCCACATAAGCCACATCAGCTGGATAGAAAGCTAAGTTACGTAGTTAGGCAACCTATTACTGCCTGCCGGCTAACTCATTGACTTTAATTAGAGATAACACCTGATATGCATACATGTAACCTTGCTTGCTAGGGAGCAGCTACATGAACAATCGCATTAGCTAACTTTAACAAGCTATTGATAACTGTTAAAGCTAGCTAGCCAGCTTCATCCAGTGATATTCAGAATAATAAATGATGTTGATGATAATAAAAGAAACAAGAAGACTGGTTCTATGCACTGGGTTTTCGAATGATTTCTCATGCAATTATTCAATTACATATTGTTGTCTAGTTTCCAGTGTTTCACAGGATGGAAGAGCAATGTGAAACTGGGATTTGGATTGTGGGATTTTTAGTTCAAAGTTTTTACATTTTTGTAGCTATTGATTTTTATTGCACTCGGCTGGCTATTAATATTTGTTTGCTCTTCTTTTCAGAGATTGTGCAAACCACTATTTTCAAAGACAAATTATGTCAAAAAATTTGGTTGACACTGAAGTCGTTACTATGGATTTCTAATATGTTAAGAAAATAGTGAACACGTGAGAGTGAGGTCTTACCTTGCCAGTGCATTACTTGAATCTAGAGGATTTTTTTGAGGCATCTCCTGGAGGTTTACAAAGTGACATTTCAGTTGTATGTTTCAGCTGATGAATATTTCCCCCGACCTGCTCTGCAATCCATATTTTCAGATGAATTCCCAGGTCACCACTCTTGTGCTTATGTTTAGCATAGTTATGTGTATGTGAAGTACCTGAGAAATGTGTCTTTCCTGTACTGATTGACAAAATTATATGCATGCACTGCCCTGCCCACTGATTTCTTGTGCCAGCTGAGAAAGAGTGAACATGAAAAGATAACTCTTTTCTGTAGAGAGCTATCATTCGGTAGAATGTCTAGTATTATTATGTATAATTACACAGCTCTGTCTACATCCGCATTGGGTAGATGCAAGATATATATTGACTGCATTGATTCAAATTTAAGCATTTAACCTTTTAATTAAGGGCTGAATTTTCCAAACAAATAATAATGTTGATAGAGATGCACCAAGTTATGTAGACATTTTCAGGGGGTGTGTCGATTCAAAGAGCAGAGGAGAATATAAGTAGTTGATCACCAGTTGTAATTTTCAAATGTCTTTTTTCATCCTTGGATTTAAAAGTGGAACACCGCTGACAAAACATATCAATCTACTTTATGAATACAGCATGGATTTGTTAGAGAGCAAGTTTAAGTACTTTACATGGATGCAGAGAGTGAGGGAATGACAAATGAAAAAGGCTTTGTTTATGCAATCCTCCTCACAGAAGATAAGGCTTATTTCTCCTGGTAAATTGAGAAATGATGGGGCATAACGCCTTGAGAATAAATCACCCAAGGACAGAAAGAGTGATCGCAGCTAATATTTCAGTGGAACATTTCTGACCAAACACACACTTTCTCTGCCTCGGTAGATCAGAAATAATAATAAATGATATTAACAACAATACATTTATTATTATTATTATTATTATTATTATTATTATTATTGTTGGTGTTCTTGATGATGATAACAACAACATCATCATCATCATCATAATAATACTCAAATCATGATAAAATATAAAAGTGAAATGTGTCCCCTCCCGTACAATTTGTGTTTTTCCCAATCAAAAGCCCTGGTTCATTGCGGATATATGCATGAAGATCAGGAAAAGGTTTGCAGCTTTCAAGTCATGGGGTATAAGTGGGCCCGATATGAGCTACAAAATTCCATCAGAGCTGCAAAAAGGGCATACTCCCAAACATTTGAGAGCTGCTACCTAGATAACAACACACGTAGTATGTGGCAGGGAATTCAATCTGTCACCTGTCACAGGAGAAGCACGAATGGGACCGAGACCTGAGACACCACCCTACCAGACAACCTCAACAGTTTCTATGCCAGATTCGACAGACTGAACAGAGACATCCCCTCAAAATCCCCCTGTAACCCTGAGGAGACTGCCCTTCAGGTGACACATACACAGGTTCTTAGGGCTTTGAAGCGGGGGAATCCCCGCAAGGCAGCAGGACCTGAAGGAGTTTCACTGAGAGTCCTGAAGACATGTGCTGAACAGCGGGCAGGGGAGTACAAAGACATTTTTAACTCCTCTCTCACACAGGAAACAGTCACATGGTCCTACAAGTCCTCTGTTATAGTACCGATCCCTAAAAAACCAAACATATCCCAACTGAAGGACTTTAGGCCAGTGACACTTACACCGTTCGCCATGATGTGCCTGGAAAAGCTGGTTCTCTAATCCATAAACTCTGTGGTTCCACACACGGTAGACCCCCTACAGTTTGCCTACCGCCCGAACAGATCAGTGGACGACGCAATGGCCCTGGCGCTTCACTCTACACTGGAACACTTGGACACTAACAGAACATATGCATGTATGCTCTTTTTGGATTACAGCTCTGCCTTCAACACGATCCGGCCAATGAAGCTGACTGTGAAGTTGGCAGACCTTGGAGTGCCAACACCCACCTGTAACTGGATTTTGGATTTCATTACAGACAGACCACAGGTGGTGAGGATGGAAAATAAGGTCTCTGCTGAGCTCACAGTCAGCACAGGAACCCCCCAGGGCTGCTGCCTCAGCCCCAAACTCTATGCCCTGTACACTTATGACTGTGTTTCCACCCAGAACAACAACATCATTATTAAATATGCAGATGACACGGCCATCCTCGGCCTCATCAAGGATGGGGATGAGTCATCATACAGGGAACAGGTAAACAAAATCATTGTATATGGAGAGGACAGTGATCTTGTTCTTAACATAGAGAAAACCAGAGAACTCATTCTGGACTTCAGGAGGAGAGCCCCCCCCCCTCTGCAGCCTCTCACCATCAAAGGGACTGAGGTGGAGCAGGCTGATAGTCACAAGTTTCTAGGCCTTCACATGTCAAATAACCTTAGCTGGGCCATAAACACTGTGACAACACTGAAGAAAGCAAAGCAGCGGCTTTACTTCATCAGGCTGCTGAAGAAGGCCAGACTCAGACGTCAGCCCCTCACCCAGGCCTACAGAGGACTCATTGAGAGCATTCTCACCAGCGGCATCACTGTGTGGTTTGGAAACACCACCCAGGCTGAGAGGAAATCTCTTCAACGAGTCATCAAAACTGCAGAGAGAATCATCGACTCTGACCTCCCCTCCATGGACACACTCTACACACAGCGCTGTAGGAGAAAAGCACAGAGCATCCTCAGTGATTGACACCACCCAGCTCACTCTCCGCTCAGGTGGAAGAACTCAGGATACAACCTGAGACACCACAGGCCAGGCACACAAGGCATGCTTCCACAACAGCCTTTTTCCAGCCACTGTCAGAATGATTGCTAAGGACATTAAGGCGGGAATTAAATACCACACACCCCACCTTACTCACACCATGGACACCTAACATCTCACAACACTCTTGCACTCTACAGACTTGGTTTTAGTACTCAACTACCTCACCCCCTCTCACTCTCCGGGTCTCTGTCATATGGAATCTTCCCCAGTCCATTGGTTTGTTTTGGTTGTGCAATAATTCAACTCAATAGTGCAATAATTTACTGTGCAATATTTGTATATAGTGTGTACAGTGTGTATTTATTCATAGTGTGTAATTTTTTATACAGGTTTTTTTATTACTTATTTGTTATGCTGCCTTTCTTTGCCTGTTTTTTATAAAAAGGTGACTCGGTGAGCTACGCACAAGAATATAATGCATGTCTACTTCATCATGTCTATCACTATTAGAGGCAACCAAGATCATTCTGTGGTCATTAAATAGAAATGGTTTTACAAATTTTCAATGACGGGAGGAATTTCAGAGGTGCCCTCAGACTATGATGGGGCACATGGACCTCAGGTCCATTCAAATCAATTAACCCTTTGCACTTATGACTCAGTGTTTGCAAAGGCAGACAGTCCCTGGAATGGATTGAGGGGATAGACAAAAACTCATTAGAAGGATGTCACACGCTGCAGTGCAGTCTGGCTCAAAAGTGGTCAGATGGGAGGTCGGAAGGAAAGCTTTCTGGTCTGTGGACCAACGTTTATTCAAAGGGAAAGGTGAGCAATAAATAAACAAGAAACAGAAATCATTGGTGGCTTACCTTTGTTGTTCTGCCACCTGGAAAACAACAAATGATAACAATAAAGACAAAATAAATAAAGTCCAACCAAAAGCAGAAATTACAGCACAGTTTAGGTTTTCATGATTCAGGATTCCTGCTCTGCTACAGCAGGGCAGAAATTTGGGCTCCTAAACAATGTAAAACAGTGGCCATCTATAAATGCAATAACCAAAAATACACTTAATGAAATTGTTTCATGTTTTCATGTATTGTTTTGTGACAGTGTCACAAAGAAAGAATAATTGTGATCAGGTAATAAAAAAAAAAAAATGGAAATGAAATGTGATGTATCTAAAAAATGCATGTCGGACACAGAAATACAAAACCATTGATATGAAAGTAGTGCGGGGTAAGGGAGGCGGGGGTGTCCCGTATACTCCCATAAAGGAAGGACGTAACGGAAACGGGGGGGAGGGCGCGAAATTCAAAAAAAGGGGAAACGTAGGACGCCCTGGGGGAAAACAGCAGCAGAGGAAAAAGGAGAAAAGGAGTTGGATGCCTGGTGGAAGGGTCGATATATGCCAGGGAGCCCAAAAAAAGGACCATTCGTCGGCAGTATTTGAACGATTTGAACGAAAAGCAACGACGAACCACACCATTAACCGGTGAGAGCGTTCTTTTTTTGTTACTCTTTTTTCTGGGTTTTTTTTGGAACATTACTGCTGTTTTTTGATATTTTTCGTTTTGGGGGAGGAAAAAGGAAACTTTTCATTGGGTTGCCACAGATATATAATTTTTGCCCGATCGAACTGGGAACGAATTAAGGATTTAGGAATCTGCCGCCGCTTGCCCCACTAGTGACTGAATATCCTATACATAAGGACTGGAATTGTTGGCCTGTTGTCGAAGGAAATTTGGGGTTTTTTTTGGATTTGTTTTTTTTTTTGGGTTGTGGTAAAAAAAAAATATATGATTGAACGGTACAGAGTGTGTGGCGTCATTTTAGCTGGACTACTAAGTAGTGCATATAGCGTCTCTGAAATAACCCGGTATTTTATAACGTCAGATTGTTATTGAAGCGCTGTCTGTTCGTTATAGTTTCATGTGCTATCAAACTGCCCACTAAATTGTACGCACATTCATAAAATATGATAATCTTTTTGTTTTCAGGTTTTGAGATGGAAGGAATGAATATAATTAGATTGTATTTTAGTGTGAAAAAGACTCCAAACAGTGAGCTGTGAACTTGGCTTTGTTGGGCGTTTCCATTAGGAGGTTTACACAGCTGCAGAGAGCTGGTCTCCGCTTTCTAAACTAATGCATTCTGACATGGTTTTAGCCCATGGCAGTGCTACTGAGTTTATTAATGGTGAGTTTCAGAGGTCAGGAGATTTAAATCCTGCCACGATCACATGCAAATGAATAACCTGTCAGATTGGATCTGATATATGTTAGGCTTGCCCTTAATGAATATTTAATTGCAAGGTCTGGCCAGATATATCTGCTTATTATTATTGAATGTAAGGAAACTTGTTTATCTTTAAGGACGGCATGAAGTGTAATCACTAAAGGTTAGGGGTGAACAACTCAATATGCACCTATGACTAGGACTCTGACTAAAAATAGAGCATACAAATATGCAACAATTTTTTTGGCAAAATAAGTGTTGAAAAAGATTGCAGAAGAGTATCAGTATTGTCACGGACAGGGACAAGAAACGTTCCCATGGGTCCTGAGTGGCTCAGTCAGCAAGGGGTCCACTTTGAGTGCAGACTGGTTATAAAAAAAAAAAACAGTGACCAGGAAGCCACAGCGGTAGAACAAATTGGCTTCATTCCAGGCCAGTACAGTGTGTGCACAATTATTAGGCAAGTGAGTATTCTGACCTTATCATTATTTCTATGCGCATTTTCCAACTCCAAACCATATAAACTTGAATGCTTATTGGATTTAATCATTTTCAGGTGATATGTATTTGTGTAATGAGGGAGGGTGTGGCCTAAAGTGATTAACACCTTATATTAAGGTGTGCATATTTATAAGGCAGCTTCATTACCTCAGGTAAAACAGGCCAAAAAAGAGATTTAACTGATACTGAAAAGTCAGAAACTGTAAAATTTCAGATGGATGCAAAATAGCTAAACTATTGAGTCATGACCACCAGACAATCAAACGTTTTGTTGCGAATAGTCAACAGGGTTGCAAAAAACGCATGGAGAATAAAAGGCGCAAATTAACTACAAAAGACTTGAGAAGAATTAAATGTGACGCTACCAGGAACCCATTATCCTCCAGTGCCACCATATTCCAGACCTGCAACCTACCTGGAGTGTCCAGAAGTACAAGGTGTCAAGTGCTCAGGGACATGGCAAAGGTAAAGAAGGCTGAAACACGACCACCACTGAATAAGATTCACAAGCTGAAGCGTCAAGATTGGGCCAAGAAATAGCTGAAGACATATTTTTCAAAGGTTTTATGGACAGATGAAATGAGACTGACTCTTGATGGACCAGATGGACGGGCCTGTGGCTGGATCACTGATGGACACAGGGCACCACTTCGAGTCAGGTGCCAGCAAAGCGGAGGAGGGGTACTGGTATGGGCTGCTATCATCAAGGATGAGCTAGTTGGACCTTTTCAGGTTGAAGATGGTCTGAAAATCAACTCCCAAACCTACTGCCAGTTCCTGGAAGATACTTTCTTCAATCAGTGGTACAGGAAGAAGTCTACAGCATTCAAGAAAGCCATGATCCTTATGAAGGAGAATGCTCCATCACATGCATCAAAGTACGCCACTGCTTGGCTAACCAGCAAAGGCCTCAAAGATGACTGAATAATGACCGGGCCCCCTCCTCACCTGACTTAAATCCTATTGAGAACTTGTGGGCCCTTCTCAAACATGAGATTTACAGTGAGGGAAGACAATACACCTCTTTGAACAGCATTTGGAAGGCTGTGGTTGCTGCTTCAGCGAAAGGTGATCGTGAAGAGATCAAGAAACTGACAGACTCCATGGATGGAAGGCTCATGGCAGTCATTGAAAAGAAGGGTGGCTATATTGGTCACTGAATATTTCTGAACAGCCAAAAATGTTATTTAATTGTCATTTTGTGTTACTTATTTGTTACACATACTCTAAAAATTGAGAATAAACAAGTCAGATGGGAAAAATTCTTTTTGTAATTTAGTTGCCTAATAATTCTGTGCACTTATAGCTGCCTAATAATTGTGCACACTTATATATTTCCCTGACAAAAGATAAAACTCACTTTTCCTTTGTTAAACATTCAGGTTTGAGGTTCAATAACATTTTGGATTGACTGAGAGCACTGTATTTGTTCAATAATGAAATGAATCCCGAGGAATACAATTTACCTAATAATTGTGCACGCAGTGTACTTCCTTGTCTGGCTGTCTGGTGCCTATGTGCTGCTCCTATCCTCCAATAAGCACCCACTCCACCATAGTGCCATGTGTGAATTGTTGTGCAAAAAGCAGCTGCAAGCAGGTGAATTGGTGAATTGCATTTGACTCACCTCAGTGCCCCTGCATGAGTGTAGAGGTCACAATGACAGCCCACCCCTGATTCCAAAACCAGAGTTGCATAAAAGGGAAAAAGACAAAAAAAGCAGAAATGCCCCTGACATAGAAATGGAGCCAGCCAATGCAAAAAGTGCATCGTGATTGAAATGCACAATTCTTCTTGAAGGAACACTTCAGGTTCACTTGAAGGTATTTAAGGTATACAAAGGTTCACTTAAGGTATTTGCATAATCAAAAGTTAAAGTTAATTCTTACCATTATGCCTGGAAGAGGATGACCTGCTATCTGACATGTTGTAAGTCTCAATAAAAGTGCTTTCATCTTAATACAGGACATTATACCTTGGGAAATGATAGCAGATCTTGTGATATTTGTTGCTGTCCTTTTGAATCACCTGTTGAAATACAGCATCATACAACCTGCAGTTGTTTACAATAAGAATATAAAAAGACTGCTAATGCAATAAAGCTAAGCCCATGACCCCAGCTTTTATGGGAACTGGCTATTTCAACAAATTGCACCTAGTAAGCAACACAAAAAACTATGCAACACTGTATAACACCATATCTGCAAGGCCAGGTGAAGTTTAGAAGAAAGTATGAACTATGAGCACTTGATGGAGCCTTCATAAATTGACCTGTACAGAGACCAAACTGCATACTCTGTTCAACTGACCAGAATTGTACACAAATAGAAAACACAGTTTATATTTCTTTGTGAGCAGGTCCAAGCAGTTGATGATGATGATGATGATGATGATGATGATGATGATGATGCAAAAGTCACAGATGGTTGCTATGGACTGAAGAATAGGCTCTTTCTGCTTATCAACTTATTTAGGTCATAAAATACTTGATTTGCCTTTTCAAGTTGCCACCTCTATCTGGACCGTGACCCAGCCCATCAGAGACGAAAAGAAAGATGTGCCTAACTCCAGCAGTCAGTAGAATAAACTAGTGTGAATTTGGGGGTAGGGGGCACTGCTCCCCAGTAATAGGGTTACTACTAAAACATTGAGAGAATGTTACATTTGCATTTACATCAAAGTAAAAGAGGAAAGTGGATTGCATTCCTGGAATCCTTTAAACTGTGCTGTATACTGTAGATATCGGCATTGCTCCGTAATCCTTTGCATTGAAAGTAACTATCCAATAAAGCTGTTCCCGCTGTATTAGACCTTCCATCTAACAGGCTGTAGTCCTGCTGGGACTGCAGCCCATGAAGTTTCCAGACATTACTTAGTAGGGTGGCTGTGTTGCACAGTGGTAAGGAGCATGGCTTGTCACCAAAAGGGTGGTGGTTTGATTCTCTGCTGGGTCACTGCTGCTGTACCCCTGGGCAAAGGCCCTTAACCCAGAATTACCTCAGTAAATATCCAGCTGTGTAAATGGTCCATAAAGTGTGTTATGGATGCATATTACCTGAAACTAGCGGTGAATACGTTTCTGCGTGTTTGCAATAAGCATGTGGTAATTAGTTCTAATGGCCGTTACAAAAGAAATATGAAATATATGGTGACTTAAGAATAAAGACACCTTAGAAGAAATATATAGTGTCCTAGAATATATGGCAGCTCCTTACAGTGGTCATACAGTAATATTGAGTGAAATCTGCCAATTTTGCTAGGAGAGACTTTGCTAGCATATGAAATGATGACAGTCAGCCCAACATGTGTTTGGCACTAGTTATCTGAAAACAAAACTTATCAGCTGAAGTAGTGAGATGAACATAACAATGTGGTTATCTTGAAACCCTGAAATGTTGTGTGATTTCCAGGTACCACTAAAAATAAGTTTGACCTTAATGAGCCTCTTTGCAAAGACATGAATATGACAATTTGAAATAGTAGTGACAGTTGGTATAATTACATTGGGAGTTATTTTGGTTCACAGTTATATCCTGATAGATATACAAGAAGCTGCTTGGATATTAGGTCAGGCCAGAAACAGACAGCAGATCATTTTTATTTTTGAAAAGTGTGTAATAACACCCAGTGCCCTGGGAAGGAAAGATATACGGCAAAAAGGGATGCAGGAAATGATTTTGCAGGCTTTTGGGGGGCTAGATTTTCAACATTAATTTGCAGCAGTTTTGCCAGCAAAAATATCCAGAATCTCTCCCTGGGGGCTATAAATGAGGAGTCCTACAGGCACCGTTAACTTCGAACTTCTTCTGTGGCCGTCTGTAGGGCAGAAAGGGAAGTTTGACAGAGTGGAAAAGCATGCGTTTAGTCAATCTCAGAGCTGCTGCCCTTCGGTACTCCCAGAACATTAGGGCAGCCCCCCTAGGTGCCATTTAACACCACATGCTTTAATTCACTGGATAGGTTTGAAAGCTAATCTGTTTTAACATACTGTGAAACAATTTCAACAGCTTTAACAGAAGGGATGCTCTTTGGGATCTGCTTAAGGTGGCTTGTTACAGCTACCCATCATTCACCGGGGCAGAAGAGGAGGATGCCTTTGTGAGAAAAAGTTGAGAATGGTCACATTTACTTGGAAAATGTAATACTTGCAGTGCAATCAATCTGTTCAGATGAGGTACAGCACAAGTGTTACACCAAGATTTTAATGAACAACTGATGTAATTGCTGCAAAACAACTAATGGACTATCACACCTGTAAGAAAACCCAATCCACACAAAGTGAGGTGGATTGAAATGAGAGGTCTCATGTATATTGATGTTTTTTTTTTTTTGAACCCCCAAAAAAAAAAAAAAAAAAACCAATATACATGAGACCTCTCATTTCAGGGATGTTTAATTCAACAGCAGTCCAGCCAAAAAAAAACTCCCCATTTTTACACCTTACACAGTAGGCATTAAATTTTACTGTACTAACAAGCATTTCTCTCACATATTCTTACATTGTATCACATGATCCCAATGCTTTTTACTTAAAAGTGAACAAGTTGCAACAAACTAATTGTGACTATTAGTCTGACCTGGATTTCAAGGTCAAATATAATCAAATTCACTAATATCTATCTGGCTGACAAGTGATGAAAATGAGTGAACATTTAGAAAAAAATACGTTTTACGTCAATCACTACAGTCTTTTTTGCAATAAAGACAGATTTGCGGTGATCACTATTTGTCATTATGCATCACAATATATTATGGATTTACATAAAAAAGTATATTGATTTTCTCCATTTTTGTACCCACATTACTTCCTGCAAAATGATTGATTTACCATTAACTCTGCAGTCTGCTAACTTTTCAAAGAGTTCTCATCACTAATGGGAAGGTTTGTGGCATGCTGTTAAAACCCACTTCCAGATTTGTGTACATCTAGTCATGAGAAGCTTGTTCCAAAACAAGCAAATTAAGAAAACATTAACCTGCCTTGTACCATATATTATATCCATGCAGTTAATTCTGAAGGCATGCTCAAAATAAACAAATAAAACGAATGAAGCTAAGCACATAGTAATGCGAAAAGCATCAATGATTTCCATATGGCTCTGCTTCTACCATTTTATGAAGGGCCCTCTGTGTTTTTCTCTTGCTATGTCATGAGGCAAATGTGACACTGCTATCTGATGCACCAGCACAATGAAACACAAATGGCATTTTTTTTTCTTTTTTCAAGGGACAGGAGAAGACTCTTCTGCATGCTTCCAAACCCCTGTCCTTTGTCACCAAGTATGTAATGTATGTCTGATGTCATGTGACTTCCTCAGTTACATTTGACACTTTCATGTGGAAAGAATGCAGCCATTGTCCTGTGGCTGAGTTCCACTAAAAAGGAAGTCAGCCAGAAGGACACTATTTTTGCACAATATTATCTTCTTTATTGTCTGTTGGGAGGTGAGGTGGGATAGTTACATTATTGTAAATGACATCTAACTGTTCCCACATCTCTGACATCAACATTGCAATTCAAATGTGAGCAGAGAAGTTGCCCATCCATCCACTATGAGCAAAACAGAGAGTTGAGGAGCACTTTGAAAACACAATCACAGCTCATATGTTAATGCAAAATTTACCACTGGCTTCCATGATTTGAGTGATTGAAACAGGAGAAATGAGAAAAGAAAGTAGCTTTATGAGTGGTCACAGAGTACTGTTGTGGCTTCTTCACATTCACTGAGCAACTTGCATCCTCACTTCTCTCTCTCCTTCCCTCTCTTCCTCAAATGGCTGTATAGCGAGTTCACACCTTGCTCCTAGTGAAATTTAATAGTAGTGCTTTACAATGCTGTTACAATTTCATTTTAGAAAACTTGTTACTATATTTCTGTACAGTTATCTACACACAAGGAGAGGTAAATGAAAGTTAATATTGCAGATAAATGTCTGCAATGTTGTAATTTTAGAATACTTTTCACAATATTATTGCCCAATTGTCCTGAACTGTAACAAATAGTGCCATTTATTTTGCTGTGTCTTCACTAGAAGTGTAATGTTGATTATATTCAACCTTATACAGTACATACTGTTTATCTACTGTCACATTACAGTAGAAACAGATGACAGACATTAGTCCCAGGAGTAGCACTTGGGAGGCATTCATGTCTTAAACTGCCCTGTGTTTGATCGAACATTCCAACCTTGCATCCCCTTCTGCCAAACTCATTAACAGCTGCTGTTTATTTGCAGCATCCAGCCTCATTGCTCTCCACCTTCTGTCTAATTTAATCAAGGGTTATTAACTTAACTTAACAAAGGAGGATCCAAACTTTTTTACCTCAAATCTATGAATGTAGAGTACCTCTTGGCTGTGTGCCTTCCCAGTGCTGAATTGATTGGAAGCACACCTCAATTGCATTTGTTAAATGGTAATAAGAAGTGTAAATTAGCACTAAGAGGAGATTCAAAAAGACAAGAAGAGAATTTTATTGACCGTAATTGTGCTCTCAGTCCCTCTTGGAGGAAGAGCCCAGGACATAAATAACAGAGGTTTCATTTGATAACGCTTATGTGCAAAGATTGGGGTCAGATTTGATTGTTATTGCTAAATAAATGGACCAAAGATCCTTAAAAATAAACAAACAAAATAAAGACATATAACAGATTAAACAAAACAAAATAAAGACATATAACAGATTAAACAAATCTGAACGTGCACAACATATTTTCCTTTTTCAACCGAAATTGAGAACAGGAAGCCAATATTAAGAGCCCGTACAGCATCTTAGATAAAGATATTATGTATCTACCAATCCACATTAACAGGAATATTGATCTCTGCCTCAAAACACATTTTCTCCACATTTGGATTTAAACAACAGCAATAACAAAAGATACATGTTATCTCATGAACTCTAGATTACCAGTATGGCAATAGTGATACTATAATGCCTCAGCTGAAATCAAGTACTCCAATTATATGTGTGTGCAGAGCTGTACATGTTGGCGCATGCTTTCACATATTATTTTCTGGTGAGTGACAGAAGTCATCATTACTGTATGTGGTGCTGGAGGCTGTCCACTCCCCACACAGATATGCACTGGCAATAAGAGGCAGCCAGCATTGTGTTTAGTTCTCTGAATGCAGAAGCTCCACCACTCCTGACTGCTGTGTCGTGAAGTGGGACAATGCAGTTAACGGTACAGAAGGAGACATGATAACCTTCCACCACATTCATTATGAATCACCTGAGAGGCATCAAAATCTAGAGAAAGTGAAGGGGAAGCAGCTTCATTTTCAGTGGTATGGAACAATTGTTGATGTATCTGTAACCAGAGCGTGCTATGGTTGAATCTTCTGAGAATCTGGGGCTGTTATACACTTAAGATAAGGCATAAACCAAGACTTACTGTGGCAAAATGCTTAGCTGTGCAATTTGTTACATAAAATGTCACGGCATCTGTAAGCAAATAAAAAAGTCATGTTGTTTCTGGTGGTAATGGAACAGTTTCCTTCCTGTTTATTGAGTCTGCTTTTCAGGCTGGATTTGGAGTGCATCTCACACATGCATGCAACAAACACACTTGAGTACCCTCGCACACATTGTCAGACACACACCTCCCCAGCATATCTCAAGAGACCATTTCAGAGGCTAATGAAATATTAATGTTCAGAATGATTTCCTTAATGCGTTTCTCCCGGTGTTGTTACATGTGGAGGTCTCAGTGGAATGGCAAGAGAGGGTAATTTGTTGCTTCAGCCAAAGGCAAGAGGCTTACATCGCACACTGTTGTTTACCTTGATTAAAAACCAACAAAAGGGACGACAAAGGATTTCCTAGAACTATATATTCGCAATTATCAGTTTAGTGCTCTCTCTCACGGGCTAAAATTTCAATGCTGTTTACACAAAATGTCTTACAATTTATAGGTATAACATTTTAAAGAGCAGCCAGAGAAGAAATCAGGTAAAAGGGAAGTGATAAGAAGACACAGTCACTGTCATTCTTTAATATCAGTCAAAAGCAAAAATAAAAAAAAGCCATGTGCTGTCGTAGATTCTGACACTATGTTAGCAAAAGGTCAAAGCTCTTGCTGTTTCTAACACCATCCTGTTAATACATTTTACATAAAATTCAAGGCTCTTTCCTGTTACTGCAAAAATATGCCCCAGGGATCAAAAGGTCCATGTCTACCAGCAGCATCCTGCTAGCCAAGAGAGACATGACTGAAAAAACCCTGGGCAAGGATTTGGTACTTGAACTAGCACCGTCCTCTAGACCTGTATGAACGAAGTGTCCATATCACATTTATCCCCCTCCCTTCCCATGTAACGTTGCTGTCATACAGGTGGTACTCAGTGATTTGGCAGTGGTGGGCTGTGGTGGTTGGTATGCAGGGCCACTCGCTGGGAGATGTGGGTGCTGAGTGCCGGGCCAGCACTGAGTGTGCTGAGTAAGCCAGCCGTTGCAGAGGCTCTGTTCCAGGGCAGGCCTCCAAATAAACCTTTAGGCCGCGCTTCATCATTCGTGGCCTGCGTTTGTTTAGAGCTCACCAATCATAAATCAGCTATGATTAAAACACACTCCTTCAAAATAGAAAAAAAAAGGAAAAGCATGTAGGTGCAACATTCACAGCTGACTGCACAGTGATTCATTTAGGTCAGAAACACTCTTGGCTATGTGCATATAGGCTTGCCATGATGCTAAAACTGACAGAAATGTAGATACTGTTGCTAATGATGATGTGACTAATGATGCAGAAATGAATACATTGGGAGGTCTTCTGACAGCTTTGGCATTTCCTGTCAAAGGAAGTAATGGAGAACAAAACACCCACATCTCTATATAACCCCAGGATAGCCATTAAGATTTGGTACCTGGCTATGTTGGGAGAATGGAAAGTGAAAGACAATTGATTTGTTGCATGTAAATATGGCTTGTGTGTTACTGATTGTAGATTTTCAGTATAATCATTCATTTGAAATATCACTGTGAAAAAATGATTGTATGAAATGAATACAAAGCATTACATTTGTGCAGTCAAGATTCTAGTGAGTGTTGGGTGTATTGGCACACAGTGTGGGTAGGGTTTCTTCAGACTGGGCAGGGCTTCTTCAGAGTGGGCAGGGCCATTTTCAGTGCACCCCTGGTATTGTTTGCTGGGCATTGTTACCAGTATTATGTAAGCTATTGTTGCACTTCCATTTCCATCTTTATGAATCACTTGTGAAAGTGATGATTGCAAATGATTTTGAATTTTTTTAATGCATGCACATCTCCATCTCCATTCCATTATTCATTTTTATGTATTCAATTATTTACTGAAATGATGAGATGTTTTAGAAAGCAGTGAAAGATCCTTTTTGAGTAGGATTGTATCATTACTTGGCTCTACTCCCAGTTTGACAGTCAAGATGTTGAATACTATATTATTAAAAAGGACTTTTGTGTCCAGAAATATCTTCATGTGAATAGCCAAGCGCTGAACCCCAGCCATCTTCATTTGCAGTCAGAGGTAGCTTGGATCTCTAATAGGCACTATTCGTGGATATACAGCTTGATGAAACTGATCCTGACTAAAGAGTTTCCATCTGACCTCACAAAGGTAATCACCCTGAACACGAACATCACCTTCGGCACCAACATCGCTGAGTTGCAGGAAGTTCACAGGTGCAGTGATCAGCTTGTCTCACAGTTAGTCATCTGATAATGAATATGAAAACTAGCATCACAGAAACTTGGGAATCTGTACAAAAGCCAGCACAACCCCCACCCCTACAAACCGAAATATGACGTCCAATTCTACCCAATGCCCATGTATCTCACACTCTCATCTATAACAGCTCTGTATTCCATGTCAGCTTCAGGTGTTTCCTTTACTCTTAATGACGAGTTCAACCAGCACCTCTCTGAGCTGCCACCACCCACCTTATTGCTAAAACATTTTAACCAGGGAGTTTTCACTTGCAGCTTTTCAAGTAATCAACATTTCATTTTGCTATTGAACTTTAAATGTTGAAAGATATACTAAGTGGTACAAGTATATTTTATTATAAGAATTTTTACTGATATTCCATGTTAAAGACTCTTTGACCCAACCCACTCACAACAGTGTGAAGCAACAGACAGCTACTCTAGCATTAAATAGCTATTATATTTTTAGAATAGAAATTATCACATGCAATGAGTGTACTGGCTCAGGAGTGGTAAGACTGGAAGGCTTATCAAGATCGACAGATGTCTATTTTAGGTGAGAACTCTTTAACGTCAAAAAATACATACAAATATCATCTGGGATCACTTGTCATGGGCTCTGCACAAAAAACAACAAAACAAAACAATAAACTCGCATAAAAAAGAGAAAATAGTAAATGAAACCAAAGTCCTATGATGAGGATAAAACACTCAAATTTCAGTGTTTCTGACTGCAGTTGTCTGTTTTCATTGCCTTACTTCACCCCCATCTCTGGAGTCATTGCCATGATGACCAAGACAGCAGGACCTCCAGCATCAGAACACAACCTTACATCTACCTTAACTAATGAGTATTCACTTTATTTAATTAGTTTTGATCTGTAAGGGACTAGTCTATTAATAAAAAATGAATATATCACTTTAAAATTCTCCATTCTCAAAATATATAAAAGTATTTTGACCAAAAACTAAAATTCCACTAGAATCTGACTTTTTAAGATTTTAGGTGGCACTCTGCAGAGGAGCAGGACAATATGCTTCTTATTTTATGAGCAGACACACAGGCTTACTTAACTTTCCAGTTCTGTATGTAAATGTGCTGTTCTCTAACAAAGACGACATATGCCAAATATACTATACCCCTTCCCAGACTTATGTATGACTGTGAAAGCACCTACCATCCCCACACCAACCACTATATGAACAAATTGTATACGTTGCACCTTCCAAGCATTTCCTAATGTTGCCAACACAATCTGTCTGTTTACAGAGCTAACATTTCACTATAATCGGGAAACCCTTGGTCTAAGAGGAAAATAAATATATTTGATTTTGCTGAAGATTACAGAATGAAAATCCAATTTAGTTGCATCTTTTTAGATTTAAAAAGTCCAAATTGCCCATGAAGTGTGGTGAGGCATTTATCTGCCGATGATTGGATGCTGATGTATTTACTGGTCTGATTTAAAGATGAAGAATAGTAATGTTGATTGTACAGAACATTTTTATAACATCTGTGTCTCATAAGTGGCCTGTATGACAAGTGACTCAGAGCCCTCTATCAAGAATGATTGATTGCTGTGATTGGATGGAGATAGAATTGTTTTTTTTCCCTTCTCCCGTACAATGAAGCTGCCTTCATGGCTCGCTTTCATATCCTGAAAGCAGTGAATGTGACGATTCTTTCAATCACTTCAAGTGGAGTGTGGAACGTGTAGTTTGTCTTTAAGTCCCATTCTTCGTTATGCCTGTCAGGGCCTGCTGCACTCTGTGACCTTTTATTGATCTCCAAGTACAGTCAGCCAGTCAGAAAGCGCTGGCATCCTGACATTTTATCACTGAAGGTCAGGTTCATCTGATTGTTTGGAACACTTCAGTTATTGCAAGTATACCTTTGATCATCACTTCCATAAGTTGTCTGCACTGAGCAGTCATTTGTGAGGTGAGGCTGGTCTCCTTGATGTGGTTCAGGACATGAGCATGAATTTGTGTTTTCATTTATTAGTGTTGGCACAGCATCACTGCAGTGCTAATTCAATATTTACTTCATTCTCCATGTTTCCTCATCTTGTGCTTGTAGAATATGCATGGTGCAGCAAAGCCAGCAAGGAATGAGTGATTCAATATCCTGCCAATGGTTGGATAATTATGATTTTCATTAATGGACTATTTATTGGTAGTTATCATAGAGAATTATGAGGAATACAGATATACCATGTTCAACAAAGCCCTTGAAAATGAAGCTGTCTTGAATGAAGTTATAAAAATGGATATCATATATGAAAATGAATATCATAAATATGTGAAGATCCAGAAAGAATTTGTACATAAAATCATTTTAAACTAAGTAGAAAAGGTTCAGACTTTGGTGCAGCATGCTAGTGACATTAACATTTGGAGTAACAACTGCAGTGCTAGCTCCAAGTGAATGCAAGGACTGCATCTTAATTGAATCTGTTCAATATAGGTTCATTAAATATGTGTGTACTTCTAAAATTAAGATGCATTTGATGTCATTGATTTAGTTGTTAATGCTATTTTGCAAAGTATCCTGAAGTCCTGAAAACCACCCCTATAAATAACATGTTATATATGTAAGCAAAATATCAGTTAAATACGTAGCAGTTGTCTGCCATGCTTCATTACAGAATAAACTCGCCAAAATATTATAGACAATATTATGACATGTGATGTTTCATATCCAGAATGTATGTTTACTCCATCCTACATGTGAAAACCAGCTTTGTCTTTGAGAATTGCTGCAGGGACCTTAAAGAATTGCCCGAAGTGAGAGATAGACAATGCAATTGATGTATTCACACCTGTTAAACAAATGCTGTAATGACCTCCTCTTCCAACAGGGTTCAACCATCCAACAGTAAATTCCAGTTGACACCACAGGTGCTGCAAGGGAGGCATTGCATATTCCTGTGGAGGTATGCCTTAATGAGAATCTGTTTTCCACCTTCATTCATCATCTTGAAATAAAGAGTAGCTGGTAGGCAACTGAGTCCTTGCAAATTCTGTGAGACCTTTGAATGATTTCCATTCCATACTTTTTTTTTCTGAACAACACAAACGATGCATCAATATGTTGTGCTTATCACCATATGCTATAAGTGACTTTTTATAAATGTCATCAATAACATGCAAAATATGTGGCATAAAACTATAATACAAACATATGTCTTAAATAAATTATTTAAAGTGTTTTGCTGAATTTTGGCTTGGCTGAATCACACAGGACATAATTTTAAAAAGAGGGCAATTGGATTATACTCTGCATCGTGAATAATAATGACAATAATCACAATGCTAGCCACGGGGCAGCTCCACACCCACACTCTCACATTTCACTGCTCCAAAAAAGTAATCCAATAATACAAAAAAGGCCTAGATTGGTTCTTCCAATCCAACACCTGGAACTGGGTATAAACACATCAGCTGACATGTACAGTACAGCAGGGCAGTAACAAGAATTTCTCAACAGAGCTGTAAAGGAGCCATTAACTGAGTAGTTTCTCTTATTTTAAAACCATCTGAATGGCGTTGTAGTTCATTAGGTTGATGTGATATTTTGCAATAATGGATTTCATTTTTGAGCTTGTGAATGTTTTGAAATGAAACAGCTTGATAGAGCAGTAAAGCCCTGGAAGTTAATGAAAAGGCTCCATTTTGTTTCAAACTGATGGAAATGTCAGTGCCTGTGGGGGTTGACATGACTTTGTTACATAATTAACAATAAGCCTTGAGGGGAAAAAGCTGCACATCCCATAATTATGTGTCCTCCAGGAAAAGCAGTGGAATCCTAAATTTGACCAAGTCAACTAATTCATTAAAAAATCTGTCCAATCATTTGAATGACTCACTTAATTAAAATTCATATCCCTAATATGCATGCATACCTCAGTACTCTCAATTCAAGAAACATAAACATGAACACAACATGCATTCTTTATCTGTGTTTATTTTCACTATACTAAGAAACATGTCAGAATAGTTCTAAAATGATTACAGTACCCTAGGGTCATCTCTTGCATACTGCCAGACATTTACAATGGATGCCTACTACACACTTTGTGCTTTAGACATGCAAGTGCTATCACAGAGATCATCTCTGTGCAGATGCATGAAAGGAACATTTGAAAATGTGTTTGGACAAGTGGACCTCACATAGGATCTGGGAAAAGTTTGACTCTTCACCTCTATCAGACATGTATAAAAATTGCCTTAAACTCTGCAAGCTTTTTCTCGAAAGATTACACATGCATTCATTTGTGTAGTCCATCAGCATTGCACACATCGCTTTTGAGGTCACTTCCACTGACAGTGCTTATTACGTTTCACTTTATCAGTCACTGTGTTTGTCACAATCACTTAGGAAATTGTCACAATGATCTAACAGAGCTATGATTTGTCTTTTTTATTTCTCTGATGGCACTGTCTGAAAGGGAACACAATTTTGAATTTATACATCACCTCATTGAGTTAATGACCTGTTGTGCTGATATTGATGATAGAAATGTGACTCTTTTATTATTGTATTGCTCTATTATTTAGTTTTCAAATTGTAGTGCCATCTTTTCCTTTGGAAGCATGACAGTAAACAATGTCACAGCAAACAGAATGTCAGTGAGAGCAAGACCCATCTAGAAAGCAAGGCAACACCATCATTAAAGCCAGGCTCTCAATCAATGCCTGTCTTTTGTGTGCACCAAACAAAAGGAAATTATTCCAATCAGCTCTACAGCCTGCTCCTCCTCAGATCAATGGCAATAACATTTTCTATTGTGGTCAATATCCCATGACATAGCCTCTGTTATTTATACTTTTTTGTTCAAATATGATACACATTATTATATGTTCCTGAAATGAGACAGGGGAAAACACATTGATCTGAAGTGACAATTCGGGTAAAATTTAACAATGTGGATAATGGATGTTGGAAATGTATCAACAGATCACTGTATGAATAAACAGAATTACTTAACCATACATTTAAAATATAATATGTTGTTCCTTATTACATGTTCTTTCCCTATTAACTACAGTAGATACCTATATTGAAAACTATCTCATTTGTTTTAATGACTAAGATCATAGCTTAACATATAATCAATTTATGAATTTCTTATAACTAACTGTAGGCTATTTAACCCTCATACAACTCCCAGAGCATATTTATTCCCCTTCTGTATATGAATTGTGGCATATTAGATTTGCAAATTACATTGCTGTGACTCTATGCATGGAAACTCACTCTTGACCACTTAAACCCATAAGTGCAAATCCCCAGTGCTCAACTAGACCATAGATATTAGGGATGGGAAGATTCACCGATTCACATCGGTGCACCGGCATAAAGATCACGATGCGATTGCCCCGATTAAAAAAGTGTGCACCAGATACAATTTGGGATGAACTCTGGATACATTATTTCTAACATCTTTGCATCGATAAAATCTGATTTATTTATATATAATTATTAATAGAGGCCCTATGCCTTTATTATTTAGAAATGTGACCAATAATATGTGACCAATAATTTTATATTTAGATTGATTCCTCCTCTCTAAACTGTTTCTCAAGCGCGCTCTCTCATCTCCACTGCTGTCAGTGGCCAATGCTTGTCAAGTCTCTCAGCCAAGTCTTGCGCGAGCTGGAGGTGTGTCCGGGCGAGTCACAGATTATCATGGAGGAGGAAGACCTACATGTTCCACTGAATTGCTACAACTCAAATGCTTGGCGACATTTCGGATTTTTCAAGAGAGACAGACAATTTGACAAGACGCATGCAATTTGCAAAATATGCTGTGCCGCTATAAAGTACACAGGCAGTACAACTAACTTAAGTCAAAAAGAAGCTGCATAAATGAGATGCTTACTGAGTTGCAATACATGAGAAACAAATATGTGAAGTAAAAATGGCACTTTTTTAGTTAATTTATGATTTGCTGTCTGCTTAAGATGAACCAGAGAAATAAAATCAAACTATCTGTAATATATTGAATTTCACAGCATCATATTCGTTTGTATCGCATCGTATCGCATTGAATCTCATTGTGGTGAATCAAATTGTATCGAATCACACTGCATCGCAATAGGGGTGAATTGTATCGTATCGCATTAGTAGTTGTTTCATATGTATCTTTAATGTATTGGATCGTTGGCAATACATCGAGATGTGTATCGCATCGGCCTCAGTGATGGAGATGCACATCCCTAATAGATATAGTGTACAGCTTGTAGCTGCAGGCTCTTTGAACTGCCTTGTGTCTTACTGTAATGATCTATTTTAGTGCAGCAGGATTGCCAATACACTCTATGCGCTGGCACACACAAGCTAGCTAGCATGCTAGGCAGGGCTGAAAACATAACTGTTAACCGGTTTGCTAGCACACAAGTCAGTCAAGGTGAGTGGCTATAAATACACCGTATGGTTGGTAGCAAGAAAAAGAAAGCCTTTCATTTTTTCGCTGTTTCTGTGATGCGTAAGTTCCTTGCTGTCTTGGAGGTGGCCATAGACTGAGCGGTGCTGCCTGGCTAATAAAGTCTGCCTTCATGGTGAATTAAGGACATTGCCGGTTGCTGTTTTGCCATTGTGTTTTTATTATGTTTTAAATTTGTTCTACTGTGTAACGTACGTTACTGTATATCGCACAGGGTAGCCTACGTTCATGGTTCCCTTGTGTTAGTGTCCCCAGTGTTGTATGTACTGCCTGTTGTGTCAGATCGCGCAGTGTTGAAGTAACTAGCTTGCTCGCTAGCTATAGTCAGTGCGACCAGCCCTTTGTGTTTCTATTTTGTGTATATTGGCCCCGTGGTCTGTAGTGGTCGTCCTGTCTGTCCCTAGTGTGCCCTGTGTGAATCTTATTGTAAATTTTAGTTTATTAACCTAATTGTTTCAACTGATGTTAGCTGTTTTGCAGACGGGTTTTAATTGGTCTACATTTACGTTTGTCTTGATAGTTGGCTTTGTTTTGTTATTTTTATTTGTGCGTGATTTGGGTTTGTACTTGCAGGGAGGAGGCGGTAGCGGCATATTAGGAGATGGTTGTCTTTTGCACAAACACAGTGTGTGTGTGTGGGATATTCTGTGTGTGGCTAATTTCACCTTTTTTTGGAACTCACCTCTCTGCTGAGGTTCTTTGTGTGTCTGTGTTTCTGCATCATGAGTATCTGCGGTGTCACTTCAACTTCCAGTGCTGCGAGTACCCCTCCCAGTGGTCGGCTCCTGCCTGCACACCGACGGTGGTGCCTCTAGTGGTCCTGGAGGACCTATTGCCACTACCCTTTTTTTTTTTTTTTTACTATTTTATGGAATGTTGGTTTGTAATAAACTGAGTTTTTATCTTTAAATCCACACCTCTGCTGACTTTATTCAATTAAGGGGACCTGAGTGGAGAAAACAACGGTTGTCAACAAAAAGGCATTGTAATTACTATTTCCTTGGGCGCAATTCCCAAGGTGGCGTAGTCTAGACCAGTACCCCCGGTTACATTAGCAACAGCTGAGAGGGACAGGGCCATCATAAAAATGCATTCTGGGGATCGCAGTCAGAATACAACAAAGTGAAATCAGATAAAATTTATTTTAACCAAATCTTCAAAAATGTCAGCGTTTCAACAACAATAAATGGGGCAAATGTTTCAGGACAGCCAGCTTTGATGGCTCATAAGGAAATCATGTGCAGTGTCACAGGGAGCTATGAATCAACTACCCATTCACCACTCATGACTAACAAAGGGACAAACTCACAAACTAATGTCAGAGGGTGAAAATATTGCAGAATGAAATGGAGAGCTCCCTACTATGAACATATTGCTTTTCAATACAGTGGAAATGCATTGCTACTAAACTGTAAGGTAAGAAACAACCTCTTCAGGAGATTTAAACTGTACCCATATTAAATATTCTGAGGACTGAATAATCCATTCCAAAGTGAAATGTCACATCTTGTAGTATCAAATGTCAACAAAGCTTTACTCCCCAAATCAAAAGGTGGCTTATGAAAGAAAAGAAGGAAAATCAATGAAAAAATTCAATATCATTGAGTCATTTTGTCCTCTAGTTTGTGTTAAAGGAATGAATACACATTGTATGGGATCTGAACTGAGAATCTTTCCTTTGCATTTCCCAATTTATATTGGTGCCAAAAGGATCCTTGAAGCCAGGGATGTAAGAGTGCAGTCTCACTGATTGATGAAAACTGAGCTTGTGGAAGTACTGGAGCCAATGTGTACAATGACATATGCACTTCCATCCAGGTCATTATAAATCAGAAATTTCATGCTGCTGTAATGAAGAAAATAATTTCCCTTTCATGGGTAAATTCACTGTCAGGTCTTAAGAGCAACCATGACAACCTTCACACAGTATCATTAGGAGTTATGAACATACAACTGCAAGAAAGAAAAATAAAATCAACTATTATTGTGTTTTCTGAAGTCTTCATGCCCTTGTCAGCATTAATTATGGCAATACCTAATATTCAAGCAATAACCACTTGTTTCCATATTAGTTAAACCATCAAACATTAGTCAACCCTGGGTAGACACCTTCAGCCTAGGCAAAGAAATTATTTTGTGAGTTTGGAGGCTGGCTTCCTGGGGGCCTTGTTTGTTGTTGTCCCTTGCTCCCAAGGATTATGTGGCTTATGGTACCATACCTGCTGGCTAGTTCCATGCAGGGGTGCACCATTTACCCTGTTAGGCATTCTGACCCTGTTGTAGCCTGTCTAGCTCCCAGGCCAGATTTCTCAACCTGAGAATAGTGATTGGACACTGCCTGTTGCCTCTGGTAATAACCAGCTATGAGCCTCCAGGATTAAACTAAGAACATTACAAGCAAGGTCCTTAGAGACAGAGCTATAGGGAGGGCCTGGAAAGACTCCAGTGGAGGGGAGAAAGCCATGATGGTGTTACTGCCACACTTTGATAGGGAGCATTGGCCTCAACTCACTGACAGCTAGGGCAGTGATTTTATCTCAACTTAGTCGTTTTAGCTGGACAGCAGGTGGTGGAAACATGTATCACTTTACTGAGACATCAACTAACTACAAAACAAGAGTTTGTAAAACTGGTGTGATCAAACTCAGTGATCAATGTAGCCTTTTGATTTTTAGCTGGAATTAATAATTAGAGAGAATAGTGGTATGAAATCACATTAGGAATCGCACGGCTCTCTCAGGCTTACACAGGAACTACTCAAGAAAGATAGAAATTGTGTGCCAACGGGGGTGAACACCTTGATATGCTAAACTGAGCCAAGTAGCTGACTAATACGTGGACTCCTCTGAAAGTTAAGCAATTGTGATATGGATAAGTCTTTCATAATTAATTATTAATTAATTGCTGTGACTGACATTGGCAAGGAAAGGATTTATTTAAGTCTGCAACTCTGCAATGTATAAGCCTGACAAACATTTTGCAAATAATGTTT
Source organism: Megalops atlanticus (assembly GCA_019176425.1). Taxonomy (NCBI): domain Eukaryota; kingdom Metazoa; phylum Chordata; class Actinopteri; order Elopiformes; family Megalopidae; genus Megalops; species Megalops atlanticus. Next base: position 7,999,187 of record CM032885.1, on the reverse strand, counting down.
AAGATGTACATTTAAGATTACATCATCAGCAAAAATTAAGGTACACATCAGTTGTCAACATCAACAAAGAAAAGAAAACGGCTTGGATATATTTGACTTTGACTATAAGAGAATGAATAGTAAATAGGTGGGAGAGAAAGCAAGTGAAGAACCACCTCCTTGAACTCCACGTTACAATGGAGACAGCTACCTAATCTGTCTGACCAAATGTGTCTGTCCAGTCTGGTTAAGAAGGGCCATGGACAGCCCAGTGGAGTCATGCTTCATTAGTCAACCAGTCTACTCAATTAGAACCCAATCTCTGAAAACATTTACTGTGTAAACACTCTGACAAGCATGTATTAACAATGTTTCATGATTGTCTCAGGTTGTTCACTGGCTATTTTTCACACTTTAGATGAAGACCTTCTCTTGTAATACTGTGTATCTTCAAAAATGTCTGTATATATTAGCCAGCTTGAACATTTCAAATAAGATACTTGTGTATCAGGTAATTGTTGAAACTGTTCTGTTCTGGTGCTCTAAAGACCATAGTGAAAGTAGATTCTAGGAACTGGAAGATTTGGAATCAATAGTCTGTGTGTTCATTTGCATACTTTTTCACTTGGTTGACCTTAACCTCAAAAATAAAGTTAAAATGCTATGTTTGAAAGTGTTACATCCATTGTCTAAATAATGTCACTACTCAATAACCTTAATATTCATTCCCGGGGTTACTATGCATGGTATAAGTATAATTATGTTAAGTTTGACACAGCTACCTTCTGAACAGGATAAATGTGTTTATCTGCAACATTTGTGCAGTCAGGCAGTGCCATGTAATCTTATGTAATGAGAATGAGAATGCTGGGAAAACTGGCAGAGGTCTGTTTTCATTCTATTATCCTCAGAGGCAATGTGTCTAATCATCAAACAACTCTGCAAACTCTGAATTTCCCCACAGAATATTAGTTGTTCTCCATTCAGGTCTGCACTATTTTTGTTTTCTTTGTGCAAATACAGTATATTGGTGTAAGCTCAGTGGTAATTAATTTTTAAAAAGACGTGATGGGGGTTGAGGTGAGTGATGAGTACTATATGTATATATATATATATATATATATATATATATATATATATATATATATATATATATATATATATATAGTACTCATCACTCACCTCAACCCCATCACGTCTTTTTAAAAATATATATATATAACCTGATTAAGAATGGACATCTAAGGATCGCATTAAGTGTGTATATATATATATATATATATATATATATATATACTTAATTTGATCCTTAGATGTCCATTCTTAATCAGGTTTACGGGTCATTTTGTAAAGCTTGATTCGTTAAATAATTATTGTAATTAATGTATGTAATTCCAAATTGACAGACCTCTGTTTTCTCTGTACCAGAAGTCCTGAGAAAACCAACCTCATCAGCTGCCAGGCCATCTGGGCCCCTATGGAGACCAGGCCTGGAGAAAGCAGCAGGGTGTGAGGGAGAACACTTGTCACTAATCCACCAATGACAAGTTGGCATGCTGTGAACATCATTCAACTACCATTATCAGAATATTATTAGCTGAAGTCTCACATCCATACATTGTGTTCAACATTTTCAGTGAACTCCTGGGAAGCTGAACATGCAGATGTTGCTGTATATAATGGAGATGAAGAAGGATTAAAATAAACTGAATCATGCATTTGTCACCAAATGGAACTCCCACTTATTTAATAATAATATTTAATAATAATTAATATTTAATAATCATGTACCTCATTGATACTTAAAATAATTGTTCTTAAAATAATCAAAAGCATATCTGAAACCCACTGCCCCTAAAGGGTACACGAGAATACATTTAGCAGACTACTGAGCATCCTTTTCCAGAGGGCTCCAGAGACACACTGTTCTTGCACCATCCGTGCTTTCCCTGTACCGCTGCAAAAAGGAAATGGACCACTCTAAAGCCTCCCTCAACAGTTTGCAGGCTTTTAGGCCTGACATATCTCTTTGCTATGACTTGATAGAGATTTCAGGAATTTTGGTTTTCAAAGGAGATATTAACAGCTACAGAAACTGAAGCAGCTATTGGAATGAACTACCTTATGAAGAGGGGCACCTTGAGAAAAAGAAAAAAAAACTCTGTTGCCATTTACCCATGGGGGATTTTAAAGTATGCAGCAAGAAGTCATCTGCACCCTCAACTTGTGAAATTTACCCCATTCCAGAGGGGAAACAAGATTCCAGAGTGGCTCTCCATGGCTGTAAAAACAATTTAATCTGGCTTTTGGCTGTTTTCTATGGCGTGCACTATGATCAGAATTATTTTCTCTACACCTGTTCCCTTCATCACTCACTAGGAAATGCAAAAATCCTGATGAGAAGTCTACCTATATTCCCATAATAAGTTCAAAATATGGTTGTAGGAGAAACAGCAGAATCTGGTCAGTCTGGTGTTTGTCCAAATAAAATGCCCTTTTTTCATGTTCAGAATGTTTAAAATAATTTAATAATAATAATTTAATAATTTAGTAATATCCCTGGGCAAGCGACTTATAATGTATCATGTTTTTTGTTTGAAATATTTGATAGCAACTCACGTTATACATCCACATAGAGAACCCATGAAACACTAATAAGTGCTGCATGAACATGACCATGACATAACAGGCACATATTAATAACAGCATTATTAATAACAATTTGTATTGTGCCCAGAATTTTCAAAGTGTACATTTTTACACTTTGCACCTAAGATTTAGTGTAAGTTAGTCATTTTACATGATTAGTTGTTTTAAGGTTTGAAAACAAACAAAGGGTTGGAAACAAACAAACAAAACTATGAAGTGTTATGTAAAATATATTTTAGTGCTTTGCAGAATTTAAGTTTAAGAAGGTGCGACAAAAAAGTCTGGAGAAAACATTAACATGGAGGTAATATTCATATTGCACCAAGAACAATGAGTGTTATACACTATATGGCCAAAAGTATGTGGACACCTGATCATCACACCTATATGAGCTAATTGGACTTCCCATTCCAAAACCATGGGCGTTAATATGGAGTTGCCCCGCCCACCCCTTTGCAGCTATAACAGCCTCCACTCTTCTGGGAAGGCTTTCCACAAGATTTTAGAGTGTGTCTGTGGGAATTTGTGCCAATTCAGTCAAAAGAGCATTTGTGAGGTCAGGCACTGATGTTGGACGAGAAGGTCTGGCTCGCAATCAGCGTTCATCCCAAAGGTGTTCAGTGGGGTTGAGGTCAGGGCTCTGTGCACAGGGGCACAGTCATGCTGGAACAGGAAAGGGCCTTCCCCAAACTGTTGCCACAAAGTTGGAAGCATAGCATTGTCCAAAATGTCTTGGTATGCTGAAGCATTAAGATTGCCCTTCACTGGAGATAAGGGGCCTAGCCCAAACCCTGAAAAACAGCCCCATACGATTATCCCTCCTCCACCAAACTTTACAGTAGGCACTGTGCATTCTGGTAGGTAGCACTCTCCTGGCATCCGCCAAACCTAGATTCGTCCATCAGACTGCCAGATAGTGAAGCATGATTCATCACTCCAGAGAACTGCTCCACAGTCCAGTGCTTTGCACCACTCCAGCCATCGCTTGGCATTGTGCATAGTGATGTTGGGCTTGTGTGCAGCTGCTCGGCCATGGAAACCCATTTCATGAAGCTCCCGATGCACAGTTCTTGTGCTGATGTTGCAGCCAGAGACAGTTTGGAACTCTGTAGTGAGTGATTCAACAGAAGATAGGTGGTTTTTACGTACTACGCGCTTCAGCACTCGGCGGCCCCACTCTGTAAGTTTGCGTGGTCTACCGCTTTGTGGCTGAGCTGTTGTTGCTCCTAGACGCTTCCACTTGACAATAATAGCACTTACAGTTGACTGGGGCAGATCCAGCAGGGCAGAAATTTCGCGAACTGACTTGTGGCAAAGATGGTATCCTATGACAGTGCCACGTTTAAAGTCACTGAGCTCTCCAGTATGACCCATTCTACTTCCAAGGTTTGTCTATGGAGATTGCATAGCTATGTACTTGATTTTATGCACCTGTTAACAATTGGTGTGGCTGAAACACCTGAACTCAATAATTAGGAGGGGTGTCCACATACTTTTGGCCATATAATATACATAGTCATAGCTTTGAATTTTTTATTGTCCATTGCATCATCAGTGTTAAGATCATTGCCATATGTTTCCTTTCGTTAAGAGAAATATGTTGAAAAGAAAAATCTCAATGGCCGTACTTTTTGCATGCAGTTTCTATGGTTTAAATTGTATCTTCTGATAATCCCATTCCAATCTTCACTTCAAATGTGACATTTTAAAAGATGGAATCTTCGATCCTCTGCATGCCCCATGATTTGACCCAGCAAATTTCCATGATGGTATTACTATAGAGAGTAGATATCTGTAATATTTTGAGGTATTGCTACAACTGTTAGAGAGTCCTTGTACAATTATACAATACAATAAAATATTTTGGTCCTTATACAATATATTTCTGAATGTGATGTTTTTGAATCACATGAGCAGTGTTAACGTCTGAATGCCCCACTTAAATGTCTTGTGTTAGACAATATATTGATATTAAATATAAAAGGTTATAACACACAGGCGATTGTTCCTACCAGCCGTGATAAAACTGTTCAACTCCTCTCCCCTCTGCTGTGGGGAGATCATCAGTTGATTCCCCTCAGTGCAACAACTCATTGTAATAAAGTATGAAAACCATCATGTGCTATACATTAAGTGCAATATGTGCAAGAAGCACACTACGGACATTACCAGAATTCTGCAACTGTCACTTTATCAGTGCAGTTTGCAGTTGCAGTATTTATTGTTTTATTCATTGTTATACATCTATTTATTGTCCTTATCGTCGTATGTTTTATGTTTATTTTATTTTATGTTGTGTACCTGTGACGGAGTGCCGTCACCACGGTTTTTTTTAATTGCCACAACGCCACCTGCCTGGGAATGTATTTTTCTTTTGTGTCTTGTTTTTTTTTTGTCAGGCCATCACAATAAATTCACCTCGTCTACAGACCATCAGTGGCTTCATGTGATCCCTATCACCTCCTTTGGCCGTAAGACCACTCTACTTTGCAACAGTACCTCTCTTCCCAACATACTTGACTGTTGACAAGGCAATATTCTTTTTGGATCAATCAAGTATTGTCTACCTCTATCTGTCTAAAAAATGAACATTTTAAAGTTTAGATTCTAGATTAAAACTACAATTACCAATAAAAATCCATAGTAGGGTCTACTGGAATGGAGATAAATCTGTAATGATGTAATTTAAATGAGAACTGGTTAAATGTAAAATGCTTAGAACACACTGCTTGATTTCTGGAAATCAAATAAATGTCCTGCTAGTACACCTTTCACACTACAGATATTTCTGTTGTTTGTCATAATAATAGGGTCTGTATGTATAGTTCAAATGAACAGTCCTCTAGCTAAATAAGCTCCACATCTTCTGTATATAACTGTAGCTTGTGACACTAAAGAGCTGATTTTCTAAGCAAAGTTGTGTGTGTGTGTCACAGCTACTGGAGGTATGGTACATGAGCTCACTCTTGACGTGCCATTCAAGGGGCTATAGGGGAATACAACTTTTCTAGAGGGTTGTACTCCCTGGCCCCAGTCACCAGATGCTTGACTGGGTTGAGATCTGGTGACTGTGGAAGCCACTGCAGTGGGCTGAATTCACTGTCATGCTCCTACAACCATTGCTGGACAATCCTAGTCTTGGGGAATGGAACATTATCCAGATGGATACACTGCTGCCATGGAGTGATGCACCTCATGCACAGTCATGTTCAGATATCCTGTCCCACTCAAACATTGCTATTCTCATTGTGACGGGACAGCGAGCGGCAAACAGGTGACGACAACAGAGATATGGGTGAACGAAGACAAGATGTTTAATGGTGCTATACAACAAACAAAACAAAGAAATAATTATTTACTATAATGAATGAATAACACCGGGCAATTATTCCCAGGTGCCTCCTTTTCCCACTGGCTCACAGAGTCTATGCTCTCTTACAGCCTTTCTCCCCAAATGACAGAACTCGGGTGCTTAAATAGTGTGAGCCCCGCCCTGGACTAACCCATTACCTGGGTCAAAATATTAAAATCAATTTACATGAATAGAGTGACAAAATTATGACAATAATTCATCCCACAATGAAATACACACATTCCATTGACAATCCCACATGATTTCTTTCAAACTAACATATTGCAGGATAAAATTTACATTAGCAGCACAACCTCCCCCTTCCGCGTTTCAACAGATGGGAACTACGCTAGCCATAATACTATATAATTCCCATGACCAGTGTACACACTCCTTTTGCCAGCTCTAACCCGCAGGTGAGTCATTTCAACTTTGAATTGCAATTTTCACATTTCGTCTTAAAAAATCATAATTGCTTGGCTGTTAAATTGGCAAACCCGATTGCTTGTTTTCGTGTGCACCCGAAACAAACGCTCATGTTAGCTACATTAAAGTTTTAGAAAATCTGAGCAACAACAAACAATCCAAACAACGTTATACATTGTTGTAACAATCCTATACATAGTTGTAACAGTCTTCTTTCATTTTACGGGACTGGACACGACATTGCTAGCTGAAGAAATAAACAGATGCATGTAATGTATTATTTTAACATTATGCAAAACAAATCCATTGCCGCACTCCCCCGCTTCCTCATAGCGAGGTGGATGCGCACCATTGTGTGGGGAATTCTTTCTCCGTCACACTCATATCAAGGTACCCAATGGGTGACATGATGACACATCCCACACCATGGTCACTACCTGCCTGCATTGCTGACACCCAACAGGATGGATCCATAGACTCATGCTGTTTTCACTATATCCTGGTCCTCTCATCAGTGTGAAACAGCAGGAACTGAGATTCATCAGAGCAGATCATGTTTTCCCAATCATCCATTGTGAGGTTTTTCTGTTCCTTAACCCACTGCAACCACAGCTTCTTATTTTGCACTGACAGAAGTGAAACTCTGGTGGTTGGCTGCTATACCCTGTATGTGACAAGGTACAATGAGTTATGTATTCTGATATGCCTCTTTTGGCACCGCTGTTGTACTCAGCTGTTGACTAACTCTAGCCAGTCTGTTACTCTGCAAGTTGCGTCAGCCTCCGCTACTCTCTGTCATCATGTTTCTGACCGCAGGACCACCACTGGCTGGAGGTTTTTTGCATGGTGGGCTATTCTCAATACACCTGTGACACTGTCATGTGTGAAAACTCCAGCAGGGTTGCTGTTTCTGACCTACTGATTCTGGTGTTTCTGGCCAAAATGCAAAAAAAAGTTTAATTACAGGTTACTGGTGAAACTTTTTATATTCAGTGAGAAACACAAGAGCTACATCGACATCGACATGTAATTAAATGGGTTACTTAGAATGCATCATATAGCTTTCAATCCCTACTTCTGAGAGTGTGACGGAGAGCCGTCACTACGGTTGAGTATGTGCTCTGACTGCCATACTAACGAGCCTGGCTCTTTGGTGTTGCAGTCAATGCTGCAGTTTGGTACCCTGTAGACCCGGGTTTGAGGCCGGGTGGGGTGACTGCTCACTCCCTTCACTACAGAGACCAATCCAAAACACAGCAAGGGGGGAAATAATCTGTCCCAAAAAGACAAACAGTAGTAGCAGTGCTAGCCGCCCCATTCACAGCTTCTGTACTTATATCCTCTGGGTGTTAAAAGCATAATGCCGTACAATGCCATAAATCAAAAGCTTTGGCTTTTGGTTAGAGATAAGAGTGATGAAACATCTTTTTAATGTCAGGATAAAGGAAACACATGGCATTCATAACAGACAAAGGTGGGGACGCAGAATGGTAATTAGCAAGATCAAACTAGAAAAAGGATATCCCTTGCTAACCACTTCAGACACAAGAGACAGAGAAGCCTGTAAGGACAGACAATACCTGTCTTAGACCCTGATTAGCCAATAAAATATGTTTTGAGGATTTTTAACATAGACTTCACACCAATATATCTGTTGTCTGTGTGTGTGTGTGTGTGTGTGTGTGTGTGTGTGTGTGTGTGTGTGTGTGTGTGTGTGTGGTCACCTCTTTTATCTTCTTTGTGTGAAGAAAGATTACAGAGTACCAATCTGAGAACCTGACTGCTCTCTGAGCGCTTCACTTAAAATGCTAAACTGACTGTTTTGTCACATTGAAGCTAATTAGTAGTAAATGTTTTATTCAGTCACTTGCCTTTCGGCTCTCATCTGCAAAATGTTATGATGTTTGTACTTCGAGCAAAGATAACCTCCATTCCGAGGTTATCTTGCTGTTCTGTTGACAGCTTCTCTTGGTTCGCAATGCCAGGAAAATTACTTTAGCCTGTACAGATAATCTTCTTTGGATTGTCAATTTTGATTAGTATGAGTTATGACGTACTTATACGAGAAATAAAAGAGAGAACAGAATATGTTAAACCAAGCAGCACAATCAAGCTTGTGTTAAGATTACGCTGCCTCTAATATTGGCTGATTCATTTCTCTCAGATTTCCTTGTTAAGATTGCACAAATTCCTGGCCTCAGATGCAATATTTTTGATTTGTGAAGACATGTAAACCTTATTTCACTTGGTTTGTTTTTTCTGTGTGTCTTGGTATCAGCCCCAACTTTCACTGAGGCTGATAATCAAACGTTTAAGCACTTACTCCACACATACTCATTCGGTGGTCCAGTCCCTGGGCCTCTTCCTCTGCCACCTGAAACTCCCCCTGACTGAAATCAGACCCTTGAAACTCAAACAGAGCAGCTGACATCTGTTTTAAAATGTTGGCTTTAGCCTCCCAGGCAGTTGTGTTACAGATCATTATTGTCATTTAGCAGACACTCTTATCAAGAGCAACTCATACATGTTACAACATTTTACATATTATCCATTTATGCAGCTGGATATTTTCTGGGGCATTTTTAGGGTTAGGTACCTTGCCCAAATGTACAACACCAGTGCCCCAGTGGGGAATTGAACCATCACCCTTTTGGTTATAAGCTCTACTCATTACCACTACACCACACGGCAACTGCAGTCAGTAGAATGGTGGCACCATATGTAAAGAATCATCAGTCCTTAAGCCTCGGTCAGATCACTCTGCTCTGCAAACTCAGGACATCTGATGGTACTTCCCCAAAGTATTTATACCCCGTTTCTGTTCTCCTAACGGGGTGGAATGAGATTTCTATAGTGGTTGGGACAGCAGAGTCACTGGCCATCTTCCATTGCCAGACCGCATACATACTTCATCTTGGCTGCCTCAGATTCCTTTTCTTGTTTTATTTGGTAGTTTTCTTCTTTTTTACATTTTTTTACTTTTTAGTACATTTCAATTTATATTTTGTCACTTTTTTACTTATCCAGAGTGCAAAGTGCAAGATGTGAGTATATTTAACATGACATTTACATTTTTGACACCCAGCAGATACTCATATAAAGAGTGACTCCAAAAATGAAATGAAACATTACATAAACAAGGACACCACCATCCACACATGAAAAAATGCCAGTGCCAAACACACTACTGAGACCACAAGTGTGCACCCAGCCCAATTCCTCTCTACGGTGACTGCTCACTCCCTTCACTACAGAGACCAATCCAAAACACAGCAAGGGGAAATAATCTGTCCCAAAAAGACAAACAGTAGTAGCAGTGCCGCCCCATTCACAGCTTCTGTACTTATATCCTCTGGGTGTTAAAAGCATAATGCCGTACAATGCCATAAATCAAAGCTTTGGCTTTTGGTTAGAATAAGAGTGATGAAACATCTTTTTAATGTCAGGATAAAGGAAACACATGGCATTCATAACAGACAAAGGTGGGGACGCAGAATGGTAATTAGCAAGATCAAACTAGAAAAAGGATATCCCTTGCTAACCACTTCAGACACAAGAGACAGAGAAGCCTGTAAGGACAGACAATACCTGTCTTAGACCCTGATTAGCCAATAAAATATGTTTTGAGGATTTTTAACATAGACTTCACACCAATATATCTGTTGTCTGTGTGTGTGTGTGTGTGTGTGTGTGTGTGTGTGTGTGTGTGTGTGTGTGTGTGTGTGGTCACCTCTTTTATCTTCTTTGTGTGAAGAAAGATTACAGAGTACCAATCTGAGAACCTGACTGCTCTCTGAGCGCTTCACTTAAAATGCTAAACTGACTGTTTTGTCACATTGAAGCTAATTAGTAGTAAATGTTTTATTCAGTCACTTGCCTTTCGGCTCTCATCTGCAAAATGTTATGATGTTTGTATTGAGCAAAGATAACCTCCATTCCGGAGTTATCTTGCTGTTCTGTTGACAGCTTCTCTTGGTTCGCAATGCCAGGAAAATTACTTTAGCCTGTACAGATAATCTTCTTTGGATTGTCAATTTTGATTAGTATGAGTTATGACGTACTTATACGAGAAATAAAAGAGAGAACAGAATATGTTAAACCAAGCAGCACAATCAAGCTTGTGTTAAGATTACGCTGCCTCTAATATTGGCTGATTCATTTCTCTCAGATTTCCTTGTTAAGATTGCACAAATTCCTGGCCTCAGATGCAATATTTTCGATTTGTGAAGACATGTAAACCTTATTTCACTTGGTTTGTTTTTTCTGTGTGTCTTGGTATCAGCCCCAACTTTCACTGAGGCTGATAATCAAACGTTTAAGCACTTACTCCACACATACTCATTCGGTGGTCCAGTCCCTGGGCCTCTTCCTCTGCCACCTGAAACTCCCCCTGACTGAAATCAGACCCTTGAAACTCAAACAGAGCAGCTGACATCTGTTTTAAAATGTTGGCTTTAGCCTCCCAGGCAGTTGTGTTACAGATCATTATTGTCATTTAGCAGACACTCTTATCAAGAGCAACTCATACATGTTACAACATTTTACATATTATCCATTTATGCAGCTGGATATTTTCTGGGGCATTTTTAGGGTTAGGTACCTTGCCCAAATGTACAACACCAGTGCCCCAGTGGGGAATTGAACCATCACCCTTTGGTTATAAGCTCTACTCATTACCACTACACCACACGGCAACTGCAGTCAGTAGAATGGTGGCACCATATGTACTGTGACTATTTTTCACGCTACTAGTCCCACAGTGCACCAGGATGGAAATGCTGAGGACAGGCACATCCTCCTGATACAATCTGAACATGTCACAGGCACCCATGCAAGATATAAATGGTATAGATAGAGATACACCAGTGTTTTATCAGTCAATTCAGATTCAGATGATTACTTCGGAAGGCTAGATTTCTCATATTTTTTTGGTTGAATTAAGACTAAAAACTGTGTGATACTGCTGAAACGAGACTTTAATGAGCTGTGGATGTGGTGGATTCTGTGTGATTATCGTATACATCTCAGAATGGACACTGTGCTATTAGAGTTAAATGTGCAAATGTGTTAAATTTGTCTGATAATGTATACAACTGCACACACACACACACACACACACACACACACACACACACACACACACACACACACACACACACACACACACTTAATTGAATTTTGATAAAAAAGATAAGCAGTCACCAAAACCATAGCAGGCTGGCACAAATAAAGACAGAAAACAAAATAAATTTGGCCCCCACCCTCAGAGGCCAGGAAAACAAAAACACCACCTGAGGGTCATGAACCATGAACAGACCACAGAACAAGAGAGAGAAACCTCCAAGGACAGCACATTTCAGCTGAGTGCAACGATTTTGAAAGAACTCATCTGCCACTGGGAGGCAAAGGGCACTTCTCTGTCTTTTCAGTCTTTTCTCTTTCTACAGGTACAGAAGATCTGCACCATCCTAGCAACTCCTGCACTCTGTCCAGAGGCAGTGTCAATGACTGTAACCAGGACCTGGGGCACAGGAGCATGACACTCCAAGCCTCAAGCGACACAGTTGTGTGCCTGGTAGAGAATCATGTTCTTATTTCAGATGGCTGGACAAAGTCACAAACAATGAATCAACCCACTTAATCATTAAAACAATGGAAGCAAATTACAATCTGTCACTACAGACATCACACAATTAACCCAGATACATATGTGAAAACACAACATGAAAAAAAGTTTTTCATAACCTGGTCCACAGTGATACAGTCAAAATGATAGCATTCAGAAACAAGACCCACTCCACTTTTTTTAAGCCATTCACAGCTAGCCGGCTAGCTAGCTAACGTCATTTTTAGCAAGTCTGCTCATTACCTAGCTAGCTGGACAGCTGGCTGAGGGTCACCTTCTTTGCTAACTTGTCAGTACTTTGGCCCCCTACCCGTTGTTTTTGTGCTTCTCCCTATCTGTCAGTCAGTGTTGTGCAAGTTCACATTTCACAAGCGCTAGCTCAAAGTTCAGTTCAAGGTTCAGATTAAAATGAACAAGTTCACGTTCATAGTTCATTTCTTCCATTTTTTAAATGAGCTGTTCCAGGGACTATTTTATGTGTACGTCTACATGCGCAGTGATTGTTACGCGGGACATGGGAAGTTGGTTGTGAGCTGTCTGATGAGTTGCACTAATGAAAACGTCTCAAGTATGGAATAATGCCGTCCGTGTTTATTCATAAACCAGTAACTTTAACACACCCAAGGATTCTGAATCTCGCGCAAACCTGAACGAGCTCAAGTTCACGTTCTTTAGATGCAAACGGATACGTTCAAGTTCACTGTTCACCGAAAAAATGAGCATGTTCAATGAACGCGCTCTTTTAACGCGTTCATGCACAACACTGCTGTCAGTGTTGTCCATGTGCTTTTGTTTACTGTTCCCTTGTGTTCCGGCCTGTCCCGCTCTCTGCCCTGTCCCCGCCAACCTGATTTCCTCATCACTTTAACCTGCCTGCCTGCCCACCTGCATCCCATCTCCTCGTCAGCCCAGTCCTTTATATACCCTGCTTGTCTCTGTCTTGTTGCCAGTTTGTCTCAGTGTGTTCTCTGTTGTGTACCTGCCTGATTACTCGTGTTGCTGATCCCGTGCTGACTTCTGCCTGCCTGACTGCCTTCCTTGTCCCTGCCTGCCATCCTGCCTTGGTTGCCTGATCTGCCTGCCTGGGTTTGACCCAGCCTTCTCCTGTTTTGATCCCTGCTCCTTGTTTGTTCTGCCTCAGACTGCCTTCCTGGTTTTTGACCCTGCCTGTTCTGCCACTATGAATTTGCCCTGCGATTCTGAATAAACCACTTGGAACCTGAATACGCCTGGTCTGCGTTTGATTCCATGACTGTATCCTGACATAACTAGCTAGTTGGCTTGCTAGCTGAGAGACTGGTGAATAATGTGCAGCCTAGTTCATTTTATTTTCAGCTGTTTGCTTGTTAGCACACTAGTGCTCCCACTCACTAGGTCAGGGTTTGGAAACCTGAATGACAGAAAGATCCACTTTTTTAAGATTTCACACTAACACCACATTCTGAGAGAACAATACATTTTGACCCTTAAGAAACCCTTAAGTATCATGCTAACCCATAACAGAGAGTAAAAAAATAAGACACACAATACACCAAGTTACTCACACATTATACTTAGTCTATGTAAGTCAGTCAGAACATTTGCAAAAGTATGTTTGCCACTTAAATTATTGATATTGGGCTCCTGAGTGCCTTAGTTGGCAAGGTATTTGCCTTGAGTCCAGGATGACCCCTACAGACTGAGTTCCATCCTAGCTGTGTCATCAGCTGAGAATGACCAGGAGCCTTCAGTGGCAGGGCAAATTGGTTTGTGTTTTTTTTTTTCCTTTTTCTTTGGCAAGGTTTCCTTGTGTCTTTGCTCTCAGGCACTGTGCGATTCATCAGGTGCCTCTGTGCTGCTCAGATGATGGCAGTGGAGCCCTGACTGTCCTCTGATTGCTACTTTCATTCCTGCAGTGCACTGTGGGACTTCTAGTGTGGAAAAGAAATTGCCATTGGCTGTGGGTGAGTGCATCGGAGGTTGCATTCATTTCACTATAGCAGTCTTGTGCAAGTATAGTGGTTGTATGGCTCGACAAGCTTAATGGCTTATTGGTAATTCCAAACCAGGTTGCATAAAGGGGAAAAGTTAATAAAGTAAATATTTTAAAGGGTATAGCTAGGGATTATGCAGTAACAAGAGAGTCCTATGTAGAAATGCATTAACATTTCTGATAAGGTTTCTCAACCTATTTCAGTTGATCTGAAAGCATGTAAAGCACATAATCCTAATCAAGCTAACACCTAAATTCAATCAGCAGTTGTCCTAAACTTTGACTTCAAAAATAAATACAACCACTTATTCTTTTCAATATAACTTTCTCCAATAATTTTTATGGTTGCTGAATCTTCTGAACTGTGAATGAATAAAAAGAATTATTGAATTGGAAGTCAAAGTTTGAAAAGACAAATAGTGATTGAGAACAAGTGTAAGCATCTTGTCTCCAAATTTATTAACTGTGCTTGTATCTATTGCTGTGTTAGAGGAGAATCTTGCTGTTCTGAAAGAGGTGTTTGCTACACTGCCAGAATTTTTTCCCCTTGAAGATTTATCTGTCTTGATGACAGGCAAACACTGATAGGTTGGTTGATTTATTGAATAACAGGGAAAAAATAGGCAACTTTATTCTTAAGCAATCTTGCCAGTGAATCATAATCACTTTAAAACCCTAATTTAAAAACCTTTAAAAAATAAGCATTGTCACGCTTTGCAGTACAGGAAGTGTGTATATTTCTGTGAATTCTTGCATTACATATTTATATACTGAAGTTTATTGCTCATTACTTTAGTTCTACATGTGATATTTATTTAATTCCTCATGCTTACAGTAGCCTTCCCTTTGGAAGATCATGGCCTAGTGCACTCTTAAGTACCTGGTTTAAATGAACTTGCTGTTTTTCCAGTTTCTGCCCCAGGCTCGTTCCTACCAGTTCTATGACAGATTCCTTGGCAAATGCAATGTAAATCATTAGTCTGACTCACATTTGAGCCCAAATGAGAAAGCCTGACAGGCCCTATTTTTGTCAGTGGGTGTGAATGTGCACGTACACAAGAACTTGCACTTAAGAAAACAAAACAGTTCTCTGTGTTAGCCGTAATTAGCGGGCAGACTGCCGCTGAAGGCCAGCCTTGGGGAACGTGGGAGGGATGGAAGTCAGTGTTTGCATGCTTAATTTACCACATCATACTGCTCATTGACTTCCCTTGAGACAAACCTTCACTTTTTCATGCACTAAAGAGGATTTACTAACTTTTAAAATAATGTCAAAATTAGGGGTACAAATAAATATATGGTAGGTTCATGGGGGCACCACACATATAGTCAACTTAGACATATCTTGGCTGACATGTGAAAAGGGATTTGTCTGAGTCCTGGAGTTGATGGTATAATGCATTTAAAATTGCTTAAAATTTGAATGAAATTGCAGATAATCTTCTAACCCTTAAAACTTATTCTTAGTGGTATATTTTAGTTGCAGAAAATTATGAATGCAAATGTTTCTAAGATGATAAGGTTGAGTCAAATATCAAAGAGTTTTTTGGGGGAAGGGGGAGAGGCCATTTTGTTTTCCTTACACTACTTTCAGAAGGCTCTTTGAAGCACGTCAGGGAACACTCATTCTTAAATTGCTTCTAAAGGAAAAAAGTCACAACTAAAGATATGGAAAACAGCTGGTATGGAATCAATTATAAACTTGTAAATATGTAGATTACGGTATTTTCCAGCATGCAGACTGTTAGAAAAATTGAGGACTGTCCTTTCTTTTAGTTCTAGTCAAAACCAGAACTCCACCCTCTGTCAACAACTGATGACTGTCCCAATTCAAGGAAATCTCTTTTGATTCCTAAAACCAGTGACCATATACACAGCACAGGAGGAACCTGGACCTCCATTGATTCACTGTCACAGGCATTTTCCTTTTTCCTCTCTCAGTTTTGAACACAAGACATAGAAAGCCCACCGTGTATCCCTTTTATAATGGGTCATCTATTAGGTTTGTTTGAGGCTATATTTACACACAAGCAATTTTATGTCTACAAAAAAGTAAAATCAGACAGTCATTCCAGCTGCACACTGTACATCTAAATTTGACAATCATTTTCTATGACACACACAAGGCTCATAGAAGGAGTGAGGTTCCTAAAAAGAATTACCTGTAGTTTAGAGAATTTCTGGATAAAAGGGAGCCTAAATAGATTCTCAGGATTATTTATGGGAAGACAAACTTTGTTCAGGTTTGTCAGGTATGGGCAAGAGGGCAAAATACACTGATATTTCACATACATAAGGGCATAGTTGTGGCCCCTCTATAGTCTGAAGGCATGTATCTAGAAATCATTGCTTAAGGGAAGAGCAGAATGGATATTTAACAGTCAGATAATAAGTAGTATGTTCAAAAAAGAAATATCAGACATGTCAGTGCACTGTACAGACTGAATTGAATCATTTTTATAATAATATATGGCTGAATTATCCTTTAAACAAACACTGAGTGCCCTCTGCATGTGTTCATACCCCTGAATAAACCTGAAAAAAAACTAATGTAACAATGTAATGTAACACTGGATATTTTTTTTTCTTTTCTGCTAAAAATGAATGATTCCTTCCTTGCCACATTGGATAAGTGGTATGAGTAAATATGTAGGGCACTATATTTGTGAATGATTTGGTGGAAGCCAAAAATCCAGGCAAATATATTGTATGTTGTAGCTGAAGGGGAAGCCACACCTATCCTATCCTCCATGTCAAAGATTTTTCTCTTTTAACAGTATACACTTTTCTATGTGTCTGAAAACAAGCCAATACATGAATAAAGTAAGCTGAATGCAAACTGAAAGAACTTCCTTAAGATGGACCCAGCATACAGTTGTCAAGGCAATGTAAGTATGGGTTTCTCTGCAGAAATGTACAGTATTTCCATTAAGTACACTGTATACTTCAATTCTTACAAGCAGTGCCATTAGAACACTTAAGAACTATAAGACTACACTTAAGAACTACAGAGGAAACTGCGTGCTGAAAATGGATTTGTCTTATTATATTAGATGATCACAGTGCTTCGCCACTGTGATTCAACATAAAATTTAATTTTTTGCAGAAATAAGAAATAAAATGCAGTGCTATTTTCCCTTGCCAAATGATTCTGGATTGATTTGACATATTTCAGATTCGGGCTATGTGTCACAGAATGGGAAACCTCAGATTTTTTCTTTAAGGTTGTTGCCTTAGAAACAAGATTTGGAGTGAGTTGTATCCTGTATTTTCTAATCCATTTCATTTTGTTTTATGAATGTTGTGCCAGGTTTACTGCCTCTGTTGTTGCCAACCCTACTAACTCCTACCCTGCTGATGACTATTACCTGCTGGCACATAAAAGCACCCCCTTTCAGGTAAGTGTCATACTCCTTACAAACTATACACAGCAAGTAAAATTGTGGCTCCCCCACAGTAGGGGTGGTGGGCAAGCAGATATTTCTGAAAATCATAATGCCAAGCAACCCCCATCTATTAAATAGTAAGGTCACAGCAGGTTCAAACCGAAGTAACCACCACCCCAGGGAGCCCTCCCAAAAATTCCCCACACTGTCAGCCAGAGAACATTAATAAACATGATTCCACAATTCCACTAACCTAAAAACACACACAAAAGGGGATGGCTTCTGAACCTGAGCGTTCGACCAACCAGATTGTTAGCCTCTCACTCTCTCACTCCAAGCCCCATCAGCTGTTGACAAAAATATTCATGTGACCTCTATTTTAAAGCACTTTATGCATCCCTATTTTGGAATAGCAGAGTTTATCATAGTGAGAAAACCTAGCATACAACCTAGTATTATTGTATACTAGGTTTTCTCACTATGATAAACTCTGCTTGATATGAATACAATCCTCTGATACACTCTCACATAGTCAATGGCTATTTTTTCCACTGCAAGTGACACAGCGCACTACAGAGGAGTGGGCACTTGTTTGAGCATTGGTGTCACTCCACTAATATTATCCAAGCAACTTGCAGGGTAATGAATTGTAGGGTGCCCAAGATCAGTAAGATAGTTAACCCCTGCTGAAATACTCACTCCTATCCCCCGCTGAATGAAGCCAATCTGTCCCACTGTGTTTGACTCTAGCGGCTGATGACATGGCTGGGATCGAACCAAGGCTCAGCATGGGATCAAAGCAAGCACCTTAACGGCTGAGCAACTCAGCTGCGCAAGTCAGCTCTGTTTTAAGTAAATAAGAAGTAATTGCAAGTAGTAACATTGCAGGACAATTCTGCCTTGTTTCTTCACACATAACAGGTCAGGGCTGAAGCATCCCCAATTTCAAGCCTCCAGCTCATCTGAAGAAAGGGATTAATGATGAATATGCTTGAGTAAGTATCTGCCCACATCATCAGACTACTGCTGTTATTTGCATTACTTTACATCTCAGGCCAGGTTATTTCTGGTTTGATTCATAGGTCAAGGATTGTTTAATTCATCTTACAATTGGCATTGCCACTGGCATTCTATGGGTGTTTGAAGGTTCCCAACAGGATTCTGTATTATCAAATAGGGGATGTTAAAAGTCATCCCGGATTTTTGTTTTCTGAACAATGAATGATTACACATAATGTGTGTATTAATGTTTTTTCAAGGTGATGGCCTTGCTAGCAAAATAATGTTAGGCATCAGATATAGATGAAGTTTCAGTTGTCACAGTACAAGGATGAATGATGTTTTTGATGCAATAATAGGAATGATCATAACAGCAAACAGTGCAAGGGCATTTTGAATAACCACACATTTTTCACTTGCAGTGGAAATCAGGTGGAAATCAGTCATAAAATGGGAAATTACATTTCTAGAATTCAGTAGTTTCAAATCTGATACAAATTTCGATGTGCAAATAAAAAAAAACCCATAAAAACCTATTTTTTTACAACATGCCATAAACTAGCATCTTTGCTTTCTGCATACATATGTGTCCTGTCCCTGTTTTAACATAGATGATGTGAAACTATGACTAGCATGCACTGGTCTTGTCTCCTGTATTGGTCCAATCTGTTGGCTGGATTCTCTCCGGGGACCTTCCTCTGTCCTCTGCAGTCCTAGAGAGTGCTGGCTTTTATCTATTGATCGTGTGAAGTGAACTATGCATTAATGCTAAAACTGGGTCTTAAAAGATTCTAAAGTGCTCTGAACTTCTCAGGAGAGTAGGGGGAAAATCAGAGCAGCCTTCTCAGAAGTGCAATCCCACTGGTCACAGGCTGCAAAGCCCTGAAATTCTAGTTTTGGGTGAATGTCATAGGAAGAAGAGTCTCTTGCTTTGTTGTGAAATTTGTCCAAACTTTCTCCAAACTTTCTTCTGTCTTCCCAACAGAATGTTAAAGTCAGTGGCTCTAACATTATAATGCACCTCACCATCAAATATTTTCTTTGCATTGCTATGGGAGATGGTAATCTTTGGAAATGCATCAAATCTGTTTTTTTTTTCTCTCTTTAAATTGCTTTGTGATCTAAACAGCTATCAGGTCAATACAGAATTGCTATGCTACAGCACATGTCACTGTTCATCTAAACACTCCCCTTCCCATTGGAGTACCGATAATACATTCATCAGGATTGTTGTTTCTCTCACAAAGCTCACTCTAGTGGATGTGCTTGTGCTGTAGATCCTCCACATTCAGATCACTGACATGGAAGACATTTCCAATCACTACAATCTTAATCCAATAAGTATTAATGTCCACTTTGGTTGTTATTGGTATTTTATGTACAATTAAGTGTTTGATAAGTGATTTTAAAAAAAAAAAAAAAAAAAAAGTTAACAAATATTCTAATAGTTGAATGATGGGTACGTTCCAGTCAACCAGTAAAAATGCTCTGGTTACCCCCCTGCTAAAAAAACTAGCTCTGAAACATCTGACATATCCAGTATCCCTCCTGTCATTTGTATCCAAATCCCTTTCTCCACAAGCACAACCTCCTGGATCTCCACCAGTCCGGGTTCAGAGCCGGGCACTCAACTGAAACAGCACTCCTGGCGGTGACAGAGGCCCTCCACACAGCTAGAGCCCCCAACCTGCCCTCGGTCCTAATCCTCCTCGACCTCTCCGCTGCATTTGACACCGTCAATCACCGGCTGCTCATCACCAAGCTCTCGGAAATTGGCATCTCTGGGACTGCCCTTTCTTGGTTCAGGTCCTACCTGGCTGGTAGATCTTCCCAGGTCTACTGGAAAGGCTCTACCCTCCACTGGCTCCCGGTTGCAGCCAGGATCTGCTTCAAAACCCCGTCCCTCACCTTTTCTGTTGCAAAAAAGTCCGCCCCGACCTACCTCCAGGACCTCATCCTACCCTACACACCTGCTCGACAACTTCGCTCTGCTACATCCGAACGCCTTGCTCCTCCCACCAACAGAACGAAAGGCCCACACTCCTCTCATCATCGTTTTTCCATCATCGCCCCCAGTGGTGGAATGAACTAACCACCCCCCTGAGAACAACTCCTTCAATCCTGCCTTTCAGACATGGGCTGAAGACACACCTCTTCAGACTATACCTGGACTGACACCATTGCCATTTGACCTTGTAAACTCTAAGATTCTTGGCTTGTACTTGTAGCGCTATCTCTTACGTTGTATTTGTAGCACGTCTTTGCCTAGGTAGTATAGCAGCACTTTATTGTCCCAGTGACTTTGATATATTTGATATATGTAACCTCAGATCAGATTAGCTCTGTCTCGCTACACTGACCTTGTGCTCAGCTTCAGCACTATCTGCATTGTATGACCTGTACACATCTTGCCCTTGTGCCTGTTGTTTGCCCACTATTTGTACTTTTGTAGTCGCTTTGGATAAAAGTGTCTGCTAAATGAATAAATGTAAATGTAAACGTAAATGTATAGGACAGACATTGTAGACTACATAATTTACTGTACTTGTCTCCATTCTTTATAATGTTTTGAGGAGACAAAGTTGGCAGATCCAAATGGGTACTGTTTCTGTGAGTGATATTTATGTAAAGTCTATTTTCCATATAGCAATTTTGTGTGTTTTCCATATAATAATCCAGAAAATATGCATGACTTTGGACCACTCCAGCTGCCCAGGTTTCACTCTGTGATGCATTTTGGCAAGACATAATTAGTTAGATTACAAACAAGAAAAAAAGATGTCTAAATCAACAATTTATTGAAGATCCCAGAAAATGTGCTTTAATTGCATCTGAGGTTATGAATTCCCCCTTTCACTTTCCCAGTTTCCCTGTCTCAGCCAAGCACGGTCATTGAGAAATATAATATAGCCCCTAGAGGGTGTTTAAACTATGTTTGCCCCGTATTATGTAAAGCCAGTTCTCATGCCCCACATCAATTTATTTTCTGACAATTACTCTTTCCTGTTAATCTTCCTAATCCTAAAATATTGATCTGGAAGAGAAGGGAAAATATTAATTGCATTGAATTGATATCTGTACACTGAATTTGTTGTGTGAACTGCGATTGATTATTTTTGTCATTAGTCAATACTAGACCGCTAGTCAACTTTACTGCTCTGCGATGATGCTTTAAGCTTGACGTCGACTAGTCACTGATCACGTGATTATGACACTAAAGCTGCTTACACATGACTAGCTTCAAAATCTCCCAACGCTCGCTTTGCCATTGTTTTTCTATTAAGAGAGCGTCATGCCGCTGTTCCAACCTCAGCATAGCATAGTGTTCAAACCAGGCATTGTAACGCTCCAAATTGTTTGAACTTCGACCCTGTTTGCCACTGACCTTTCCGAGTATAACCAATGATTTTACAGCGTGATGTACTGGAACATGGGCGGCGCGACACCAGCGCAAAATATAAACATTGAATTGAAAGATCCAATCAAAGTCAAAATGGAGGACAAACTGGAGAAGCTTATACTGTGTGTGTCAGGCTTTTCAGAGTTTCGAAGTGGTACCACGACCTCACTAAAAAAAAAAAACCAATGCATGGCGCAAAGTTAGCATTGAGATGGGGCTACCAGGTTTGTAGACTCGGCTGTAATAATTGATAGTTATCAGCTACATACCCGGCATACTCAAAAGCTTGCTACGTCCCTGGTTATTAGCTAGCTAGCTAGCTGCTAGCTAGCTTAGTTGTTCTGTCAAAGTGCCAAATCCAAACATGAGTTTATAGTATTAATGTTACAGAGCTACAAAAAACTCGATAGCTAGCAGCACACATACATCTCCGAGACGTCTATGCGATGTATGCCGATAGATCTGGAAGAGGTATTTAAAAGAGCGTTTGCTCATCTGGAGGACGTCTCTGAGTCATAAAGTCTGAATGTGTGCGGTTTAACAACAAATTATGTGTAAAACTAAAACATCCGAAACATTTTAAACACTTTAGGGAGTCAATAACACCTTGATATTTCAGTATTATTTATACTCCAGTGTCATTATCAGCGGTCATACATAACATAACATGGGCTAGTTTCATGCTTAAAGTCTGTGTTGTTATCATAAGCCTGTGTTGATATCATACAGTGAGTCATTTTGCAGTACATTTGAAGTACACATTTTAAACTTTAGCTACGTAAGCAACATTGATGTAACCGGTATTGTTAACCAATTATTTATTTATTTTTTACCAGCACATCATACATGGCCAAGAGCTCACATAGACTTTGCTTAGCTGGAGAAAATAATGATAAATGGCATTAAATATGTACGGTGGCACATATAGCTATACCGGTCAACACGGTTTTTTACACACGTTTGTTTATCCATCGCAGAACGTCCCCTTCTTTGGCAGCATTGTTTGCAGGGCAGCCAGAGCGAATTTTGACGCTCTTGCCGCTTCTGGTGTGAACGTACATCAGCGATTAGTCGACATCGACTCGACTTTCATCACAACTGTCGACTTTAAAAAATCTGTCGTGCAACCCCTAGTCAATACCGGATGGAGACTTACAGTTGGCTTGCTGTACAAATGGTTAGAGCATCTGTATCAGAGCATGCAGGACTTTAAAATGGTATTAATGGTGTTGTATGTCCTTACCAAGGATGACTATTCTTAAACTGAGGGCATCTGATAAACATTAATTTATTTACAAGATGAAAGATACCTTGGATACTGAATAATTGACACTGAATAATTCCTCACCACAAGATTGATTTAGATTACTAAGAACATTTGCTTTGTTTGTGTTTCATGTTGAAGGCTTAAATATATGTATGCATCAGTCCATTTTTTAAAATTATTTTTCTTCTTTTTTCTGTACTTGGGAAGTATTCAGTAGTACTTTGTATTTAGTCCATGTCTTAATGCTCCAGAGGCTACAGGAGTGGTTAATGATTTTTAGATGTTTGTGTTCATCTGTTTGCAATTGAATGTATTGGTTTATCTACACTTATAGTAAAGATGTTCCATCTTCCTGCTATTTTTACAGAGTGAAAATGGCATCCTACAGGGATCAGTACTTTGCCCACTGCCCCCTGCCCTTCTCACTATGCTAACACTGCATGCATTTTCACTGTCAAACTGGTCAATATTGAGCTGACATTTTTAGTCAAATGAGGGTAAGGTACATAATTATACTCTTGATTATCTTAACATATACTATGATGTAATTGAAAAAAAGACATTTAACTTCGATCTGGAAAACACAAGAGTCACATTTATCCACAACTTACAATCCTCCTATGGATAACAAAGTAACACAACTCTTATAGTAGCTGCAGTAACATCTATAGACTTCTAATGATTCACAATCTTAAAACAGCTGTGGCTGAATTTTAAGAACTTTTAAGAGCAACTAAGAAAGTTTAGAAATTTCAGTCAAAATCCCAGTCACTATCATAGTTTACCAATGTGTTCTTTGCTCTTAATAATGAGAGACACAGCCTTGAATGGTAATTAATTAGTTGACTTCAAATCTCTCAAATCACATTTCCACAACTTTGTCTGGAGCAGCTGAAATATCTTCTGATATTTTATCTTTTTTTGCAGCTGAAATATTTCTTGATTTTGGCTTGTGCAAAGACTTTTTGGAAAAGTAATATAATGAATTAGAAGCAATTCCAGTACGAATATCTTGCTACATTAAGCAACTAAATTAAATATTTCCACACATTAATCTCTTATTATGGCAGCATATTTAACTGTCTGGTATATTTAAGAACAAACAAAGATGTGATTCAGTAGTAACTATCATTATGTAAGACTAAATGTTAATGTCTCTCAATACATTTTATAGGATTTAAATGAAAGGTAATGACAACCAACACTATTAAGTCAATCAAAACTGCTACATTATATCATGAAAAAGTTCTATTTAGTTTGAAAAGATAAGAAATGTAACCAAATTGTAATAAAAAAAATGATGTTTTGCTCCATATTTGCCTCTCAGAGGTCAGAGTAGAACTTATATGGGAACTTGACTCCCACATCATTCACCCCAAACTGAGGTTATCCTTTAAATCCCTTAAAGGCTGGTGCAAAATGTAGTAAAGCAATTGTGTAAGCAGAAAAGTAAACATATCTTTTTAAAGGCTGCAGCAGAACTGCTGATTTTAGCTTTCAACAGCAGAGGCTTTCCTAAGCCATTACGAGAAAGTATTGGTGACAGGCATGAATCATAATTTATATATAGTTTTTAGTCTTGGAGGAGAATACAAGGGAAGGGTAAACAAAAGTTAGAAATGTCCCCTCAGGTCGAGTGACTGTCTCCCCGGCACAGCCTGTTGTAGTCTTTGCATAAGAGCAGCAACACTGGAAAGACTTAAGTAGAACATATCTTCCATCAAAACCAGTAAACCAGGAAAGGAGCACATCATCTCTATTTTTATCAATAAATATATAAGAAAAACCAAGGTCCAGGGGTGGAGAAAGCACTGTAAGGGCCCCTTTTTATAAAATTACTACCTTTGGAAAATTATACTCAGGTGAAGCCAAAAGTACTGCTTCTTAAAACTGTCTGAGTAAAAGATACTATAGACTCTCAAGAAACATATTAAGCCCACAAAGTTAACCCGTTTTACCAACAAATTCTACATTTTCCATAATATCTCTAACAATTTCAAATCAGAAATGAAGCTGAAACAAGGCAACTGTAGGAATTTCATTTTACTGAAATTGTGATGCTGAAAACTCCCAAGTACGGCCATCTCATTTATTATAGCATTTTACATATATTTGACATATATTTTAACTATGAACTGGCTTTACATTCTGTCCAGCAAAATTCAACATCAAATATCTCAGCCATTTCACCATAATTTAGGCCAAGATTTATCTCCAGTTGTGACCATGACAAGCAAGAAATTGCTACCATGATGTCAAAAATGTGTCTATTAGTTTTCTTAAATAACACAACGAAGTTAACGTTTCCATCAGTGCAAACTCTACTCTTAAATACCAATAGACTGCTGAACAGTTTACTCTTAAAATGTCAAATGACTTGTGCAAGCAAGAGTACCAATGCCTTTTCCTAACTGAATTATTGTAGGGAGTGTATATATAATTAAAATGAATGAATGTACGATTTGCTCCCTTATTGGATTCAATGGCATTCGTGCAGCAACATGTTAATATTTTGCAACTTGAGGCCCTGCGGTATAAATCAAATGAGCAGATATAGCCATCACCACTGGTAATCAATAAAACAACAAGTATGGTGAGGAGTGCACTGCAACTTGACAATTTCAGTAGCTCTGGACAGCAAGGCAAAGACTGTGCTCAGTATGAAATGGCACCCCCTGCTGCCCAGTGCAGCTTCTGTATAGTCCTGCCCTGTTGTCCACTAAGAGCCTAGATGTGTCTCCTCTTAGTTTATCTGTGATCTGCCACCAAGTGAGTATATGAAAGATTGAAAGGGTGTTCAAGCATTCTGAAAATCACACCCTCTGCCAAAATGCTAAGATAATGTGCTATACCAGATGCATCTTTGGAAAGGTATTATATGACATGTTATTAGACAAACTGATGGCTGCTGACATTGGAAGGTATCTGGGTGATATTTCATTCATATTCTTTTAACTTTGCAGAAGGTCATATGTAATGTATAGAACTTGCATTTTTCATGATATCAGTTTCTACTATTGGATGTTTACTGACAATTCAGATAAAGTATATTTTCAAGGGCACCACAGTAGTATCCCTGAAGGATTTAAACTGTATGCTTTTGGTTACAAGCCCTGTTCTATGTCCCCTGCTACGCACTGCCACCCCAATCTTGATTTTAAATTTTGTTTTGAAATATAACTTCTTCAAATGTTCTGTGGAATAACAAACAGGGCCTCATCTGAAAGCACAGCCACAGGACATTCTCCGCTTTGATCCCCAGGACTAAAACACCAGGGGAAACAAATGGCAGCCCTGTCAGAGGGAAGCATGCCCAAAATGGAGGAGAAATCAAGTGCAGTGAAGGAGGTTCTGGATGGAGCAATGTGGGTGGCAAAATATGAAATGGAAATTGGAAGGAATGACACAAATCTGTCTGCAGATGATCAATACAGGAACACAGGATCTAAAGCATTAATGAAATGCTGGTGGCGGTGCTGAATAGAGCTGCTCATGACGTCCTGCTGTGAAATCCCTGCTCATCTGCAGAGAAATACAAGTCTGTAATGCCTGAATCAAATCCGCCTCACCTCCCTGCAGTGCCACATAGGGGTCAAAGGCATTATGTTATACTAGTGCTGGAACAATAAATAAAATCAAATTTCCAGTTTGTTCCACATCCATCTAACAGGGAAACATAGACATACCCAACAGTCCTCACAGGCTTAGTCACCCATCCTCACAATCAGAGTTTTGACAATTCATAACTTCATCCATTATGTTTCTTTAGTAATCGGTTTCCATGCTTCTGATGTGTTGACTCAAAAGAACTTACAGAGTTGTCAAACAAAGCTATTGCTTCAGATGGGTTGGGTTTGGTTTTAATTCCTATATTATATGAGAAAAATAGAGAAAACTTGCTAAACAGCGTGGGGACAGTAAAGTACGCTTGTTATGAATCACGTGAATACTAAGTAACAGCTTCTCTTTGTAGAACACTGAATTTGAGCAAAACTGTTGTTTAGCATTAACAGACATTATGAATGTGTCGGCACACAGAAAAACAAACTCCTTTTGATGGCCGCGAGATAGCGGAAGTGAATTGATATGTGTCACTGAGTCAAGTGCTGTTGCTGCTCTGTGTGACGTATCCACGAGGCCTCCATGTGCCGAGAGGGTTGGGGTGATTCTGCATTGTCAGTCATCCTGCTCCACCGAGCTCCTGGCGTGTCCATCACTGTCTCCCAGAAATCTGCAGCAAAGACTGGGATGTCAGCAGCTCATGTCTGTCACAACATTTTTATTAGGGAGTGGTCTGCCTGTCCTCACTCAGTGTTCAAACCAAAACTTACAGCGGTGTTGAGCTTCCTCTTAGCAACCAGCTGTCTGTTTCTCTCTCTCTGCCACGCTATGCTCCATCAGTCAAAACGCAACCCCCTTGACACCCATCCCTACCTTGTTTGTCTGCATCTTCCGCTTAAGGAATGACAGGCAGCAGCCCTCCCTGCTGCTGGCCCTCAGCGATCTCACCCAGGATCTCTCAATCCATCATTCCATTTGATCAGCCAGAGCGGCTCTGGGATGCAATAGGGGACCACTTTGCCGTGAAATCAAGCAGATGACAGAACCTACAGTATGACAGATTTGGCAAAAACAACAGAGGTGGCTTTTTAAAGGACACTGTCTCCTTGCAGTAAAGCAGTGTCAAACAGATGTAACAAAAGTTGGGGATAAACCAAAGTGGATGAAGCATAAATTGACACAAATTGTCTTTGACAGTGTCAGGGACGAACCGTTTGACTTTGTGACTAGTGCATGGGCAGTGAACAGAGTCACACAAAATTCATTCAAATTATAACACAGTGAGGATATGGCACAGGCCCCCTGTGGCATTATTAATGTTTGAGAAAATGTGGGATAAAAAACTGAAAATACAAAACTATGTATTTTGAACATGCCCCAGGCATTCTCTGGCCAAATAAGCTCATGTTTTCACTCAGTTTATAAGGATGTGATATTTGCAGCTGTTCAGCTAAGCTGAAGTGCTGAGCCGTAAGTGAGTTTCTCAATATCACAGTGAAGGTCATTCATAAACCTTCCTGTCAGGATTTTGCAAGGATAAAGTATGCCACCATATGAATTTCAATTGATATCAATAATATCAATCTTCCAACCGATAAAAAATTAGTTAATGAGGAGATGCTGACCTTACCAGGAATTTTGCAAATATTGCAGAATAATTAGTATTGCAGATCAATTCATAAACAACATCATGACTACATATACATATTATATACATTATGCATATTTGCATTGTATAAGGTAACATGCAATTTCAGCATACCGATACGTCATATGTTCATATGTTCATACACCATGATTGCCGATTTTGAAACTGTTATGTCAAAAATTGAATTCTTATTCAGCTATTGGAAAAATATTATTGATGTCTGTCCTTATGTTCATCTGAAAAACACCTAAGCTAGGGTAGCAAACAGAATCATTACCAAAAACAATGAAGTACAGAATAATTAAATTAATCTTCAAATATCCAACATGTTCATTCTTTAAAAATAAATATTTTATATTAGGTAAATATTAAGTTCCCTCAAAATAAGTCGCTGCCTTAAGATATTTAGTTGTTCCTTCTAGATATTAAATCATTTTCCTGATATAAGGACCTTTTTCCATAGAGATGGGACATTCACACAAGAGAATAATTTTCTTTCCACGTCTTCTTAGGAATTCAATAGGATTTAAACATGTGGTAACCTAAAAAAATTACCATACCCTGCTAAACTATTTTTATACTGGTATAAAAAGCATTTGGCACCTCTCTCCCATTTCTACCTCTTTCTCTCCATTTTTTTCTTTTTATTTTGTTGATGATGTCCCTGGGGGGGGGGTTTCTTCTTTATAGCCAGATGTGATTCCTATCCTGCACCATTCCAAAGCTTGTATAATTTGTATAAAATGCAGTTGACTACAGAATTCCTGTGACTGCATTTTATTTGGTTGGAAATTTGTTTCTGCTGAATTGTAATGGTGATGCATTTGATTTGATAAGAAACCAACACTGTATACATGCTGTGCAGAGCCAAAGATTGCAAAACTATGACTCATTTTATTTGCTACCAAATAAACCAACTAAAGGAAACAAACCCATACAATCAAAATTGTTTATACATAGAAATAAAGGTATACACGTAGTATGAATTGGACCTTGAAAGGAGCATACCAGTTTGCATTTCCTATGTGTTTAAATTTCTGGAACATGAGACCTTGATTTCAGTTTATAATGCATTAGCAGTATGCCAGCAGAATTCATCTAGACTAGTTATAGTCAGCAGAGGGAGAATGTATGGCAGATGAGATAAATTACTCTAACTTACTCTACTTGTTACTCTAATAACAAGGGAGATGTGTTAAATATTTGTTTTGACAAATGCAAATTCAGATCAGCCCAAGTCATCTCCTTGGATATGTGTTCCATCTGACCTCATCCCTATGTGCTGCGGAATCCATCTTTTTTGTACAGGACAGTATAATAATCTATCATGGACATCTCATAATGATTGTTTTTAAACTGGGTAAGATGCAGATAAAAGATAAAAGCACCCACAGCTTTGACATCATTGTCAATACATCATGTTAATTAGCATGTGACTCCTCCTCCTTCACGGAAAGGTGTGATAACTAAATAAATTGTATGACAATACTTGAAATGGCATATTACTTCAAATAATTACCATTGTGTTCATTTCAAAACCCTCTTTATCTATGTGGCATCTAACTAAGGGGCAGATGGTGCAGATATTGGAAGCAATATGAGTTTGAAATGTTACGTGGCTCTGGTGCTTCTGACTCCAAATGTTTGTGGTACATTGTTTTGTCTGTGAAATGGTAATTGAACGATTTAAATAAGTGTACCTCTACATCTGTGATACATTCAGTAGCAGGTGGTTAAAACTCAGTTGTGCATTTTGAAAAAAGATTTAGATATTTTAAACTTGATGCTTCTTATCAATTTTTTCATGCTTTAACATTTGACCTGTCATTCATGCTTATATAATTATATCCAAATATCTATTTGCCATGATATGATGTCTTGCTAACGTTAAGTGAAATAGTTTAGTTGAAAAAAATCCAGAATTGTATTTTATTAGTATTAAATGTACTCACTATCGTTTAGAGTAACACTTTTTATTAATAAAGTCTTAGAGCATTACCTTAAATAAGTATCATTATGTCACAAAAGCCTAAACCTACTTGAGGGTTCTTGTGTAAAACTGATTTACCCTCTTACAAAAATAATGTCATAATACACTGTGATAAGAGATAATTGTAGACCCTGTTTGATTAACTAATACAAGTAGAGACCCTTTGACTCCCCTCATTTATATTTACTGTTATTTAATGGAAGACGCTTTGATAGACTTGATTAGAGTCAGCAGGAAAGTGTTTCACTGAGTAGAATTTAATAACTTGATATGTTTGCTTAGGTGTACATCTTTTCTCCACATCAAAGCTGTAGATACTTGCATTGATACGGGTGAAATATTTGCTACATTCATTTCTCCTGCTCAAGTATTTTATGTTCTGTCAATTTCAGTGGACAGCACATGACCATGACAAGTATGGATGTATGTGCATATTTTCCATTTATACCACTGGAGATTTACTGAGGTGTGTAAGGTAAAGTAGCAGCTGGGATATTTCTTCTGACCTTTGTTTTTCTTCCTTGTTTTCAGATACTGCATCACCCTGTAAAAACAGAAATAGCATTTTCAGTCTTGTGTTATATAATATACATAACATAATATTATTTTATATTATCCAATCAGCACCTGACACAGTGTCCACACTTGACCTTCCCACATGTCATGTCCTAAATTAAACCATTTCACTGCCCCTTACAAGTTTGCTATGCGTTTGCTATAGTGAAATTCCACCTGTGCACACCAATGTCCTACATCGCTTAACACTTTAGTCAACGTAGTCTGTCTTGTAGAGAGTAGTCCTACAAGCAACAGTTGTACTTTAAGGTGCCTTGGGAGTTGTGAGTAGATGTCAGGAAGCATTTCCTGTTTCAGTGTTGGGTTTCACAAGCAACAAAGGGCTGACAGTGGACCATAAACCATTCCAAAGAGTGTCAATAAAGTGGTTTGCTCCAAGTTGTGTTTTTTTTCAGAACCAAAGCAAAAAGCAGCAACCAAAGTGCTGAAAAAGAAATCTTGTGATGATTAACAGCCCATTCTCAACCACACTCCACACAGCTCCTGACCTCCACGGGGTAGAAACTGAAGTCCTTTAGTACTTCACAGGGGCTGTGACTCCACTTTCAGCACATGAGAGTAGAGAGCCGTTTCTGAACCCTTGCCCAGTTTGCTTTTGCTGCTGCCAAGGATCCACAGGGGGGTATTTGAAATGCCCACCAATCTTTAGGAGAGTGGCGTGTCCCCCTCAGCGAATTTTGCCCTTTTCATACCAGCGTGTGGCCCCACTCATGCAGTTGCTCCAAACTGCAGGGGCATTGGAACACACTTCCCATTTCAGGAGCTATTCAAACAAGATCAGCGCCCCTGGTGTCCCAGGTGAGGTGATCTCACCACTGCCCAAGGTGATGGCTGGCAAGATGATGATGCCAAATGCCAATATGCAGATTTAAACCCCCTACAATTCCCCAAAGCCTGGGGGTTGGGGTGGGGATTATTTGGCAGTACCCAAACACGTGATGTATTCTTAAAGCTTCATGATTGCTTTCAGTACTGAGAAATGTTATCAGGAGCCTACTGCTATTTTGCATTTGACAAATAATTATGTCCACACATTTGCAAATCATGACAGACACATTTGTGTATATATTCAATATGATCATATATATATGTGTATATATTCAATATGTCATAACACTTCCATATATGAGCCGTAAGAAACAGCACATCTATGACAATTATATATAAACAAACAAACACAGTTGTCTTACATCAGCTGGCTAGTTTTGTTATTTCGCTCAACAATTAATGGATAGAAAATGGCATTTTCTTCTGATGGAGAAGGAAGCTAGCCTGGACTGTTTACTGTCTAGTAAAGGAGAGGTCAGCTGCAACAGTGGACAAGGCAGCCCTCCTGGTCTGAAGACTTTGTTCCTGTCACACAGACTCAGAACATTGAAATGACATCATCAGCCATCTGATGATTAATAAAGACAAACAACTTACTATCCATGTTACCTTAATTAGGTTTCAGTGTTAGCAAGTAGTGTATAAACAGTGTAAAACATATACAATGTAAAGCAAGAAATAAAGCAGCTAGCACTTTTGTTACCTGAGCTCTATTTGTCTAGTACATTAGTACCAGATATGTAGTTGAAGACCCATGAAAAATACATTTTGCAGCATTTATATTTTCACTTGCAAAACTAAAAATAATGAGCTGCTCACTAACATAAGCTGTTTTACAACATGTACTGATGTAGGTAACACAGATGAACAGTTGCAAAGAAAGGAATAAAAACACCCTTTGATGTGGAGAGTAGATAAAAAATCTCACTGCTCAGCAACTGCACAGATCTACAGAGGGAGCGTCTAATAGAATGGGGTCTGTTTCACTGAGAATTTCTTATTCCCTTTGTCATATTTCTCTAACCTAAAGGGGAAAATATGGACCTCCAAGATTTATCATTGAACTTGATCAAGGCTGTAAAACACAAAAGAAATCAAGCAGGCCTGCAGAGCAAGCAATATAATGAATCGTTTCTCTTCATGCTCATGCTCCTTTGAGGCTGAATTGTATAACCATTTTTTAATTAGACTCATTTCACTGTGAACTTCTTTTAGTCTCTATTCATTGGCAGTTTACTAATCTATTACTATTAGAATGCAATTATGACTAATCACTCCACATTCTACATTCTTCATTCACAATCATTTGTGCAGTTCTTTGGATTATTGGGAGTCCCTAGAACCTCCCCTACAGTGACTGATGTAGACAGTTGAAATGATTTGCTTTTTACTCAGAACCTATGCAGAGTTACCACATGAAAGAAATTACACAAAATATTCTTAATGTAAGAAACAACATATCAGCTTTTTAATTGGACAATCTTAGTTTAGACTAGACTAAAACATCCTTATTTTTGTACCTAAAATCATGCTTTTCAATTATATTTTGAATAATATATGCAACTGTGATTATAATTGTTTCCATTGTTGCTCACATTTCCTATGATAATTAGTTGTTAGTGAGCCACACCAGGAAGAGGGTATTGTTATCACAATTAATACCTACCATCAATTATCTTTGACTATGTTAGTCAAACAACCCTTGTAAAACAGTCCGCTTTCTCTGTCATTTTCCCATTGTCAAACCTCATGTTGGTCATCTCTGTACAACCTCTGGGTGTCCAATCATAAGCTATGTATGACAGCGTTGTGCAAATTCTTCTACAGAATTCTGCAGCAGATTCAGATTGATTCATCATTTAACTAGCTAGTTTTGCTCTAAGAAAGTTGTTTCCACATGTCATATTGCATATTTTGACAGCTTTGAAAATGTGGAGATACTAACTGCAATGAGTAAACAGACAGCAGGCAGATGAACAGCATTTCCCAACCAGTACCGAATGGTGTACCTTGAAGGATCCTGTTCAAATGTAGTTTGATTCCAAATAAATTATTTTGGCTGGTGAAAAAATCAGCTGGCTGGTGACTAAAAAGGTAGATGGCCAAACAATGGAAAGAGTGCACCTTCAGCAGGCATGAATATGAATAATTTGGTTATTTTATGCATTTTCAACCCCCGCATAGGAGTCACCAACTGGGCATTAATTCAGCACGCCACAACATCTCCTTATACAAGACATGCTGAAATGAGGCACGTGCAATCCTCCAATCATTTTACATGCTACAAGTTCCAAAGTGGAAGCACTGGATAGCTAATGCCTTTTGGAGGATCTGTGGCATCTCCTAGGGTTACTTATGGTTATGATTGTGAGATTGATGGGAAGGACATCATCAATTGACAAAAGCTGGTTGTGTTGGGAAGTGCTGATATGACTACAGCTACACATGGAAAACATTTCATGTGCTTCATATTTTGCCTGTCTTCTCAGTAGTCAGATTTTGGTTTATTGTTTTATTCTGTACATTGAATTATTACTTGAATGCAACTGCAACTGTATCAAAAGTGTCAATCCTATACCAAAATGTTTGAAAATTGAACACACTTTGTTTCGCAAGTCACTCTCTGCAAGAGTGCCTGCTAAATTAATAAATGTACTATTCAAATATTGGCTGTAGCATATTGATTAGGTCATGCATTCTTTGAGATGGTGTTGCAGAGCCATATTTAATTACATAACCATTTTATTTTCCCATGAAAAGAAGGCTGTTGCACACCTTGCATGGGCTGTACCCTACTATTTGACTGTTGATGGACAGAATTTTAAGGCTCACATCTGAGGTTATGGTAAAAGTGCTGCTTGATAAAAGAATGCATGTTCCACATTTTTAGAATATACAGTAGTAGTCCAGGTTGAATTGTGAGGGTCCACAGACAATGGATCACAAATTCATATACTTCCATCTCGAGTGCTATCAGGAAAATTATCATAAAACTTCTCTGATAACTCATTTAGATGTTGACATGCAACTTTTTTAATGCAAAAACGTTGCCAGTCTTCGGCAAATTCCATGTCCCTGTAACAATCTAATGCAGACTTATGATCTTCAAGGAAAGTAAATATGTCCTTGGATCAATTCAAAAAAGTAGATCAATGGCATGCCCCCTGCCAAGCCATTGGATCTCACTGCGGTAGAGCAACTGTGGATGTTAAGAGTCCATCTCATCGCACAACGTAGAGGAGCATCAGAAATTGAGAGCACTATTCCTAATCAAGATTTAACAACATTTGAGCACTAACAATATCCACTCTGAGTATTCACATGCAGGTGGCATAGCTAGGTATCAGAATTTGATCAGTACATACCAAATCTGACATGTCCATTATGCAATATTATGCATTTTTTGCTGTTTACACCTTAGTAAAAGACATCTGAGATCTATCAGATATGACAAAACAATCATAAGCAGATTACTTTTAACTGGAAGTGTAAACATGATGATTTAAATGCCATTCTTGCTTGTATGGCTTCACTGACTGATTGACCAGTACTTTACTAAACTCTCCATACTGAGGTGTCTCCCTGGCTGTAACAAATCCAAATTTAATGTGGCTGGGATCCTATTTTTTGAGCATAGGTCTTTGATGGTGAACTTTGCAGTCATTGGATTTTTCTAATCTTTTTTAAGATTAAAAAGGACAAATGATGCATAACAAATGGCAAACAATCACTAACTTAGTCAAATGATTTTTTCCTGTCTCAGAACAGAGTGGCACATACCTGATATGTAAATGGTTGACAGTTCCTAGTCCAATTAATGCATCAATAAAAGGTTATACCAAGTGTCCTGAATGGACACTAACAGACCCTGTCCTGCTATCAGTCAGCTTCAACTTCAGAAACACAACCCAATAGTAAATGTCACTGCCTTGAATAAAACATTTACTTGTTGCTACTGCACGTGTGAACATTAACAACAAAAAATTAAAAGGGAGCTTTTCTTTTTCCTCCCAACCCACTGATCATTTTGTCTTGCAATCCAGTGGTTGCGAAAAGCTGCACAACTCCTTGCCCAGTGCTAAAGAACTTGACCCTCAATTTGTGTACAAAAACCATTCCTCCTAAATGCCTTTTTAGGCAGTAGTGATTTTGTCTATGATATCGCTGTCAGTTAGCTCTATTAGCCACCTCGAATACTTTGCCTCCCCCTCTAACAGTATAAACTCCACTCCACTGTTCTTCCCCATGTTCTTGGGTCTGATGTAGCAACTGTAGCTGTCTATTCAAATCATCAGATAGGACCCCATCTTAAGCCCCACTAAACTCAGGGATCCAAGGGGCACTTAGTAATCAGGGCTAAGCAGAACATGCTATATTGACTGTCCATATCTGGGTAAACCAGGAAACCAGAAATCCTGTTGACTACGCCAGACATTTTTGGGTACTGTGGTTCGTCTGACAACTAGTGGGAAAACAAGGTGCAACCTACCACAGAGATCAGGAAAACAAGTGTCACTAGAAATGGTCAGGAACTGCAAACCAGGAGCTCAGAACAGAACGAGAAAGAGAGAAACCTCTAAGAGCAGCACTCCTCAGCTGAATACAACAATGTTGGGAGAATGTATTGCTGCCTAGAGGGAAAGGGAACTCTCTCTCTCTTAGTATTTCCTACTCCCACAAGCACACAAAGATTGCACTATCACAGCTACTCCTACCCTTGGTGTGGGGGTAGTGTCAGTGCCAGTAACTGGCACTGACACACTGGAACATAACAGTCAGATAGTGATGTGGATTTGCTGTGGAGCACTGGCCAGGACATGTGAAAACAGTAATCGCTGCCAGTTTAGCAGTGATGAGTTGCACCATGGTTTAACTCCATTGAGTCAGGCCGCAGTTAATCAGTACATGAACTGTTGAATTCTCCTGTAAAAAATGCTAATAATGCATGTTT
The DNA here is from genome assembly GCA_019176425.1 of Megalops atlanticus. NCBI lineage: Eukaryota > Metazoa > Chordata > Actinopteri > Elopiformes > Megalopidae > Megalops > Megalops atlanticus. The sequence continues at coordinate 7,962,577 of CM032885.1, read as the reverse complement.
GAATGGCCACTTACCTGTCCTTGTGCTTTGGTTGGCTGAGAGTTGAGAGATCCTTTGAGAGGAGATTCCGGTCTTCTTAGCTCATGATATAACCACTTCTGTGATATCCATCAGCCAATGTAATAATGCACACTCAGCAAAGTCTTGTCCACCCCCTGTCCACACACTCCATACTCCAGGCATTGTCACTGTGGTTGAGAGCCCTCAAGTGCTCCACAAGGTCACTGACAGTGAACCAACCCACGATGTAAAAGTCACAACCTTTTCAGATGTCAGTCTCACAGACCTCTCTTGTGTTTGATGAAAGAAAAAGCCATGCTCATAAAGATAGCCCAAGCACAACTTTGTAACTTCCAGCCAATAATCTCTCTTGTTCAGGGTCCTAACTGTACCTGGTGGCTGATTGATCCTCGCCAGGTGAGGGTGATTTGAGATGGGCACATTCTTCATGCAGACACACATGAAAGGGGTAAGACAGAGAAACACAAAGTATGCAAAAAACAGCTGATAAAATCACAGGACAGGAAATTTGACAATGTGTCAAAGTGAAGGTACGCAGCACACATGACTAATGTGTATAAAAGTATAATCACTTCAGAGCATATACAATAACCAGGGGAGTGGCAATGCGACGAAAAGAAGACAATGCTTAATATAACCATATTACTCAGATTTTTATTTTTGTTTTTTTTTTTTTGTTTTTTCTTTTCATATAATTACTTCATAACCAGCTTTTCTTACCTTTGGAGTATTAAATTTTAAAATTTCTCAGAATGCTGATCTTTAAATGCTGTGTTATTGTTGTGATATGGCCTTGCACAGCATTTTAAATGACAGTGATTGTTTGAAACTGTGCATGTTGTTCTACAAATACAATTGTGGTAGCATGTGCTGTGGAGATAAATGATGAAATGCAGACTTGTTTTAATGTTGATGAAGCAATATCAAGATACCATTACCCTTCCTTAGCAGATGCTCTTATCCAGAGCAACTTACATAGCTTTGCATTTACTCTAGACATTTACTTGGGCAATTTGGGTTAAGTACCTTGCCTAAGGGTACAACAGCAGGCCCAACCTGGGAACTGAACTAGCAGCCTTTTGGTTATGAGCACTGCTCCTTACCATCACATCACACTGCTGCCCTAAGTGAGCTGTTTTTACACATAAAAGTCAGCAGCTGGGGGTATTTACCAGTAGATGGGAGTGATAGGGCCATGGGGAGTTGGGCAGGAGGGAGGATGCAGAGCTCTGGCATCTCATTTGTAATTAAGCTCGGCAATAGCTGAGGAAAGGGCATAAATATCATGCTAGTCTAGCAAAGACAGAGGGGGAGTGCAGTTAGCAAGGCACCTGATTCCCTTTCAAAGTGCAGTTTTGGGGAACATTCATTTCTTGTCTTTGTTTGCAAGCTGTGGTGTGTCTGGTGGACCAGCAAAGTGATTGGTGTGTGACCCTGACCACTTAATTTGATGGTGCTTTACTGTGTGTGTAATGTGAGGTAGTGCTGTGAGCACAACGCTGAAGCGACTCACCTGTCAGCTGGACCCAGTGTGCTGGTGGTGAGGACCAAAATGGAGTGGCGAGCAGCGCCACCATGGAGATGACAGCCAAGAGGGCCTTCAGAGATGAAGCATCGCCTGGGTTTTTTTCATCCTGACATACTACAGAAATTCAGGTCAGGACATCATCCTGTCTGTGTCTGTGTGTGTGGGCAACAGGGGCAGGGCTGGTGAGAGATTACCTCAGTCTGTTATGGCCTTGCAGGGACAGAAAATTGGATTCTGGTATAGGGGCCTGAAAGAAGCTGACTGTGGGTGAGTAAGTGCAGCACTAATTGGGACATGCTTACCTGTGGAGGGCATCTGAGGGCTGGAGTGGTTTCAGAAGATTTGTTCTTAGGACAAGTGAGGGGGGAGAAGTGTACAGCATCAATGTCTTGCTCTTTGAATGTCTTTTATGAACTGTGTAGATGTTGTTATCTGAGTTCCTCTTACACTGTCCTCACATCTGAAACTGGCATTGAAATAGCTGCAGGGGAAATGGGGATGGTTGTAGGCTGGCCTGCAGAACATCAGATAAACACTCAATTAAAATAATCATTGGAAGCGCACAACCCTTATTCTACGCAATTAAGGATGCTGCAACCACATGGGTTAATTATCTAGTGCTAGTTTAATTCAAAAATGACATGGAAGGAATAATGTCAGAGCAGTTTAACAATAAATCCTCTGCACTGAAACAGAGTTTGCAATTATATACTGAGTGGTGCTCATCAAGCATTCAAGATGTCACTTGTGATGATACACTTCCATGAATCCTCTAATGGCAGTGAATTACACCTAAGGAAATGAGGCATGTGTGCTCTGTCTCCGCACCACTGCCTGTTTACCATCTGGCCTCAGAGTCAGGAAGGTTTGCCACATGTAGGGCATTTGAGCGGAAGGTTTCTAGTGTAGCAGTTTATTGCCTGAAATGAAGGGGAGTCTTTTACCATTCAATGTATAGCTCAGGAGTTATAATACATGTAGAATGGGTGATGAATTCTGTTGAACATTCACTATTTGAAAATTTACCAGCATTCCTTCTCTTATCTGTTTACTGGAGGGAAATAGAAACTAAGAACATGCCCAGAATCAGTCTAGATTTACACTTGTCATCTATATTAGAAACTGTGAATTCAAAACGATCATAACGCATCATAATGCATCCATAAACATCTTAATGTGAACATCATTATTATGTTGTGGAGCTGCTAAGAGCAAATGTGCTTTATAATGACTGACATATCTTTCATGAAGATAGTTTTATGTTTTTTACATAACATGGATTGTATCGCTTGATGTCAGCCATCAGAGATCACTGCAGTGATTCATGAATCCTTTATGAGGTGATAATGTCATGGCTGTGCAGATATGCAAGGGCGTATTTTTGCTCTGGAGAGCAATGTTTTACCTTTCACAATTTCACAAAAAATTTGCAAATCATAATGTTATTGTGCTAGGGTATTATAGTTCCTGACAGTCATTTCAATAAGAGGAAATGGTGGCCTGTCATACATTTTAGAAAATGGACAAAGCGATCTTCTCAGCATGTAGGCCATTTCCCGCTTGGCTTGCTGGCACAAGTAGAAGACTTGAGCACTGAAAACCTATCCAAGGTTTGGTCTACAACACTTTGATCTACACTGTGCTTTATGAGTCACAGTGCTTAAGAGTGTCTGCCAAATGATGAAATGTAAATGTAACACTACTTTGCTTATTTATATGGGTGCTTGCCTGGCTGAATGGTCAGTGACATTTAGTACATGTATAATGATAGAGATTTTTAATTTATTGTTTTTTTTCTATTACTCACTGATAGCATCCATTGGAATAATGTCTGGTATTTCAAACTCTGACAGCCTGGTTTGAGGCACAGTTGACATAGGTTTTCTTGCAATGTTATGGTTCACCTCCCTTTGAAAGACAGAAGTAGAAGTTATAAATACAAGGAAAGTGGCTTTCAAAAACAAAGATTATGGAGCACTTAAACAGACAGAAAAAGAGCTGAAAATCAGATTGAGTGAAGCAAACTTAGCAGACAGACAAGCTTCTGAAAGATGCCTTTAAAACCAATAACCCCAAAAGGGTGTGGGATACCATGAAAACTATGACAGGAATGTCCTCTCCAACTAAACCTACTGTGACAGACAATGAAGTTTGTTTTGCCAATGATCTAAACACTTTCTTTACCAGATTCGAATCTCTAGACAATGATTTTAAGGGCACCAAAATACTTAAAATGATTAAACCTGCTAACTCAGACAGAATTGTCATAACTGTTGAAGATGTCAGGAAAACATTTCAGTGTACAAATACCAAGAAAGCTGCTGGGTCAGATGAATGCAACACTTTTCTTTTGAAGAACTTTGCAACGGAGCTGGCTCCGGTGTGGCAATCTTTCAGGTTTCCGTAGACCCACACACACTGTCCCTTTGTTATGGAAAACGTATATAAAACCATTACCCAAAATTCCATGCCCAAAAGAACATAACGATTTTAGACCAATAGCCCTTACCTCAGTGATTATGAAATCTCTAGAAAGAATTTTGCTCAAATATACATACAATATACAATATACAAATATACATTGGATTAATAAATACTATTGTATCATAGCTACAGAGAACTAATGTATTGTTTCTGTTGAATAAAAAAAGAAATATAAACAAAAAACATTTACAAAACAACCATACTTCATGTTACATTCATAGCTATTTTTGCCAGATAGTTTGCCTTAAAGTTAGGCAAAGCTGACTTTCCAGCAGCCATACCACCCTGAAGCCCTTCCCTGCTGATTGACTGAGGCTAAGAGAAGCTGGCTCAGTTAGAACTTGGATTAGAGGCCTCCTTGCAAAATTCTCAAATTATTTCCCTTAACCTGAATATCTAATTATCCCCCAAATGAATAACAGCAGCTGTTAAATTTGTCTTAAATCTCTCCTTCTCCACCTTCACAAAGGTGTGGTGAGCATTCTGGTGCAAAGGGGCTGCTATGCCTCACTCAGGTGAGTTAAACACACTTGAGGTCATTAGGTCACATGCTCTGTAAATGTAATTCAGTATTAATTCTGTTAAAATATTTGCTTATAAGCAGGGTTGTGGTACAGAAGACGCTGATGCCACTCTGGTTCATATCTTTTCTAGACAAACCCAACACCTACGCAAGAGCACCCTTTCTAGATTTTTCTTTGGCTTTAAACACAATACAAGCAGACATTTTGGTGTCAAAAACGGTCCAGCGGGAATTGAATCCCTATTTGATTCACTGGTATGCCTGTTTTCTCACTAACAGAGTCCAGATTGTAAAGGTGAACGAAACCCTTTCATCTGCCATCATGACCAATGTTGGGGTCCCCCAAGGGAGTTCAGCCATGCTTTTCACTTTTTATACTGATGATTGCCGTACAGATACACCAAATCAATACATTCTAAAGTATTCTGATGATACAGTGTTAATATCTCTGTTAAGTAACTCACCCTGGGCTGCACCAACATGGCATGAACAAAGTGGTCAAGTGGAGTGATAATAATGCTCTTATTAATGATAATAATGAAAAATATCAAGCAGGTATTTTCATATAAATACTTGGGTGTAATGATAGATCATCTGCTATCCTGGAAAGACCACATTGAATCTGTCTGCAAAAGGACAAAGCAAAGAATTTATTTTCTCTGCCGCCTTAGGTCTTTTGGGGCAAGTAGACAAATTCTTCTTTTGTTTTTTACTTCTGTAATTATGAGTGTTCTACAATATTGTAATACTATATGGTACAAGTGTTTGTCCACTACTTTAAAGTCAAAACTGTTTCACCAATTAAAAATCTGCTCAAAGATTGTAGGCCAACCCCTTGAGAAACTCTACGAATCGGCCTACCATAGTAACATATTAAGGCTGGCTAACAACATTGTCTCTGACCCGAACCATGTCCTGAACAGTGAATACAAATTGTTACCATCAAACCGGAGATACAGGGTTCCAAGATTCAATAGGGTTAGACTGAAGCACTCTTTTGTGCATCAGTCAATCCTAAAATTAAATATGGAGCTTAATCCCAGATCAAATGTAGGTTGAATATTGTCCTTTGTGATGGTAATGTTAAATGTATGTATCTTTGTTTCATTGTCCTAATTCTTGTCTTCTCTGTGATGTTGCAAATGGAGCTGCTGTGATGCAAGAAAATTTTCAGACTTGTCTGACAATAAAGTGTCATCATCATCATCATCATCATCATGCTGGTGCATCAAAACCATGCACTCGGCTAGACCTGACAAAGCTGTGAAAGTTCACAAATGCTGGTGTCCTGTAGGTAATAAGGTGGGCAGTCTTTAAAATGCCTGCTCTGTGCTACCACACTATGTTCCAGTTTGTGTGATGTCATTTGAAACAAACTATAAAATATTAAAACCATGTCACAACCCTTGGGGGAATAATTTTGCTCTCCATGTCCTGCATTTCATAAAATAAAAAAAAAACCTGTGTGTAAATGTATTGATGATTTTAAACAGAAGATCTTGACCTTACAGTCAAGTGGAACAGTCTTTGATGATTTTGAAAATATTTATTGTAGCTGGAAATTTCTATTACCCTGTACATTTAGAGCAAAATATGAGCATGTCTGTAAAACCTGTAACTTCGATTTCTGTTTTACTAAGAGCAATTTAAGATGATTTAATATGGCTTAGCAATGACAAATATAAAGTAAGTAGTATTTACAGTCTATCTGCAAAGGTACTGATATTCAAAGAACAAAATTATTCTGTGGCTGAATATGATAACCACACAATCTGAATTGGAGTAAGAGAGAAATAACTGCAGAAATAAGCATTGGTGACTTCCCTTGATTGCAGAACTACAGGAAAGACTGTGCTAGGGGTAAGTTAGCCATGCTGATATTAAGCAACTGATGTTGTGGCAACACTAGCAATGGCTTATAAATGATTCTGCAAGGCCATAGCATTGCACTGGCATTTGTGAAATCAAGATTGTGTCATTCTGGAAAGATCAAAACCCATCTGCTTGCTGGACCATGGATTCTTTTTCCAAATTACCCCTAGTGTCTACCCCAGATTGTAGGTTCCTTTTTCTACACCCTTAGCTTCATTTTCTAGTCTGAGATCAAAGGAAAGAGGGACTCTTATTCTGAAGCTGAGTGCTATTATGTCACTGCTCATTGCAGAGGGTCCTCTCAAGAAGCAGGCCAGTCCAGTGCATGGACTTAGGGATGGATCGATTCCTGATCAAAGACTTTCCTTTCCTACTTACAGGAGCACATCTTACTGCACTTACACTGACATCTCTGTGGTGGAGTGCCCAAAACACTGGCTTAGCAAATGTCAGGATGGATTTTTTTATCTTTGGCCCCACTTAATAAAAGGACATAATACATGGCCCTTCCTGTGTCCAGTCCAGACAGTGGGCTTTGGGTGAGACTTCTAAGGAGAAGGAGCCCAGGCTGAAAAAATGCATGGGTATTTAGATTCCAAAACTCAAAACTACAACCAAAGTGCTACAGTGCATCAGGAGACATCCCCTGGGGATAAGTGAATTTAATTTATGACAAATTTGTGCATATGTGGACTGTTAAGCATAAATTAGAAAGCTACAGCATGTAATGCTTAACTCCATGACAGTTCCATGCTGATGGACACCTCCAATCTGCTTCTGAGGTGTTAAAAACATTCAGACTTACTGCACTGTGACTGGCCTTGTGAATGAAAAACACATATCTTAAGAATACTATCTTGCGGTGATCAGGTCAGCTATGAGCTGAAAGAATATTTACTTGAAAGGAATTCATATAATCTGTGCCCTCTTAGCTGCCTTACAGTAAAAAAGCATATCTAACAGCGCCAAAAATTGTTTGCCACTGGTGTTAACAGATAAGGCAGAGGTGCCTTTCACATTTTGTAAAACACACTTTGCATCCTTTTAGTGTTTCTAGTTAATGGGGGTTCAGGCTGTGGAGTGAGGATATGCTTCTTTTTTCCAGTTGTGAGAATATTTTAGATGCCTTGAAGTGTCTTGATTTAATGTGGAAAAATAATCCTACACTCACTATGATTCAATTTAGATGAATTGTGGCAGAAAGGGAGAGAGAGTATTCCAGAGACTAAGAGTGTGATAAAAGTGGGGTATAAATGCAGGGGAACTGATTCTTTTAGTCTTGGAGAGATGCCAGGTTGAGCCAGAACTCCTTGCTATTAAGAGTAATATATAAAAAGACAATGACAACATTATTCTTATTGTAGCATCTATTGTTGTATTTTTTTATTCTAAAACAAAACATTGTGGTTGGTCTCATTTGGAATCCAGGATTCATACCAGTGCCGTAAAAATGTGTGAGAGAATAAATATAGTTCTGTATCATTATATTTTATTATCTGATTTGTTTTTTGTAGTAGTTGGTATTTACTCACAATTAAAACTGGTAACATTCATTTGCATACACTTATTTTAATAAGCAAGATGAACCTTTTACTGAAAACTAATTAGCAGTGGATTGCAAATAGCAAATTACTTTAGCTTAAACACAAGCACACAAAAGAATTATGCATTTAGTCTTAATGATTAAAGTTAGAAACAACACTACAATCCGTTTGAGATGCTAATGGTTTCTATTTTATCAGGGAAGTGACATGAATATAAATAATAAATTAGAATGACTTAGAATGAATTTTACAATATCCCTCTATGTGGCATGATTATTATTTTGCTTATTTGGAGTGACAATTGGTAGCATATTTTATGGAAGTCTGGGCTAATCATCTCGAATTAGCAATTCATTTAATACTGGGTACACTTCCGCACACTATAATGACACCAGAGCCGTAGCCTATGCTGCTGTGTTTGCAGTCATAGACTGCAGTCATAGACTGAGTCATAGACTGAGTGGACTCAGTGAGGAGACCTGTAAGGGAAAAAAATAGATAGCTTGAATGCATTTCTCCACATTTAAAAGTGACTATATCTTGGTGTTCTGCTTTGGTAAAGTCTTAAACAGGTGCAAACTTGGCAGAAACAGCTTAGAAAGTGTTACAGGTCATAGAACGTCTGCTTTAGAGAAACAATGTCTTTTTTGTTTACTTTGCTACACTTTTTCACTACTTTTGAAAAATAGCTTTTTGTAAACAATCATCTCCCAGTTGTTAGCCATCACAGCAAGCTAGCAAGTGAGTTATGACCCAGGATTAATTTTATAACACTGAGCATATGCAGACGTGAGCATATAGGAAGAAGATTCCAAGCAAGGAGTTTCCATGACTCAATATTCCATTTAATAGGCAAATATGTCACATGCTTCATTCAAGTTTCTCATAACTGAAACACTGGCTTATTCCGATTATAGTTTATGTGATAAGGTGAATTTTGGAATACTTGAATATTTGATTTAAGGCCAGAATATTAATGTACATTTAAAGGTAGTCATTCCCCCAGACATGACATTGGAAGGAGCCAGACTGAATGGCCTGACTGACCCAGGCAGCTGACACCCTGTGTTGTATTCCTACCCTGTGTGAACCACTGCTTTCATGTAGTCTGTAAAATCTCAGCAGCAGACGTGGCAGAAACAGACTCTGAAGCACTTTTGCCTCTGAGATAAGATGCACAGTATGCTGTCTTTATATAATGGAGACACATGGCTAAGAGAGAAAGCACTGACATTTTTCAAAATATTGCATCATTCGTGCTTAGAGTATTTTAACTCAGTTTTGCTGCTTTAATGTGTGGCCTGCATTGTGTGTAGTTTGCTAATATTACAAGAACTATTAATCTGTCAGTGTTAACATTTTTGGAGTATTACTGTTTATGGATTCTGTCAACTAAATAGATGCCAGGATGCATGGAATACTTTTCAGTCATGAACACATTTTGCAGATCCAGATGTTGTGACAGAGTGTGGCTTGTGTTTTAGCGGCAAAAATGCAATTGTTATAAAAAGGGTTATAAGGTAATGTAAGACATAACAGTACAGAGATGGACACTTAAAGAATGACATTTAAAGTAAATGCCCAGCTCAATATTCTGCTTGGAATACAAATAATGAGGGATTGCATTTCCAAGATAAGAGTCATGGCACATGTAGTGGCCAGAAGTAAAAAGCAAAAAAGAAGCAAGAAGTTTTAAAGCTGCTGTGCAGTGAGTGACTGAAGTTTTACAAAGTACAACACTGATGCAACAATGATTGGGACTATGAAATTATTCTCAACATGAAATCCACACTTTTAAATTGCACATATGAGAGAAGTATACATCAGTTATTCAGGTAATCCTTATTTTAAAATACAATCTCTTAGCTGCATTTCCTCCCTGAGGGCTGCCATGTTGCCGTACTTCCCTGCAATGACCTGGTGAAAGCACTCTATGTGTTACACCTGGTCAGGTGAGGAGTGACTGCCTGAACAACAGTCTAAGTGTGAGAAGTGTGAAAGTTGCTACTGATGTGGGTATGGTGGTACTTGGAGTCCAACAAATGGATCGCACCTGTCCACAGACCAAGGCTGTTGACCCCCTGTTTGCACATCTTAAACAGGGAAAAGAAAGGGGGGAGATGAGATGGAGGGGGGGTGTTGGGAAGAGCTGATGTGGAAAGGAAGTGGTAAGCAGGTCTCAGCTCTATTTTTTCAGACAATCAATGAAGTAAAATGGAAAGCATACATGTACTGTATTGAAAATGGCTGCAAAATTGGATTTTACAGGGTAAAATCTTGTACCTTTGAAAGACAAGGAGCCTCCTAACCGATGCATTGCTATCAAACAGGGACATACCACTGAATAAATATGCCTTTATTTGTGGAGCACATTTTCCATAACATGTCAACAAACAGTCTTTTGAAGAAAACAATTCTATCTTGAAAGCTGGATGCAGTTCCAAGCATATTTGAATCTGAATAGATTATACCCCATACAGCAGTGGATTGTGAACACAGAAGGGTATAAGCTTTCATTTTCATTAATTAGCAAACCACTTGATTGTATATTTTTGACAAATTAGCTTAGCACCTCTTGTTTTACTGCTTAGTTACTTTTATAAACCTGTTTGTTTGTTACCTTTATTGTGTGATATCTAGATGGCACTCTGCATGGTCTATGCACCCCAGTTAGCTCCTTGAACAGTTACTTTGATAGCCAACTGGTTCTTGAACATTCAATTGCAAAAGAGCAGTAATAAATTTAGAAAAGAAGGTAACTAACCTTTGTTTAATGTTATTGAAGACAACCACAATGTTATATTGGCTAGCCAGTAAGTAGAAGAAACATTAAAATGCTAATAACTTGTAATAGTTAATTGAAATCATAAGTGATTATTACATTCATGGGTTTGTTGACAGTACAGTTTTCTTCTGATGATTTACTCCAATGGAGAGATTGGCAGGCTAGGAAACTGTATCCGCTTTGTCACATTTTAAGGATTTTGTCTTTATAATTATAGTCTTTGTTTTGAAAAATGAATGTATCAGTGTGCAACATAAGGAGACACCTAACACTGGTAGTATATGCACTTTCACTATGTTATTCAATATAATGCAGTAACATGGTAGGTATGCTGAAGAACATTCTACCACAGCATGTGCATCATGCCGGATTGCGTATGGGAATGCAAGTATTTTAGACAAATGATCTTGATTTGTTGAGGGCTGTGTTTGTTGTTAGGTACTCTATTTTACACATGCCCTGAGGAGACTACATTTTGCTCCATATGTCTGTTTGTTTTCCTACCGATTTGTCCGTGTCCTGTATCAGCTTTCCACCCACAGAGGTTGTGGTTGCATTAACAAGCTAAATTTGCTGTCTCTGATTGTACATGCTATTAATTGAGGCATTTTGCTTGTAAACCTTTCCACAGTTGCTGGATCTCGCAGTAATCAGACAAGAGCCTCAGCTGCAGCGTACCATACAAATGAGCTACCAACCATTACAGCCTTCCATGCAAAAGGTTCTAATAAGGAGGAATGAATGGTTCCCACCAAAACTACACAGCATGCCACTGAACCAGGGCAGGGTGGTGAGGCACTGTACCATGATAAATGATGGTAAACCTATACACAAGAATGGAAGGGCTGTAATTCATAGGTTTACAGGAGTATTTATAGACATATGTACAGGTGATACTGCAAACTACATTACATTATTGTCATATAGCAGACACTCTTATCCAGAGTGACTTACATACCATATGTTTTTACATGTTATCCATCGATACAGCTGGATCTTTACTGAGGCAATTCTGGGTTAAGTGCGTTGCCCACATGTACAACAGCAGTGCCCTAGTGGGGAAATCAAACCAACAATCTTTCAGTTACAAGTCCTGCTCCTTACCACTAGACACACTGCTGCCTCATAATGCCAAAAGTAAACATAGAAGCGTATGATGATCCCCGCACTCTGACTTTTAATTCTTCTCTGGCCACTTCTTCAGAAGATGTCCTACTTTATGTGCTTCAGCATCAACCCCTTAATGCCCTTTGGAAAATGTATTGGCTTGCCAGATAACATGTGAAATCCTCAAATACCATAATTTATCCTACATGCACTTATTACAAGGAAAACAATTATCTGAGTGTTTACTTCTGTCAAGTACATCTTTTTAAACAGTGTTGGAGTGTTTTTTTGGTAATATGACAGGTATTACAACTTAAAATTCTTGTGGGAAGCTGTTTTGTTGTAAACAACAACTTCTCAAAGTTAACAGATCAAACAAAAAATGAAAAAGAGTAATTTCGATTATTTAAAAAAATACACAAGGTTTACACAGCGATTCTGATCAACATCTTTCCACATGCTCCATAAAGCAGAAAACAACATTCAGCTCATATTTTCAAAGCTAATATTTCCAAAGAAATATATTAGTACGGGACATTCCACAAACAACTAAACTTGATATCAAAAAAGAGCACTTAGAAGAAAAGAGAAAAAGAATTACAATTACTATTTTGGTTGTAAATCCAAGCAGAACACTTTTTAGTGTGATGCACACAGAAAATGCACTGTGAATCATTGTAGATATATTTTGAAAAGAAAAAAAATGCATCTTATAAAACAGCAATGCTGGTTATAACTAATCTTGAAAACCGGGTTGAAAGAAGGAGCCTACATTCATGGAGCCCATTGCCTGAGGTAAAAAGATTAACTCCAACAGAGTTGTTGAAATGCAAATGTATACTACATAAACAGCTTGAATTTCAGCAACATATTTAATGACCACAAAACTCCCCTGACACATTCAAAGTCTATAGTTTTGGTAAACATAAAGTTCATTGAAATCTTATCAAGATTCTGTCCCTTTCTGTACGTCAAGTTCTAATGAAGTCAAGTTCTCCATGCAAAATGCCTCTCTTTTCAATTCATAACATACTCCCTGAATCATATCATGCAGTGGCAACTGCACAAAGCGAGTCCCTTTCTTCAGGTTAAATTACTGTAATAGTCCTCATTTACTTTGAAGGCAAAACATTGGTAGAATTATCGCAAATGTATTCTCTATACTTAAGCATCACTGCCTATAAGAAATATGTATTAATCTGTAAGACTGCTCAGCTGTTTTGACTGACATTTAGAGCAATCTATGATGCATCACTGGAATTTACAATGCCAGGTCTGCCTCATGAGTTCCCAAAAAGCTACAGCCTCAGTGAAAATTATTTGTTTTTTTAAAAAAGGAATTCATAGTTAGCAGTATTATACTAAGACTGTTATTTCCCACTAAACAAGGGCACTGTGGCTCCTTAATAGAAATGAACTGAGTAAGCAAATTTTGGGGACAAGCTTTAAGTTGGCTTGAAAAAGCCTAGCATGTTAGTAGTTAGCTGTTATCAGGGTTGCCAATTTTGATTAGCAGGGTGGAGTGAGGTTTTCAATTTGAGACCGTCTTGTGCGGACATACACGTGCTTTTTTGTGGATAGATCCACATTATTATGTAATTAGTTAACTTGCAAGCTACCTACATCATTACCTTGTCAGCCGGTTAGTTTATTTTTTGGCTAGGTAGCTAACAAGCTAAGTAACAGGCTAGCTACTTTAAGCCAGTTTACACCTTAGCCAGCTAACATGCTAGCTAGCTAGTTAGTCCCTGGCTCAGTCGGTACTGAGTCTACTTTTATCAAAACAAATGTGAACAGCTCTGCCGTGAGGTGTCCTAAGGAAGCGTGAGAGCGTGAGATGGACGCTGAAAGCATGAATGACAATAAGTTAGTTTTTTCAGGCCAACTTAATTTTAAAAAATCCTTTTAGGTCACTTCTTAAATGAAATAATAAAGATAAGAGTTATTAGACAACTCCTAACATATGTTATTTCTGATTTTACTTTGTTTTAAAAGAAGTGATGTGTTTCCTAAGAAGATTGTAATGTAGATGATCTAGTCTTTACTGCCATTGTTAAATAGCAGCCATGTCAATTGTTGTCATTTCTACTTGAGATTTTATTTTCTAACAAGAATTACTGTCTTATTATGGTTAACTTGGTCTGAAAGCACTGTCACGTGTACTGAAGACAGGGGCTCAACCATTAGTCATAAAGTCAAAAACTTCACACAAATCACTATAGGAACTGGTATTGTTCCATCTTGGTATGTCTCCATTTTAAACATAGACATTCACACAAAGCCATTGTAATGCTTGGGTAGAATGAGTGATTCTAACTGTACTGGTGTTTGTGACATATGTGTGCTTTACTTTTCTGGAGAACAATGGTCTGAAACTTTACAGAGCAAAGACACAGTAGCAGTCTTGACTAGGCTATGACTGTCATTCCAAACATTTTAAGGGTTAACAGTCATGTGTGTGGTGGTATCCACTGTGGGCTGTACTGCCATTGCACTTCACACAGGAGCAATAACTGTATCATACTTTCTTCATGGCACCAGAGGAAGCTTAATATACTGGTGCCCCTGGCTGTGTGAATTATACTGCTACAGCCAATGATAGCAGCATTACCCACTCATACAACTTATGGTATTCCATTTCTTTACCAGCATTATACGGGCACAGCTTCTTTGTATGGGTAACATATGGACATAGACTGAGTGTACATTGAGATACATTAAGGCAAGAAGCAAGAATAAGTATACCTCCATGATTTTACTGGATGAATGCATGTGATGTGTTCAAGGACAAAGGAGGTTTTGGCAGACTTATGTGGTCTGAAGTGATGTTTTCAGAGAGAAGAAGCAACACAGAAACATTTAATCAGAAATTTTCAAGGGGTTCACATTGCATGGTCAGTGGTTTCCTTTTTGGCATGTTGTTCTAATGTTGTAAGTGTCTAATTGATATAGTTTTGTGCTGATCCAAGCAAAGATGACATTAACCATAATGAGCAAACTATAAATCAGCAAAATGAGTGGTATTTTGTGTATCCATCTGGGTCCAGCTCAAGGACTGTTGACTGCAGGCTGTATGTGAATACATTGCTGGTGCCTGCATAGTGCAGTAGTTGGCCCATACATTATGTACAGAGTACACGTGTTTGGAATGTAAATTATTATTAGGATACCATAGTTTCAAGGTTTAGGCTGTTAAGGGAATGTAACCCTCACCTTGTTGTGTCTGGTGCTGTACATCTGGCTTCTCAGATCTTCACGGACAGAGAAGTTACCTGATTTCTATTCAGCTGTGGGCTATGAGATGGCTCCTCTGTTCTGCATGCAGCGCCTTCTGTCTCTGGGCTCTGCTTAGTTATTCAGTTCACTGTCTGCAGTGTGGTTCTCCTGGGATGTAGGGTGTTTGAATGACTAGCAATCAGGCTGTTTAGCCCCTTGCATTGTTGTGTTAATGACTGAGTCTGAGCCACGTCTATGGCATCTTTCATTCTGATGGGCATTCTTGTGGTCATTAAAAGGACTGCACTCCCTCCTCATTAATTTTGAGTGCTATCGATTGTTTGTCTTTTACAAGCATCATCCGCACAAAGATTATGCTCACACAGAAATCCCAGATTAGCAGGTAACTTGTAGAATAAATGATGTTAGTTCCACTCTGGAGGGTTTTGGCTAAAGTGCGAGAGCTGTTGAATTCAAGAAAACGTCTGACAAATGCAGTCAGGGGAACAGAGGACCAGATGGCCTGAGAGAGAGAGAGAGAGAGAGAGAGAGAGAGAGAGAGAGAGAGAGAGGGAGGGAGAGGTGACAAACTTTATTAAAAGTTTCAAAATACACTGACATGCTTTTGGCAAATAACAATGGCGATATTTCATGGTGTTCTATCAAAACTGCACAAACGGACCTAATTTCTCTGATAACAGACTTTGGAATTGCATGTGTAACTGAGGACCTACAGCTGCAGTGCTTTGAGGAAACAACACAGAACTCTGATGTGATTGTTTTGAGAGGAAGGCAAGATTTATATTCATATCATCAGGTAATCGAAATGGAGTTTTAGCTCTAGAAATCCAAAGACTAGGCATTACGTGACACATCTTAATTTAGTCTGGTTGTGTGAAATGAACATGTTAATCCCCATTCAACATTTCTTGAATATGTTAATGACACTTGTTTTGTTCCTGAACTTTAATTGCTGAGATGAGCCATGTTTCTTATCCCTGCCCTTCTAAAAAACTACAGCAGTACATCAAAACGGGATGTACATTAAAAAAAAAGAATTTGATGTCTTTATCATTATTGAATATATTTTTAAGGGTGATGATGGGATTTATGTATGGAATGCTGTGCAGAGCATGAGGGGGAGCTATTCTGAGCGTTCTCTGATAGGAGCTATCATAAGCTCCTTCACGACATGCACTGAAACCCTGAACTTGTCTAGACATTACCCGGAGGAGCTGTATGTGAGAATGCAAATGTCCGAATCACTTGGACCAGACATTAAACGGACTTTACCCTGCCAGCTCCCTAGTACAAAGTCCGTGTAATGTCTGATTGGGTCCATGTGTGAATAGAGCAGGTCATTGTCCGGAGAATTCACAGCAAGCAAGTGGGCGTGTTGATGACATTTCTATCATGCGACTGGCATGAAACCGGAAGAATACAAACATCCGAGGGTGAAGAAGAAGGGTCATTTATACAAAGACGCCAACAAAAATGTCTAACTGGAGTGACAACGAGATTTTGGAACTTCTGTCGGTAAGGGCCAACGCGGAAATCATCAGACAAATTCAAGGAACGGCAAGAGACTCAGTTGTTTATGACCAAATTAAAAACCGGCTCCATGTAAACGAAACACTGCGATTTCCACAGCTTACTTTTGCGTCATGTCCTGCCTCCTGCACGCTCTACCCAGGCGCCACCCCTCGCCTAAAACAAACGGAGTATTTCCAGTAGGTGAGACTGCATCTGACACAGACATCTCCTGTTGTGTGCTACATGTGTGGAAGGGCAACTCCAGACAATGTCCGGACCTGATTCTCCAGACATTGTCCGGAGTTCATATGAGAAAACGGCTATAGAGAGGACAGTCTGGAGTGTTAGCTTCTGCAATGAGTTTTCTCTGCAATAACGATTTACTCATCAATCATTACAGTCAGGCATGTGTGTGTGCACATACAGCCTTCCTCACTCTGTCAAAAATAGAGTGCCACCATGTTTTTCACTTAGGTGTAAAGAGTATAAGAACCTTTCACTCTGAAAGACATTTACAAAGACAGAGAAACATGGCCAAGTTAGCATTAATGAAACAAAGTATTTTATTTATTACTTTTACTGCAAAAAAGTTCAACAAGAGTGAGTTTTTTCCACATTCATTTTGTCATAAAAAGGACAGTGTCTGATTACAAGTGCCATATTAGAGTGGTGTCTGTCTTTGGGGTACTGAACTGTCATGTCATGCCACTGGTTTAGAGGGTAGCAGTCTTGTTGGGCCATGGGCAGTTATGGGATGAATCCAATCATACCATTCTCATAAGGTTTCACAGTGTAGCCTGGTAATGCAAGGGAATCAGTCTTGCATTCCATCATGTACGGTTCCAGCTGTTCCTCCATACATTGCTCAGCCACCAAGGAATGTCAGAATTAAATGTCTACCTAATGTTTTCCAGTTTACCACGGAAGAATGCCCTGTATGCATTCACCCTTTTCAAATGTCTCCTTCATACCAAATTGGCCAAGCATTTCACTGTCATCGAACAAACCCTTGATCTAGAGAGCTAAAGTTAATCCCAGCCCTATGGTAAAACAGTATTATAAGCATTCTTTACTTCTTTTAATCATTGACCCAGGAGATACAAATGTTTTTTTTTTTTTAAATTTAGACAATGGCTTTCAGAGACCATATACTGCTTATATTATTTACTTGATTTCTTTATTATACAATCTGTTGAAGTAGGGCATAAAACTATCTCCCTTGAACCATTCTGACCGGACAAACCAGCTCCCACTCCTTTTCTCACCTCTGATTTTAGCAAGGGCAAAATTATGGACACATGACAGTTTTAATGACAGATCTGAGCCTATAGCAAGCATTATGCTTTAAGAATACATTGCAACACAACCTTTACTACATAAATGGTTCCCATGAAACTGGGGGGATAAAATTCTGTCCAGCATGCCGATGTGTATATGTATGTTAAGAACAGTGCTCAAAATTATACAATTATCATCACAGACAAAAGCATTTATATAGGGTGAACATTTTTCTTGGTAACTTTGGCTGAGAGGGAGAGAGAGCTGAACTGGTGAAAGGGATTTGTTTGTGAGGTGAGTGAGTCTTAAGTCCCTGTGAGGCATACCCTGTGAGAAATGAATGACTGGTGGTGTTTCTGATTCACTCTGATTCAATAGGGAGTGTCCGAATAGCTGTAAAAGCCAGCCAGCAGAATACCTCAGACCAGCAGGTAATGGTCAGTGTAGGCGGATAAGAGAATCTGCCAGTCAAACTCAGATCAGCCTGTGGTGGTTTGCTATGGACACCAGCATTGCTAATGTAAATATATAAAATGCAGAACGAAGACACTTCAAAGCAGGGTGTTGCATAAATTTCTGTTAATTCACCCGAACTCTAAATCCCAGATTTGTGCTTTTACAAGGGTACTGTCATGTAAGTCTGCACTTATCCTAGCACCAATGTCAAAAAAATTGAAAACAAAAAGAGCTTGAAGGTGTGATTATTTGGGAACATATAATTCATGCCAAAAATGACACCCAGAAAACTATCGCAGATAGGAAAGCAATCTGACATGCCCCAGGAACTGTCTGCCACAAATAACAGACCTCTGGTATTTCAGTGTCACATTACGGCATGCTCTTCTTCATCCTGGTCATTATCAAATGCAAAAAATAAATAAAAATGACATGTTCCTTGAAAAACTCATGCTTGTACAGGAAATTGATGTGATGGAATATGTTGGTTGTATTGTGGAAAATTGTTTGCAGAATTTGTTACAGTATACACCCCTCTCCAGCATGATTTACATGGCTTATATTTATATACTGTCAATTTATGTATCTGCTGCTCCTGTCTCAAGCATCCATTCTTCATTGTGTTGCTTGTCACAATGTTAACCCAGCACATGTGTCACACCCGCTCCCAGTCAGCCAGCTCAGCCACGCCCCGCTCAGCCAGCAGCCAGCCACGCTCAGCCAGCTCAGCCAGCCTGGCTCCACCACACCTGTGGTTCATTCCATCAATCAAGCCCTGCCTTTATAAGGACTCAGTTTTGTTACCTCGTTGTGAGGTATTGATTCTTTGATTCTTTACTGAGCCTGCTCTTTGTCAGTCCATCGTGTTGTTCCTGTGTTTTTGACCTCTCGCCTGTTTTTTGGACCTTGCTCGTATGTTTTTGGATTCTGGTTTTGTTGCACTTCTGATTCCTGTTGACGACCTGTTTTGTCCCTGACCACACCTTTTGGATTCTGGCATTAAACCTGTTAACCGCACTTGGATCCCAGTCTGTTTCATTACAACATGTGATAAAAGAACAAGTTCACTGGCCCTTGCACATGGCCTGTAATACAGTGACCAATAAGCTCTGTCAACCCTGCTGTGTGTATCTGTTACAAACCGAATATTTAAATCATTTGGCTAGCCACAAACAAACTGCAGTTTACAATTTCATTTGCACATACAAGTGGCACAGTTTCATCCATGTCAATTAATCAGCACACTCATCAATGGACAGCTGTTATTGTACTGCTGTGCTAAAATTCAATTCAAACTTAGCAACTAAACATCAAAAAATAGGGCCATGTTCGTAGGGGTGAATGCCTTGTTTGCTACCATTTTGCTTGCTGAGCAAAACACTGGGCTAAAGCAGAACAGTGTGTGGAATCTGCTAAAATGGGTGTGCTCATTAATATTCATGGGGAAAACAGCACACCAGAATACATGCACCACATCCCTTTCATTTGAATACAATTGCATCAACACTATCTGGAATGTTCACTCCTGTAACAGGGAAATTATGGTGAGTTGAAATGGCTTCTTAATAAATACTTTTGACTTATCAATATTGGTTTACTTCCTATGTATTATGCATATACTGTGAACTTATAATACGCCCACTCTATAAACCACGTATGACATGAAATTTCTCATTTCACACCGTTCCCTGACTTGGAATTGATTGAATTCAGGGAGTTATTTTATTGGAATGCCTATTCATGGAATTCTTCTCTCAATAATAATTCAATAACAAGGCAACTTATAATTAAAAGCATGCATCTAGAAATACTAAGAAGGAAGTACTTTTATTATTTATGCAGAATGTTACCAGTAAATACTCATTTTTTATTATGAAAATGCCTTCAGGAAAAGCTGATATAAATTCATTACTCACAGTCCAGCCTTAAGGCAGTGTCATGCTAACCAGTGATTCATATATTTTACTGTACAGCTCAACTTTCTTCCAAATAATGCAATTACTGTCTTTATGTATTTTTCCATTGCAGAGGCTATGTATCCACTGTTTTAATCTACAGTGCATGTCTCCTGACAGTAATATGCTTCACAAGCATGCACACAATCTGTGCAATAAAAAATATTTCACTCACAGGCTTTATTTGCATAGAGGCCTATAGGTCACATGATGCTGTATTGTAAGAGGTTGGATTAGAATAGTTAATGAATAAATTAATGGGAGCTTTAACCAACATAACACATAAGACACGTACACAGCTACACAACAGAGGTTTTGTAGTCACATACTTTTTTGAATGTTTTTCCATCTCACATGAGCAGCGACGCCAGGGGGATGAACAAAAATAACAATCTGACTGAGATGAGTATTGTTTTCTGTTAATAGATATTAAGGCATGTCTACAGTACTTATAAGGTATAAGGTCATTCCCACAGGATGTCATTCCCTTGAGATATTAAGTCATTTTAATGAGATAAGGATGTTGTTCCCCCAAGATATTAAATCATTCCTGAGAGATATTGTCTTTTCCCCAAGATGGTAACTCATTTCCTCAGATAAATATTTGTTCTTTCCCAGCCCCCTTAGGGGATGGCTGTCTGACTAGTTTGTTACTTTCATTTCGTGAAGATCTTTGTGCTCCAAATGTAAGTTTGTTCACAAAGGTAAGTGTCCAAAATTTAAAAAAAAGTTAATTTGCAGTACATTAACACTGCTGGAAATGCTTCTAAGATAATCTGCTATAGTGCTCCAAACTGTGAATAACAATATTGGCAGCTAGGTGTTTGTGTATGGCCAGTCTTAGGGATGCATCTGATGATGTTTCAGTGATCTCCTAAGAGTTCCAGCCTTCCTGGCTCCTCATAGCCTCAAATCTGCTATCAGAAGGAAGATAATTGCCCTGTTAATTGGATTTTAGCATTTGGTTGAAAAAACAGCATTCCATCCCTCTTCTTTTCAAAGCAGCCATTGCAATTCCTGCATATCAAAGCAAAGGTTTTATTTACCCATATTACCCATAATTATTCAAATTAGCCATCTTATCAGCATCCAGATCCTTTCAAATAAAAACAAAAACCCCCACATTTAAAATTTTCTCATTATTCCTAAATCAAAATCACTGATGAGCCATGACAGAGGAGCAGACAAGGGATGATGGACTTCTAAAAGAACTAATGGTTTAAGTTAAAAAATGCAAACGTTTTAAACTACATGTGCGCTACTTTAGAATTGTACTTAAAATCCCCAGACAAACTCATCAGCTCTTTTTTATCTGAAAAACAGAGTCCTTGTGCAGTACTATTCCATGAAATTAGGAAGGAAGATAAAAAGAAATATTTTCCAGAAGATTATCTAGAAATACAGTTTGTGAAGACACACAAGCAGTGGATTTGGTTTTGTTGCTGAGTTGTGTTATGTTGGACTAAGCATGTATAGCAGTGGGTTATTTTATAAAAATGCATTATCAATGATATTGAAAGTACTGTACAGGAATTATCTATTATACTTCAATGGTATATATTTCTACATTTATTATATGGCAATGTGACAAGTTTCATGGAAAAAACTATGCTTACTTTTCTTTCACATTGCTCTACAACACATAACCACAACACTGTACAACACAAGTGCATACTTAGATGGTCACATTACAAATAATAGTGCATTGCCTCTGTAATGATTAAATTTATGTGCATGACATGTAAATTGTACAAAGCCTAAGGAGCTTTTTACTGGTTTATGTGGATTTCCACATTTGCTTTAGTATACTAAATCAGTGTTACCTACAGATAAAATAGCATCATTGGTCATTTTTGCTGTTACTGCCACCTTCCCACACTGTTGAACACTTTCCTATTATGTCTTTGTTGAAGCAGATTCATTAGCATGTGAGTTTAACAACTTGTTGAAAATATCCACTCTCATTTATAATCATGTCTTCCACAAAATCACTGAAGGTAGGAGTTAAGGAGTTGTCTTTAAGCGTGGCTATGTCCCCCTATTCTCTGCTACCCACACACTAGAGAGTTCAAGCAGAGACAATATGCCTAACCAACACATGAAAAAACTCTTACATTCTCATGTTAAAATATTTTTTTTCAATTATGTGAATACATATATGTATTATGTTCTTGTAGTCTTCTTGACACATTCAGGAGTTGGTGCTATTGCTTCAAACAGCATTCCATCATATGGCTTAATGAGCATATGCACTCTTTGTGTCAAAAGAATCTCCAGAATGATTCAGTGAAGCATGTTGTCCTGATTTAGACATTATCAGACAGCAAACAAGGCACTGATGTTCTTTTTATGTCTTATTGCTGAATCAAGTACAGTGGGATGAGAATAAGCACTCAGTATGTGTGGATAAATTGGCATTTTTGTATGATTAAAGCATTCAACAATTTATACAAAGTATTCTACATCTCCCCTTTTTTGGTGGAGATGAAATGACTATTCATAGCTTTATGGGTGGGCCCTGATGTGAGTGTGAAATACAAAAGTGTGGTAACGCTTTATAATAAGGTGTGTTAATAAACCATGTACAAGGTATTACCAAATGGTTAATTAGATATTTAGATAACGTTAGTAGATTACTTACAAATAGTTTATAAGACACTTAAAAAATGTTGTAAACGCTTAATTCATGCATAACACACATGTCTATTAATGGTAAGCCCATCGTCAATAAAGATGTCAAAAAACCCATATAAACTTATAAACATATAGTTCATTATTTAGAAAGATAATAATAAACGGTGTATAACACAGTAAGATGATTAATGCATTAATGCAATTCACTGAATTTGAAGATCACTCTAAACTGCTCCACTGTTAAAAGAAAAAAAAAATCCATACAACCACATATTTCATATTAAAGAGTGGAACCAGTAGCCTATAGAAAACTGACAAAAGAGAAACAAATTTCATGCAATGAGCCTCCAAGTATACAAGTGTGACATAATATCCATAATGTACAATGTTGCATAGCTCATTACCACCTGTTAAGTATTTTCTTCAGTAAATATAAATCATAAATTCACAGTATTTGTCACCATTTAAGGAAAAAAAAAATCATACATATGAAATGCATATAGACTTGTATGAAACACATTCACACACACATAGCCTACATACACTAGGGTCCAAAATTATTGGGACACTTGGGCATTTTGTGGTTAAGTGTGGATGTGTCCATGTAGCTATTAGTTTTATCACTCGAACCTAATTCATGGTGTGGCGAAAACACAGTTACGTGTTTTGGCAACTATTAACATTTTCAAAACATCTCTTTATGTGGTTGGCACACGATTGCCTGATGACTACCCTTATTTCCAACATTTTAATAATATGTATGACATTAATTCTGCCAAACAAACTGACAATTTCATGACATTAACTTTATTTTAAAAGGTACCTACATACTTATTGAGTGCAGACAAGTGAACAAAAATGACCATCACTTCAATTAGGCCTGATTGAACGTTGCCCTGCCCCCTAATTGAACACTCATACTGAAGCCTATATAAACCTAACAAGGTTGGAACATGGTCACAGAAGATTGCTGTGGATATACTACAGATGGCGAAAACAGCTGAAATAAGAAAAATTGCTGCAAAGTTGAATATCTCCAGAAACCGTGTCCACAACATCATCAAGAAGTTCAAAGTGGAGGGTAAAATCACCAATCAGCCAGGTCGTGGACGCAAGAGATGCACTACTAAGCAGCAAGACAATCATTCGCTTGACCCTGTGAAAATCGGCGCCTGACTGACCGAGAACTGACCCAACACCTGAACACTGCAACTGGTATGAATGTGTCAAAGAGTACCATGAAGCGTCGCCTTAAAGAAGCTGGGCTTAAGGGCTGTGTGGCTGTCCGAAAACCACTGCTTCATCCACAGAATAGACAGAAGAGGCTACAATGGGCAAAAAAACACCAAGACTGGACACTGGAACAGTGGAAACATGTGCTGTGGACAGATGAATCCAAGTTTGAAATGTTTGGCTCCAAGCGCCGAGTCTACATTCGTAGAAGGAGTAATGAGAAGTTTCACAACGATTGAATGTTGCCAACTGTTAAGTATGGAGGAGGTAGCGTGATGGTATGGGGATGTTTTGGTGGCACACAAGTTGGTGACTTGGTTGAAATCCAAGGGATCATGCGCAAAGAAGACTACTTGAGAATTCTTCAGGATCACGCTGTCCCTTCAGGATCCAGAATTCTTGGTCATGGTTTTGTCTTTCAGCAAGACAATGATCCCAAGCATGCTTCTAAACTCTGTAAGGGCTATCTGGAGCAACAGTCACACACCAGATTGTGTGAAATTATGTCCTGGCCAGCGCAGTCTCCAGATCTCTCCCCTATTGAGCTTGTATGGGATGAGATTGACCTCAAGGTCAAAAGTCGTCAGCCAACCAGTGCCAAACAGCTCCTAGAGTTCATTCAGGATGAGTGGAACAAAATTTCACCTGATTGTCTTGAAAAAATCTTGACACGAATGCCTCGTATTTGTTAAGGCCAAAGGTGGTTATTTCGATGAATCTGCTTTTTCATTGAATAAATCTATAAAGACAAAAATTGATTTTCAGTTTTGTGATGTCCTATTCACTCTGAAGTTAAATATGACTTTCCCAATGTCTGATGGGATATGCAGCAAAAATATTGTGGGTTTTCAGAAAAAAAAGTGAGTGTCCCAATAATTTTGGACCCCAGTGTATGAAAGCTCATACAGATACAGGTGGAAGGGACTCACACATACATATGAAATGCTCATACAGACACATATGAAATACATTCACACACACACGCACACATATGAAATTCTCATTCAGATACAGGTGAAACGGGCTCACACATACATATGAAATGCTCATACAGACGCATGTGAAACATACTCTTTTGTAACATTGCACACTCACATACATGCTTCAGCATGAAACAAACTGTGTGTAAAAAATTCTTATAAGGATCAGTAAGAAGCTTTTCACGTGCATGTACGTGCATGACAACATTTCAGTATATCCGGAAGGCATTTCAGTATAACCTTGGGACTAAGCACACTTAAAAATGTGTGTGTTTCACATGGGTCTGTATGAGCATTTCATATGTATATGTGAGGCCGTTTCACCTGTATCTGAATGACAGATTCATATGTGTGTGTGAGAATGTATTTCAAATGTGTCTGTATGAGCATTTCTAATACTGAAGACACTTCTACAAAACCAAAGAAGAAAAACATGAAGAGAAAGAATTATGAAATGGATGACGAAGACGATGCTGGTAAGTTGAAAAAGTAGCAAACGTTAACATATAGCCACTAATGTTAGTTAGTTAACGTTATCCACTATAACGTATAATTTTTAGGGTCCTTAAACAGTATTTAATTAAATGATCTAAATTAAAGGTCTATTACTTGTACTGTCTGTTCGTGATAGTTTCATACCTTCAGTATATTTTAGTTTTATTAGCTTTTTGTGTTTTTGTTCTGAAATTGGTCTTAAATTTAATTTCAAGCAGCATTAAAAAGCATCTGGAGAAGTCTTAAATTTAACCTGCTGAAACCTGGAGATACCCTGTAATTACCTCATGCTAGCCATCAGGGCCGGTGCTATGGGGGTGCTTTGCACCCCCAGACAGATCTTACTGCACCCCCAGTTGTCTACTTATATCCTGATGTCTACATAGTATTTATTACGTTTCTTAAGATATGACGTTTTGTGCCCCCCTGGGGATTGCAAGTGCACCCCTCTGTATTTTCTCCAGACACCGAGCCTGCTAGCCATGCATGGTGAGCTAATAGTGATAGGTAGAGTGCAGTAAAGCTAGCTCTTAGCTAACGTTAGCTAGGTCTACATTCAATAGCTTGGCAAAACATGGTATTGAAAGGGTCCCTTCCTCTGACCAGTTCTCTTTTACTGTCCTCAGGCGCTGCCACAGTGTCCCCAACTGCTCAACTCAGTGCCAAGAAACAACAACATGAGTTGGAGCTGACCAAGCAAAAACTAGAATGGCAGCAAGAAATGATAAAAGAGCTATCAAAGGAGAGGGATTTCTTAAAAGAGCAACTGCTACATGTAAGCAATACTAGCTAATGTTGGCTTGTCAAATTGTCAAATATAGAAGGGGTATTCAAATGTACTGATACTACAGTAGGGCTCTCAACAAGCAGTGTAGTAATGGTAGTAGAGCTGCATCACCATGCCGATTTTCAGCATGTAAATTTTCCAATCAGCCAATCCAACTGATTACTTAAATAGGAGTATTATTTGATATTATAGACCCTACCTCAGCACCACCAAAAACAAACAACCCATATGTACAAACAACCCATATGTACAGTACACAATGCAAAGATATAGAAAAGTGCTGAAGTGTTTGTTTTTTCATTTCTTTGTTCAGCAGCAAGAAACGCCACTACAAATGATGTGACAGTGTAAGTTAAACAGCAGCAATCACCCTCTGAGCCCTCTGAAGAGTAAAGTTCCTCTGATTTGTCCAGTTCTTCTGAGTCAAGTTATTCATCCTCTACTGACTCCTTATCAGACTCCCCATCTTCAGATGATGGCAAGAAGAAGAAGGGGAAGAAAAACAGAATGAGTAGGAAGAAAAGGAAAGAGAAAAGAGGGAAAAGAAGCAGGGGCCATCGGAGTCATGTCAGAGGGGGTAATTAGAAATGTTATAATATTTTACAGCTATGAAATTAAGTTCTATGGCTGTTTGGAGTGTGCCATACTTAACCTGATACAGTTTCAATTACTTTTGATCCTGTGTGTCATCTTCATGTCACTTAAGGGCATGCACACCTCATCTACAGGACAAGTACATTGAATTCACAAAGCTGAATTCACAAAGCATTATGTTATAATTTTACTTTACCTTTTTCAAAATCTCAGCACGTGGTCCAGATGAGGTTGCAGGACGCTACCGGAGAGTGCTGAGGGCCTTCAACAGAGGGAAATCCATGGCTGCTACCTGCGAGAAAGTGGGAGTGCTGCCCATTGGGAAGGGGAAATTATGAATGGCTGATGCAAGATTGTTCCAGATGCATGTTAAGTAAATTTGGTAAACTGGCTTGTTGATGTAGCCTTGTTGCCTTAATCGTGGCCAGAGATTTGGTGTTTCAGGCTGCTGAATTAGTGCTAGTTTTGTGAAAGTTTTAGTAGACTCAATCAGTGACACATGTGTTGATGGTTTTGTTGAGACATTTAGTGATCTCAGGTTCAAATTCAGTTCTGAATAAAAGACAGACATTCAGTGAAATGTGTAAAATGTTTTTATATATATATATATATATATATATATGCTAAATGGCTTAGGTTTCCAGTTATAAGTTGCGCATGACTTATGCTTGCCTGAAAAGCATGGATACTTGTGGTCTTGTATCCACTGTGTTTTGCAATAAAGAAAGTTAAATATTCATTGGCAACTGATGTTTATTCATCATTTATAATCTTAAAGTATAAATACTGTAGTACTCGCTTTAGATTGGGGGGGCTGCAAAAAAAACTCAATAAATTGACAAAAAAAGGCATAGTAAATGCATCAGTTAAGGCTCCCATACACTAGAGGACTTTGACAAGACTCTGAAAAGACTTTAAAAACCACCTCACACCAAATGAGATGGTGTGAGATCACGGGAGTGTGCCACGACTCTAGCAAAACTCTTTGTTCCAACTTTGGAAACTTGTCTGCAACCGTTGAAATCGCTTGAAAGTCGATTGGTGTAAGGCTGACATTAATCATCTTACGCCATTTATTATTATCTTTCTAAATAATGAACTATACGTTCATAAGTTTATATGGGTTTTTTGACATCTTTATTGACTATGGGCTTACCATTAATAAACATGTGCGTTATACATGAATTAAGCATTTACAATATTTTTTTAAGTGTCTTATAAACTATTTGTAAGTAATCTACTAATGTTATCTAATGTCTTGTAAGGGCTTGTGAATATCTAATTAACCATTTGGTAATACCTTGTAAATGGATTATTAATACACCTTATTATAAAGCATTACCAAAAGTGTTTATTATCTTGTAATTATTAAAATGTTATATTTGTGGCTCATGAAAAAAGGACAATACAGTGACAGCATTGCCAAGCACTAGTTATGTATACATGGGTCAGCATAACCTTTGGAGGTTCTAAATATAATAAAATCATTTTCCTTTATTAGCCTCTTGTACTGACTACATAGAGAATTTGAGGAACATTTGCACATGCTCACTTGTTTATTCTCCAGTTGAGGTTTTTCTAAAACAAAATGTTCATAATGACAGTGCAATGTAAACTGCAGACCATGTAGAGTTCAATAGAATGGGACAATGAGATCAGCTTAGTAAACAAATGCATTTTGTGGACTACAGTAACCTGCATTTGTTTTTTGTTCTGATTGGACCCCTGACTCCACAGTAATCTGTTTGTTTTTGCATTTATTGTATTTACCGTAGATACATTGTGTGTGGCATTTTGGTTTGTCCTGATAAACAATCACAAGCACCAGTTCTTTTAGCCTAGGCTCCCATTGCTCTCCAAGGCCTTATCGATGAGAGACAAATTGCTCTTAATAATAAAGCCAAAACAATCCAATTTTCACTCCTGCCAACATCCATTAATTCTGTGTTTTTCTGAAGCGGTGTTTGCAATCCTCCAGAGGTCCATCAGTGAAATTAATTTGGACCTTCTAAGCATAATGAACTGGGCTGGTGCCTCAATTACGGGTGTTTAACACTGCCTACCTCACCTACATGTGCCAACATCCCCATTTCCCCAGTGCACTCTGTAGTTCTCATATAGGCCTACAGCATTCTCCACATTGCTTTAGAGGTGAGGAGACAAGGGGTCAGGGAAAGGGGACAAGTGGGGACTTCATGGGCAGGGCCCAGTGCTGTCCAGCCAGTTATCATTCTTAAAGGTTTAGGGGGTGGGGCCCAGTGCTATAATCAGTGATTATCTATAAAGGCATCTATCAGGCAGTTTCTCACCCTCCTTCCTCACAGGCCTGGCTTTCTAGCACCACCTGCCTCCTGTTTTCCTCTTACCTCACATGTTGATCTAGCTCTCTGGAGTACCTATAGGGCAATCAAGATCCACCTGGGAGATTCCTACTTTTGCTTTGTTTTCACATCGGTGTTCAGACAGATTTTCTTACACATCGCCCCCATTCCCACCCGCCCTTTTCCTCTGTGATTGGTTTGTTTTGGCCTCTGACCTCTGATTTGTATCTCAGCACACACCTGGCAAATAGATCTCACCTGAAGTATATCTAACAGCAGATGGCCTTGGTTTGAACTCCCATGAATAATAGGGAAGTGCTTTTGGCTGACGGTGGAAGAAGCTCCAGCTAAAACTTAGGGTAGATCAGCTGTGTCAATCGTTTTCAGCAATTTCCCACAATCCCATTGGTGTAAATGGGTCTATCCATTAAATTCAGACTTGGGACTTACACACCTTGCAAGTAAGCCTAATTTCCCCTTCAGTGGGTACTCTCCAATTTGAAAATAGCAGATTAATTCCTAGGAATTCCTGGTTGATGTATATGCTGGCAAGTGAAGGCTATGCGTGAGTCATGCCCCAGATGCACAAATGAACGTAGCGAAATGCAGACCTCGGGTTTCCAAGGGACTCATGAACGGCAGAAAAAGAAATAAAACTACTAAACTGCAGCTTCCTAGCAAAAAAACCCAACAAAGAATTGTCGAGAGAACCTGTGCAGAAGAGCATTAGGGACACAGAAATTTTTTTAGTGTGAATTTTAAGAATAAAGTCTACATATTATATGTGAAAATATTGACACAAAAGAGACAAAAAAGTATGAAATAATATTTTGAAAATAAAGCCATTTATTAAAAAAAATAGGCTTGGTGAATACTGCATATGTCAAATCACCTTTTTACTCTCCCAAAGTGGACACCCAGAATTCACTGCCCTTGGTATGTGTATGGAGACAACTGCAGGTGCTACAGATGAACACTAGAATTTTGTGTAAAAAATCTCAACCTTTCTTTATGTTGTTTACGTCAAATGTATTTTTGAAATGCGTACCAAAAAAAAATTCCACTGTGGCCCTGTAGTAAAGGGCAAGAGAAGTCACCCCACCCAGCCTTGAACCCAGGTTTACAGGGTACTGAACTGCAGCTTTGACCGCAACGCCAAAGAGCCAGGCTTGTTGGTATGGCAGTCAGAGCGCATACTCGAGGCCGGGTGGGGTGACTTCTCTTGCCCTTCGCTACATATGGAGTTCGAAGTGGGGTGGCTTGCCGCGAGGTCATCAGAGGCGTGCCCAGTGTGTGAACCGTATGAGGGACCCAGAGATGGGTGAAGCACAAGTGAGTGGGGCACCCTGGGATGGGAGAAGTACGGTGGAGGAATGCGCGAGGGACGCCTCTGTGCGTGAAGCGCATGGGCGTGCTTCCCAAACAGGAGGGCAGTGTGTCGGAGTGCTGTCACTATGGTTGAGTTTGCGCTCTGAATGCCATACCACCGAGTCTGGTTCTTTGGCGTTGCGGTCAAAGCTGCAGTTTGGTACCCCGTAGACCCGCGTTTGAGGCCGGGTGGGGTGACTGCTCTCTCCCTTTGCTACAGGCCCTAATACTCTAAAATTGGCATGAACATGCAGTTCTTGAAATTATCTATATATGTGTAGTTGGCAGCACAGGAAATTAATGCACAAGACAGAGAAACAGTAATATATGTATAAATTAATTTTTAAAAGAAACAGCAATATACAGTAGCATGCCACGTTTATAACAAAACATTCAAAACGATGCTTCATGATCATTCATCCCATCTGGACTACAACAAATGAATTGTGTGCAGCGGTTTTTGTGTTGTAGCAACACTGAATGCTTGGAAAAGCCCTCGAGTGTGAACAGAGAGGAAAAATCCAACTTTTCTAGCTTTTAGCCACACAATTTAATGTGAAAGGGCCCTTTGAATTCAATACCAATCAATACCAATTCTGCAGCATATGTGATAAATCTTGCTTGATGAGTACCGTACAAAGGGCTATGATGACAGAAGTGAAAGCTCAGCCCAGTTTTCCATATGACTGAGCTCTGCTGAACAATTTTGATAGTGACTGGCATTGTAGCATTGCTGTGAATGTGGGCCACATGGTTTATCCTGGAGCATTTAGGACTTCAGGTAGCATTAAACACAAGTGCCTTTGTCTTTGGAATTTATAGAACCTTGGAAAACTTCAGAAGCAACCAACAACTGGGGAGATGTGGTAACATCAGGGAACTGGAGGGGAAATACTGGCGCAAAATTTAGAGACATTCAGTCCCTGATTCTCCTCTTCCTGGCAAACTGTTGACTGATGATTCATGATGATAAATGGATATTTCTACATTGTAATTATATCCCCATCTCAGATAGGGTTCAGTATTGTAATATCTGTTATTTTTAGGAGGTGCCCCTGCTGCCTGTAAAATGAATATGTTACTTGGTTTCAGTTCCAAGATAATTTTTTCAAGACAGGAAAATACTTGTCATTGGATTCCGCTTAACTTCAAATAGTTAATACTTAATTTCATAGTAAAAGGCAATTTTACCTAATTTATTTTCAGATAATTTTAGGATGAGCAAGTAACAATAGTTACAGCCGTACATCCATCAAACACATCTTCATGTGCCCTTTGCATTCTCCTGGATTACACCAGGGAGGCCAACATTTGCCTGAGGAGCAGACCTGGTCACTGTACCCATAGACTGAGTGATGGAGGGGACTGTGCATATAGTTCTATAATGTTTACACTTCATTGCCTTTATCAATGTTAATTCATTTTCTAAATTAGACACATTGTTGTGTGTTAAGCACTTTTTTTCAGAACCAATGTTAAAAGACCCAAAAGCTGCAATAGAAGGGTGAGACAGGCTCACATACAGAAGAGTGATCGGTGAGCCCATGTGTGGAGTTATTTCATTCTTTCAGAAGGTATGTGTTACGTCCCAGGTGGATACCGGCGTCTAGGGGAAACTGCGTCGGGACGCAACACAAACGGAACCCACTACCAGGGTCAGACGGTGCGAGCAAGAAAAGAAAAAGACCAGCACGGAATTCGTGGTGCAACAAAAGTGAGGGGTGTATTTACAGTGTACAGTTATTTACAGTTATTTACAATTATGTACAAGGAACGGGGAGAGGGACGCGGGCGGTGCCAACGAAAAGAAACTAACAAAACAGAACAATCCTGCCTACCTTCACCAACACCGGAATATCTTCGAACAAAAAGGTGGCAGAGCCAAACAAAAACCCTGTCTACACTAACTGCCTACGAACCGAACTTACAGGGGGTGGCACTTGCCCCTACCCTAACCCTATACAGAATACGAGGCTAGCAACACGGGGGATCCCCCTTCTTACCTGTCCTACTCCCCACGGACCCGCCGTGCGCAACAAAGCCAAAACACAATCCAGAGCCGTAGTCGAAGGTTATGAACACAAGGTCGATACACTAGTAGTCAAGTTTGGAATCACAATATTATAGCGAAGCACAAGAACGAGGACGAAATCTCTCGTCGTGTCGGTCCGGGCATCTTTAAAGGCTGGCGCCTAATCTCCGGTTGGCCCAGACGGAACGAGGAGGCGGAGCACCAGGGGGCACAGCATCCGGCACAACGGAGATGGACAGGTGCGCGGCGCAGTCGCAGCTGTATACCTGTGAAAGGAGGGGGGGGGAGAAAAACATACGCGGCCCGGACTAACGCGAGTGCACAAAGCGCGCAGCACGTAACAGTATGCAATTGCTATGCTGTAAATGTGGCCTCCTGACAGTGTTCTTTTTTGTGACAGCTTTATTGCAGAGGGTTGTTTTGTGCTTATACAGTATAATACATCAAAGTCCAGTGCCATTGCAGAAGACAGGAGGAAAGATGAACTAAAGAAAGATCAATGAGATTAAAGGTGAATTGGGTTACAAGTAAGGTAAAGGAAATTGTATGCACTGTGTTTCTACACAATTGTTTTTTTCCTAGATACAACCATTAGTTCAGATATTGTGTTTACTTGTGCATTGAGATAAAGGCTTAAGTTAGTTCTTTTCCTTTCTGTGTTCGGTAAATTAAATATCTGTGATGGAAAAAATAACCCATCAAATAAGAAACAAAGGAAAATGGTTTGAAGACAAACATAGAACATTTTGATGTAATGCTCCTTGATACTTCAGGTGATAGATGACTTCTGATTTACTAAAAATTATACACTAAATTTCTGACTTCTTCATAATGTCCATCTGTATATTACTCATGCTTTTTTCTTCTATTTTTTATTATTGATTGCATCGATTTGCTCATTTCTCATCTGCATTTATATAATTTCATTTTATGTTTTATTTCCCAACTGTACATGAAACTTTGCATAACACTTCGTTACACTTTCTTTTCTAGCGTATGTACTAGAATGTTACAAAACACAATTTGTGCTTAAGTTAATGTCTCCTTACATGGTGCTTATGTTGAGATTTTGTTTGTCCCTTTCTTTACCACCAACTTGTCAGTTGATCATGTCCCACTTGACTTACTGCAGTCACATGGGAAGCACTGTGCCAGGAACTTGCACTTCTCTGATACATGAACCCATGCTATCTACGACTCCTTTTCACACCACAAGCGACACACGCAGCTGGCAAGGATTTAGGAGGTGCTAATTCTGTGTCCTGCGGATCCCCGACCAGCTTACATGCACACTATCCCAGCAGGATGAGACACATCAACTCACAGAACCAACTAATGACATAGCCTTTATTCAAGCTAACACTGTCTGCATTATAGAGGTCAGTGTGCACTTGTAACACCTTTGCTAAATGAGCAACTTGTGAGTCCACGTGTTTATTTTAAATCTTTATGTGGACATTATAGGAGTTTGGTCTGGGATGGACCACTTCCCCTAACCCTCCTTGTTGCATAGACAGCTTTTGTCAAGTGGGGATGCTTCAACCAGGGACTAATTCGGAATTGTTACCCCTTAGTCACTCTACTTCGGTGTCCTTCATTAGTCTCTTTCCAATATAAACCTGAGGTATCAATTTGGTGTGCTTGACTCATATTGTTTGCTCTGATTGTTTCTGATGTTAACATATTTTGCAACCTGAATCATTCAATAACCAAAATCTCATGAAAAAAAAAAAAAAAAAATACAATAATTATATGTAGTCCAAAGATTAAATACGACTTTCTTCCTAAAATTGAGCAAGAAGTATAGTCAAAGTCAAAATTGTTAAAATACAGCAGTCATTTTTTGTGGAATTGTACTCTTTAGCAATTATTTTGAGGAATTTCATTTAAAATATCCAAAGATAAAGTAGTCAGTACTGTAAGCATATAAAAACATGTAATGGATTTATTGAACACAGGTATCTGAATTGCACTGTAAATTAATACTGCATGTTCTTGGGAACTCACAGTCCAGCATGGACCGCTGACCAATCTGGTGTCACATAGATGAGGAGTGTGACAGATGAGCAGCTCTAATTATCAGTCTGTTTGAGCCTTGCATACAGGGGAGTACTGGGAAAATGTGGGTCACAGAACAGCTCAGATATTTATTATAGGTTACTTTTCCATGCAGAACATGCACTTGATCAGAAGAAAATTTCTTCTTCACACTCGTAACGCCATGATGAATGTCTGCCCAATGTTTACATTGATGAGCTGGTGAGCTCTGCTCAGGCATGAACACTCTCTCACTCTTTCCTATCATGAATGGTTACGTAACAGTTACAGACTTCTCTGTCAGCCCATAATGGTTTCATCACTTACTCCCACTGAGGGGAATAGCCATAATTATGTGCATGTTTACAGCTAATAGACACACACAATGGCTATGAGCCAATCAAGCCTTACAGACAGACTGAAGGGGAGTAAATAACATGTCTGGCAGAGTAAACAAGTCATTAAGCTGGTGACTTCCCCGTTTATTATAGTGGGAACCCAAATGCCACAGGGCCTGTTATATTGGTTTAACATCAGATTATGTAATTGTAACTGTATTTTGTGTACGCAAATGATGCAGGAAAACTGGTCATTATTAAGCTGTATATGTAGAAAAAGAGATGCCAAAATATGGACCAACTTGAAACAATTTTTTTCCATTTGCCATTGTGATCAATGCCAGTATTTTATTCTTGTATATCTAGTAAAGCATGCCTAAGCTGGGGAATGCTGTATTATGTATTCTGTTCTGTTCATTTATTTCCATTGTACATGCAATGTTAATTTCATTGAGGAAAAGTCATGAGAGAAGCAATAATGTTAAAAGCAGTACCTATGCCATAATACAGTTGTATGTCATGAT
The DNA here is from genome assembly GCA_019176425.1 of Megalops atlanticus. Taxonomy (NCBI): domain Eukaryota; kingdom Metazoa; phylum Chordata; class Actinopteri; order Elopiformes; family Megalopidae; genus Megalops; species Megalops atlanticus. Next base: position 7,926,932 of record CM032885.1, on the reverse strand, counting down.
TTTACAGTTTATTGTGAATTTTGAAAAATGTATGTCATATCCTTAAAGCCATGCAGTCAGTGTAGAACTTGGAAACTTGGATGGTTAATGAGCAATACAGAATTTTGTGGAAAAAATGAAGATTCATAGTACCTAGGAAAAATGGAGGGAGTTTCAATTATGTGAGAAATATGTCTTATGTTGAATATAATATATAATGAACTTAAAGCTACGCCAGAAACTGCACTAGTAATGTATGTACACCCAAGTATTTATTAAACATTTGTACAGGATTGAGATTGCTTTGTTCTGAAGACATGCCATATTTTCCCAAACCCTGCTCTAGATGGGGTTTAATTACAAAGGTATAATTGTTGTTCTTGTTAAACTCCCACACAAATCACATGCAATACATGACTAATGGAGGCAGGTTGGGAAAATATATTTTGGCAGTTCAGTTTAAAACAAACATTAAAAGCAATGGCTACATACATAAATGAAGCTTCATCAGTGTATATTATATTTCTTGGGTATTAGTTTTTTTTTGCGACAAAAACAAATACAATATGTCTTTATGATTGTCATTAAATTCGTGTCTTGGGCAGAAAGAAGCTACAGATAATGTACTTACTTGTATGCAAGGATGTAGGTTTCATTTGGACATTGTGTGTGTGTGGAGGGGGGTGTGGAGTTATTTAGTTTAAATGCAGCTGTACAGTTTTTGCTGTACTCAGCCCAATGGGATCAATGGTGCAGCTTTTGATTAGACCTATGTAAGGGGATGCCTTGCTCCAAACTGGAAGCATATCAGATTGCACTGCTTAAGCAGGTGAGAGTAAATGTGGTACGAGCATCCTTTTTCCAAGTGGGAATGCGTGCTAGTGCGTGCCCCCACACACTTGCAGTAAGCATCAGTGAATAATGTCAGTGAGTGACTTATAATTCAAACAAATGGCTACCATTCTAGCATTTTCCAAGGACCCCCCTGGCCACCGTTCACAGACAACCCAGGGTTCAAGTACGCAGTACTTTGAGATTTCTCCAACTTCTCCTTCCCCCTGAGATCCTCACCCTTGAAGACTCAAACGTTTACCCATGTTTTAATACCCATGTATTTATGAATTCTCTGGACATGTGACTGGGGTCCTCTCAATCAGTTACCACCATTCCATCCAAAGCAATATAGTTAATTGTGCAGTCATGTGTGCGTATTGAACAGGCATTGACTGAGTTAATTGGTTATCCTCTCCGTCTAGCTGAGTTGGATTGTATGTAGTGTGTAACATGTGATGGTGATGAGGCAAGGGTTGAGTAAGGGGTATTTGTATGTTGCAGCTGTACTACAGCATAGTAGTAGAGTGGTAATGATATATGTTATAGTAGTCCTACTGCAGTCTTTGATATTTTACAATAGATAACATGACACACTTAAAGCAAAGCTGGTGCTTTTATCCAGACCAAATGAGAGAATAGTATACACATTGTATACTATTCTCTCATTGGGGGTATTGAAGCCCTAATCTTACTGATACTAGCACAATGCTCTGCTACTATTTTCAGTATTTGTTTAGACTATTGTAATTTCAGCCTCTGGAGGGGGAGCTTGTCAGTTTAAAAAGGGGTCCCCCAATTCAAGGCAATCCTTCATAAATCATTTAGTTATATACAGTATAACATATGTTCATATTACAGACACTTTTCTTTCATGTGGGATGGAACATTATGTCAGAGAGAGAGAGAGCAGGGAGACAGAGGAGAGAAATGAGAAATGTAGAGCTCATGGGGGATTCAAAGCCAGGACTTCCACCACAGGGAGGAGCACACAAGTCCAGAGGCATTAATAATCCATCCCAACGGCAATTTCAGGTCTGCACATTTCCTACATATTTTTTCTACACCCTCTTTCAAACCACTGACCACAAGACCAAATATGCATATTAGATGTCATTATACCTCTACATTAAATATCTACACTATTGATTTCAAGCCATTTTGTTATCAATAAAATAACCCTGTGCAGAGCAAAGAGTAATAAGACAAAAATTACTGCTGGGAATTGCTGACACAGGAAAGGAATCCATCATACTTCACAATGACAGGCTGAGCTGTCGTAAGTGTTGAATATTTCAGTAGGTTTATATGAAACAGCTGTTCAAAAGACATAAGATGGCCTTTTTCACCCAGATCATATATAGGGTGGTCAATTATTTACATTCCTAAAATGCATGTATTCACAGAAACCCAAGCGAATAAGACCTCACTTTCAAGGAAACGTAATATGCCGCTTGTTGTTGAGATGTGTTTGCTGACATAAAAAATAAAGCCCAGCTGTCAAAATGTGAATAGGCAGATGTCTGCCGATGGAGTAAATGGTGTGAATTATATTCCTGTAGTTCACCAGCTAGCCAAAGCTTCCTGTCTATATATCTGGTTTACTTTGGGGGATTCAGGCCTAGGAATTTTGTGAATCTGCTTTGTGACAATGTCCTTTGTAAAAAGCGCTGTACAAATAAAAAATGATTAAATTAAAATTTTGTTAAATTGAAAAAAACAAATCTGCACTACCTTTCTCATTTTTGGAAGGTCTATGGAAGCTCCTGACATTTAGAGGCCTCAGAAGGTTTCCTGTTCCCTTTGAGAAAAAAAGAAGGTAAAACAAAAAATTAGTAGCTTGCATCATGTTAAGGTCAGGGAGCTCTCCAAAGACTGCAGACCAATGATCACTGACCTACACAAGCTGGTAGATAGCTGTAGAGGGAATCAGAAAAAACAGAATCTACCACTTTCCACTAATGTCCATAATTAAGAAATTACAGGCTAGATGTACAGTGACAATGCTGTCAGGAAAAGGAGACAATTGTATCATTCCACTACAACAGGGATCTCCAACCTTTTTTCATCTGAGAGCTACTTTGAAAAAAATGAAAGTGGCGGAGAGATACTCATGTCTTATATTACTCACAGTTATTCACATAACATATCAAAACACTCACATTAACCAGCTGAATTAAGTTTCTTTTTGTACATGTATCAAATGTCAATATCCAAAGCTCACATTTTGGATCAAAAGCATCTTACATTCACATCAATAGCATGTCAAACATATGTTCTGTATCCATATGTTTCAAAGTTCAATGTGTCAAGCTCACTGTAGCAAAGGGCGAGAGCAGTCACCCCACCCGGCCTCAAACACAGGTCTGCGGGATACCAAACTGCAGCTTTGACCGCGACACCAAAGAGCTCGGCATGTTAGTATGGCAGTCAGAGCGCATACTCAACCGTAGTTACAGCACTCTGTCACACTCACATAATATATCAAAACATCTTAAATTCACATCAATGTCATAGAAAACATAGAAAACATTACTATGTGTTTATGACGTGAGATGTCAGACAAATTTGGTGATCATTGGACGCTATTTTGGAACATTAAACCACGTTAAGCCTTTTCACGTTAAGAGCTTTATAATGTCCCTGAAGTGGCGCTGAACGTTGCATCTTTTACAGACTGAAACGCTGGTACCGCAGATGAGGCACACACACTTGTCCTTCACATTCGTGGAAAAAAAAACTTGCGTTCCCATTCCTCATGGAAATAGCATGTTTTTTTGGCCTGGCGACTTTCTTTGTTCATCATAAATCTGGCTATTTTATAAGCTAAACTGGCTTGCTAACATCACCAAACTCCTTGCTTTAGCTCAGTAGCTACCTCAGTAGCTAGCCTACAGGGTAACTGATGTGACGACGTGTTGGCAAACTTGACAGTAGCCTAACTTATTTGATTGACAGCTGATATCATTTTGTGTTGGAGGGGGGTGGGACATCTGTGTATTTGATTGGATTGAAATGGGAAGAGGTTTCCAGGGTGCATTTTTTTGTTGTCAGATTTTTTTTGTATATAATCTTTGAACCGTATGGCGAGCTACTCAAAAACAGGCAGCGAGCTACCGTTAGCTCGTGAGTGACATGTTGGAGACCCCTGCACTACAAGCTTTGAGAAAAGTGGGTCAGGAGGCAACCAGCTCCCAAGTAACCATACATATTCAAACCAAGCTGGTATCTTTAGGGTATAAAGTGTCAAAAATGACCATTCATGATACTTGGTATTCATGGAAAGGTTGCTGTAAATACAAACCACAAAAAAGGCAACATGAACTTACTACAACTGAATGACAACAGGAAGCATGCTTCATTGTCAAATGAAATGAAAATTGAGCTTTTTTGACATGCAAAGAAGCCATGAGATCTAACATGTCCAAGGACATTTTGACGACCTTATTCCTGTCTGCTCCAAAGCATACATCCAAAGCTGCTTTTCATTGGAATCTTTATTCAGAGCAAAACGTCATGCTATGTCAACACCGTCCAGGCACGGATCAAAAAATCAAACAGCCCATATAAAAAGACATCACAGATATTATGCAGCATAGGCGAAAATGCCCCCAACAATATAGTTTTAACTTTAAAGTCCACTGAATTGCAAAAGTGTCAAGAATGTGACTGCTGCTTCCTGCGTTGGCCACCAGATTGCTGCATAACTTTCAGTGTTCTAGGTCTCATTTAATTACTCTTTCACCTGTGTGTACTCTTGTGCTAAGCCTGTTTTGCATCTCCCCAGTCTCCAGTAAAGGTAAATTTTCTTTGAACTAAACCTCTTGTGTCTCATACTCTTTTATCAATGATGTTTGATTGCAAATTGAGCTAGCCATGAATGAATACAAGTGTAATAACTACTGTTTCATTCAGATGTTGCTCTCACTAAAAGTAATTATGAATTGTGCAGTGAAACTTGCATGTAAATCTGAAAAACGTTATTAAATGTTGAAAGGTTAATGCTGAACTGACAAAAGCACTGTGCTTCCAGATGGATTGATCAGTGCCCTCACCATACCTGAGCACACAAGTTCCTTTAATCAGGCGTCAGTCTGAGATGAAGGCAGCTACGTGACCCATTCTGCCTGCTGTTTAGTGCTTTTTTCCCCCCTTTTGTGAGAGAGACCTCCAGAATGAATTCCCTGCAGCTCTCCACCTCTTAATCCCCTTGTTCTCCAAGACTGGAGTCCATAACTGTACCCACTCAGTGGATATATTCACTGAATTTGCTCAAAAGTGAAAAGAAACTGTGTTTTTTCTGTTTTAACCCTAGTGAGAAATGTACCTCTATATATAGAAGAGCATAATAATTCTCAGTACTGGTTTCTGGTGGCTGAAATATACATATTTTTTCTTGAGCAGCTTTTAAGTTGTTAAAGGAGAAAATTACCTGCTTGGCATAGAAACTATGTGTTTGTATGTCAATTTGTGGTTTTGTTCATTTAATTTGTTCACATAATTCTTGATCACAGAATATCTGATTTTGCTTGCAGGCTGAAACATGGCACCCAAAGCTTAGGTATTTCAAATAACAAGACAGCCATGTTATTTCCATAAGGGCGGAAATACCCTTTAAATTAACACTCGATTAATCCTAACAAAACAATATGCTTTACTCTTTTCAGTGTCCACACGATAAAGAGCAAAGTGGCAAATATCGATAGCCTTTCCATCAGCATGTTCTGAGATGTGGTTAGTGGTGCAGGGAGCACTGCCATTGCCAGTGTACATCTGTTAAGCTGCATACCTCGCTACTGAAATCGCAAATGGAGAATATTCTCTGTAAGTGTAATGTTTCCAGACAACAGTACATTTTCATAGGAATTAATATTTTGTAGACACTGGAAGTCTTACACTGGAATTGAGACCCATGCAGTGGGACAATGCGTCATAAGTCAAAGCTCAGACCAGGTGATCACACATATTTGACAGTGGATTAAAAAAAAAGAAATTCTTCAAAGGTGTATGACAGTAATGATGGCATATGCTATAAAACATATGCTACAAATCTATTTATATCGAGATGTGAGGAGTGTAATAACCTTTTGAGGGAATATACAGTGTTTCATACACAATTTTCCTTGTTGCCCTGCATGGGTTCCTTTATTTAGTGTTTTTCAGCATACTAAAAGCTAGCACACTGTGTGAGTGTCCTCTGAGTGATGCAGCCTACCAGACCAGCATTCTCTCTCCCACACCCATCGAGTAAACTTCTGGTTTTATGTCTCTGTATCAGATGATGAGGAGGATAGTGAAAAGGGAATTCAATGTCAGATCAATGTTAGATTTGTTGTCTTTTTATCTTTTTCACTTTTGCCTATTTTACCTGTTATTTATCTGTATTTATGCATAATTTATCATATTTTTTCTGGTCCCATATTTTTAAGGTAAACCTTCCTATGTGAAAAGATGTTGACCTGCATCATCAGACATCAGGTATTATTCCTAAAACCATTAAGCATTATGAGTTAGTAAGCCCTTAATGGTCAACCAGACACCTGGAACTTCATTAACATGTCTTCAACACACTCATGAGATCTATAGACATCACATGTTCAATATGTATTACATAAACCTTGATATTGTATGACATTAATGGGATTGTTGTAGACACTTTAACATAAGTTCTATATTAACAGTAGCAATCTGTGATAGGTACCCACCTGCGCCATTAAAAAGTCCTTACACTTAATTACAGCTTCACAAAAAGATACACCTTTCTCTGGAGACATTTTCAATAATGTGGCATCTGCTCACCTGTATGATGAAATGTGTTTATGACTGGTTTTCTGGTTTCATACTTCATTGTAGGTTCACCATAAGCTGTGGTTCTTATGAATATTATTAAGGTAAATGCATGACAAATGAATTCCTGAATTTAAATCAGAAGAATGTATCATGTCATATTCACCTGCTGTCTGATTTTGGTTTTAATTTTTCATCCTTTTGTTTAAAAAAAAAAAAACTTTCTGGACTCTAAAAGTATAGTGCATCATTTTGATTAATTGCAAACTTGGACACAAACTTAGCATTTTATTGGAGTGGAGAGTATTGTTCTTGTGACATCCATATATTTCAGGAGAAAAACAAGAAAACAAGATGCAACATTAATCACAATGCCTTGCTAAACAGAAATTATTAAATATGAAGCCATACTTGACAGATGAGTGGTATGCATGTATATAGCAAGTACAGAACAAGAGCTAGGGGATAAAAATTTAGAAGAGCTCATAACAGACAGGTATGGATATCACTTAAAAGAGAATTGCTTAAGCACTTAAGTACATATTCTTATGCAATAAATAACTTGTAATTGAAATATGTATAAAGATCCTCAACCTAATCACTTGGTGTTATAAGCTGAGGGTCTGTAAGGCTCTGGGGAACTCAATGTTTCATTAAAATCCATACAGAAATGATTGACAGAAAATCAAAAACATATCATGAGCTTCTGTTACCTTGACCTTTGACTTTGTGACAAGTCACCAGCATTCTTAGGAGCAGGGAGGATAGCATTTCTGTCAAGTTTAATAAAAATGTTTTCATAATTGTGTTACAGGAAGCAGAGTGAATCCAAATACAGAGAGGATTCAAGAGACTCAGGAGGGTCAAGTAAAAAAAAAAACTGACTTTACTGGAGATTTGCAGCTAACAAACAGCTCAGGCAAAAACGCACGCACGCACACACACATGCACACGGACAGCAACTTAAGACTAAGCAAAGACAGGAATAAAGGGCAGGACCTAAATAAAAGAGAACATAGGTACAAACAATACGTAATCTACACAGGTGAAACACATGAAAGAAATGAGAGAGAACACAAGGGAATTATGTGGCCATCTGGTGGCTAACCCAGGAAGCAGCAGCTGCAGTCCTGACAAACTGGCTTTTTTTATTTTCAATCTTTACCTGACCTGAAAACATTTAAAGGATTCGGAGGAACAGTAACAGGCCACATTTAAGAGACTAGAAATTGAAAACCAGCCAGGAGCCACTCTGACCTTGCCTTTGATATTATGACATGGACTTAATTGTTTTCTAGGGGCTAGTGAGGGTAACATACCTGACAGATTTAATCAAATCCATTAATAATTGGCTGTGTTAAAAACCACATTTCTGAGTGAGAGAACTACAGAGGAACTCCTCTACCTGTTTCATCTCTGCCCCATGAGTGGCCAATGGAGTGCAAGGAGATAAAGAAGTTATGAAGCATAATTCAAGTTTTGCTTCATTGCTATTTCATGCATTTCTTAACCAAGCACAACAATCTATAGAAATGGATAGAGGTAATTTAGCATGCATATTTATGAATTTCTCTGCACAAGAGTGCCATGTAACACACATTTTGCATTAATTCAGTGAGTATTTGAAAGACCAACAAATGTACCTCTGTCTCCCTACAGGAACATCTACATTTTGAAGTGCAATTATGTATTTTTCACTGTATATGTTTTTCACTGGAAATTCATGATGATGTTAGCTGGAAATAAATGATTTTTCTTGTCAAAGAAGGAGGTTTACTTTGATGGTATTCTTAACTGTTTAATAAAAGGGAATTCACTTAATGTGTTCCTAAAACAAAGGAACATTATTCATAGGACTAGAATTTCATGGTTATGCACTGCTGTCAATATTTATATCCTTATAGACACATCTGCTTGCATTGTCAAGACCAATCCAGCTTCTCTGAGCTGTGAATCCTGGAGGTGCAGGCTAAAATTAAATAACAGTCAGCAAACAATTCTTAACCATTTTATTTGCCAGTCTTTGTAGGCATGCCATATCCCATGGCCCTTGAAATAATTTACATAAATATTTACAGTCAGTTGGTTTCCATGCTGTCTGAACTTAATAGACTATAATAGTGTTTCCGTTTTTATAGCTTTGTCAAAGCCCCAGCTCCAAGGGTGTGATGCTTTACAATGGAAGATAATCGGCAATTGTGAGTCTTCTACACAGGTAGTTTGTCACAGACCTCAGAATTTGGATTTCCTGGATGAATCAGTTACTGCTCCTCTGTTTTGAAGCCAGTTGGCTGGAGTCACAGACAGCTACTCTTGTTTCAGCCTTGTCCCTTCTTCACAGGAGGCACTAAAAAAGGATTTAAAAATTAGCAGACTGGGGTCTTTGTGAGGATAGATTCTGGCTGCCCAAATTAATCGCATCAATTGTGGAGTCAAAGGAGACTCCTCAGATGAGAAGAATGTGAGATGTTTAGGCACTGAACCAAGACTGTGAAGCAGGTTCATCTGTTCGCCTTCCCACATAATAACTTGGCAGTTCAGAAAAAGCAAGGCTGGTGCAGCACAGCAAGCATCCCCCATCCCGCTATTCACCTATGAATTGTTTATATTTACTGTTTGCAGAACAAGGAAAAGCATGAAATGTGTTCAGTGAAGGTTGAAATTCGTGCTGCAGTTTGACATGAGTTACTGCCCTGGCTCCAGTCATTGCAACCTCAGTATTTCCTTTCTGAAGAAAAAGCAAACTCTAAACATGGTCCACACTGACAGAAAGCATTATTTCCACATGACAGGACTAAAAACATTTACAGAGCTCACATCATAAATAAAAATGGGCTTTTAGCATTCCTCAATAAGCTGTATGAGATCATAGAATAATGGGATGGAGAGAGAATTGGGATTTGGTAAGTCAATAGAGAAGGGCAAAAACAAACACTTTTAATGTGCTATACTGAACACCTAATTGTCCTTTCATCATCCGTTTGATCTCTTGACTCTCGCAGCCACATTTGTCTATCATGTATCTAAGAAGATCCCTGTCAAAATATGGCTGAGCTATATCAGGCAAAGATGTCAATGCAGTGTGGTGGATGTAACCCTCTTCTGCCAGAAAACTGCCAAATAATTAACAGCCCCACTGAAATTACATTCCCCTCCCCTGTGTCCTTTACTCCCACTCCTCTAAGGAACATGCATGCTGTGTTTTGATACTGTGCTGGGAGCCACATGTTGATATCAATCACCTGCCAGACGGGAAAAACAGCGAGTTATAGTGTGACTATGTGTGGTAGGAGGAGAGTCCCCCTAGCACTTTCTGTTTTGAGTTCACTCACTTTTGGTTCTGTCAATACTACAATGACAAATGGACAAAGTCTGCATTTACACTGCATGAAAAAACCTGTTAATATTTCATAAGTAGTACTACTACAACAGCTACTTTTAAATGAGCACCCCTATTGTCATTTTGATAACTCCCAAAGCCATAAGTGCATAATAAATATAGGATGTCAAATGAATTGTGCTGTCTGCTGTTTGCACAGTAAAATCTAAATTTTATGTGAAAGTGATTTTATCTTCAGCTGGCAATTTATTGCTGACATTCTAATTTGTCAAAGGAACCTGATTTACACAGAGACAATTTAATTATTTGCTGAGGGCTTTTTTCCCCTCTAACAGAAACATTCAGAGATGATGGCAAACAGGCATGACTTATGCACAATAGCAGTCAGCAACTGACCTCCTCTACACTTAACTGTCTTTATATAACCTTTATTAAGATTATACTCTTTTTTAATTCATTTCTCTATTTTTGCCCACACACTTACAGAGATGGTCACATACTGTTTTGAAGACAACCTGAGATTTTGGTTTTATATAGAGATAGGCTGGATGACAATCTGCTCTAAACCTGCACACAACACTTGTCTCTTGTCTAGTGTCACGGATGGATAATTATTTGTATGGCTACATTCCCACACCCCCTTCCCCACTCCCATTCTGTCTGGATGACAATCACACAGTTCAAGAAACACAGGGAAGGAGAGAAAGTAAAAAGGTCTAAAAGTGGAGAGCTGCTGCAGAGGGTGTGTGCACCTAGCCATTGTGTTTACTGAGAGGGAGCTGGAAGTTTCTTGTCAGCTGGGGCAAAGCTGTAGGAGAGGTGCAGAGTTGGAGCCTTTGAAGCTAAAGGTCTGTCAGTGAAGAGCTATCATACTGAGGGAGGGTTTCAGAGAATTGAAATGGAAAGAGGAGGGAGGAAGAGGGAAGAGGGACCTGTCAGGACTGCTTGTTGTATGGAGGTAGTCCTGTTTGAAGTCAAACCACAGGCAAGGAAGGGGAGGGAAGCAGTAACCACAAAACTAAAAGAGATAAGAGGTGAATCTTAGTTTGAAATGGAAGGTTATGTGGTACAGGGGAAAAGATCAGCTATTTTTTCCATTTTATGTCTTTGTTCTTGATGTGATATCAATATCATTTATTCCTCTCCAGCCACCTCTGTCATCTATGAATCCCAGAAGCATCTTTGTAGCACAGTGTTGGTATAGACCAGCCAGGTATCCAAACTGTACAATTACCTCACAGTGCTTTTATAATAAGCATTTATTATGGAGAGAATACTATCCTTGTTGTCCTGCAACAATATGTCATGTGATCTGGTTTGAATTCAGTTTATAAATGTACAGTACCATATGTCATTCTAAAGATGTGGGGTACCTGCTGAACAGCTCAAAAATGGGGGAGTGGACTGGAACTGGAGGTGAGGAAAAACAGACTGACTAACAGATGTTTACCAATGTATTAAAACTTACTTTATACTGTTGTGTAACCTTGCTAGGCAACTTTATGGGCCTAAAGTCCCACGCATATTTTTTATACCTCGCATAAACTCTGTAATTTATTAATATACAGTATGTAGGGTTTACTTCAGGGATTCTTAAACCTCTTAGATTCAAATCTACAAAAATATCCAGAATGCATTCTCACAGACAGAAGACCTGTTGATAGGTGAAAACTGATTAAAAGGAAAATGGCCTGAGAAATTTCCATGTTAAATTTGCTGGAGTTAATGCTCTTATCAAGTCAAGGAAGAGATTCCATTCAGATTGAATATTACTGACAAACAGTGCCAGCCACATCAGAAGCAGGCAGTGGGTAATTGGGCATTCGATATTCAGAGTCCTTGGAGGCTATGAGGACTGTGTCTTTTATTAAATCCCACAGATATACACAGGCAGGGACCCAGGAGGAGTGTAAACAACGAAAGACATATGAACCACATGCTGCTCTCGCATTCATTACGGAACAGCCCTTTGCATTACCAGCCCACTTTGAACATAAAAATGTAATTCATTAGCCATTTACAAGCCAGTCGCCATGGGGCAGCTCCTATGCTCTAAGTGTAGTGAAGTCAACAAAAGTAAACACTATTAGGGCCCTAAGTTTATTTTATCATCATTGAGACAGGGAAAATCACAAAAAGGGAAATGTGCACTGGTGGTTTTTTTTTTTAAAAGCAATCATTTGCAATTACCAGTTATGTAATACCTGTCACTGAGCCTATGTGACTTATTCCTTGTACATTCATAATGTGAATGTATATGTCTCTGAGCAAACAATAGTTATAATGTGGTTATGCACAGGTATGTGTGGAGTCATGATTAAACTTGGTGAAAAAAATGCAATATGTGAAATTATGTAAAATCTCTGTAATGGTCAATGTACCTATATACTTTTGACTGTTCACCTTTCTAATGTTCACCTACAAATATAATTAGGACACTTCTCAAAGTCTCTGTATAATACGCAGTTGATCATTTAATAAGCTACAGGCCTGCACTGGACTGCTCCTGTTCCTCCATCACTTGCCAGGTGTTTTGGCTTTAGTGGCTCAGTGTCATTTGTGACAGCTTATGTAGCCCTCTTACAAACATTGTTGTTTGTGTTGTCCTGAGAGGTAAGTGTCTGCTGAGAGACAGATGATCTGGAGCTTTATAACATCATGTGTAACCAATTGATTTCTCTTGATTTCTCTTTTTTCTGTAAGGGATTCTCTTGCACAGAAAATAGAAGTTCTTTCAATATGATGCCTATGTTCTAGGTAGGTAAAATCCTCCCACTGTTTGCTCCTATAGTTTATAATGGGGGTAAATCTTGAGTGATTTTTTAAAATATCTTTAAAAGTATAAAAGTACAAGCACACCAATGGCCTTTGGGAAACCACACTAATGAGTTTACCAGATCTGATCAGAAATAAACGTTTGAAAGTAATAAGGTACCTGCCTAGCCAGCTAGCTAAATAAATGTAAACAAGGCTACCTGTTGTCAACCAGGCATTTGAGCAATGGAGACATAAAGTGCTCCTCTGAAAAACATAGTTGCTTAAACAGCTCAACTTTTATGAATTTAACGTGACCCCATGGTTTCCACAAACATTGTGCAACCTCACTTGTTCTCTTCATAACACCAGTCTATAGATATATTGTGTTTTGTCTTCTGACTGAATTTTTGCTCTTGGCATCTTCTGCTTATCAGCCTCTGTGTGTGGTACACAAACATATGACGTAAGATATGGTGGACAGAGAGACAACAATTTGCACCACATATCTCAGAACTCAAGGAGCTGTGGCATTTCACACCAGCTTTAAAGTTAGAAGGTAGAACCAGTGTGGGAAGACATATTATTCTTAAACATCGACATACTGTCAGTTTAGATTTTCAGAATTGATGAAATTAATGACATGATCAATATATGTCATCAGAGAAATGAATAATATGGGTGAAAATAAATGTTGTGAATCATGTGTTGAATATAATATTTAAGGAAATGAACATTTCAACCTTGAGATGGACTGAAATAAATGTTTATAAGGCATTATAGGAGGCATTTATAAATTCTATAAGATGAGTTTGCTTGGTGGACATAATGTAGCACAGAATAGAAAATCTGCAAAGTATATTATGGTGGAAAACAGTTAATGTTTGTTTAAGAACTGTAAAGAATTTTTTCTCTGACAGGATTTTGGAAGCTAGAATTTTATGTGTCAGGTCCAAAAGAGTACTCTTGTAGAAGTAGATTAACCAGAAATCTGTTGTCAAAAGGACAACTAGACCATGTGAGAGAGAGATAAAGAACAGATGGAGCTCAGCAGTTTGAAGATTACTGCTCCAATGGTTCTGGTAACAGACTAAGAGACAGACTTAGAGCTGAGATCTCTGATTGATCTCGCAGGTTCTTGAACAGAAAAGCTACACAAGTCAGTTATTTCCCAGACTGACATTCAGCTTATACGTTGAGGTATAATGGTTCAGACTCAATACCGCTTGACTGGTTTTCTAAGTACATCAATGTTTTGCCATTTTCATGAATGTGATCTTTTGAATGTTTTATAGTATATATTGTAAAGTAAAATGTTTCTGAACATTGCATAATAATGGAAACATCTAAACGTAGCAGGCATACATGTATCATAATATAATAATATAATTCCATTTGTGTGTTTGAGAGTGAGCCTAGACATCTTGTGATGTTGGTTATGGTAAAGGAGAAAATGAAAACAGATTGTTTGCATTGTTCTCTTCCAGGAAGATATGGTTTGTCTTACTTAGTGTATTCAGCAGAGGTGCAGGTCTGTCACTGGGTGCTTTGCATGGAAACAAAGTGAGTTATGGTGGATATGACATGAGGGGATGCTTTGTGATAGTGTTAGAAGCCAAGAGCTGTGTTTAGATGGTGCTCTGTTCAAACATGACAGTCTTCACAGACCCGCATGATCTCTAATTTGGAGTGTGGAAATTAGTGGTGGCTAAGTGTTCCATGTTGTGCAGCTATATTTCGTCTTGTCTGCGTCATGGTGGTTCCCCCGTTATGAGGTGCTTTTTGTGGCCCGGGGATTCTGGGTATGTGTTTAATATTCCCCACCATCAGTGACCGAGTGTGATGTATAGTGACCCTGTCCTTGTTTGTGTGCTGCAGAAGACTATGTTTTTGTGCCTACATAAGTTGCTTGTTCATACAGTAAAATTGATAGCACCATGTTCAGTCAACAAACCACTGTTTTGTCTGCGTTCCTCCCATCTATCATATATAGGATTTCCTACCAAATGCCCATGTGCATTTGTGGAGAAAAATTGTGAATTTTTTTCTCAGATCTCTAATGGGAACTAAAGAAAAACTAGTATTTTTTGTTCTAGTTAGATCATAGGTTTAAACAAATGAGAGGAAAAGCTAAACTGCAACAAGTGCAGTATAAAAGGGACAGTACTGTTCAGGGCTGAGCTGTCCTGTGTGGAACTGCAGTTAAGCAGATGTTGAAATGGATGTCTGTTGGGAGGGTCAATTCCATTGAAATTTAATTATTTCAAGAAATGAATTGAAATTCAGTTCATTAACTGAAACCAACGCAACATTTTCTATTTAGATTTTTCAATGAATGAATTGGATTTCAATTAATTCCCTTAATTGACTAGCTTAAAAAATAATTGGTTGGATAAAAACTAAACACCATGGGGAGAAGGAATGGTAAGGAAGGATCACTATAGAAATTTAATTAAGAATTAAACATTAGGTATCTCTGATTCCTGCAAAATATTAGGACAATAATTTCATAACATTTGAGTTCTATAGCCAAATGATCTGCCATTGGTTTCAGCTTTTGAAATAGTGGGGATGACCAGATAGTCTGCTATAAGGCTATACAGGTCTTATATCAAGTCATCGAGATATAAGAGTATCAATTAAATAAATACTTCATGATAGATTGAGGCCAATTATTGATTTGTATATATGAACAGAAATTTTAAATCTGCTTGCAACTGGAGTGCCAATGCACAGAAGCTCAGACAGGTTATAAGTTACTGTACAATAATGCATTTCAATAAACACAATAGGAACAGTCTTTGTGTTTTGCAGTGTTTCTGAGTTGTAAAGTCAATTCTGTGTATCTCACCTACAAGTGACTTCAGAGAATCACAGGACATGGTATTATACAGACATCATTTTATTTTGGACAAAAAGCATTCACGCATAGAATGAACTGTAACATACCACCACAGAAACCTGAAACCAAGAAGCATAATCACCTGTATAGAAGTAGAGCCTTGTGATCTCCTCAAGGGCTAACATGTAAGGGGAGAAGAAGGCACAGTCTAGAGAGATCAAAGAATCCTCTTTGATCTGCACAAACTGCACTCTGACTGGAATTCGTCCAACCAAAAGGCCACTGTTCCTGACTTGCATGTTGTTAAAGTGATATAAAAAAGGATGTGACCATAATATTGCCATTAAAATCTAGCACATTTGCTGTAAATATGAAGTGTGTAACTGGTTTCAGATTAAAAGTACTGCAAATAAAGTAAACAGTGAAAGGATATATTGTATGCATATGCTTTTCTTAGATAAATGTCACAGGTACATTGCCATTGTGGAGTGTGGAGCACAAGGAGCAGCAGTAGAGATCAAGCATATGAGAATTTAGGCTTCATTTAACTCCCCCTCACATCAGCATTTTAGCTGTACAGTGCTGTTGCTGTCACTCATAGTCAAGCCAGCTATTTCATTTATAAACTCAGTTTAACTGCAGAGATTACTGAGATCAGCATTGGTTCCATCAGAGCAGTCTTTCATGCTCCTGCAGCAAGATCGGGGATATAGATACATTAAGACAATCTGTCTCCAAGCCATGATAACATTTCCCTGGTAGTTATTTTTCAATTATTGATATTGCTGTCCAGGTATAGCCAGCTGGCACAAAATGTAGATGCCTCCCCTCATCTGGAGAAAGGTCTGAAAACCTGAAATCATTCATCAAAACTGTCTTTGCAAATCATAACAAGAGATGCACTATACAGTAGAGCCATAGTGCTACCAGTATTAAAAAAGTGGTATCTATATATATTGTAGTATCAATCATAATATTGATGAATTGATGAAACATCCTCCTTATTATATGTGTCTTGCTAAGAAGCTGATCCAAGGGAATTTATGTGGAAGTGCTTGTTGAAAAGGTCAACAACTTCCAGGACTGAAAGAGACTCTCTGACTTTGTAGTGTGGACCTATCAGCAAAACAGAAAAATTGACCTTTGGTTATGGAAGCTCAAAGCACAAGCTCAGGGAATCATAAGGTCTCTGCCCGTTGTTCTCAAATTAGCAAGACAAGCTCACAGAATGGATGTTTACATATGGTAGGCCATAAAGTGTGTTACGTTTTAGGCAGATCAAAGCAGTAATAAACAATTTAACAACAGTAAATGCTGAAGATTTTGCCTTCCATGGGAGTTTGTGGCCCAAGATAGACAAGAGTAGTTACCTATTTCCTGGTTCGAGATTCTAGATCTACACAAGGATGGAGTTATTTGTAAAATACACTTCTAATTGTTAATGAAAATGATCATTTACTCCCATTGAGGATTGTTAAAAACAATAGCATTAACTATCAGTCATTATATGATAGGGCTGAAATGGAAGGTGGAATCAATATGATTTTAATGCTCTGTTAGTTTGTATGCTTCACACAATGCTCTTCCACATATGCTGAAATTTGTTGACAAATTTACCCTTCTAGTTATTTCTGAAATTATGTTTGAGAAAGAAAAATTAGACAATTCATCCATAACCATATGCACATGGCTATCCTGTCCAAATGAAAATTGAAATGACCTATGGCACTTTACCTTTAATATTTACCTGCACATTTAATTTCATATTACAGAAGCAAGCCAAGCAATTTGGGAAGCGAATGGAACGAAAACAATTTTTTCTGGGAGCAGGCATTGAGAGTCAGTTCTCACCGCTGTTCTCAGTACTACTGTACCCAAGGCCAGGGGTGAGTGAGCACACTCAAGAAACTGCACTCAGTATATAATTATGTGTAAAAGGAGGGGAAGGAATATGCAATTAAAATGAACATATTGATGGGGTTAGGAAGTTAATGCATAACCCCTACAAACAGTCAGCACTCAGTCACTCCACTTGTTAAAGGTAAGGCTGCGATTGCTGCACAGGCTCTTAGTAAAAGGTCCCTTTCTGTGAGATTTCCTCACAAAGTGACTTTGGGCCTTGAGTCATATTATTAGTAAGTTTGTCTGATTGTAATGTGGCACCAGAATGACAAGGAAATGAGAAGCACAGGTGCCTATTGACTGATGAACCCTTGAAAGCACATCCAAATATGAGCTCTTAATGGCAGGAAACCGATCCCTCCATTGCTCATGAGAGTGCATGAAACTATAGCCAATGGCAGTAAAGAGCAGAATTGGAACTTTCATTTCATTCCATCCGTGCTTTTCCTGTTCGTAATGGATTTCAGCTGGACCGCAGCTGAGACCAGGAGCATTCACAAAGAAGGACTGTGTTACCTTTGCTTAGTGGAGTGACAAAACTAGCTTACATTACAAAGCATCTATTTACACCACTGAATATTTACAGGTTGAGCATGGTGCTCAGTGGTAAAACAACCTTACCTCACTACTGGGACTGAAACCTACAACGTCTCAACCAAATGAGCAGGAGAGAGTGAGTGGAGCAAAGTGCAAGGTGTTTGCGCCACTCCTAAATTAGGAAGACACTCTTCCATCTTTATAGAAATATTTAGAATGTGCCTTTTTACTGAAGTTACTTATGGGTGGTCATCACTCAATAACGAGAGGTGGGTATGGTTAAGACCTGCAGGCAAGCAGATCTGGTGGATCACCTTATTTCCCTCTCAGGGCAGGACAGTCCAGGCTCAGTGTCTCCCAGCTGTCTGCCTCTCTCCCTATGGGACCTGCTGCTCAGTCATCCACATACCTCTGGCTTCAGCTCTGCTGGCTGCAGGAGAGCACGTGACCCTGATGAGGTCAGGTGGGGTGTCCAGGCTGTGCCAGAACTCCTTATAATCACAGGTCAAAATGCTGCTGAGACAAGGAAAATGGGGGGACAGAGTTACACACACAACACAAGACATTTTTGTGGAAATGGTGAAAGCTTGGAAAACAAAGGAGGAGTTATAACTATATATTACCCAGCAATCACCAATCCCAGTGTCCCAGTGACATACCATGTTTTCCCTGCATAAAGAAATGAATAAGTGCATATGTTTGTACCATGCAGCAGTCAGATTTAGGTGTTCATATTAGTTGGTTGTGATGGGCTGTTCAGAAAAAGAAAAAACATTACATCCTTAAAAAGCAAGATATATCCGATTCAAAACAACAAATACATCTGCATGCTGACATTGGGAAATGGGTAAGACTTCAGCTTTTCAGTATAGTTACATATGCACTTTCCTTCAGAACATACCACAAATGGAGATTCAAGCAGTATTTACATTTAATAGTTGGATAAAACATGGACAGACTCCTCTGTGATGTGTCTCCTTGAGAAAGCCAGCCTCACGTGATTCTTGTTTCAAGGTTTCAGATTGTTTCAAATTGAGATCCCTGCTCTTTTCTTTGCAAAAATGGCAAGCACTCCTTTATTATTAATTACTTTTGCAGAGTGTTTACTTTCTAAACACTCTTTGTCCATTAAAACTTGAAACATAGCCCCCTTTTAAAATCCTAAAATGGCAAGCCTATCACCAGTCACTTCCTCATTCTTCCCCTTATCCCTCCCTCCTGACAAAGCTCTAAAATAACACGATTGGCCTCATTTAAACTTTTAAATGCATTCAAAGGCTTTTCCATTTCAGTTTTAGTATTGTGATGGTGCAGACTCAAGTAGTGCAAAGCACATGTGGGCTGGGATCACCTCTTTTGTGAGGACAAGATGTGACAAAGGTGTGACATTGTACTGTCCAGTTAAGATGCCCACAATGTTACTTTTAAAACGGCCTCTTCCTAGCCTCAGAGCACATTGTTGCTTAGGCAATGGACAACTGCACTGATTACCAGTCTTTGTCAACTCAACACTCAAGCAAGCCCCCTAGTGCAGCAGGTGGGAAGGGGAGTCTCAGTGCCTTCTCATCTGGGATAGAGAGGGTGCTTCCCAGGGCAGACAGTGGTTCAATGATCCTTGGCAGAGCAGCAAATCAAAGCTCTCTACAATGAGATGGGAAGTAACAGCAACAGGAGGGGTGGTTCGTTTTTTTGGACCAGCCCTGGACACCAACAGAGGAGATGACCACCCCATTGGTGAGGAGCTCAAGCTCTTCCTGCTACTCCAGCAGGCTGGGTTTGACCGGCTGTAAAGGGGTCTGATGCTGTAAAGGACCCTTGAGGTGGAGCTCACATCCATTAGTGCATTAGTTGCAGTTTCCACAGACTTGGTGATGCAGCCAATCAGCTCCAGTCCATCCTCTACTCATGTGACTGATGGTGCACCTCCCCCACCTTTCACCCACCAGATGTAGCTGATTCATCAGACACATGCAGGTCCCTGTGTACGTGTTCCCCTTCCAGCCTTCCAGCCAACCATGGCACAGTCTCCCCATGGCCAGGGATCCTAGGGGGAGGAAGAGAGTGGAATTACTCACTACATTACATTATTACATTATTGGCATTTAGCAGATGCTCTTATTCAGAGAGACTTACATTGGTTACTGTTTTTTACAATGTTATCCATTTATACAGCTGGGTATTTACTGAGGCAATTGTGGGTTAAGTACCTTGCCCAAGGGTACAGCTGCAGTGCCCCAGTGGAGAATTGAACCAGCAACCTTTTGGTTACATGTTCTGCTCCTTAACCACTATGCTACACTGCCATCCCCTCCTCATGTCTAAGAAAGTGTGTTGGCTTGTACCGCTGTCACTTTTTACATTTAACTATTTAATAAATAATGCAACGTGAATAAGTACCTATTTTAAGGATAGATGAACTTGTGACAAAATTTCTTGCCCTGCAGGAAACATCTCCTTAGGCAGCAGTTCTGAAGGGAATCTGTACTTGTTTGCGCAGTTTATTCTTACCTGGTGGCTGTTGAAGGAAACTGAATATATGCAGGAGTACTTCTCACCACGCAGGGAGTGACACGATGACACGGTGCAAGGCAGAGCTGACAGCCAGTCAAGACATGGCCGTAAGTGAACCCGCAGTGTGCTGGAATGAACCGGTGGCGAAGAACAAAAGCATGGCTGTTGCCCTCACAGCAACAGGTAGAGAAAAGAGACATGCCATTTTTTCTATGTCTATGTCATATTTTCTGTCACTTAAAGATACAGTATATTGCCAAAGGTCATCTTCACAATAATTACAGAGCATAACTGGCTCCTATGTCTCTCTCTCTCTAGTGAGGAATGACTCCTTATATGGCTTTTGCTTGTGTTGTACTCTACCTCACTTATAAATTGCTTTCACTAAAAGCTTCTGCCAAATTTACAAATGTAAATGTAATGTAAATGTAAGCTGAAATGAAAGATTGTACCCATGTTAACAGGGGCACAGGGATGATAAAAATGAGCATAAGAACACATGAGGAAATATAAGTGGGTGAGAGAAGCTAACTTGTTGCATTAGCTAGCTAGTTGTTATCCAGCTCTGTTAGGCTAGATGTAGTCTGAAAAAGAGATAGGAAGTTCGACTGTTTTTACTGACTGAAGTTGCTGTGATGCTCTCCATAGCAAGGACAGTTTTTAAAATGTGGATCCAGTTCTGCTGCTACAGCCAGGGGCTGATTGAATTCAGTGTGATGAAACTTTCTTGTCAATGACTTCAACTATCCACATGACTGGCTCCTGAAAAGAATCTGTTCTCTGATAGTTACACCCATTTTCTATAGACCTTTTCCATCACAATCACCCCTTTAGAATTTTCCTTTGCATGTAACCCTGTTTTGTTAATGTATGTAGTTGTTCATTAGGCTTGTCTGAGCATGACAAGTTCCACACATGGGCAATCCTAAATCCACACACTACTGTAGCAGCAGTGTGGTGTAGTGGTAAGGAGCAGGGTTTGTAACCAAAAGGTTGCTGATTTGATTCTCTGGTGGGGCACTGTTGTTGTACCCTTGGGCAAGGTACTTATCCCACAATGGCCTCAGTAAATATCCAGCTATATAAATGGATAAAATTGTAAGTCGCTCTGGATAAGAGCCTCACCTCACTTCATTGGCTTCCATTATCGCTCACATCAAGTTCAAAACCTTGGTGCGGGCATACAGGACAGTGGATGGGACAGCCCCCTCATACCTACGACCCCTATTCAAACCCTATGTTCCCTCAAGATCACTGCGCTCTGCATCTGCAGGATAACTGGCTGTCCCAATCCAACAGGGTCGCTCTTCTCAGACACAATCCCTGTCTGTACTGGTCCCTCAGTGGTGGAATGAACTCACCACAGAGGTTAGGACAGTGGATTCACGAGCTATCTTCCAGCGCAGAGTGAAGACCCACCTCTTCAGACTGCATCTCGGTTCCACTTCAATCCTCTCCTCCTAACACCTGGTACCTCTAGTATTTAATACTTATTTTACATGTAGTATTTTGATGTATTTTGGATTCTGTGTTCTAGGGACTGTTGTATCGTGGTATTCTTGGTTTTCATCAGATTGCACAAGTTAACTTGTGGTAGGGTTCAAACAGTGTTATGCTTACACTCACTGGTCTAAGAGTGTTGTTAGCCTGGTCTGTCACTGTTGCTTGTTAAATCGAATGGATACGCTTATGTTCTATTGTGCTGGAAGTTGCTCTGGATAAGGGTGTCTGTTAAATGCATGTAATATAATGTAATATAATGTAAGAACATCTACTAAATGGCAATAATGTAATGTAATGCATTCTTCACACTGTGTGCACTAGACACAGAGCAGTACAGTGAAGTAGGTGCTCATTGGAGGATAGCCGCTGACATCACTGACATCATCCAAGCAATTCACAGTCACCCGATGAATAAAAGTCTGCCTGGGAGCAGCAAGACAGGAACCCCTGGCCAACCCACCCACTTCTATTTCCAGCAGAACGCAGCCAGTTTATTTATGTTACAGAAGATCCCCTTCATTGCTAATGACAGCTGGTTTGCAACCTGAACCATAGGGTTCAGCCTGGACATAGAGGCTTCTGTGACTGTGACCATGGTTACTTCATTTTTTAGGCAATAAACAGGTCAGTAGTAAATGGAGGATCCACTTTCCCCCTTCACTCAAATAAGGACAAGAGATAAGATAATGTTGTATTGGGTATATGAAGGGCTGAATGAAAGTATAATACTGCTATTGTCAGGAGCTGTGGGACACCCCAGTGACTAAGCAAATCAAGTATAAATTACAGTCTTTATTGTAGTCAAGTTCATGAAATACACATGTAATGACAGTAAATTGTGCAGGACTTCACACTGTGGTTTGTGTTTTAGTCACCCTCTCTTCCTTTGATCATCTTCCCAGCCAGAGACACCGCAACATAGGTAAGCATACCATTTATGTTAACATGCATGAGAATAAGGCTATGGCTACTTCCTTCCCCACAGCACTGCACCCAAGTCAGCTCACAGCAATCCATCCTTAGTCACTCCATACAGCAGGAGAAAACACACACTCTCTAATCCCACCAATGAATTTCCTGACTTCCTGAGTGCTCTTGCTGCCTGGGAAACTTGCTTTCCTATACCCACCCAGCTCAAGGAATTGCAAAGCACTCCCACACATGTAACGCCTCAATACAGACAGCACTTAACACTTCTCATTAGCCTCTCTCTCTCTCTCTCTCTCTCTCTCTCTCTCTCTCTCTCTCTCTCTCTCTTTCTCTCTTCCTTCCTAGGACTGGTGTCAGAATGGCCTTTGCCACACCCCTGCCATCAGAGCAGACCTGTCCACAGGTGAGTTAACTCAGCATCCACTGGTGCCCCAGTCATCACACCTGCAAAAGCTGGAGCTCTGGTAATCCCAACTGTCACTGTGTGACCCACAGTCTCTCATTGGCAACAGGGCCTCTGTGTAAAAATTCATCAATAGCTTTCACTTTGTCTAGAGTATTTTAATCTACCATAGGCCCTTTCTGTCCATGAAGTTAAGGGTGTGTGCAAAGCAGGGCATAAATTTCTACCCTGTGATCTTCATTTCAGCTGTTATGTTGCTGGTATTGTCACTTAACCATGCCGCTGTTTTGTCAGTGACTTTCCATTCTCTTGTAATGCACTCAGGCTATTCTGCTAGGGGGTCAGCAGTATTTTTCTCAGAGAAGGTCAAGCAGTCAGGCATTTGGGAAGTCATCTCACAATCCTCCAGGAAATGGAAAGCTACACACATGTAACTGCATTTGGAAATTGATGCTTAGCAGTGTGTAGTGACTTACTACTGTGGCATTCTTAACTCTATCCTGAATAGCAGCACTGGCCATGTCAAATAATGGAGTAATTGAGGGCTCTTGATTAAGGTAAGGCGAAGGATGGATCCTAGGGCATTGATGTAGATTATAAAGCTCTTGTTGTCAATGGTTAAAATGGCTGAAAATTCAGTGCACCCCCTTTTGCTGTCTCTTCATCTGCTGTCCTTAGTTTATATTGTCTTTGTATAAATGGAAATGCTCGTTTTTGGCGCTCTTTGGCACCTTTGGTGGAGAAGGACTCATACTCATGGTGGCAATAGAAGCATAGGTGGTTCCTTTGAACTAGAACTGCCAGTGGCACTGGTACCAGCTTCCATCATTTGTGTATTTGTCAACTTTATTGTTGGGAAGCAAGATGTGGATCCACCTTGAATGGCAAATGGTGCACTTTGCATTATAAATATTGTCTCTTCTTTAGATGTCACTTGCTTTGTTTCTCTGCCATTTTTATGAAGCCTGTCTCATAGCCCCTCTGCCAAATAAATGACAAGTTACTCTTTGCTTTTTGCATTTATGATACAAATTAACTTTTTTGGTTCTTCCCTTTCAAAGTTGCACATTTCTAAAGTGACATTACTGACTAATAAACAAATACTGACAGTGGCCCACCATAAAAATGAGCAAAAATTAACCTTGGTCTTCAACAGGAATAAAAATAGTAAAACTATTTATACAGTACTACATCCACTATCCTACTGCACCACTTTCCTTATAACACTCTTTGTAGGCAGTAATGAGGAAAAAATGTTGAAAAAGGTCAAAAAAGAAACATGTTCATTACACTGGTTGTTCAGTGACCGTAAACCTGGGTCAGTGACAATGACGTTACTGTTAATGACATCATTCCCAGCAGCTGACTGCAATGAATATTCACTGATTAACTATAAATGCGCTTCATCATTGCAATGTAATCTTCCAACCTTATTTGATATTTCCCATCCATTTTAATAGTATGCAAGTCAAAAGACAATTGATTTTTCTTAATAAAATGCCTATGTATATTGTAAATAACTTAATATGTTATTCAGCTAATACCGTATTTTTAGTATTGTCACTAATAACTTTCTCATTTACTACCTTCACTACACAAACAACCATACAGTTGAGGGTCAGAATCCTGCATGAGACAATAAGCTTTTGCTAGGATACTTTCCATGAATGGTTCATTAAGAAACATTGTAATTGGGTTACCGAAAGTGTAAATTACCCTTTGATAGACATATCCACAAAGGTACAGTAGAAATAGTTATTTTGATGAAATAGTGATATAGTAAAATTGTAATTTTAATTTAATTTGGTTTTTTCTTTCTTTCTTTGGAATGGCGTGCGCACACGCACACACACACACACACACACACACACACACACACACGCTCACACCTATCACCCCCACATTTCCCTGATGACCACTTTGCCCAAGGCAAATGAAAAATTAATTCCCTGAATGGTTTCTGTAATGTGTTTCTCCCCATGCTACTCATGAAGAGGTCTTAGCCATTTGTCTACTCAGCTGAACAGGAGGGGCTATCTCTGCTTTTTACTTTGATTAAAAAACAATAAATGGAAAAGCATAGAATTTGAAGAGAACCATATTTTTTTTCAAAAGCATTAGCAACTCACTTAGGAATTAACAATAAAGGCCAGATCTGTAGTTAAAGATTTTTTAGCTCTTAAATATCCATTTGATTTTCTGTTTGTATGTTGTGCTATTAGTGAGGAAATGTACTAATATGTTTCCTTTATATAATTCAGGAGGAAGGCACTCAACCTACTCAACAATAAAAAGTATATCTCTAAACTTGCCATTAATGTAAATGACAAGTTTAGAGATATAGTTTTTTTATTGTTGAGTAGCTTTTTTTTGCTTACATTAGCTTTCTGTTGTTTTGTGATTCAGGCATGCAATTTGAAGGTGGCTCTGAGCCTGATCTTATACACCATCAAAGAGCAGTTGATTTCAGGAGTAGTTTACATGGAATGAAGCCTTAGTAACACTTTTTCTATTTCACTATTTTTCACAATATTTTCACTATTTCACTTTGTCTGCAAGAAACATTAGAATTTAAAAATATTCTGAACTGGCTACAAAAAAAGCCTATGATATCCAAGGTTTTTGCATTGTGTGTCTGCATCAAAATTATATGCAAATAAATGTTTCACCAAATAAAAGTTGGTCCATGACCATTAACAGATTTGACCACTAGTATAAATATTGGCAAATATTGGCAGCAATCAAGCTTTACAATGGCATAGAGGTGGTAAAGCCATGGCAACAGTAGGGGCAGTGAGGCAGACTCCATAGAATAAGATGGAATAAACCTATACTTAAAATCTGTTACACCCAGTGAAAACTGCTCACTGATTTGGGAACATAGTCAGGTTGTATAACCCCTACATAAGCGCAGGGGAGGACATCTACACTTTATCCTCAGCTGGATAGCTGGAAAGAGCTGTGAACATTCTGCAAGTTTCCCACCTCTCCCTGGGATCATGAGTGTAACGCTCCACAGCAGCTGCCTGCAAGCTGAGACAGACTTCCTTACCAGCAGGGAGAGAGAGAGCATGTTATCATCTCACACAGGAAGTCACACACAGTCACCCGCCCCTCAATCCCCTTTCCCACCCAGTGCAGCTGGGCTCCAGTTACTGTCCCCCTGCTTCAATGACTAATGAGAATAGAGACATGAGGAGACATAAGGAAATTGCTTGTGTACCTTTTTTTTAAATTACATGATCAAACCACAGTATATCATTATGAGATATGTATTCCCTTAAAGGTGGACATTTACCTTTGTGAAAGGGAAGGAATAGGTTCTGAGAGGAGTTACACAACAAGTCATTACTATTGTTTTTCTTCACAAGCCCTCAGTTGCTTACACTTCTGTGTCTGCAACAGTCAACCCGATTTCAGGCCCACTATGATAAGAAGTCATAGTTTTAGATGGAGTCACCTTGAGGTCATTTGGAACAGAATGGAGTTGACATGGTGACACTCATGGACTACGGCTAACCCCTGGCTGTGGCAAGGCTATTCCTCCTCTGCCTGCCTCCTCACATTAGTACACAATCTCCAGTTATATCTATCACAAGCACTTATGCACGGTGTCCTCACAAGTACCCTTGGCCCAAGAAAACCAGCTTCCTAGCTTCTGCTCTGAAACTGGTCTGCATCTTTGACTAAGAGTGTCCTTAAGCCACCTGGCAATGCATGTTCAGTATGTCTGATGTGATTTTGGGCTTATTTCAAACAGTTTGAATGTTGACCTACCCACAGTATTAACTAGCCATAGTGGTGACAAGAGTGTGTGATGAACATTGACTTTTTCTTCAAATTGTGATGCTTCAGTACATGAAAATATTATACAAGCTATGTTACATAAAAGAAGGATAAAAATAATTAATTTGTTGCATGAAACATTGGCATGGGTATTGTCTATAAGTATATATGATATAACGTGATATTTAACTCATATTTCTCTCTCCTCTGTTGTGCCCTATGTATTTCTGACTAATGTCTGCTCTTTGTGTCTAAGTTGTGATGGATAATCATCCCCTCATAAATTGCATTCATTACTGAGAGCAAAAACAGACAAGGTTCTTCATAAAGGAAAATAGAGTGAATATTTTGTGTCATTTTTGGCGTCAAATATAATGGTCCATTATATTTAATCATAGTCCATTTTCCCTTCTATTTTTAGTGGATTTTGCTTAATTCAGGCAATGAATGCCTTGCTTCTCTCTGCTGGCATTATTTGAACTGCTTGAATAATGTTAGGTAGTCGGAAAAACAGGAAAGCCAATTTACCTGCAGCCTCACTGGCTCATTCAAGGAATTTGTTTTTAGAACAACATTGCTCAAACCACTTGCACAGTAAAACCATGGAGTCAGTTACCATCTAGTGGTGCAGAATAGAAAGACAGCTGCATTCCAAGGACTTCATTAAGTTTAAGTCTGATGAGTGGTCAGGGGGCATTTTTCTGGCATGGTTTGGGTCCACTTGTCCCCTTAGAGGGAAGGGTCACTGAAAATCAATACAAAGTTGTTCTGAATGATCACCTTTATCCTATGATGAAACATTTCTATCCTGATGGGAGTGGTCTCTTCCAGGATGACAATGCCCCCATCCATACGGCACGAGGGGTCACTGAATGGTTTGATGAGTATGAAAATGGCCTTCGCAGTCACCAGATCTCAACCCAATTGAACACCTATCGGAGATTTTGGCCCGACGTGTTAGACAGCACTCTCCACCACCATCATCAAAACACCAAATGAGGGAATACCTTTTGGAAGAATGGTGTTCCATCCCTCCGGTAGAGTTCCAGAGACTTGTAGAATCTATGCCAAGGCGCATTGAAGCCGTTCTGGCGGCTCGTGGTGGCCCAACACCTTACTAAGACACTTTATGTTGGTTTTTCCTTTAATTTGTCACCCGTCTATATGTGCAGTGCTTTGGCCAGCATATTCACGCCACTGATCAATCAAAACTAACCAGGCGACAAACATGCAGGAGCAGCATTGGAAGCATCAGCAGAGCGTGAGCGTGCAGTACTTCAAAAGACACCTTGGTCCCTCTCCCCCAGGTACTGTTTCTGTAGTACGGGTGGTACTCAGTGATTTGGCAGTGGTGGGCTGTGGTGGTTGGTATGCAGGGCCACTCGCTGGGAGATGTGGGTGCTGAGTGCCAGGCCAGCACTGAGTGTGCTGAGTAAGCCAGCCGTTCCAGGACCAGAGGCCCTGCCAGAAGCTCTGTTCCAGGGCAGGCCTCCAAATAAACCTTTAGGCCGCATTTCATCATTCATGGACTGCGTTTGTTTAGAGCTCACCAATCATAAATCAGCTGGGCATGTGTTGACATTGAAATGCATTATATACGTTGGTCTAAATAGACCTGGTATGCATTTTCTAAGGCAATGTGGTAGCTAAATATGAATGTGAATGCAATATATTACTTCACTCTTCTCACACTGGACAACACAGTCTGTTGAAATTCTTAACCTTGGTAACTAATACATTTCTTCTGCATGACACTTCCTATCGCACCCTAGGTAAATGGGAAGCCTTTAGATGCCATTATTGTATTATAAAAGCTTCCTCTGAGCATTAAAAATACAGCATGCTTGGGTAGATGTTTTTGTTGAATTTTGTTTAATACACTGCTTAAAGGTATGGATGAATGTGACCCTAATGTTTTATGAAATAGTGTGTTATTTTGTAAACATCTCAGTTTACTTTGAAAAATGATATTAAATGATTGCTGCTTAAAGTACCTGAAGTCACTAAAATGTTCCTCATTCTACAGGCACTAAATTTATAAAAATAAGAACCATTGCAGCCCTTCAGAGAAATGAGCCGCCTACCCCATGGAATCCAGCATTATTTCATCAAAGCTTTGCTCATCCGCTGTCTAAGGTCGGTGTGGTGATCTTTGTGTTCTAAATTCCCTGAGTCTCTGCTTTGAATCTTGTCAGAATTCATACATTATTTAATAACTCCCCACAGGAAGTGGTAGCAGAGGTAAGGAACTGTGATTTAGCATGCTTGTGCAATTCTCTGCACTTCATAAATCTCAGTCATGATCCCTCAATGGACTACTGGGAACAGAATAACTTGATACATTTATTTATATAAAGGCAGACAATAGAGGTAAAATACTAGATTATTTTTTCTCCTCCTTTCCTCCTGGTATCTACACTAATACCCTCCTGTAGGTCACAGCTTTGACATTACTGAATAGGTTGTGTTAGTTTATCCACTGAAACTTACCCAGAAAGCTATGGGTAAAGAACTCGCATGTGGAATTCTTCTGCAATTTCTACCTGATCTTATATGATGTCAACCTATGGCACAGAGAGCTGTATGGTTTCCCCAGTCTGGCAAGCTCAGAGGCCATCTTTATAAGAAGGCCCTTAGGTGCTTTCCTCCACATTGGGAAGTTTCCCAAAAAGCACTTTCTGTTATTCTCTTTCCACTAGCATCAGAAAACGTATTGAAGTTATTCTCTTGAACATGCAGCCTATAGTAGAGGATCAAAATGACTAATTAGACTAGCAGTAGTGTCTTACATTTGTGGTTACTGTTAAAATGAATTGTATTAAGTTACATCTGCCATACTCCTGTCACAGCTATACCTACAGGAAATATTGTGAGGACTAGAATGACAGTACTTATGAGCAGGCAGATGAGGATGACCTGTAATACAATTTCTGCTGAGAGCTTCCTGCAGTATGAGTATTTATCAATATTTTCCTAAGCACAAAACTGGACTGGCTTTTGAAGTTCTGTTAGCTTTGTGGAACAACAGTATTTCTTGTCCAAGCCCTTTATAACTGAGATTGTGGAAATTTTCCTAGACTGCATACTAGACTGCAAACTGGTGTGCTGTTTTCCATGTATGGATGAATGTAAGGAGGATTATTACCTCTTGTGCTTCCAGATTTGTATTAAATGGAAAGGGACTTCTGCATGAGTGAAAGCCAAGTGATTTCCTTATGTTTCCTGGCTGCAGATGCTGGAAGCCATCTGTAGTCACTGGGAGGGCCCCATCAGCCTGCCTCTCTTCATGTCTGAGGCTGAGGTGTGATGTCCAGGCCTCATGAACCACAGGAATGTGGGCTACTACATCTTCTGCTAAAAAAGCCATTTCTACCCTGTCACCCCACGTGTTCCTGACTGATTTGGACTTGTGTGGCCAATTACTTCATGTGAGTCATTCATAGTCTTGTCTTAACTCATCTATGATTCAGATTTCTGATCAACAAATGAACTCCAAAGTTCTGTTTATAGTAAATGAAAGATGTAGTGATACCCCTGACTTAACTCAGCGCCAATTTTCCCAGAGGACATTTGAATTTGAAAAACTGTAGGATCTATGCCTAAGGACCTCAGCTAATTCACACAGAATTAACTAAATAAAACCTTATGGCAATGGTAGCACCAGTTAAATTGTATTTAGTGTGTGTTTTACCTTGTGAATTATGCTTTTGCTCAGTTTTGCCTTGGGATTTCTATTATACATCCTGCTAATATATGGGGTCTGTAATAACTTAAGTAGGATGTGGAGTAAGTGTCACTTCCTGTTCCTGTCACGACTCATGTTATGCTTTCTGTGTTGCATGGACCTTCCATTGTGACTAAAGCCTCTGCTCATTTGTGGGCCTTTTACTCCTGGTATATTTTAATATAGCCTTTGAAATGGTATTCATAATATGTGTTATTTTGCAGCCATGTATTTAACAAGAATCCAATTTAAAATAAGAGGATTTAAATAAGATGCACAATGAAAATCAGCATCCCCATTGTATAGGGTTAATAAGAATACAGAGGCAAGTCTTTTATCGCTAATTGAATGTTGTATATCAGTGTCCTCGAATGTTACATGCAAGTCCCTTTCATGTTGCCCTCAGCACTATGAATAGAATTTAAGTTGCTGTCCAGAGACATCATTCACAATTTCTTCTTTAGAAAAGGGCATTTCATCTCATTCATTTGTTCCTCAGAAGCCAGGGAAGTAATTACTGTAGCTCAATCAATGCCAAATATATGTAAGACTTGTAGAATGACAGAGAACAAGGGGACAGATTGCACTTTCATAGATTCATATACTTTTATAGATTGTTTCTATAACATTTTATGAATGCAAATAATTTAGCTTTATTGTGTTCTTGATTTCCTCTTAAATGGTGCTTTGTGTTTTTTGGGGCTGGACTCTCCCCTAGAAAATCCATAATCCAGCTGGACATGGCCAACACCAAGAAGGCACTGGTGGTGCCCGCCTTCGAGACCCTGCGCTACCGCCTTTCCTTCCCCAAATCCAAAGCTGAGCTGCTCTCTATGCTGGACATGGGGACCCTCTACACTTTCAGGTCTGAAGCCTGAACTCTGTTAGTTCTGTATGCTCATATTACACGGCAGCTTCTAATTTAACATTGACCTGGATTCAAGCATCACTTTAAGATCTGCCTCATGTTCACAGCTTTAGGTTCTCTCTGAAATGTCTCTGCTGTTGGACATGTGTTTCTGCTGCTACAAAGAGGAAAGCAAAGTTTGTTCTACACATTCAGGACATCTGTCTGAACATCTATCTTACATAGGTGTTTGATTAATGTAGGGAATCTAAAAATAATAGTTAGTGAATAATTAATATTACTCACTAACTATGATCTATATTGCTAATATGAGGCACAGGCCAAAATAAAATGAATATGGTTACATGTACATGCTTATTAGCACAAACATGACACATTTTTCACTTTGGGCTAACTGAAGTCATGACAAATTCAGATCAGAATTTAGCTGAAAGGCCAATAAAACCTAATTAATTGTAATTTTAAAGTAACAGTAGCCTAAACTGTAGTCAATGGGGACAAGGAGAAATACTGCTTCATTTTCTGACAGCAGCATCAAGCCAAACATGCAGACTTCAGCTCCACCTAGAGGAAAGCCCGAGCAAATCCAAAGAGTTGTAAATGATACTGTACAATGTATGAAGTAATACAAATTCACAGAGACAGCATCATTACGTTAACCATATTAATCATATATTTTACCATTATAAAAGCCTCCCTGAAGCAGCTGATGCCACTGTATGAGAAGGTAGTAACCGTCTGAGGTCACATTCATTAGATATTCCCTGAAACCACCCATACCAAAATTAAATGTAATGTAAATATATTGAGAAAGATGCTGTTAATACCAAGAATATACATATATACCTTTAATTGATTCACAAAACAAAAGAGTGAATTATATTAAAAGGGTGGTACAGAGGTGTCCTTACAGTTACTGGGTCCTTGGACTAGATCTGACTCTGCCTGGGTAGTTTTTCCTTTCTGTGTCAATGGTTCTTTTTCCAAGAACTCTTTAGATAACATATCTTTGAGCTGTGGGAGGAAACACAAAGTCAGTTAGCATCTCTAAAGTTGCAGAGTGTGTCATCCATGGTACCATCCAGGGTAAGGCTCTGCCTTATGCGTCATGCTTGTTGGGTTCGACTGTTTCACCAGATCAGTTAGGTAATTCAGATGGGACACGTTGTGCTCGCATTCAGTCAAGGATGAAGACAGTTACCACTGATTCTGGTGTTCCATTTTATTGACTCAGATGGATAACCTGGACCAATGATGACAAAAATAACACTCAATTTCACTTAGCTAACTAAAAGAAGCTGATTTACTTTAATCCTACACTTAAATCTCACTGTAATTTCCATACACAAAGTCTACATGAAAGTTATGTTAAAAGAAATTAGGTGAAATTAATAGATGATAATGTAAATGGAGGTCAATATGAACAATATGTACCAATAAAAACACATAATAACAAAAATATGCAAAATGAACAGTAATTACAAAATTCTAAGAGCTTTTAAACAAGGCTTAGCTCCCAACACATTTAGATCATTCATTCCCAAAAAAGTGGTTCTGATGATTATATATCTAAAACCACATCCAGTTAAGTTTCAGATCCAAACCATACAAGAAAAATTAACAAAAAAACTTAGCAATTAAAGAATTTGAACTCTCTTCAAAAAAAAGAGACGAATACCTGGAAAAATGAATTAAATCTACATAAACTGAAATGCTCTGGACAGAAATTTGGAAGTTTTTGGAAGCAAAAAGAGCTAAAAAATTCAGACTATAACCACAGCAAATCTATTGAAAGGGGCAGAGACATAAAGTCTTGGGTTACCAGAAAATGGCTGTGATAGGAAAATGGATGTGCTGTCATACCAGGCTT